>OY856411.1:1190010083-1190647583 GCA_963693085.1 Alisma plantago-aquatica | reverse complement strand
AAATAAAGCTTTCTTGATCTAAAAGTTGGTGAACCTCAAGTATCGGGATGGTACAAGCATCGTCGAGCATATGAATGAATTCCAAAGCCTTATAAATCATCTAGGGTCCATGAAGATGGTTCTTGATGTTGAACTCCAGGGTCTACTTCTTCTAGGATCACTACCAGACAGTTGGGATACACTCATAGTGACAGTCAGCAATTTTGTATAGGAAGGCAAGTTGACACTTGACCAGGTGAAGAGTAGTCTGCTGAATGAAGAGACTCGACGATGAGCCTCGGGCAACAACAGATCAAAGGTACACTAGACAGAGAGTAGGGGTGTTGATAGAGCGAGAGACCGTGGCAGATCTAAGAGTCACGGTAAGTCCCAGGACCACAAGAAGTCTCGTGGTAGATCCAAGTCAAAGAGTAGTAGAGGGTTCTTCCATTGCGGCAATCCAAGTCATTTCAAAAGGGACTGCAAAGTATGGAAACGGAAACAAGGGACTAAAGCCAAAGACAAGAAAGATGATGACAAGAACACCGCAGCGACAATATTAGATGATAGGAACGATGAGGACGATGTCATCTTGACAGTCCAAGAGCAGTGTTTGCATGCTGATGAGGATGAATCTGAGTGGGTGGTAGATACTGTAGCTTCTCATCATGCTTCACCCAGTAAGGAATTCTTAACTTCATACAGGAGGGGAGACTCCAGGAGAGTGAACATGGGAAATTCTAGCTTCTCTAGAATTGTTGGGATTGGAGACATTTGTGTTCAGATAAGTGTCAGTTGCACGCTCACGCTGAAGGATATTCATTACGTTCCAGATCTCCGGCTGAGTTTGATTTTTGGTTCTTTCTTTGATAGAGAAGGTTGTCATCTTGATTTTGGTGGTGGCAAATGCAAGATCCCCAAGGGGGCTTTGGTTATTGTATGGGGCAAACTGTCTCGCACATTATACAAGACCAAGCTTAAAGTGCCCAGATATGGCAGTATACATGCAGTTAAGGATAACAACATAGATCTATGGAACAGACAGTTAGGACACATGAGAGAGAAGGGCTTGAATCTTCTATCCAAGAAGAGGTTGATTCCTTGTGGCAAGGACAATGGTCTCAGTTCATGTGACACATGTCAAACAGGAAAGCATCGGTGAGTTTCATTCAAGACAAGGTCTGCGGTGAAGTCAAAGCTTTTATAGTTGGTTCATTCGGATGTCTGCGGTCCATATGAGGTGGCTTCACTGGGTGGCAATAATTATTTTGTCACATTCATTGATGATGCACCTAGGAAGGTGTGGGTCTACTTGTTGAAGACCAAGGATCATGTTTTTTAGTGCTTCCAGAAGTTCCATGCCATGGTAGAGCGGGAGACCGGTGAAAAGTTAAAGTGTCTCCAGACGGACAATGGAGGAGAGTACACCTCCAGGGAGTTCCATGTGTACTGCACGCAACGTGGCATATGGCATTAGAGGACAGAGTCTGGCACACGACAACACAATGGTATAGCTGAAAGGATGAACCGTACTATTGTGGAGAAAGTCAGATGCACGTTGAAGACTGCCCAGTTGCCAAAGATATTCTGGGGTGAGGCAGTGAGTACTGCCTGCTATCTGATAAATAGATCTCCATCAGCTCCTTTGGGGTTTGATATACCTGAGAATGTATGGACAGGCAAGGATGCATCCTACTCTCATCTCCTAGTATTTGGATGCAAGGCATATGCTCATGTTCCCAAGGAAAAGAGGCAAAAGTTGGATGATAAAGCAGTGTCATGTATTTTTCTTGGCTATGGAGATCAGCAGTTTGGGTACATGTTATGGGATCCAATGAAAAAGACCTTGACCAGACACAAAGATGTGACTTTCTGTGAGAGTTAGATAGTGACAGAGCTCGAGGTTGATGATGCAGAGGCTGCGGGAGCAGGTGACTATTCTTCAGACGATGAGTATGAGGATGCTTCGACTTATTCATAGGTGCAGTCTTTCGATGATGAAGAAGAGCATCATAATTACCCTGAGAAGCAGAGTGATAGCACATCGAGTGGTCCAGTTCCAGATGCACAGATGAGTGATTGAACTTCACAGGCAGAGACTTTTGGGCAGGCGGGCAGGATCAGGATCAGGCAGAGTCCTCAGAGCAGCAGTTGAGGAGGTCTGACATAGTTTGTCATCCTTCATCCAGATATCCGGCACAAACTCATAGAGATAAAGCACAATGACATCAGGTGATGCATGAGGAGATGTCTTCTTTGTAGAAGAATGATAACTATGAGCTTGTGGCGCTTCCCAAGGGCTGGAAAGCACTTACGTACAAGTGGGTCTACGGGATGAAGAGAGATGACAGTAGCAAGGATCAAGCTTTCAATGAGAAGCTACATGGAGATGGGCATCATCATCAGGGGATTTCTAAACCTTGGTACAGAGGGTCAGAAATAAAGTTTTCATCCAGGATGACTCGGCATACCAGTCAGGGGGAGCCAGCAAAGTTCCAGTTGTGGACATGGAGAGAGAAGTGGCACTGCCAGGATACTTCTTCTCAGTTGCTTAGGAACAAAGTGAAGTCAGGATTGGACTTCAAGAAGATGGATGAAAATGATAGGATGCTGACATGTTCGAGGAAAGTGGATCCATCACAGGTGGTGATGAGGTCCACAAGCTACTCCAGATGATCGTTGAAGACCATGTCTCCCTCATGGGATGGAGGGGGAGATTGTTATGATTAGGAATATAATTCAGCCCATGTCCTAGCGGGATTTGAACTTGGGAGAGGGTTGGTTTGTGCTACCAATTCTAATAAGAGTCAAATCCAAGAAGGAAAGAGGATGGTTCCCTATGTGCATCATGGAGTTAGACTAGGAGTGGGTCTAGGATTTGGACAAAGATTCCTAATTGCAACCACATACATGGAGGCCTATAAATAGAGGCCCTGGAGGAGGCCATTGAGATCATCCCACCATCCCACCGGTTGAGGTGTGATCCCCCCAGTTGCTTGTTGGTGCCTTCTGTGGTAGAGGGTGCCAGAGAACAAGAACAACTGGAGGAGCTCTCTTAGTTGAATAACAAAGGTCAGCGACTATGCCTTGAAACAAAGTAGCGGCTGACAGTTTGTGACACATTGGGTACACTGGTTGATAAGAGAGGGTCAGCAACTTTGCCTTGAAGCAAAGTAGCGGTTGGCGATTATAGACGCAGTGTTGCCATAGTGGCAACGGTCCGACCCAGTCAGCGGTCACATCGGCATCAAGCAGTCCCCAGCAACGACAACAGCCTCGTGAGGAGATCAAGTAAAGAAGGAGGTTTTGTACACACAGGGTGTGATTCTATTCTTCCTCATCTTTGTTCTCGTGTGGGGAGAGCTACCTGGATTTAGGGGTAATTAAATCCAGGCAGTGTGAGTTGTAATCTTAATTACATAGTGCTTGTTGGCCGGTATTGTCCCGTAATTTTTCTCTCTTTGTCTTGTGGAGAGTTTTCCACGTTAATTTGATTTTTCTTTTTTAGGTTTACACGCTTGTCGGTAACGCTACCGCAACAAATTTTTCACACATCCGGAACTGTATCGGTATAACATCCCCAACAGAGACAGCGGTGCGGCTTCTTGAAGAGACTAAAGCATACGTATTGTTGTTACTATCATCACTCTTAGCATTATATTAAGACATTCTCCTGATCCGAAGCAACACAACTTTCGTCACAGTCGCCGCGCACATCGTCATCATATTGGTGATGCTTGTCCTTGATTGCTACCAACTATTGAAATTCATATACACTACATGTTGGGAACGACTTCTCACATTGAATTTGACTACCTACCTATATATTATGAAACGGATGGGAGATGAACTAATAAGTTTCTAGTCTGAAGCTTGTATCTAGTAGGTATTGCTCATGTTCATATTTACGCATAGTACACCAGGAAAAATCATACTGTTTTACTGCTGCATTAAAATTAAATTCTTCTTTACGAGTAGTTTATTCTGGTGCACATATTATGTATATATCCACACCCAAGGTACCAAGGTGATCCAGTCAACTTAGGTTATAAATAGAATTCCTATGCCCGTTGCCGTGCATAAGTCAAACCATACATATGTTATTGCTCTCTTTTGACATGAATTGAGCTACCATAAGTGTTGTTTCGTTGATGTAAATATACTAATAGAATAATTGCTAGCTACAGACAGACAAGACACTAATATGAAATCGTCCAACACAAGAGCGCATAGCCTACCTAACTGTGCTAACTGGCAGAAGCAAATTCCTACAGTCTGCAACCGGAGTGTTCATGCAGCTCTATCTAAAGTTGGAATTCCTATTTTGATGCACATGAGTCTTCATGATAACTATACTCACCGCCACCCTCAGGCCGTTCACCCAAACCATCTTAGTCTTCGTCGGGCCACATTCTTGCATGAGTAACTCCACCTTGAAAGTAGGTGTCATCAGACCATGGATTCATGCACGTTTTCTCTACTATAGATCAGTCGGTCTAAAGGATGCAGACCATGGATTCCTAGTGCACTTGCCCAACGAAGTTTCCCGCGAACACCATCGACGTGCTTGTTCCGTAGCCGCCAAATAAGCTTGTTGGCGTTCCACTGTTGGTGTTGATTACACAGGTCAGTCGGGACAGGCAGCGAAAACTCGACTCTATGTGGTATAGTGGCTGATCCAATGCTCCATTAATGTTGTTGTTGGGTTCGTCGTCTCAGCACCCACTACCCACTAGAGCATTTTCCAGTTCTCTCTATATGAACTCCCTTTTAGCTGGTTAATTGCAGCATGTCCTGGTGGTGGGGAGTGAGTTTGGCATGAAATTGTTAAGAGAAGAGTTAATTTTGGAGGATAATATTTGATATAACCACCATTCTGAAACATCCTCGATGACCTTGCCCACAGATCACTGCTTTGCGACCCAAAAGCAACATCTGACAGATCGCCGCCGTGGAGGCCTTTACATTTGCCAGTGTTGCATACACAAATAGCTCCACCACCGCTCAGCGATGTCCCTACCTTGTCAGGTGCTCCAGGATGGAAAGCTTTCCTGGTTGTCATCCCATTTGTCTTACTACACATGAAGAAGAGGGGCTATACGATCCTATCGAGCGCAGTGGACAGTGGAGAGAAGAACGAAAAGAAAGAAAGTTGTGTAGAGAGAGACATGCACAAAGAGTAGGATTCTGCAGATAGAGAGGAGGGAGACTGGGAGAGTTGCATGTAGGGCAAGAGAGAGAGAGATGAACAGAGAGGAGGTGTTTTTTTAATAAAAGGTCATGCAATTCTATTAAAATTCGAAAAAGCTACAGATATGCAGGCTGGCACCTGCATGAGATCATGTTTGTTACAAAACGGAAGCTATGGATATGATGAGATAAAAATTGTGATCAAGAAAAAGTTTCATGGGGAGACACCCTTTAGACAAGCCTCTAAATGATGAAAATCATGAGCTAAGCAAACTAAAGACAAACATCTACTGGTCTAGACAAAGTGCTCTGTCAGAAGTCTGATTCTTCCTCCAAAATACCTCCAGGGTGTAGAAGACATCTCCTGTTGCTGTGTTGTTTTTTCTTCCCATGGGTGTAGAGGAGGTGTGACCACAAAAATGAACAGTCATGCCCATAACTTCCTTTTACGGCTGGCTCTGACTTTTACTTCATTTTGATTAGGATGGAGATCCGACACTGAAAAATATAGTTGTATAGGAGTCACAATACACCTGAGTGTATTTTAGCGCGTGTACACACAGACACGCACGCACGCACACGTGCATATATATATATATATATATATATATATATATATATATATATATATATATATATATATATATATATATATATATATATATATATATAGAGAGAGAGAGAGAGAGAGAGAGAGAGAGAGAGTCAGGCTAGAATACACTCGAGTGTATCCGGAGCGAAATACACTCAAGTAGTTTTCCATGATGCAATATTTTTTTTTGAAAATCTAATCCATTGATCTTCTTAAACATATTGTGAACAACTCATACGCAAAATTTGAGCACATTTGGATATGTATAGCTCATGCTATGAAGACCGCAAAAATTATGCATTTCAAATTAGTTTCGCGCGTCAATTTTGTTGCCCTTGGATGAGTGACTTACACTCATCCAAATGGGCTCAAAATTTGTATGTAGCCTAGCTATAGTATGACGGTGAAGATCAATGGTTTAAATTTTGTAAAAAATAGTCTTGATATGCAAACACACTTGAGTGTATTCATGCGACTCGTACACTCGAGTGTATTCTAGCCTGACTCTATATATATATATATATATATATATATATATATATATATATATATATATATATATATATATATATAGACACACACACACACAGAGTCAGGCTAGAATATACTCGAGTGTATTCAGAGCAGAATACACTCGAGTAGTTTTTCATGATGTAATATTATTTTGAAAAATCTAATCCGTTGATCTTCTTAAACAACTTGTGAATAGCTCATACAAAAATTTGAGCACATTTGGACATCTATATGTCATGTAATAAAGATCGCAAAAATTATGCATTTCAAATTAGTTTTGTGCATCGATTTTGTTGCCCTTGGATGAGTGACTTACACTCATCCAAATGGGCTCGAAATTTGTATGTAGCCTAGTTATAGTATGACGGTGAAGATCAATGGTTTATATTTTGCAAAAAGTAGTCTTGATATGAAAATACACTTGAGTGTATTCTAGTCTGACTCTCTCTCTCCCACTATATATATATATATATATATATATACCCATATATATATATATGAATCAAGTTAGAATACACTCGAGTGTATAGATCACAAGATTCACTCAAGTGGTGTTTGCATATATAGACTTTTTTCTGTAAAATTTAAATCATTGATCTTCATTTTCATACTATAATTAGGTTATATACAAATTATGAGCCAATTTGGACGAGTTTAAGTTGCTCGTCTGAGGGCAACAAAATCGAAACAAGAAACTAATTTGAAATGCATTATTTTTGGGGTCTTTATCACATGACATATAAATGTCCAAGTGGGCTCAAATTTTGTATATGAGATATTCACAAGATGTTTAAGAAGATCAACGGATTAGATTTTAAAAATTAATGTTGCATCATGAAAAAATACTTGAGTGTATTCTGCTCTAGATACACTCGAGTGTATTCTAGCCTGACTCTATATATATATATATATATGTATATAGAGTGAGGTTAGAATACACTCAAGTGTACAGATCGTACGGTACACTCAAGTGGTGTTTACATATCTAGACTATATTTTTGGCAAATCCAAACCATTGTTATAATAGATACAGGCTACGTGTAAAATTTGAGCTCGTTTCGGTTCTTCTAAGTCACTCTTTCATGACCTACAAAATCAACACACAAAACTAATTTGAATTGTGTCATTTTTGTCTCCTTTAGATGTGTCACCTATAAGTCTCCAAATGGCATTAAATTTTATATATTATATGTTCATAACATATCTAAGAAGATCAATGGTTTAGATTTTCAAATAGAAGACGCACGATGGAAAACGACCTAAGTGTATTCGGTCTCTACTACACTTTAGTGTATTCTAGCCTAACTCTATCTCTCTCTACACACACACACACATATATATATATAGAGAGAGAGAGAGAGTCAAGCTAGAATACACTCGAGGGTACAGATCGCATGCTACACTCAAGTTGTATTTGTATTTCAAGACTATTTTTGACAAAATGTAAACCAGTGATCTTCATTGTCATAGTATAACTAGACTACATACAAATTTTGAGCCCATTTGGATGAATGTAAATCACTCATCCAAGGGCAACAAAATCGACATACGAAACTAATTTGAAATGCAATATTTTTGTGGTCTTTATAACATGACCTGTAAATGTCCATATGGGCTCAAATTTTATATGTGAGTTATTCATAAGATGTTTAATAAGATCAACGAATTAGATTTTTTTAAAATATTGCATAATGAAAAACTATTTGAGTGTATTCAGCTCCGAATACACTCAAGTGTATTCCATCCATATATATATATATATATATATATATATATATATATATATATATATATATATATATATATATATATATACATATATATATATGTATATAGATGAATATATATACATGTATATAGATGAATACATATACATGTATATATATATATATATACATATATGTATATACATATAAATATATGTATATATACATATATATATGTATATATATATATATATGTACATATATATGTATATGTATATATATATGTATACAAATATATATATATATATGTTCATATATAAATATATATATATATATATATTCATATATATATATATGTATATATATACATATATATACATCTATATGTATATAAATGTATACATATATATACATATATATGTATGGGATTATCTTTAATACCCGCACGGGTAGCTACCCACGCACCCTTCTTGATATATTTTTTTTTAATTTGCAATTGTATAGGAGCATTTTATCTAGCTCCCCAAAAAAATTGATCCAAAAATAATATCATTCCCCCCCCCCCAAAATCAAAAAACACGTCCATATATTTACTGACTGTATATTTTCTGCACAGTTACACTTTTGATCTCAGAGTTACTCTGTATATCAATACAGTTACTCTTTTGATTCAGAAGAGTTACTCTTGTGTACCATATAGTTACTCTTTTACCTGCGTGAGTAACCAACGAGTAGCAAAAATCTGGCTACCAGTTCAGGCAATGAATGAACAACCTATATGTATATATGTGTATATAAGTATATGTGTATATATATATATATATTTATATATGAATATATATATATGTGTATATATATATATATGAATATATATGTATATATATATGAATATATATATTTGTATATATATATATATATATTCAGAGTCAGGCTAGAATACACTCAAGTGTACAGATCGCACGAATACACTCAAGTGTGTTTTCATATCAAGACTATTGTTTGTAAAATGTAAACCATTGATCTTCACCGTTATACTATAACTAGGCTACATCCAAATTTTGAGCCCATTTGGATGAGTGTAAGTCACTCATCCAAGGGCAACAAAATCGACAGAAAAACTAATTTGAAATGCATAATTTTTGCAGTCTTTATAACATGACCTATAAATGTCTAAATGTGTTCAAATTTTGCATATGAACTATTCACAAGATGTTTAAGAAGATCAATGGATTATATTTTTGAAAAAAATATTGCATCATGAAAAACTACTTGAGTGTATTCTACTCCGAATACACTCGAGTGTATTCTAGCCTATATATATATATATATATATATATATATATATATATATATATATATATATATATATATATATATATATGTATATATATGTGTGTCTATATATACATATATATACATATATATACATATATATGTATATATATGTATACATATATATACATATATATATGTATATGTATATATATATGTGTGTATATATATAGAGTTAGGCTAGAATACACTCGAGTATACATATCGCATGAATACACTCAGTGTGTTTGCATATCAAGTCTATTTTTTGCAAAATATAAACCATTGATCTTCACTGTCATACTATAACTAGGTTACATATAAATTTTGAGCCCATTTGGATGAGTGTAAGTCACTCATCCTTGGCAACAAAATCGACGCGTGAAACTAATTTGAAATACATAATTTTTGCGGTCTTTATAACATTACCTATAAATGTCCAAATGAGCTCAAATTTTGTGTATGACCTATCCACAACATGTTTAAGAAGATCAATGGATTAGATTTTTGAAAAAAAAATATTACATCATGAAAAACTACTTGAGTGTTTCTTCTCCGAATACACTCGAGTGTATTCTAGCCTGACTCTCTCTCTCTCTCTCTCTCTCTCTCTCTCTCTCTCTCTATATATATATATATATATATATATATATATATATATATATATATATATATATATATATATATATATATACATATACACACATATATATGAATATATATAAATAAATATATATATGTATATATATACATATATATATATATATGTATATACATGAATATATATGCATATACATATACATATACATATACATATATACATATATATACACACACACACACACACACATATATATATAGTAGCATCTCAAGTGGTCAAACACGGTGTCTCCTCATGAAGGGACTCGGGTTTGAATCCCAGTTGCCGCCTTGATTTACCACCCTTCCGAGCGTTCGGCCTCCGCCACGGGTGTGGGAGAGGGGGGAGAAATCTTTCTCTCTTATTCTCATATATATATATATATATATATATATATATATATATATATATATATATATATATATATATATATATATATATATATATATGTGTGTGTGTGTGTGTGTGTGTGTGTGTGTGTGTGTGTGTGTGTGTGTGTAGGACAACAATCTAGTGAGAAACATCCTACGGTGAGAGCATGAGAGGCATTTGAATAACTATAAATTTGGAACTATTTTTTAAAATCCAATCATATATATGGAAAGGGTATCATTTCATTTACCTTCTCACAAAAAATCATTGCAATCAGACATTGTTTGCATGTTCATATGTACAATATAAACTTTTTACATCCAACGGTTAGCCTGAAATTCAGTATAGAGCGTCAAAAAGTATTATGTTGTTGTGAATGATCTACAAATCAGATGATGATGAAATTTATTAGGAAGGTAAATATTAAGGTATACTTATAATCTATACGGTTGGATTATGAAAAATTGATCAATGTGAAGAGTTATTCAAATGCCACTCATGCTCTCACCAAGATATGTTTCTCACTGGATCGTTGTCCTATATATATATATATATATATATATATATATATATATATATATATATATATATATAGAGAGAGAGAGAGAGAGAGTCAGGCTAGAATACACTCGAGTGTACGAATCGCACGAATACACTCAAGTGTGTTTGCATATCAAGACTATTTTTTGCAAAATGTAAACCATTGATCTTCATCATCATACTATAACTAGGCTACATACAAATTTTGAGTCCATTTGGATGAGTGTAAGTCACTCATCCAAGGGCAACAAAATCGACACGCGAAACTAATTTGAAATGCATAATTTTTGCAGTCTTCATAACATGAGCTATACATATCCAAATGTGCTCAAATTATGTGTATGAGTTGTTCATGAGATGTTTAATAAGATCAATGGATTAGATTTTCAAAAAAAATATTGCATCATGAAAAATGACTTGAGTGTATTCCGCTCCGGATACACTCGAGTGTATTCTAGCCTGACTATATATATATATATATATATATATATATATGAATGAGGTTAGAATACAATGGAGTGTATTCAGAGCATAACACACTCAAGTAATTTTCCATGATGCGGTTTTTTTTTTCTAAATGTAATCCTTTGATATTCTTAAACATCTTGTGAATAGCTCATATATTAAATTTTAGTCCACTTGGACATGTATAGGTCATGTTATAAAGACTACAAAATAATGTTTTTCAAATTAGTTTTGTGCATCAATTTTGTTGCCCTCGGATGAGTGACTTACACTCATCTAAATAGGCTCAAAATTTTGATGTAACCTAATTATGGTATGACTATGAAGATTAATAGTTTACAATTTGCAAAAAAAATCTCATTATGTAAACACCACTGATTGCACTGTGCGATCTGTACACTCTCACTGTATTCCAACCTGACTCTTTATATATACTAGTAAACGCACACGTGCACATACACGTGACATACAAAATTTGTTGCAATTGTAATATAAAAATACTATAATGTTGATATTGGTAAATAAGAAAAGTAAATCTATAAAAGTATTTTATGTGTAGACAGTTTGCTTTATAAACAATGAAAATATATTTTCATTTTGTAAGTAAAATTTCATTATTTGACAATAATTTGTAGGTGACGTGAGGTGTGTGTTTTCACATCTAGTATTGAAATTTCATGAGTTCATCCTCATATGATGTATCAAAGTGAAGGGGATACATGGTTGAAGAAGAAAGTATCAATTTAATAATTTATTAAAAATCTTGAAACAAATAAATAACAAGTAAAATACTATAATCTCTTTTTTTTAGTGTACATGCTCACATTTTGGTGGTAATCATAAATATTCTATAATTTGATTTTGAACCTTTCACATATGAAAAAAATAATTAGTACAAATATTCAGAAATTTTAATAATATAATCATAGTTGTTGTCAAAATACTTACGGTTCTAGTGACCATTTTGGCAAAATGTTGTATTTCACTTATAATTATTGATAATTTTGTATTTGTTGCTACACAAAGCTTTTGAATGACTTTTGATGTAATATATAAATATATCAAACATAAAAGATGGTATCATAAAACACACCGATGAATATAATTATAGGGAAAACAAAGGTAGCATTTCACAATTTAGGATAGATATTAATAACATCAAAAATAATTTTTTTGTTGATAAAAAACTCATACATTCTTGCTTAATATCTAAATAAACTACATCTAAGATTTTAGCCGTTTGCTTTGTTGTTGTTGGCGTCCCTTGTGCTTCAAGTATAAATAGTTGGACATCTTGTGCTTTGACATGAAAAATCATCTAATTCCATTGCACCTTAGATAGTATGAAATCCATCATATCTTCACCATTTTCCTATATTATTATACCAATTTAATTTTATTACAAATATAATGATCATGAATTGACTATATATTGGTAAAAAGAATAAAGTACCTATGTGTAGATTTTTTTAGCTCTACCACAGTGTAACCTAGGAAATGGTGTGAAACTATGTCAAATAATGTTAATCTAATTGAAGCAAAAAGCGTCCATGACTTCAACTTTCATAATGTACCTATAATCAACAAAATACAATATTAATTTACAATCAAACTATAAAATATAGATGTATTAGATAATAAAAGAAGGTAAAATTGCCTAATAGTATCTTTTGATCCACACTTGGTGGAGATTTTGCCTTGACCATTTTCATCATATGATTTCTTACTACATCTCACACAAGCATTATACCAAAGGCTTTTTTCACGATAAATCTATACAATTGTTGCCTTATTTCATAAACTTGGTCCTACAAAATTTTCAACATATTATTCTGATAATATACATTTAGTTATATGTATAAGTTATAAAGTACCATTACTTTGCATAGTATCCCACTCTGTAAGGATTCATGCAATATGGAAAGAGTAATCCTTATTGCCTCTATATTCTCTTTATGCATCGACATATTCGTAGGTGATGAAAAACTATCACCACTGTCAGACAACCTATTAAATTATAGATGTCAATTTAGAAAGAAGCATATATGAACTGTCGTTTGAATGTCTAATGTATGGAAATGACTACCTTGTCTTCATTTCCTCTGCTCATGGCAATGAGGCGTTAAAGAAAAGTCTTATTGTGTAAGTGCTTGAAAGGTACAAACCTATAATTAAAATAATAAATAACTCTATCACAGACAAAAATAAAATAGTTAATTGTGTCTTACCTTGGAAGCATTGAACTTGAAATGTAGTAATCACAACTATATTCCTCATTTCATAGTTTTCTTTTAAGTTGTCATATGACATGACAAATGTTTCACCCCCACAATGTACACTTATCCATAGTATGCCTAAATACCAAGGATAAATATGAGTGTTAGAAAATGAATACTTTGTTTTAGTCATTGAGTAATCAAAATTATCTTTATTATTTACATTTCATTTTGCATTGTGATGTCACACTTGGCAACCTATTGACTTGATTTCTTCGTAATGATTTGAATCTCATCAACATTAGTAAAGATTCCAATGATATCTGTAATTAACATAGAAAATAATATGAATATTTTAAAATGATATATACATGAAAATAAATTAAAATTACCTATAAGTAATGTCTTCTTATCTTGAACACCATGAAAGTCATCAAACTCAGTAAACTGGAATGAGTACATAGGTTTTATTTTTTTGCAATCTTCATATTTTTCAGCAACCATACATTTTTTACTGATTATGCACTCATCATTCCTCTTTGCATTTTTATAGTCATTGTAGGATTCTTCTACACAGACATTATCTAATATATAACACTTTCCTTCATTGAAAGTATTACCGAATTGGTTAACCGCGTCAGTGACTAAACTGGCTTCCATCCTCTTTCCCTTATATCAAGATCGAGGCATTACATAAACACACAAATGCATAGACACATAAATGTATTTTAAAAAGAACAACTTAACAAATTTGTAATTTAATATACCTCTTCATCAATAAAGAACAATTTCTACTTCTTTCTTCCCCTTGATATTTTATGTGCTTTCCATTGAAAGGCCAAGAGAATCCTTAATTTTCAATTTTGGAACAGATGTATATATCAAAAGGAGGGAAAATTATCTTTTGTCATTCTGTTATCACATGGAAAAATCTTAGTTTAGAAAAGTAGTATTTATAAAAAATCAACATAAAATACTAAAGATAGAAGGATACCATCAATAAAGGTTAATAATTCTTTGTATACAATATTTTTTGTTAATGTTCCACTATTGAACTTCTTCTCTCCCAATTTAACCAGGACCTTCATTGTATTTTGGGATGTCCTTCTTGATAGTACTACATACAGTTGTCCATGAGCAAATACATGATGGGGCAAATAAATTCTGACATTAGGAAACGTTTGACCCTATGACTTATTTATTGTCATTGTAAAACTCAAACACACTGAAAATTGTTTCCTAATAAAAGCAAATGGAAGACCATCATTGTCAGGCATGATAAGAGGTATTCTAGGTATGAAAACTCTTTTACCCCATGCTTGACCAACCGTAACTTCTGTGTCAATTACATTTTTCTGAAACCCTTTACAAACTAGTCGTGTATCATTGCATAACCTATTTGTAGAATCAATATTTTGCAAGAATGTTATAGGACAATTTTTCTTTATCCATGATACATGAGGGGGCAAATCATTTGGAACAAGTGAATTAAGGAATTCTTCAGGGTAATTATGATTTTCATCATCAAAAACACTATCAAAGCTATAATAGGTGATCTCCTCCCTAAGAAATTGTTGTATGAGATCATTATTCATTTCATCAACATTGTCATTCTTTGTGCATAATATTGCACAACTCATCATATAGTCAGTCGACGTTGCGTTATCGCCTAGAGATGGGAAGACATGTTGTATGTGCCTTTTCTTAGAGTCGCATCATCTATGTACTCAAGAACCATTTCGTGTGGGAGGTGAACGTAATCTTCATTGGTTACTAGTTCTGTTCCTTGTCCTATACATAGTAGAAAGTTTGAGAAGGATGAATCCAACAAAGGTCTCATATTTTTCTTTAGTTTCTATTTGTGTATTTTCTACCAAGGAAATAACTTTATTAGAAGCATTTTTTGCCAAAGAAATAACTTTATTAGACTTGCAAAAATCATTTCACCTCTAGTTTCACGTCAAACAACAGGCAAAACTTGTATGAAATCACCACCCAAAACTACCACTTTCCCCCTGAATGGTAGGGTTGATCCCACGATATCTTACAAAGTGTGATCTAAGACTTCAAACGCTTGTATTTTTTCATGGATGCCTCATCCCATATAATTAATTTTGACGATCTAAGTATTTATGTTAGACTACTCTCTATTTGCTTACATTACAAGTTGAATTGTTTTCAACTTTAATAGGAATTTTGAATCTACTATGAGTAGTTTCCCCCCGGGTAAGATCAATGTTGCAACACCAAATGTCATTGTTGCCATTGCTATGAAACTCATTGACCTTACTTTTATAACAATGCCTTGTATATAAATGTCTTTCCAATTCCACCAGGACCATGAACGAAGAATACACCATGTTGGTTGCCCATTATACAACTGAATATCTCATTGAATGCATATTGTTGGTCATTATTTAGTGATGAAATGAACAATAGATCCTCTTCACTTGTATATTCATCTTTTCAACAATTTCACGTGACATGTTTTGTCTAATATTTAATGAAAAGCCTTCATCAACCATTGGCAAGTCATAATCTTCTATATTCTTACCCATTCTCTCAAGAACCAATTTAATACTTTGTAGCACTCACTGATCCAACTGATGCTCATCGATAGTTCCATACTTGTAGAAATATTGTTCCATATCATTGAGGTTTGCATAATACAAATCTCTTACATTTGTTGGTTCACAATACACTAATATTGTAGTAAATAATCTCCATAGCAAAACTAGGAATTCAAATTGTGTTGCTTCATTTAAAAATTCAAAAATTGTATCACTACATTTTATTAGACCTTTATGTTCAGCTGAAAGTTTGAATGTTGGTTGGATAACACCATTAATGATTCTCAAACTCTCAAAGGAAGTTGAACCATTTACATGATTTAGTAATATCCTCAAATAATACCTCTCACCTTCAACAGGATTTACAGTAATGATACAACTGATAACCTCCCTTTGCTTTATTTTCTTCCAAAATTTACCATAGTTATTCCACACCTAATTCTCAAGAAATTGTTTATATATATATTTATGAGATTATTCATCATATAAGATCACCGCAAAATACTCAGTGAGCATTGTACTGCAAGCACCATCTCGTTCCATAACATTATGCAAGTTATCATCTTCTAATAATCTGATAATATGCATGTTAGATAGATACAGTTGTAAGGACACTGCTGACATTTGTATCTCACTAAGTTTGAACTCAAATATCCTCCACATTGCCTCCATTGGAGATATCCATCGAGCATATCAAAATTTGATTCACCTCATTGACCATCTGGTCTACATTATCTGGAGCTATGTTGAGTGAAGCATTATCATGCTCTTTATATATATATATATATATATATATATATATATATATATATATATATATATATATATATATGTATATATATAGATATATATATACACATATATATATACTTGAAGAGGTATTTGACTGCTTTGATGCCCGAACATACCCCTACGTTGATATGACACCTATATCTCTGTAACAAATACAGATTATATGTTTCCACCCACCTATTATCTAGTGTGTCCCCTCTTACATCAACAGTGACTCCACTGTCTCTTCTCCTATAAATTGGATATGAATCTTTACCTTGCACGGTATAGGAATAAAAGTTCCTTGGATAACAAAAATGACACTCCTTGTTTACCATGTAAGAATTTTTAGGGTTTAAGGCACCACGCGGTCCATTTAACATGTGTTTAACAACCAATTTGTGTAGTATGGGGTATCTTTCAGGATCTGGGATTTCAACACAAACTATGCAATCATACTGATCTGGATTGATGATCTTATAGTCGTGTCTCATGATGATAAGAATGTGTACATGCAGAGGTCCCTTTTGTAAAATTCAATAACATGAACACGTGCTACTACATTGCCAAATATATTTTTCTTAAATAGTTGATTCTTTTCGATCCTCAAATTTTGCTCTAAAAACTCTAGTTGTTAAATTAGGTCTATTTTGAGAAATTTTTCTAGGGAATAACTCTGATTTTATCTCATCCCAATCTGGATGACATGTCATTGTTAAAAAGAAATCAAGTTTACCATATCGTTGTACCAATGCCATGGCATCCATGTATGTACAACACATATCATGTGGTCCTCCCATAAAAGATGAAGGTAACACAATTATTTTATCGAGCATGTTATGATGGACTTCCCTTGACCTAATGCTATCAATAATTCCTTGATAGAAATCAGTATGCATTTGCTTTTGCTCATTTATGATATAGTTTAAACATGTTAATTCTATCTTGATGTACATGTCGACAACGTATTATTGAAGGAGATGACCCTCGTGCAATAATATTGATCTATCAAGCATACGAATTTGTATCTTATAATGGTAGTATTCTCTCACATGTATCTTGTTTCTACTGCCACCATCTAAAATTAATAAGAAAATTGATGTTAAATACAATTTTTGTGATATTGGTACATCATTTATGAATATATATTCTACTAACCTGCCACGCTCAATCCTGTCACATCTTCAACAGAATGTAATGATTTATGTAGTATGGAATCCCATGGCACACCAACTTTGGGGAGGTGTGGATGCCAACTGAATTCACCATTAGGAAACAATAAATGATATGATAGAGGATGATAACATCCTAAATATGCCTGTACTACATGTGATTCACCTAAATTGGCATAAATAACTATGCTTCATTGTTGTGCACCACTAACATCATTACCTTAAATCTAGATACCCACAACTTGTGAAGTAATTAGAGAATTATATGTCCTCTGATCAAGAAGGGTGTCTTTATTGATTGCAATAATAAAGTTATCTGACATTGGAATAGCCTTGATGCTCTGAAAAAATTAGGCATATGGATTTATTGACAATACATACATGAATTTAGTAACTAATTCACTATTTAGTGAAGGAGTTGCCTTCATTATGTATTGTGCCTCACACTTAGTATCATAG
Source organism: Alisma plantago-aquatica (assembly GCA_963693085.1). NCBI lineage: Eukaryota > Viridiplantae > Streptophyta > Magnoliopsida > Alismatales > Alismataceae > Alisma > Alisma plantago-aquatica. Next base: position 1,190,629,087 of record OY856411.1, on the reverse strand, counting down.
AAATAAAGTTGTATATATTTGGGACCATCACTCCCATGTAGTAATCTATTTATGAAATGATACACTTGCCCTACACTCGATACATATATATTCCATTCCACATTCTACACAAATTTTCATCCAGACAGATATTGTGTGATGTGAATGCAAAGTGATTGTTGTAACTTTGAATGGACCTAAGAAACTCCAAAGATTCTGGTGTTTGTGATGTGTACAAATCATATATTGGTGTCAGAATAGGAGTGGTAACTAAATGTACCTTTCCCTTCATGTAACAAAAACATGGTGATTCAGATTGGAAGCTTTTGGCGCCACAATATTTGCACTAACTATGTGTGGATAACTTATGTGGTTCGTTGCAAAGATTGACAAAAATAGGATTAGAAATGTCATCACTGGAAGGATCTACTACATTTTGATCTGTTCTTGATATATAGAAATCATCCGTCTCTTCCACGATACTTGCATCTATTTTGTTATAACATAAGATGAGGAAAAAAAGCAACTCATACATAATTCATGAGGTTTTGTAACCATTAGCTTCACTACACAGGACTGTCAAATCATCAACCTTAGAAGGATTTTTGCGCTCTTCAAAGGAACTATCATAATTTGTAGGGTTGGTGCCGACATGCATATCAACATGATCTCCATTGTATAAAATGTTAGTCTGAGGAAGACAGGAACTGCTCAGCTGTTCCAATGAATTTCTTTCAACATCATTCAATAGTGATGCACATGATGTTGGATCAAGTATCTTTGTCGCCTTGCTCACCTATGACTCCCAATGACAACATTATCCACATGATGTTGGAAGTTTTCATTGTTTGAGATAACAATCTGAAATAATGCTCTTTGACCAAGTACTGAATGCATGTCTTAATTTAGAACTTGACTAACTTCGCTAACCCCTTCAAAATATGGATGCATATCAATCCTTATCTTCATATAGAGTGACAAACTATTGTAAATTCTAGATTATCTTGCAATAAGTTCTCCACCACCGTCAGATTTGGCATGCCCATGCATCTGTCTGCTTCTAACAACCATTCTATGATGGTATATGTGCATCCGTTGGGTGAACCTCAAATCATCATGGTAAGTACAACTTTGAATTTGTTGAGATCTATGTGACTCTATTGAAGTAAGACATGATTTAGGTGTGTCACGAATTTGAGATGTACTGCTAGAAGATAGGCATAGTTTGCACAAATCTTTCAATTAAATGAGTAAAGTCCAAAGAATGAGAGAGATTCTATATCTAGTGCTATGAGTCCTATAATATATATGAAAGACATTATTTTTAGTAGTTTCAAGTCTGGTAGGACTAACTAAAATAGAAAGCTGACTATGTATTGAGTCAGACAGTTTGAAAAAATTTAAGCCTTTCCTGACTTGAAATCCACATGAACTAAAATTTTGAAAACTCTACTCAGAATCGCCCCAAAAGAATATATTGAAATTCCTTATAATTTTTTTATGTTTAGGATAAATTATACTTTTTGCGTAGTTTCTACTCAAAATATCAAGATTTCCAATGAAAATATCCATCTTTATAGTCAAAATACCAAGATTTATAACAAAAATGTATCAAAAGATATAATTATATCAATCATCCCTAGATTTATTACTTTCTGACTATGTGATTCATGCAAGGCTATATATATAGTTTTGCACCACTAAAAGCTTGTTCCCCACTCCTCACTCCCCAAGCCTAGCACTACTTCGTGCCCTAATCACACCATCGGTGGTTTTGGTTCCCACAACCCATCTCGACAGACCTGCTTCTGATTCCTCATCCCCCAACTCTAGCCCTATTTCTTTGTGCCCTGATATCAGTAGTGACAATTTTTGGTTCCCACATGAGGTCTTGACATGCCTGCTTCATGCATAGTCTCTATCCCACTCCTCCTCATTCCCCGATCGTAGACCTAATTCTTCGTGCCCTAATCATAGCATCAACAATTTCTATTTCTGACATCTAATCCTGACTGTCTTCTTCATGCATTTATAGGGGAGCATTCTCCATGTGAGGGAAGTGTTATAGTGTATGTGGTCTTATAGCATTCTGATGCCCTATTGAGTTGGGAAGTTTTGCATCAATCAAATTTTGTACAAGGTAAACATTGGATCACAAAATAAATGAGTAGGGTTTTTTTGTATATAAGCATCATTCAAGAGGAAAGCTGAAAACATGATTATTTCTTCTAAACCGTATGATGCTTTCTACTCTCCTATGAACCTTGGATCCCATCTGCAACTTAATAAAACATAGGGCATCGACAATTCAATAGACCCTCTCCCATTCTCTATTTTCTCAGTCGCAACTTGTTGTCGCTACTCCTTGCCCTAATCGCCTAGGCGATTGTTTGCTTCTGACATCAGAAGATTTTGGTCGATTGATGTTTGCGTCTCTAAAGGTTTGTTTGGTGTTGCCTCTGGCTTTCATGCACATCATCTTCTGGTCGACTAATACTCACAGCTCTAAAGCTGCCTCCTGCTTTTGTTTGAATCTGAGCTATTCTTCTGGAGTCATTGTTGCCAACTTCTATTGATGGGTACGTATCGAGAAATGGTAAGATGTATAAGGTGACCAATGTATCTGGTATATCCTTCACTCATCCTACTCCATATATGTGTAAATAGTCCCCTGATGAAGGTTTCTCTTCCATTCTACCTTGCCCCATCGCTTACTCCTAATTTTCTCTATCTTTGAACCATCTTATGTCAAGCCTCCACACCTTAATGTGAATCCTGATTATAGTATTAACTCCTATGTGTGGTATTGGAGATTTATCCTATATGCATTGTTGATCGGGAACTCCTTGATGTGAGTCTATATCTAGCTAAACATAGAGTGATGAAGAAGCATCATATGCAATTTTAGAGGGATACAACCTCCGATTGTTGGTGGAGGTGAAAGTTGGTCGACAGCTAGTAACTGTGTGGCTAGATCTACCCCATGTTGTATGTGTAGGTCGGGTTTCTTGGTACGATTTCTATCCACACATCACATAAAACATTTGGCTAAATTAGGTTTTACTCTTTGGCCATTCCTCCTATTTTGATAACAATAAAGGTAATTATATCTATTATGTTTGTCCTAGCATGAGATGATGACACGGACATAGTAGATGACTAAAGAATGATGTTACTCGATGACATATGTCTTCATGTTGATGACTTGAACAATGAGACCATATGTATGATAAGGGTGTTGGTAAGGTATGCCCGTGTAAAAGAGTGAAATCGCCCCTTTACTAAAAATTTGAAGAATTGACGTCCATTCCAAACACTCTCAGAGGTATGTTGGAATGGGTGCAAAATTTTCAAACTTATTATGATGGTATACAAAAGACCATTAGAAAGTAGCAGAAATAAAAAAAAATAACTGACTATATTCAATTTCATAAAAGGTTTACAAAAATACATCAAATTTTCCCATTAGGGTTTACATCAAGACACACAATTAGGATCTAGATAGAGGGAAGTCTAGACTACTACAATCTTGTCTCCAACCAACATCTCCATCAACTGAGTCCAAGCCAAAAGCTAAGATCTTCCTTGTCTTATCCATCACCTTTCTCAACACCTGGGTGGTTGGGAAGGCACCCAGAAAAATGGGAACGGGAAGAAAAGTATGTGTCACAAAACTAGTCTAGGATATCAAGATAAGTAAAGCAAATAAAAACATGCTAGGGTTCATCATGTGATGAAGATAACAAGAGTATGAGGCTATATAATAAAGAAGCTTGTCATTAACAAATATAATAAAAAGGATTTGCACATTTATGTGAATTAAATCACTTCATATTCATATTGAAGCCACTCCATGTATTTTAATGATCAAGTGAGGCATATTACAAATTGATTCACATTAAGTGACTAATCGTGTGTGTATTAGATAACAAGGTAACATACCATGCATTTCATATTGATGACTTGATTAATATGTGATTAGATGATTATATATATCATTTATGTGTATCAAAGTATGTTAACTAGATTATGACACCTAATGCCATTAATGTATCATGAAAGGCATTAAGGATGTATATGTTAAGGTTAGATGATTACAACTTAGGGTTTAGGTTAACATGATCATTATTCGTCACCTATACCTTCTTAGGATGCATTAAGCCCAAGGTTAGATTACAATTATCTTGCCCATAATATCATTAGGTTTTATTAGTTAATGACATGGGCAACATCATGCTTATCTACTATTAGTATTAAAATGTGAGTTACTCTTATTATGTGCATTAGATATTCATTAGAGTTCAAACATATGAACTATTCATTAGATGATCATTATATGTTCTTTTGGATACCAAGAAACATGTGGTTATAACTATAATTTGTTAGGTCAAAACTAAGGATCCAAGCACACTAACTTCCTAATTAGGGAGTCAGGGTTTCTAAAGTCAGAGTAGCTAGATTTTAGTATGTTACATGACTCCATCCCCTTGGAAAGGATTTCATCCTCAAAATCTAACTGCCCAAACATCATCAAACCAACTATTCTCCACCCCTTAAAAGGTTTTACCTACCAAGGCAAACTAATCAAGAGGTAAAAGGGTGAGTCTAACTAAACCATATACAAGATCCATCACGCTTCATTGTGCACTCTGATTGCTTACTAATAAACACCAAACTTCAAAGTCTAGGTTCTAGGGATAACTATCCAAACATGTGGTTCTATGGGTCATAAGGGAACGATATTGGGTATCCATCCTCAACAAGTCATTACACCTGGTAGACTAGTTAAACATATTAGGTTCCCTAAAGGTAAATTATATAGATGTCTAAGGATATTATTGCCTAAAAGCATGCTATTTTGAACAATTCATTTCAGCTCAGGCCAGGTCGGTTCATATGGATATGGGAGTCCTCGTAAACCAAGCAAGTGGCGCGGAGAAAAATATTGCCAGCCCCCAAAACCTAATCCTTTCTAGACACCTTTGCTTCAACTTCATGCCCTAATAGTTGCCTAAAGGCAAACCTAAACAACATTAAGTTATGCATATTTTAGTTATGAGTATTTTAGGGTTTTATTCATCATGATACTAATGTGGAACTATGGGGTCCTAAATCAACCTTTCATCATTTATAGATCAATTGTAGGGCAACCATGTCACCTAAAGGAACTATGTAAGGCAGGGATTCTAATTAGGGAGACAAAACTGAAATAGTCAGATTCCGACTACCATGGGCTTTAATACCATATTGTAAGAGAGTGAAATCACCCCTTTACTAAAAATTTGAAGAATTGACGTCCATTCCAAACACTCTCAGAGGTATGCTGGAATGGGTGCAAAATTTTCAAACTTATTATGATGGTATACAAAAGACCATTAGAAAGCAGTGGAAATAAAAAAATAACTAACTATATTCAATTTCATAAAAGGTTTACAAAAATACATCAAATTCTCCCATTAGGTTTTACATCAAGACACACAATCAGGATCTAGATAGAGGGAAGTCTAGACTACTACAATCTTGTCTCCAAGCAACATCTCCATCAACCGAGTCCAAGCCAAAATCTAAGATCTTCCTTGTCTTATCCATCACCTTGTTCAACACCTGGGTGGTTGGGAAAGCACCCAGCAAAATGGGAAAGGGAAGAAAAGTATGTGTCACAAAATTAGTCTAGGATATCAAGATAAGTAAAGAAAATAAAAATAGGCTAGGTTTTATCATATGATGAAGATAACAAGAGTATGAGGCTATATAATAAAGAAGCTTGCCATTAACAAATATAATAAAAAGTATTTGCATGTAATATAATTATGTCTACCTAACTAAGTAGGGTTGAGGCACCTACCGGACCTCTAACCTTAGGTGAGGGGAGAATAAGACATTCCTAGTCACCTACAATATTATGGGGAGAATAAGACATTCCCCAGGGTGATTATTTACATGCCCTCTATGGGTGGTTGTACATAAGTATCGCTACTTTATTTTAAATAGAACATAAATCCACATGCTAGAAAAAGTAGTCATGGCAAGAATAATTATATGAATCAATAAGCATGGCAGTGGGGTACCAAGACCCAAGAATAATGTTCCAAAACTGATTTATAAGGCAAGTATAGCAAAAGATTCAAGAGTATATGAAATAGGGTTTAATAAAGCCTCATTATAGAAAAATAGGTTAAGGAACAATTATTCCCAACTTAAGGTGTAAATGCACATACATAAATATGGATTGCACATACCTCTCTTACCGATATCAATTACTAACTTTCACCACTTTAATTGAGTCCAAGTTCCACTTTGCCTATTTTCAATGTATTAACATGTATTAGAATACATAGTGCACATTAATGTATAGAAACCCTAATTTTAGACCTTTTAAGAAAAAACTCAGATTTAGACTCTTAAAACATCACCAATAAACTTATTAAGTTTGCCTGATCAAGAAAATATATTTTTATGTTAATTTTGGAGTTATGATGATTAAGATGTAATTTTTATGGATTTTATGCATTAAATTCATTTTACAAAAAGCACCCTTCGTCAAACCATGAAATCAGACCTTGAAAATATTTTTATTAGATAGAGATTAATTTTACAATTCCAAAACATATTTATTTGTTAGATTTGGATAATCGGTTTAGAAGATATGAATTTTTCAATACTACCCAATAGGAAATTGCCACATCATCAAACCGATCGACATATTTGAAGAGAGAGGGAGAGGGAGAAAATACCATTTGACTCAATATTAGGTTTGAAGTTGTATAGGTAATAAAACTAGAGCTTCTAGAGAAGATAAAACAACAAGAAACCAAAACCTTAGAAGAACATGGTAAAAAGAGATGGAAATCATCGATTTTAAACATAGAAGCATGAGTTTTAAGCATGTACTAAGCAATATATGAGAAGGGGTTATCAAAACGTGCCTATAGGAAGGTAATAAGGTCCAAACAGAAAGGATCCCGAGATTAGAAGGTATGGTTGTTCCAATCGAAGCTCCTTTCTTGAGCAAAGATCACCTTCTCCATTTTAGAGGTCCAAACCCTAGCAGAAGAGCATGGAGATGAGATGTTTTAGGGTTCTAGGTGGACACATGAGTGAGAAGGGCTTGAATATTATATCCAAGAAGAGGTTGATTCCTTGTGGCAAGGACAATGGTCTCAGTTCATGTGACACATGTTAGATAGGAAAGCATCGGTGAGTTTCTTTCAAGACAAGGTCTACAGTGAAGTCAAAGCTTCTACAGTTGGTTCATTCAGATGTCTGCGGTCCGTTTGAGGTGGCTTCACTGGGTGGCAATAAGTATTTTGTCACATTCATTGATGATGCATCTAGGAAGGTGTGGGTCTACTTGTTGAAGACCAAGGATCAGGTTTTTTAGTGCTTCCAGAAGTTCCATGCCATGGTAGAGCGGGAGATCGGTGAAAAGTTAAAGTGTCTCCAGACGGACAATGGAAAAGAGTACACCTCTAGGGAGTTCCATGTGTACTGCACACAACGTGGCATATGGCATTAGAGGACAAATTTTGGCACACCACAACACAATGGTATAGCTGAAAGGATGAACCGTACTATTGTGGAGAAAGTCAGATGCATGTTGAAGACTGCCCAGTTGCCAAAGATATTTCGAGGTGAGGCAGTGAGTACTACCTGCTATCTGATAAATAGATCTCCATCAGTTCCTTTGGGGTTTGACATACCTGAGAATGTACGGATAGGCAAGGATGCATCCTACCCTCATCTTCAAGTATTTGGATGCAAGGCATATGCTCATGTTCCCAAGGAAAAGAGGCAAAAGCTGGATGATAAAGCAGTGCCATGTATTTTTCTTAGCTATGGAGATCAGCAATTTGGGTACATGTTATGGGATCCAATGAAAAAGACCTTGACCAGACACAAAGATGTGATTTTCTGTGAGACGTTCTTCAGATGATGAGTATGAGGATGCTTCGACTTATTCACATGTGCAGTCTTTCGATGATGAAGAAGAGCAGCATAATCACCCTGAGCGGCAGAGTGATAGCACATCAAGTGGTCCAGTTTCAAATGCATAGATTAGTGATTCAACTTCACAGGAAGAGACTTCTGGGTAGGGGGAGCAGGATCAGGATCAGGTAGAGTCCTCAGAGGAGCAGTTGAGGAGGTCTGACAGAGTTCGTCATCCTTCATCTAGATATCTGGCATCTCAGTATATCTTGCTTACTGATGAGGGGGAGCTAGAGACTTATCATGAGGCACAAACTCATAGAGATAAAGCACAATGGCATCAGGCGATGCATGAGGAGATGTCTTCTTTGCAGAAGAATGATAACTATGAGCTTGTGGCGCTTCCCAAGGGCCGGAAAGAACTTAAGTACAAGTGGGTCTACAGGATGAAGAGAGATGACAGTAGCAAGGATCAAGCTTTTAATGAGAAGCTACATGGAGATGGGCATCATCATTAGGGGATTTCTAAACCTTGGTACAGAAGGTCAGAAATAAAGTTTTCATCCAGGATGACTAGGCATACCAGTCAGGGGGAGCCATCAAAGTTCCAATTGTGGACATGGAGAGAGAAGCGGCACTACCAAGATACTTCTTCTCAGTTGCTTAGGAACAAAGTGAAGTCAGGATTGGACTTCAAGAAGATGGATGAAAATGATAGGATGTTGACATGTTTGAGGAAAGTGGAACCATCACAGGTGGTGATGAGTTCCACAAGCTACTCCACATGATCGCTGAAGACCACGTCTCCCTCATGGGATGGAGGGGGAGATTGTTATGATTAGGAATATAATTCAGCCCATGTCCTAGTGGGATTTGGACTTGGGATAGGGTTGGTTTGTGCTACCAATCCTAATAAGAGTCAAATCCAAGAAGGAAAGAGGATGGTTCCCTATGTGCATCATGGAGTTAGACTAGGAGTGGGTCTAGGATTCGGACAAAGATTCCTAATTGCAACCACATGCATGGAGGCCTATAAATAGAGGCCCTGGGGGAGGCCATTGAGATCATCCCACCATCCCACCAGTTGAGGTGTGATCCCCCCAGTTGCTTGTTGGTGCCTTCTGTGGTAGAGGGTGCCAGAGAACAAGAACAACTAGAGAAGCTCTCTTGGTTGAATAAGAGAGGTCAGCGACTATGCCTTGAAACATAGTAGCGGCTGACAGTTTTTGACACATTGGGTGCACTGGTAGAGCATCTCTCTTGATTGATAAGAGAGAGCCAGCAACTTTACCTTGAAACAAAGTAGCGGTTGACGATTACAGACGCAGTGTTGCCATAGTGGCAACGGTCCAACCCAGTCAGCGGTCACATCGGCATCAAGCAGTCCCCAACAACGACAACAGCCTCGTGAGGAGATCAAGTAAAGAAGGAGGTTTTATACACACGGGGTGTGGTTCTCTTCTTCCTCATCTTTGTTCTTGTGTGGGGAGGGCTACCTGGATTTAGAGGGTAGTTTCCAGAGACATCAGCTTCGGGCAACAAATTGAGTCAGTGCAATTGGACATTGGATATTCATGAAAAGATAAAAATGGAAAAAGTAGATTAGTTGTGTGCCAAAGTGTGTGAGTGGTCATCTTCAACCTCTAGAATGCGAGGAACACTGAGAAACCCAAAATATATATTGTGCTACCAAAGTTCAAAATGGGAAAACTAAAGCTTAAGGATGAAAGATATTATAGGGAATATGATGATAGAGATGGCATCCAAAATATAAAAAAATCTCCACTATATTCCCCATAACCAACGGATCACATCACAACTATTGAAATAGGAAGGAAGGTGCAAGGCATATACCTGGTCATGGGGCAAGTCCAATGATGATCCTTTTATAATTGTGCTTCTTTCTCAAGAAGCACAAGAATGATTGACGACGACAGCCTCCTGGTGTAGCACCATGGATGCAGGTTGTCAACATTCTCCTAGCATGATGGTGATGGCCTCCACACCTCTAATTAGTCCACACTAACCATTGGGAACTCCACGTCATTCTTCTATAACTGACATGAAGGAGTTGTCCCTCTATGTTGTCAATGTGTTATCGTTGACTTTTCTCACCTTTGGATATATCTCTCTTTAACGAGTAAGATGCCTTTGGATCTCACATTACCAGAATGTTGAGATGAGGAGTCATGTCATACAAGAGTGTTGAGAGCCTTGGCCACCCACCCCACATATATAGGAGTAAATGTACTAGGGTTTCCACAAACCCATGGACATGATGGGACATATTTCATGAATTTTTGACTGTTGCAAATCACCAGTCAGTCGATTGGCTATTTTTCCTATTTGCAAATGTACTACTTTTAATATTATGATTAATGCACAACATAATGTCAGCATCAATTCCTTGATCCAGTCATACTGATCGTCTAGTTGGTCGACTTAATTTTTTTAGTTAGTTGACTAGACACTCTAGTTTGTCGACTGGCATTCCTAATCGTTCGAGTGGACACTCCAGTTAGCCAACTGACAACCACTATTGTTTAAGTTGATTACCTAAACACTTTAGTAACCAAGTTAAAGCTTATCCATCAGTAAACTCCTATTCCAAGTGCATCCTATGTGTGTGACCCTATAGGTCCCAAACTACATTGTCAATGAATGTCCATAACTAGATTATGACATCACAAGCAATGAGTGGTATCTAGAAACACATCATTGCTACCCAAGAAATTGGAAATTTGGAGAACAACTTCAACATACATTTGTGATCCATTTTATCATGATTGCATGGTTCCTTTTTCACTGATATCTAGATTGAACTCGAGACATGGAATTGTAATCCTCTTAATATTCAATCCATGTTCCTTGAACAAGAGCAAACTATATGAGATGCATGTGACCTCATTGCATAACGAGTCCCACGAATATGTCCATATGCTTCTTAGTCTTGCTTATCAAGTTTCCAAGATATCAACTCCTGTAGGAGGGACAAATCCCATCTACATCACTTAAAGTCAATCCACATGTGTCACAATGTACCCGAGCACCACCTTTATGGAAACCTTTATTCAAGGTCATGTTGGATAGTATCGAAGTTCATTGAACGACATGTGATGAGTGTAGTAACTTTAGGTTTAAGAACCATAATCACAACTATCACTTTGAGAGTTGATTGTGACTACTATTCCATGGTCTCCATGTATCACTCTCAAGGTGGGTCTATTTGGTATGTTGTTCTCTAACATGTACCTATGTGTTTGACTTGATATCCTATATAGGAACTAATGAGACTCTATCATCAGTCAACACACATTATAGTCTTATATATTATTGTCATCTATTTAGCTTCCATGGTAATATTCAACTAGGGATATAACAAGAGTGTATGTACTTTTATCATACATATGATCTCATTATTTAGGTCCTCAACCTAAACACATATGTCATCGGATAACATCAATCTTTAGGCATATACAATGTTTGTATCATCATCTCATGATTGAGACAAACATAATAGACACAATAATCTACACTATTATCAAGTCAACTATGTGATGCCCCATTACAATCATTATATGATTGTCTCTCTGGGCATAAATACCAACAGACTCCCACTTGCACTTAGATCCAATCACCTATAAATATTATTACAAGAGATCTTAACATGTCCAACATGTTTATGTTGTGCAAGTGCTTTTTGTGGTGGGTAGCAACATTCGCTTCTAGTCGGTACTTTGCAAGTCTTCACATATCCTCATTGTATGATTTCTGATATGAGATGGAAATGTTGTAGTATGCTATCGAGGTTTCCTAGCCTATCCAATAGCTCATTTGTTGTCTCAGTATTTCTACTATGTCGTCAATGGTTGGAACCTCCCACAAGTTCATCTAAATGAACTTCTTGATCCATGAACCCCTTCCAACTACACCAAAGGCTGACAAGGATGATTACAAGAAGCATACTAAAGATGTCGTGGATGTTACATGTCTGATGCTATGCACCATGAACTATCAATTGCAAAGGCAAGATGTGAACATGGATGTGATTGATATGGTCACACATATCAAGAACATGTTCCAAGATCAGACAAGACAAGAGAGATATGATGTCTCTAAAGCACTATTCAAGTGCAACATGGTAGAAGGAGACTCAATAGGTCCTCATGTACTCAAGATCATTAGGTATGTGGAGAACCTAGCTAGACCGGGATTCCCTTGAGTCTAGAGTTGGCCACTAACATAATTCTACAGTCCCTTCCAGAGTCCTATAGTCAGTTTGTCCTACAACATGAACGACTTTGACAAGCCGTTGACAGAGTTTTTGGGCATGTTGAGAACAACTAAGGCACAAATGAAGAAAGACAAACCCAAGTCTGTGATGGTTATCAACAATACAAATGGGAAGTCTAAAGGCAAAGGAAAAGCTAAGAAGAGTTCTAAAGCTAGCCAGAAGCCCAAGTCTTTAGATCTCAAAGAAAAGGGAGGATTAAAGAAAAGAGGTGATTGTCACCAGCCTGGACATTGGAAAAGAAATTGTCCACTCTTGTTAGAGGAACTAAAGAAGAATAAGGAAGGCACTAAGGCCTCCACTTTAGGCATAAACATTATAAGATAAGTTGGATTACTTCTTCATCTTGGTATCTGATACCAAATAAATATATGACATATTGATGTGCAAGATCTGACAAGAAGTAAAAACCCTCATGGAAGGAGAAAGATGGACAAGGCAGAGCAAGAGTTGCTTAAGCCTTAGTCTATATTTGAATTTATCTTAGCCAAATGGGCATGTAATAGAGTTAGTTGAATTGCTATTTCATTATGCCAAATAAACAAAAATATTTACTTGACGCATCTTTTATGTCAAGGATGATAAATGAATAAAGTGAGTTATTGATGTTTCTATTTGAAAAGGATATGATCTTGTATGGAAATTCCCGAACAACTAATGGTGAAATAAAGAAACTTAAGATGAATGTTTATAATGTTTATACCAAAAGGTTTATAATTGATAACTCAAAACTATCATTAGCAATAGTCACTTTGGACGTATATATAAGAAATGCATATCTAGAATACATATTGATGTTAATCTAGATTCCCTTGATTAATGAACCTAAGGAAATATGCAAGTCTTACTTACATACAATGTGCCATAACATCCTTCACTAGATGTAGTGGGAGGATAAGTTTTTTTTCCAAACCTCATACATATGATGCATGAAGATCTTATGTAATGAATGATATAGATAATTACTTATATGTCATCTCATTTACTGGTAGTATGATTATATGTACTCAGTAAGATAGAAACATAAATCTCTTGAAGTGTTCAAGGAGATTATAATTTAAGTATACTTTGATAAAAGTATTAAGAATCTTTGATGAGATCAAAAGTTTAAATACTTTACATCAATACATTGTGAACCTTCAAGAAAGAACTGTGATAATGTATCACAAGTCAATTTGAGCATGATGATGTGTCATAATGAAGGAATTATACCATGATGAGTCATGATATAATTATCAATTAATCTAATCTTCTTATCTTCTCATAAAAATGTAGCTATCACTAAATAATGTATCGTATAAATGGTTTATAAGACATCATATATGATCTGATTTGGGAATGTCCCAATGTGTCTAAAGGATTGAATACACATTGATAAAGTAGTTTCTTGAAAAGGTTTTATCCACAAAACCATAATTTTTGAATGTTACTATTAATCCCAATCCAATAACAAAATTGTTTTGTTGATAGGATAATTGAGTTCCTAAAGAACCAGTGGGAGCAAGAGTAGAACTCAAAATGATTTGAGGTCAACAAAGAGGTACAATAAGAGATAAAAGAATCACAAGTTGTTGTGAAGGATCAAGTTCATTATATGTCACTAAACAAAATAGTTCTAGTAGAACATGTCTAAGATTGGAGGATTATGAATTTAACAACTAAGACAGGTTGGTCATGACAAGATGAGCCAACTAATTTACTATAATCTATTGAGAACCATAATCTGAGTAAGGGCTCAAAATCCATTTTGAAGTCCATATAAGCTAGCAAGGTAGAAACTTGGTAGTGCCACCTAAAGGGTGAAGTAGGGTCTTGTGGTAAAAACCTACATGGATAACATAAAAAGACAAATTTGTTTGAAAAGTTTTACAAATCAATTCAAGTTGTTGAATGTGAAAGAAATTCCTTTACCAATTGTCATGCTTGTTGTTGTAGTTAAAATAGACTATGAGATTTGGCATATGAAGATTGAAACCTAATTCCTTAAAGGGAATATATTTGAGAGGATGTGTATGTGACACAACCTAAAAGGTTTTATAACTTCATGAATGCAAATAAAGTCTAATAACTACAAAGTTCAATCTGGGATTGAAACAAGCATCTCAGAGTTGGGATCTTTTGACTTGATAAGATAGTTGAAGAGTTTGAATTGAATCAAGATAAAAGATGAAATCTATGATTACAAAATATTTAGTGGGAGCATATATGAATATTCCACATATAATTTGGAATAACATCTCAATATTATGAATATTGAGAACTGGCATGAAAACCCCTTCTACAATGAAGGATTAGGTGAAATATCCTATGAGATATAGATCAATACCTATAGAGTTAGTTCTTGAAAATTTCACAACATAAGTTTGAGAACATACAATAGCAATGTGTTGAAAGAGTTCAACACAGAAGGATTCAATAAGAGGGAATCCGGATTAGTCTCTCATGAACCATATATTCTAATTCTTGTGAAGAATGGAAATATCATGTATCATGAATTCTATAGATGTGCTTATCCCATATAATATTGTATTTATTAGACATGACAATATTGTTGGATCCAAGATGCATGATTGGATGCTCTAGGGGGGTGAATAGAGCTGAATGTACTTAAACAAAAATCATTAGACCTTCAAGATATATCACAAGATAAGGTTGTTAAATAGGAAATTTGAGTGCAACTAAAACATGCATAGCAAGTGAGAGAGAGATTGAACATACACCAATTGATAAGCTATTTAGAGTGGTTCCACACTTCAAACTAGAAGTATGTCAGTCCACTACCTAGAGAGGTCAACCTCTAGTATTTCTTAACCATTGCACTCTTATATTCATTCATAAGACTTACAATACATGACCCACCAAAGGACATTCAATACAAAGAGCCTTCAACCTTACCAAGGACTTACCCACTTTGCAATGAGTCTTCGGTCTTCTCTAAGGACTTACCCACTCTTGCACAAGTCTTCAGCCTTCTAGGAATTACCCACTCTTCTTGAATCTTCAGCCTTTGACTTCACCTTCACTCGGAGAAGCTTCCACCAAGGACTTACCCATTTGAGAAAGGAGACTTTTGCCTTCACCAAGGTCTTACCCAATCTTTCTCCAAGTCTTCATCCTTGACCTTCATCAAGGGACTCTTTCCCTTATTCTTCTTCACCTCTCTTAGCCAAGAGAGAGAACCTTCATCTTCATAGTTGAAATGAGAGATAGGGAGGTGGTGGAAGTGAGAGCCTCACAAGATATACATGTAGGACTAGCTCTCTTATATATTTCCTACTCACGCTAACAAATGTAGCAAGTGATTAAGCTTAGAGAGAGAGAGAGAGGAGGCTGTAGGAGGCACTCAACTATAGACTAGGAACCTCATATAGAGTTTTACATTGAATACTCAACCTTGGAATGAAGCCTAAGGGGTCCTATTTATAGCTGGGGATGCCTCTTAGCCTTTGGGAACACTTAGGAATGAAAACTAGCCATTTTGTGGCTTCTAACGGATATATTTTCAATTGTTGTAACTCCACAATGGCTAGAAACACTTTTCTGCACTTTTTCATACAGTGCAATCGGTCGAGTTCTATAAAGGTAACTCGATCGATCCCACTAAGAGACATGACCAATTTAGGCCATCGATCGAGTTTGTTCTGGGGTAACTTGACCGATTCACTTAAATCAGTTTTGGTCTACAGAGGGATCGGTCGATTTCTGTGAAATGAAAACTCGACCGATCAAAAGTCATTTTCAAGATCCAATCAGGATCGGTCGAGTTTGCAACTCGACCGATGAATAGCCTGATGTGAATTTTAGAAAATGGTTTTTGAGTTCTTAAACATTAGATCTAAGTGCTCCTAATTTTTTCTAAGATTAATTACAAGTTATACAATCATTACAAGTGATTTACAACATGATTCTAATGGATTTACATCATATTCCAAAAATGTGCACTTGTATTGACTTTGACGTGTTTTTCTTCAAGTTGAGATGTGCAAGTTAGGGCATTTGGAGTGTGTCTATACCTAATCTGAAATCACACAAGTAGAGGCATTAGACACAATTAATTGGAATGGTTTAGTCATCTCAAAACAAGGGTTTAGTCAATTTAGACCTTGAGTCAACATTGACGTAGAGTCAACAAAGATGATATTAAATTCCAATAAGGGTTATTGGAATGTCATTAAAGATATCCATTAGTACTTGAGAAGCACTTAAAGGATAGATTGCTAGTAAAAAAGTGACAGTAATAAAGGAAGAGTTGGGTGTAAAGGGTTACACGGATGCAAACTTCCAAAATAACAAAAGTGATCGTAATAAAATATATATTTGATTTATAAGAAAAATGTTGTTAGTTGGTAGGGTTCCGAACTAATAGCCATTAATTTTATTCTACTTTAAAATCCAAGTATACTTGTGTTATGGACACAAAGTGATGTTGTATGGATCTAGATATGATGAACTTATAGATGTTCCAAACATTGATGACTCAATAGTGATACTGTGACAACAATGGAGCTACTTGTTAGGGAAGGAGTATCAGATAACATATTATGGTGGTTTCATCTCAAAAAAAAGAGATAAGAAACATGCAATACACCGACTAATAGAAAAAATTTGCTAACCCGCTAGATTAGCACTTGCATAGCAGAAACATGGTGGACATGTTTAGATTATTGAGAATGAGATTCAAGGGTGATTGGCATTAAGTGCAAGTGGGAGTCTATTGGTAAGGTATGCCTAGAGAGCCAATCATGTGATGATTGACATCGGACATACCATAAAGGATTTGATTAATACTCATAAAGGCAAGCTTCCAATTCATTCTGTTTCACTCAGTTATGAGATAATGAGGAAATATTATGAATGTCTAAAGAATGGCAATACTCAATGACGTATGTCTTCAAGTACAAGATTTGAACAATGAGATCATATGAATGCTAAGAGTATGTACATTCTTATTATGTCCCTAGTCGTTTGTTACTATAGAAGGTAGATAGACACTAGTAACACATAAGACTAGAGTGTGGGTTGGTTGATGAAAAAATCTCATTACTCATGATATGGCATATCAAACCAAGCACACAGACACATGTTATGGAATATTGTATCGGACAGACCCAACTTGAGAACGACACATGGAAACCATCATTGGTGGTCATAGTCATCTCTCATAGTGAAGGTGGTGATTGTGGTTCTTAAACCTGGAGTCACTACACTCATCACATGTCGTTGGGTATACTTTGAAATCATCAAATGTAATCCTAAAATATGGGTTTCTATAAAGGTGGTGATTGGGTATATTTGATACATAAGGACTGACTGTGAATGATGTAGATGGGATTTGCCCCTCCTATTGGAGTTTGATATCATAGCCACTTTATAAGTGAGACTGAGAAATGCATGTGCATGCACATGTGAACAAATATATGATGCTGAGGTCACATTATCTCAGACAATCTACTCTCAGTTCAAGGAACAAGGATCAAACTTTGAGAGGATGACGATTCCATGCCTCAAGTTCATTATGTATATCAGAGACAAAGGAATTATACAATCACTAAAACACCTTACATAGATTGTAGTTTGAAGTTGTTCTCCAACTTTTCATTCACTTGGGTAGCATGGATAGTGACCAAGAACCACTCTCTGCTTGTGATGTCATAAGATAGTTATGGACATTCACTGCCAACATGATATGGGACATATAGGGTCACACACAAAGGAAGTCATCTAGAAGATGAGTTTAATCTTGAATACTAATTGGAGTGATTACTAAAGTGTTTAGGTATTCAATTCAAGAAACAAGTCAGCTGGATGCACTACAAACCGATCAAATCACAGGGTGAGACAACCATTTGGAGTGACAAACGATCAGCTTATGAGTTGAGATGAGCGTTTGGAATGTCAGGCTGATTGGAACTGAATTGGTGAATGTCAGGCTGATTGGAACTGAATTGGCTGATGTTTTACACAAGTTAGGAACCAACCAATCAGCTCACCGGGTGAATTGATCGGCTCAAGTGAGTGAGATGACCAGTTCACCCAGTGAATCGATCGGTTTCATTGGGACGAACAAAGGTTATAGTAGATTTCCCAAATTTGTGAGAAAGATTGCCCGTTTCACTTGTTCAATTTGATTAGTACAAGGAATTAATGGTTGCATTAATCGGAAATGATTTTCCAAATTCATGTGTGATTAGAAAACATGTGAAATGACCGATTCAGACCGTGAACCATTCGACTCACATGTGAGACGACCGTTTTGGTTGTAAAATGATCGTTTTGGATTTCACAGGTTGTGAAAATTCAAGATTTTCCAGTCCCTTCCACTCCCACTTCAACTGGGAACCATGACCCTAACCCCACCTATAAATAGAGGGGCACTGGGGGATTCCCAACACACACAATTGAGAATTAGTTACTCTAAAAATTATTGTCCTCTCTGGTTGTAGTAACTAAGAGAGTCCAAGCAAGTCCTATTCAACTAGGGAGGAATAGAGAGTGAGAGAATAACTGAGGATCATTGTTGTGGGAGAGCAAGTTGGTGACTAGTACACCAACGGGAGACAATTCCTTCCCATCCATTCTACAAGCATGACATGAGTTCTAGTTGGTCCGTATGGACTACTCTAGAGGAAGGAGTCCTTTGGATAATACTAGGAGGGCAACATCAGTCTGTAGTCTGTGGTGAGACCACAGGAGCCACTACAGAAGCCATTAGATTATGTTGTTTGTGGTGTAGACCAAGAGTTGCACAAACACCATCCAAGAGTAACTCAAAGATATTTGCACTACAATGAGTTGTAGTCGTTGGACTTGCTCCAGGAACAGGTATAAACTCGTTAAACCATCTTCCATATTTCATAGTAGTTGACACGATCATGTTGTTATGGGAATACAGATAGATAGAATTTTTGTTTCCACTATCTTATTTTGTGCTTGTATTTCCCAAAAATGGGTTCTTGACTAGATTGAATAGTGTCTTACACTATGAAATCAAATATGCAAGCTACAAATCCCTAATTCAATATAAGCAATGTTGATTTCTTTTGGGTAGAATGAAATAAAGTATGAATTGCATTGTTATGAAACCGATTATCCTAGAGAATCCATCTCTTTGGTTTCAAATCAGCTTTCTTCATCACTTTGTGAATTTTAGTTTTTAATTTGTAATCAATCAACTAAATATTTTCCATTGGTTTAGAGAATTTGGTCTTGGTTAGTAGTAATTTATAGCCTTCCAATTCCTTGAGTTCAACACTAAGAACTCAAATTTTAGTATTACTTCATCATGTACCCTTGTATTTCACACGCATGGTAAATGCACATCAAGTTTTTAACATCATTGAAGGATAATTGGCAACACTAACACTACAAGTTCTAAGATTGGACACTTTAGCTGGCTACTTTATTTTTTATTTTTATTTTATTTTTACTTAGTCATCATAAGATGCAGTGTCAAGCATGATCATGATGGATTTAACTATTGAAATTGGTAAAAAAGGTTTCATGATAGTACACACCTTGAACTTATTTGGAATATTTTGCTACCAATCGACCATTTTAGGTTTGTACATTACCATCCATGTTGATCTTCTTATTGAAGACCCATTTGCAGCATGTGTGTTCTATCCCTTTAGGTAGATCCACTAAGGCTCATATATTGTTGATATACATGGAGTTTATCTCAAATCTCATGTCTTAAAGACATTTCTTAGAATATGTTCCTCAATAGCCTCATTATATATTGTTGTTTCATCATCATCAATGGTCAACACATCATCTTATTAAGTCACCATAAATCCATATCTCTTTGGCTCAAGACGTGCCCTACTAGACCATTGAGGAACATGTGTTACAGTAGGAACTTGACATTCTATAATAGTTTTTATTCCTCTTGTTCCTTATCAACATCCATAGGTTCAATGTTATCTTTTTAGTCTTGAACTTCTTAAAATTCTATTTTCCAACCATAGGTTCCAATAGAAATAAATTCCTTTTCAAGGAATACAATAGTTCTGGAAACAAACACCTTGTTGTCAGATGGAATATAGAATTCGTAGCCCTTACTTTCCTTAGGGTATAAAAAACATGTATCTGATTTTGGGTCCAAGATTTTGACAAAAATGTTTCTTGACATAAGCTTCACACCCTCAAGCTTTAATAAAAGACATATTGGGGCATTCCATTCCATATCTTGTAACGTCCAGACCCACTGCCCTAGGCTCTAGTAGAGTTTCAGGAATGACGACTGGCCCCACAGATCACCACTAGCCTTAACTGCGCACTTTTCCCACACTCATGTGCAAGCCGGGGTCAACTTCCCGACTGGTCACCCATCCTAGTACTACTCCAAGCTGAGCACGCTTAACTATGGAGTTCTTTAGTGATGGGCTCCCAGAAAAAGAGGTGCACCTTGGTGATATGGGTAGTCCAATCATTCCTTTTAAGATCATGTTATCCCAGGCCTCAAATCCTAGGATGTTACAATCTCCCCCACTTAGACTCTTGACGTCCTTGTCAAGGCTCAGCTATATGGCCTCATAATCTTTCCCCATTTCAGTGTAGACCCAAATGTCACATGTACACTCAGCTCCCGATCACGGCTACCAACGCAAGGGTAGCTCCATCAACTCGGATAGCCCTTTCCAACATGCCTGGACACTACCAGCGCATGGGCAGCTCCATCAACTCAGATAGCCCTTTCCAACATGCGTGGACCGCACAACTCAAAGACTGGCACGCCACAGGCCCATGTGGGCCCCACCTACTGGAGGGGAATTGGCTCTAATACCATTTGTAATAGTTTTTATTCCTCTTGTTCCTTATCAACCTCCATAGGTTCAATGTTATCTTTTTGGTCTTGAACTTCTTAAAATTCTATTTTCCAACCACAAGTTCCAATAGAAATAAATTCCTTTTCAAGGAATACAATAGTTCTGGAAACAAACACCTTGTTGTCAGATGGAATATAGAATTCGTAGCCCTTACTTTCCTTAGGGTATAAAAAACATGTATCTGATTTTGGGTCCAAGATTTCGACAAAAATGTTTCTTGACATAAGCTTCACACCCTCAAGCTTTAATAAAAGACATATTGGGGCATTCCATTCCATATCTTGTAACATTCGGACCCACTGCCCTAGGCTCTAGTAGAGTTTCAGGAATGATGATTGGCCCCACATATCACCACTAGCCTTAACTGCGCACTTTTCCCACACTCATGCGCAAGCCGGGGTCAACTTCCCGACTGGTCACCCATCCTAGTACTACTCCAAGCTGAGCACGCTTAACTATGGATTTCTTTAGTGATGGGCTCCCAGAAAAGGAGGTGCACCTTGGTGATATGGGTAGTCCAATCATTTCTTTTAAGATCATGTTATCCCAGGCCTCAAATCCTAGGATGTTACAATCTCCCCCACTTAGACTCTTGATGTCCTTGTCAAGGCTCAACTATATGGCCTCATAATCTTTCCCCATTTTAGTGTAGACCCAAATGTCACATGTACACCCACCTCCCGATCATGGCTACCAATGCAAGGGCGGCTCCATCAACTCAGATAGCCCTTTCCAACATGCCTGGACACTACCAGCGCATGGGCGGCTCCATCAACTCAGATAGCCCTTTCCAACATGCGTGGACTGCACGACTCAAAGACTGGCATGCCACAGGCCCATGTGGGCCCCACCTACTGGAGGGGAATTGGCTCTAATACCATTTGTAATAGTTTTTATTCCTCTTATTCCTTATCAACCTCCATAGGTTCAATGTTATCTTTTTGGTCTTGAACTTCTTAAAATTCTATTTTCCAACCACAAGTTCCAATAGAAATAAATTCCTTTTCAAGGAATACAATAGTTCTGGAAACAAACACCTTGTTGTCAGATGGAATATAGAATTCGTATCCCTTACTTTCCTTAGGGTATAAAAAACATGTATCTGATTTTGGGTCCAAGATTTCGATAAAAACGTTTCTTGACATAAGCTTCACACCCTCAAGCTTTAATAAAAGACATATTGGGGCATTCCATTCCATATCTTGTAACGTCCAGACCCACTGCCCTATGCTCTAGTAGAGTTTCAGGAATGATGACTGGCCCCATAGATCACCACTAGCCTTAACTGTGCGCTTTTCCCACACTCATGCGTAAGTCGGGGTCAACTTCCCGACTGGTCACCCATCCTAGTACTACTCCAAGCTGAGCACGCTTAACTATGGAATTCTTTAGTGATGGGCTCCCGGAAAAGGAGGTGCACCTTGGTGATATGGGTAGTCCAATCATTCCTTTTAAGATCATGTTATCCCAGGCCTCAAATCCTAGGATGTTACAATCTCCCCTACTTAGACTCTTGACGTCCTTGTCAAGGCTCAACTATATGGCCTCATAATCTTTCCCCATTTCAGTGTAGACCCAAATGTCACATGTACACCCAGCTCCCGATCACGGCTACCAACGCAAGGGTGGCTCCATCAACTCGGATAGCCATTTCCAACATGCCTGGACACTACCAGCGCATGGGCGGATCCATCAACTCAGATAGCCCTTTCCAACATGCGTGGACCGCACGACTCAAAGACTAGAGGGGAATTGGCTCTAATACCATTTGTAACGTCCGAACACACTGCCCTAGGCTCTAGTAGAGTTTCAGGAATGATGACTGGCCCCACAGATCACCACTAGCCTTAACTGCGCGCTTTTCCCACACTCATGCGCAAGTCGGGGTCAACTTCCTGACTGGTCACCCATACTGGTACTACTCCAAGCTGAGCACGCTTAACTATGGAGTTCTTTAGTGATGGGCTCCCGGAAAAGGAGGTGCACCTTGGTGATATGGGTAGTCCAATCATTCCTTTTAAGATCATGTTATCCCATGCCTCAAATACTAGGATGTTACAATCTCATATTGTCCTTTCAATGGATTTAGAATGTAGTTAGTTAAATATAAACATGGAGGTTTCAAGAGAATATCCCCATAAAGAAATCACAAGATTATCTAAACTCATCATTGATTGTACCATATTCGAGGCACAGTCAACTATGATACAATACCACCGTCTCTCAAAAGGGCCTCAAATTCTTAGATAAGATATTATCCACCACGACCATATCATATTGAATTAATATTTTTACCAAGTTGGTTTTGTACCGCATTTATGAATTGCTTAAGCTTTCAAGTGATTCTAATTTTTCCCCATAAGATACACATTAAAATCTACTGAAGTCATCAGTAAATGTGATGAAGTACTGATATCCACCTCTTGAACTTGTACTAAAAGGTTCACACACATCAGTATGTAGTGAAAGGTACTTTTGCCATCTTGCCTAATAAACAAGACTCACATGTTTGTATTGATTCAAAATCGAAAGAGTCCAGATAACCATCTTTTGGGCTTACACAACAATGCTAAAGATAATTTTTCTTTATCATTGATTTTTAACTTCTTTGTATTTATGTTATATACATGTGTCGTAAATCTAATAAATAAATACCATAAGACATATGGGCACTATCATAAAATATCTCATCTTTATAAATGGAAACCAGCCATTTCTTATTAGAAATTCAAAGCCATTCTTGTCTAAATAGGATATAGAAATTATGTAGTTGTTTATGGTAGGTACATAATAGTAGTTCTCTAACTCTATTACAAGCACATTGGGTGTAGATAAATACTAGCTTCCTACATTAGTGACAACAACTCTTGCTCCAATTTTCACTCATAGTTCCACCTCCTGTTTCTTCAAGGATCTACTTCTATTTAGATTCTGTATATTTGAGCATGTGTGGCATCCACATACAATATCTAATGCTCATGATGAAAAAACGTATACCTGAAGTGGAGATCCCTATCCTTTGATTCTTATCCTTCAGTTCCTCAAGGTAGAGAGGGCAATTTTCTTCCAATGTACAACCTTGGGGCAATGGAGACAATTGCCTCTCTTAGACACTCTTCCTTTTGCCATAAGTGTAGAATACTTTTGATCAACCTTAGAACATTTCTTGGATTTGCATTTGACATTGGACTTTCCTTTTCCTTTGACGATCAACATAGATTTTTTATTGTCTTTCTTTTTCTCCTTTGTTTTTATCAACATGACAAGTAGCTTTGTCAATGGCTTAACAAAATTGTTCGTGCTGCAATTCATGACAAATTGTTTGTACGGATTAGGTAACATTACAGGATCACATATGTGGACAACTATTGGACTAAATGATATCCCAATATTGCTCTACTTTTTACATACCTAATTAACTTGAACGCATGGGGTTCAATTGGATCATATGTCATATTATATATCTCTTACCTTGCTTGTTCTTGATACATATTCCTGATATGTGTTATCATCTCAATAACATCCATATTGTCATGTTGCTTTTTAAGCTAATAATTCTTGGAGCATATCATAAGGAACTTGATGTCCATGGCGTCTTTAGAATGCTTATTATGAGTTTCCCTTTCCTCCCTAGGTTCATTGGAGTATATTGATTTGGTAATGTTGTGTCCATGACGTAGAGCCTATGCCCATATGTGAGAATAATTCTCAACATACTAAACCACTCGTTGAAGTTATTCCCATTTTTTTCTTTCTTAAGTACCGATCACAGTAAAAAAGGATCATTGTTTGTGTTTGACATCAATCTATATTTTTTCACCAGTCAAAAAATTGATTTCAAAATATGATTTAATGAAATAAATTTGGCCTTTAATTAATGACACTCCCACTATTTTATTCAAATTAATAGACCTCACTACCAACTTGTATGATTACAATGAGTAATTTCTAGTGAGCCATGATCTGTAATACATTAAGTCACGAGTCAACTATAGATGATCACTCACAACTTAGCTATTAGGTAAGTAAAATTTATTAATTGCATCCTTTGCAATTATTGGATATATGGTTGTGTAACTTTGTGTCAATAAATCATCATAACCATCTTTATTCCTCTAGGTGCTTAATCCCATTAAGATCGCCTAGTTAAGTCCAATCCAAAAGCCAATACAATAAGATATGCACCCTATTGAGCAGACCCACATACTTATTATCACACAAAGTATATGGTGCACCATGTTGAGCATGCCCACACTTATCAAACAAGGTTTTCATATGTAGTTTCAATGCAAGGCATCTTCAAAAATTGATACTATATTGAGGGATATATATATATATATTCAATTACCATTACATATATATTCGTATACATATCATTTAATGTAACAATCACCACATATTATAATGCATGATATGGAAACTAAAGCCAAAAAGTTTTGTAAGAACAACTACGAGATTCACATCTAATGTAATCCTAAATATTCCCTTTTTATAGGGGTTTCTAGTTTTTGGATTGGGCAGGCCAATATCCCTACTGATAGTCCTTGTTTTGGGAAGTTCTTGTACTGTTGATTGATTTGTCTCCTCCTATCCACCATGGTACACTGGGAATGCCATTACATCATCCTACATGATAGAAATTTACATGGAGAATGTATAGAGTGGCATGTCGTGCAAGCCATACACGTGTTACATAACCTTTTATCAAAATAAAAACAACAATGTTACACATTTCAAATTACACCAAAACAACCTATTCCATATCCACATCAAGCCCCAAAATGTCTTTCAAGGCATTGCATTGGTTTATGTAATATGTATATATATCATACCATATACGATATTAGTTGATTAACTTAGATATAATTTTGTACATAATTTGTCTAATGAATTATTTGTTGTTCCAAGCCCAAACTAGAATTAAAAGTGTGGACGTTGGCTTTGATACACTATATAGTTTTGAGATAGGTGGAGCAGAGGAATAACAAAAAATTTCCTTCCTATTTTACCCTAGCCATCAGATCTGTCATAGCTATAAAATGTCAGTCAACAAAAGACATAGGAAGGATAAAGATCATACATGTGTGCACACTAGTTTTCCACAACTAGACATGTCTTTGTCAGTGAAGAACTCAAACTTTTGGATCCAAATCCAAACAGGCCACCAAGAAATTCAATCATTCTAATGAGAAATCCGAATTGACCACCTAGATAATGTACAATTGTCTTCTTCACATCACCTTATTGTTGTCTTGTGGAACATATTATACAACACTCAGGAGAACTTCCTAGGCCACTAATTAATCCATGTAAATGAGGAATAATGTGGTGCACCACCTTGTCCACCAAGCTAAAGCAGAATAGGAGTTTTCAATGTGCTAGTCATCCCGAAATTCCCTTTCTTCTCCTATCTTGGACAATAGTCCTTAGGAAAACTTCTCTATCACAAATAGAGAAAAATCATGGCAAAATTGTCTCACAAGTTGTGTCAAGTGTTTATAAACCTAATGGGATGAACCCCGTCAATTTAGGAACATCATGGCTTGAAATTTCCTAATTCCAATCCATTTTTTAATCACAATATAAAAATAGCCTCAAAACTAAAAACTCGGATGGTCATTCCAATTAATTGATTTAGAATCCTAGTCAACCGAATGGGTCCCTAATGGCACTAAGATGGGTTGTAAATCAGCGAACTGGCCAAGTGAGTCGACCCACTCACCAGCCTAGACCCAAATTTGTTCTCCAATCTGATTCCATATCAAATTTGGATACTTCCTATTGGATTCCAATCGCCCAATTCAATAATTGAGTGGGATGAATGGTTACTACCTAAAGTGAAAATCAATTGGTCGATTGACTCTCAGTTGATCCATTAGCCCAACCAATCTAGTTGTCCGAGTGGACATTCTAATTGCCTGATTGGGTGTGAAATGAGCATGTCTATCATTTAGAACCATTCCAATCATATATTAGATTGCAAACTTCAATTTCTTTATGTATACTTATGTGTACATTGGTATTCATGTTCAGAACTTCACAAGCAAATATTGGTGTCTAGCAACACATCATTGCCATCATAGTAATAGGTGTAAGTTGAAGAATGACTTTAACTTGTAAAGTGATCAATGTTACCATGACCATATAAGCCTTTTGTCACATATATTTAGATTGAAACTAAGACATGGAATTAAGTTCCTCTTATCAACAATCTATGTTCCTTGAACTAGAGAAAACTATTTCAGATATTATGAGATGAATATCATATATTGACTCACATGGTCATGGTCATGCATTCCCATAGTATCGTCTATCAAGTTGTCAGTATTTCACTCTAAAGGAGGGCCAAATTCCATCTACATCACTCACAAGAATCCAAAAGTGCCACATCTCACCCAATCACTACCTTTTTTGGCAACCCTTGTTCAGAGTACATTGAGCTAGTAGTCAAAATACACATAACATGTGATTATTATAGTGACTTTAGGTCTAAGAATCACAATCATCATTGATACCCTGAGATATGACTCTGACATGTTATTACATGAATTCCATGTGTCATTCTCAAGGTAGGTCTGTCCAGTACAATTTGTTATCCAACAAGTACCCATGGAACTCAATGGATATTAAATATCATGACTAAAGAGACATTGTCATCACTCACCATATGTGCTAGTCTTGTGTATTATTGTTGTCCTATGATATACACAATACTAACCGACTAGGGACATAACACAGATGAGTACTTTAAGTATACATATGACCTCATGTTCATGCCCTTAACCTAAACCATATGTCATTGACTCAAAACATTCTTAGGACATTATAAGAGCTTATTCATTATCTCAATATTGAAACAAACATAATAAATGGAATTACATTTTACTAGAAATCAAATCATATACAACCAACATACAACATAGGAAAAATTAAATCATAATAAGTATCCATATTACACTCATCACATGATGGCTCTCATTGGCTTGCAACCAACATACGATATAGGAAAAATTAAAACATCTCATGCCACCCCAAAACTGGGTCCAATTAAACAAAGCCATGATGTGGGAAGCTATAATATAGATCCAATCTTGGTGGCTTTGGTGAAATATCATGTGTTCCATGGGTATACAAATGAATACCTGATGCAACACATAAACACCTTTTTGGAAAGATGTGATAGTTTGAAGATTGACATGGCGACTTCAAATTTGATTTGTTTGAAGCTATTTCTATTATCTCTTGTGTACAAGGTGACTATATGGTTTTGAAGTTTATAGAAAGAATTAATTGAGATAGGGGATGAAATAATAGACACATTTTATGAGCATTACTTCACTCCAAAGAAGACTACACAACTTGTAGGAAAGATTCACAACTTTAAGCAATATCCTAATGAATCATACTCTAAGGCATAGGTATGTTACCAATGCATGCTTAGGAAGATCCCCCACCAAGGTATTGATCTTTTTGAATAAGGTAAAACATTTTACTACGTCCTATACAAAGGGGAGAGGACCTCAGTTGATAGTACATAGGTAAAATTCTTCTTGAACAACATGGCTGGGAAATGTCAAAAAAATATTGAAGAATATAGCCAGGAACCAGTATTGGAACGAGGAGTGTAAACCACAAGCTTAACAAAGAGTGCTATGGAATCATATGATGTGAAGGAGCTCAAGTCATAGACATACAACTTAATAAATGGTTGTATTTATGAATTCTAGCAATCTTAGGATGATGACGAGCAGTGCATGTATATACAACAACCCAACAACATGAAAAATGATCAACACCCATGGTGCACCAATGTAAAATCTTCCTAGAAGGATCCAAATAGCTTCTAATAGAATTCATCACAGGTGCAACCACCCCCAACAACAACAAATCAAAATTCTCAACAAAACCAACAAGATAGAGGACCAAACCAACTTGATAGATTCAAGGACTTGTTTGGAATATTTATGACTACAAATGAGACCTATTATGTATCAAACATATAGGGACAAATATAATTAAGGGTCTCAATAAGTATCTTAGAGACGTAAATTTTCCATCTAGCTACTAACATTGTAGATCTTAAAAGAAATACAAAACTACACCTGTACTAGGCAATATTTATGTTCCACAAAATCACAAACAAGCAAAATTAATTCCTATCTATAAAAGAAAGGATTATGATATTGAGAATGCCCATATCTATTCATTCATTTTTCTAATAGCATGTTTTGAAGATTGAGGGAAATGAGTACAAATACAAATTCCACACAAGTGAGCACTTTAGTCAATGTTGTAACCTTAGAGAGTGGTAAAGGAATCCAAGCCACACATGTTGCACCAAGGGATACATCCCAAGACTCCACTGTATCCATGTCTAGAGTACCAGTCTAAGAGGAGAGCTCTCTTATAGAAGAAACAACCACACAAGATTCCTTTACAATAGGTAGTGATATCAGTTCAAGCTTAGGGGAGAAGACCACCAAGAATTTGTATATACCTCCACACAAGTGTGGACTAACACTAGTTCCTACCCCCAAATAGTATGAAGGAAGGAAACATAGTGTAAAGTTCCAAAAAGTTTTGGTCATTTTCAAGAAGCAAAGACAAAAAATACTAACAATATAGTATTCAATGAGGTAATCAGTGCAATGGTTGAAGGAAGATTTCTGCCAAAGAAAAAAGATCCAGGTTGTTTCAATATCCCTTGTTCTATAGGCACAATAAGTTCAAAGAAGAAGTATGTGATTCTGGGGCAAGAATTAATCTTATGCCACTTGCTACATTCCAGAAGTTGGGATTGAAGAATTCGATGAAGACATGATTGACAATACATTTGGAAAATGATTCCATACTAAGGTATGTTGGGAAAGGTGAAGATGTACTAACAAAACTTGAAAACTTATCTATCTATTTGACTTCTTGGTTATGGACATTCATCAAACTCATGGATCTGGATTATTTTTGGGAAGATTGTTCCAAGCAACTCATGATGTAGTAATTGCAATGGGACAAAGATATCTAATTATCATGATTGATGATGACTGAGTAGAATTTAGATTAGCAAGATATTCATGTTAGAATTATAATTAACTAGTTTATTGTGTCATAAAGTGGGTCTACTTGTGTTGGCCCATTAGAGTAAGCTTAATTCCCTTATACTTGCCTCCTCTCCTATATGTAGGATAGAAGTGTTCTATCAATAACAAAATATCCCATTTAGTCTCCCATATAATTTTTCACATGGTATCAGATCATCGATCCTAACCTAGAAAGGAAAAGAGAGAGCATATGCCTGTGTGAGGCCACCGTATCGTCTTGGCTTCACCGTCAGCCAGGCATCATCCTAGCCTCCATGGTTGTCTTCTCTCTTGTTCTTTCATAAAAATCTAAACTTTTTTGCCGACCCTATCCTTCCCAACCATCACGAATGTTATGTGCCTTAGAGTCAAGTATAGTTTTCCCTCCCCTAAATCCTCTTGAGAATCACATCTACTCATCGCTTGCTTGCATCCTCCTTGTATCCAACCCATGCTATAAAAATCTTGTTATTTTCTCATTCCCATCATGTCCACACATTGTCTCCACGTCCATCTCCACGTAGTTGTCTGAGATGATCACTAATCCATGACCAAAATCATTCCAAAATAGAATTATGGTGAGATTCAGATCTCATTCACTAGGAGGGGTGCAGTTTGGTATCATGCCTTGGCCCTGTTTCTCCAGCTTCACAAAGATAGGGTATTCTATGTCTGTGAATTTCTTGAATCTACAACACATGCATCAACAAGTTTACGGCTTATCCAGTGCCTTGACCCTCTAGAAGTGCATACTCCTACAAGATCTCCTTCAATGTCATTTCCCAATGCCTACCTGACCATGTATATTTGTAAAACCATTGTCCAACACTGACTCAGTCATATATTGCTTCCTATGTTGTCACTTTTGGGTGCCATTGTGGCAAGACATCCATACTAGTGTGCTTTCATTGCTTCCACACATGAAGAATGGCCCCTAGAGCCAAATCCCAATGAGAAGTTGTATCAACACATCCAAAGAATGTCATCACATGAGACTGTTGTCATCACTAACTATCGTGGGCCCTAATCTCCCCATATACAATATGTCTAGTGTTAAATAGATCTACAATTGGATAATTTTTCTGACCTAATCCTTACAGTAGGGCTCCATCGTGGAACCCTCTGATTTGTCATCCTAAGGGCCTAATAGATCCCCTTTCTAGGTTATACAAAGATCCATATATATTTCTATATGGATCTATCTACTGTGGTCACATAGTGTATGACTCTCATTATCTAATATATCCACAACATATTGTAAATCAAAAGATCCTATGTTAGTTTATAAACATAAAAAATAGGGAGCACTCTACAAAAAAATTTCTCTTTCCTCCTGTTTGATGATTTTTATTCCCCCACACCTCCCCTCATGTGGTGCATCTTTCAAAGTGAAGTGGGTATTATCTATTTTCCACACCAAGTACTCAATCACTTCATAATTGGTGTGGGGGGGATAGAGGAGACATAATATGAGCACGAAGAGTATGAGAGATTTTATGTATCAATCCAGTATATTCAGATATCCATGTAGCTTCTTATTCTTCACCACATCCATCTTTTCTATCTCTTTGAGGTACTTCATTCCCATTAACCATTATTCTTCCAGTGCATCATTGGTGCTTCATTCCTAATGACACTGTGTTTCTTCTTATTTGAGCCACATAATGCACATAGGTTTCCTATTTGTGCTTATTTCAGTTGGCACCACTTAATGCAATGTTGAAGGATATCAATTGCGTATTGGCATTATTCTTGATGTGTTCATGCCACATTATGTACATTAGGACAAAGCTTGTGTGCTTATTCTAGCCTCTTGTTCCTCAGGTGTTAATGATGTTTCAATTGCTCATCCTCATTGCATTCTCACAAGACAGATAGTTTCTTCTTCATAAGCTTGTCAATTTTAGCTTAGAAATTCTTTATCTACAAAGTTTCATCCAAATTTTGATATTTGCTGAGATACTTTTGTTATGTCTTCTCTAAGTTGCACCTGTTGACATGATTGTTCTATTGATCTACTTGGACTTTCCTTAATGGTTTCTTTCATCCTATCAAGCCCCCAAGAGTCACATTCCATATGGATCCAGATTGACAAGTATACTTGAGCTTTCCTTGATGGGTCTTTATCATTACATCATATTCGTGTTTGAACATACCTATATCACTACATTATTGGATGTGTTGATTGCACTTATTTTAATCCACATTCCTTTTTAAAAAGGAGGTGTATTCATGGTGTTTTTCTTTGTCTACTCCAAATTTGTGGTGATGTTCTCATTCAATACACACTTCAAAAGATTTTCTCCAAAGCCTTTAGTATTTCCGATCTATAAAATGTAACCCAAAGGTGGCGTCATCAAATCAATTTTGGAGACTCAAATTTAAGGGGAATGAAAAATCTTGTATGGGAAGTGATATTTTTATGTTCAGTTTTTCGTCCAAACTGGGTATGTGTTTCACCCATACTCCAACTTGAGGGAGAGTGTTACAATTCGTAATAATTAGTTTGTTATGTCATTTGAGCCGAATTCTCTTGGCCCATTAGAGTTAAGTTCACTTCTTTTGTACTTTCCTCCTTTCCTCTATTAGGGGAGGAGTATTCCTTCTATCAATAACCAAATATCCCATTTAGTCTCCCATCTAATTTTCACAATTACCAATAACCAAGCCAAGATAATCTAGGTTTATGTAATCACTAAGTCGGTCTAGGATGTAAAATAAGGGTGCTTTGTGAGAGGCAACCCACTATTTGGTTAAGTAGTTTAGAATTTCTTAAATTTAGTTTGAATTACTTTATATATTGTGTTAGGTGTTCTTCTAATTGTAAATCCAATTTATCTCACAAATGATTAATATTCGGTGTGCGGGGAATTTAGAAGACAATTTTGGTGGAACTAACAACCCTATCAGTGGCAGCACAACACAGTAAATAAAGCTTGATCAAAAATTTCACAATACATCTCAGTGGAATTGAGATACCTGTTGGTGCCACTACACTAGACTATTTATTTATGCAACATGAATATGGTGTAGAGAGATACATGAGAATTTCACTAGCACTGACCCCACGATCGGTACCATAAATCCAAAAGAGGGTGCGATCCATCTCCTCACATCCAACAACCACAAATACATGATCCAAATGGCTTCAAGTTCCATCCATGGCTTTCACATTATGCCAATGCTATCAACATATTTTGATACACCATCATTGATTATTTATGGGTTAGTATCAACAACAATTGAGGAGTCTTGATTCTAAGGATAGATACTAAGAGTACGTAGATGGGTGCTAATGTCGATGTCATTGACAATCAGATCAGTGGAACCAACTTTTTACTAATGATTTGTTGATCTTCTATATAAGAGAGATCATTATTATATAATCACCACACCAAAAAAACTACTTCTCTAGTACTACCTTGTGATCAACTCTAAGTAAGCATTTTTGATGATCTAGAAGTGAGTTAACATAGAGTTCCTTCTTTCTTTTTCTCTTCTCATTGCAAGCTAGAACCCCCATCAATAAGGATCCTCTGCCACCATTGTTCTTCATCAACTCATCCCCAAGACAACATGCATCATTGTAGTTGTAATGAGAAAAAGAAGTGATACATCGATCTTTAGAAGCATTCACTCGAGGCCACCATATATGGAAACCTTGCCTTCATCGGCATGAGTTGCTTCACAAGCAACATGAAAAAGGTGTGAATGTGAAAAGGAATGATGGCTGACTACCCCTTCTTTGGTGGTTGGCCAACATATGTAGAAAGCACCCTCAAATATCTCTCCTCACTTAGGGTGTGCTTCCTTGAGTGCACACTAATACAACTAAGTGGGATGATTGATAGGACAAATTCTACCTCTTCAACACCTCTTAGCACCTCGCACTGGCCTACTTCAACATCATCTATGGATGGGAAATCAAGGTCAATAGTGTGACCTCAAAAACTTCAACGATGCTTCACCCAAGCAAAAAATGATGTCACATCCCGCAACTACCAAGATACATTGGCATCTCTACTCTATCACCAAAAATGAGAACCCCAAAACCCCTTTGCATGCCTTCTTTATCAAATACTGACAAACAAACTATTTTCTAGATTTACTCATGGACATGTCAAGGTTCAATAAGGCTATCTTTACGTGCTCTGGGCCTTCCTCATGTAAGGTAGGGAAAAGGTCAACATAGGAACATTCATCTTGTCTCACACATATTAAGTGGCCAAAATTGAAAAGACGAAGATGCCTACTCACTTCGGGGCTTACTAACCCCTATTTCTTATCGTCTTTCCATGAACTGTATTATTTTCCAACCCCTAAAGCCAAAAGGGGACTTGGATTTCAAGCATTTTAGAGATGTGAAGCTCTTCACCAAGAATGGAATGAGGGTATACTCTATATCAAAGATGGGCAAGCGGCACTCCCTAACCCAATCTTTGACCTTCATGATATCAACCACCTTTATTGGCCTTCTAATGATGAAGGGGAAATGAAGAGGATTATGTTGAAGAAAATGTTGTTGAGGAGGAAGACATGAAGGAAGAATACACACTAGTAGTATAAGAAGGCATTCCATCATGGTGATTCACCTTATACGTCAATACAACCATCACATGAAAGTCTCTATTCTTTGATAGCATGTACACCATGATCAACTTGATCCATGAGGGACAAATAGTAGCAACATGCATCCATGGCTTAGCTCAAAAAGTATTGGGAGTACATATTCAAAAAACAAGAAAAGATCTTCATTCATCAAGAAGTGATATTCAACAATGAGTGCATGATTCTCCAAAATTATGAGCACATCAACACCATCTCAGAGAAAGTGGATCGCTACACTCCTCCTCTCTTCTATCATTTTTGGATCCAAGGGAACTCTGACAGTTACCCTCAACCACCATGACAACCTGCCTATCCACAAAACTTCACAAACACATTCTACCATCTGAATCCAAAATTGCCTCCATCCACCTTCCCTTTTGACCCATGTGTGAACTTTGGTATACTTGTTCTACCTTTTAGTTTGACTCTTGACATTGAGGACATTGCCAACTTCCACCTTAATGGGGATATATAACTATTTTCTATCTTGGGTCTTTAGGTATCTTACTGGTTTTGCATGTTTCCTTTTCTTAAGTTTAGTTCTTTGTTTAATTTTTACTCCACACATATATGGTGTAATTTTTGACGTAAAAAATTGACTTAGAACTAATCATTATGTCGACATGGTCCAAAATTAAAATTTTGTACTCTTTATGCTAATTTTCCATGTTTAAGAGTGCATTAACTGGAGGAGTTTTTTGGGCTAGTCATATTGAAGACATACTTAATGAATGAGACATCTCACTTAATCCTAAGTCTTGTGTCATGAATATTATGTTTGAGTCCAAATGTACCAAATTGTAATGTGAATTTTCCTATAAATTTTAGAAATGAACTTTAAGGTTATTATGTTGCAAAAATTAATGGGAGAGGGACAAATCAAGGTAGGAAAAGTCATTGTCTCTTAGTCATGTGATTTGATCCACCTTCAATCACTTCATAGGATTAACAATTTAATCCTAGTGATTTCCTTTTTGTTGCATTACATGGCATGATAAGAACCATATACATATTTTACTAATTTTTCATTGAAAAAGATGTTTTTAATGCATTTATCTTGGTACCTTAGTTTTGCAAAATGAAAATGTCATATCGGTTGCATTTTTAAATTGCACATTGCATAAGGTGTTATCTTTATTGTTCATTTTAATTTCTCCTATATGAAAGATACAAAATATATATGTCCTTACTCCCTCTCTAAAATATATAAGACCCGGGCATGCATTATATTTTAACTAAAATAAAGGAAAAAACAAAATAAGAAAAGTAATAATAAGAAGGAGAAAAGGAGGAAATAGGATCCCCAAATTCAATATTATATCTATATAGTCAATAAAGAAGGATATTTTTGAAGTCTTATATACTAACATTTTTTCACCTATACTCGTCATTAGGATAAGACCTCCATTTTCTACATCATATTACCAAAAGAAAAGAAAAATAGGCATTAGAAGGAATACAATTACATTCATCCATCATTTAGGTGCATCTTGTTTTGTTCATTTCTTAGTTGATTCGGATCAATCTTGTGAACCCTTGTATTAAGACACCCATTCCACCAATCTATTCTTCTACAAGGAAGGCCACCACCACGATAGTACCCCTAATTCATGTTTATTTGAGGAACTTTTTTCATGTAAATTATTTATTCCAATTAGAGCAATGTAGATAGGGAGATCACATGGCTCACCAAGTATGAGTCCTATTGGTCATGATGTTTTCTTGCTTCAAGATTATTTGTGTTTTCACTGATCTTTCTATTGACATCTGTTGTAATCATGATTGATTACTTTAGTGTAGTAATTTGTTTTTTTGGTAGGTGAGGGCCAGTTTGGGACTGACCAACGAAGGGTGGTTAGGAGAAGTAAGTTCATTTGTATTATTGTCTTTCTAACATTTTCAACCAAACCTAAGGTGGGGTTGCTTAAGGACAAGAAATACTCAAGCCTAGTAGGTTTTTATGCACACAACTATGTTTTTGTTTCATAGGCTATTTTATTCATAATATACATTCTTAGAGATAAGTGTTTTCACTCATATTATACAAAACTAGAATGTAAAACTCTTGTGCATCAACTTCATCTATTCACAAGTGTTTGCATAAATTATTATTTTCCGTCTCAATCTAATAAAATTTCTTTGCATTTTTGGTTCATTTGGTGCATTCACTAAAAGTTTGTGTCGTCGATGACCATATTGGTACCACCAACATTGCACCAGTAATTAAAAGTCATAGGGAGAAGTCGAGAGCACTAAGACCCATCTCGATGTCACCCAGAAGGCTCCATGAACTCATAGTGACAACTCAGTACCAACAACACTCTTGTTGATGGTACATACATGCTTTCAGTTAGATAAGGTAATAAAGAACTTGGTGGTATCAACTATGTTGGTACCGCAAATGTAGAAGTATTGACAACCATGATTTTTAACCTAATATATGACATTTTAGATTATTCTTTGATGACTTAGGTATCTGTAAAACACGAGTCATGGAAGATGTCACAAGGCATCAAATAGCATTCTATGATCCTAGAACAGAGTGAGGAGAGGAGAAAAGGTGAAAACATGGAGAAAAGATCATCCTGACACCTTTGGCCAAAACGTTGTCCATTCATTTGTGGTTGACAATTTCTATCTTGTCCCTTTTAAGGACCGTTCGCAATACAAATTTGTTCATCATTTGATTTTACAAGAGAAAATTTGTTTGTTTCTTGGACTTTTAATGCTGAAGTGCTTTATTTTTTCATGTTCATGATTGATCACTCTATGCATGCTTAAGATGTTTAACTACTTTTAAAGATGGGTCAAGTGTTAGAAAATTTGTTAGTAACACAATTAATGCATTTAGAAAGAGGATTAACAATTGTGTGGTTAAGTATCTCTCAACCCTTAGTGTAATCAACCTTCAAACCCTTAACCCTAGACTTCGCAGTAGGAACCTAGCCCCAAAAACTAACCTAGATATAGTGCCCCCTTGTCTACCATGTGGATCGACCCTATACTCGCCGCCTTCCTATGCTATGACATGTTCACGTGCGCTTGCGGGTGTAATGCTTTTAGTAGAAGTAGGTGTGTAGGTTTAGGTCATTATAAATTTTAAAAGTGATCCATCGTGTTGTGATCTCATGGGGCGCATCTATCCAGATCTAATTGATGAGTATGTGCATCTCTATAGGGATGCACCAAGATTTCTGATGACATTACCGGGGAAAGATGCGCTCGGCCTAGCAAGTTATTTTTGCTTGGATTTTTTCCTACTACCCTCATCATTGCTTTATTTTATTCCCTTTTCTTTGAATTATTTATGCATATTGGTTTGCTAACTTGCTTTATTTTATTTGGTTGTGCCTTGTGCATGTGACAA
Organism: Alisma plantago-aquatica; assembly: GCA_963693085.1. Classification (NCBI taxonomy): domain Eukaryota; kingdom Viridiplantae; phylum Streptophyta; class Magnoliopsida; order Alismatales; family Alismataceae; genus Alisma; species Alisma plantago-aquatica. The sequence continues at coordinate 1,190,591,011 of OY856411.1, read as the reverse complement.
GCCACTCAGGGAAGACAAGATGGAAGGCCAAAATGCACCTCACAAGCTACTTCAAGATTACTTCATGCCTAGAAACTACAAATTGCCAATTGCTAGTAGAGTTGATAAAATGCCAGGGGAGAAATTCTCCATCCCTCTAGGTCTTCTTCGGCTCCTACCCACCTTCTACAGCTTGGAGAGTGAGAATCCCTAAAAGCCCTTGGACTCATTTCTTAAGTATGCTCCACCTTTAGGACGCCAACAGCCAGTGATGACACAATCTGGTTGACCTTATTCTCATTCTCCCTCAAAGACAAAGCCAAAGATTGGTATGATTCAAGGAGGGACGTCATGATTTGGGAAGAGATGAAGAATTCCTTATTGAGGAAATTATACACCATTGCAAGGTTAACACAAATGTGGCATGCCATAGTGAGTTTCAGTCAAATGGGCAATGAGCAATTTCATGATGCTTGGGAGAGATTCCAAAAGATGTTGAGAGAGTGCTTGCACCATGAGATCCCTTTGTAGTATCTAGTTTAGTCCTTTTAATCCGGTCTATCTCCAAAGAGTCAAGCTTCAGTAGATTCTTCTCGTGGAGGAGTTTTCATGGCTAGGCCACCTGAGGAAATATCGTCATTGTTTGAGTAGTTGGCAGAAGGTTCAAGAATATAAGCTTCTAGCATGATGAATGAGGGTGGTCATGCCTTTAGTGTGACACCAATGAATCATAATGACTCAAGCCCACAAGTGATGAAAATTCTTTATGACATGGTGAGCTTCATGAAGAACCAAGTGGTAAATGTCCCTTGCCACTCGGTCAGATCTATTGAGTTCTATCATGAAGAAAAGAAAGCACCTCACTCCTATAGCTATCAAGAACCACAAAGTCCAAGATTTTACTCAAGGTTTGAGGAAGAGGTTCTCTCTAGGTGAAAAAGTTTTGATGATGTGCAAAAGAACGTTACAAGGCTGGAGGAGGGAATAGAGAAGCTATCTTCCATACTTTCTCTCCAAGAAAAAAAATTCTTCAAAACCCATCTTGAGTTTCAATGAAGCAAGTGGACCAATAATTTCCTCACAATTTTTCTATATCCCACCTCCCCATGCAAGTGCAACCCATATACCACTTCCAAGGCCATCAAAAGCCTTACATTCCTCCTCCCCCTCCATCACCACAACTTTTCAACCAATTCACATTCCAACCTCAATTTCCCCCTCCACCTCAATTTCAATACCAAGTACCACCTCCACCTCCTCCACAGATGCAACTAGCTCCCCTTCTCCACCATGAGTGTGGTAGTGTTGTGACAGTTCTAAGGAGTGGGAAAACTCTTGAGCGGCCCACAAATCAAAGAAAGGTTGACAAAGCAAAGAAAAGGCAACCAAGTGGTGATATTGTGATTGAGATTGTCAAATATGATTTTGTGATACTTCCTGTTGAGCTTGTGATACCATGTGTTCTACCTCACACTCCATTTGCAGGTCCTACCATCCCTAGTGCTCCACTTCATGACATGCCACGAGAGAATCATGTTGATACAAGTAAGGCCAAATCAAGTGAGCCACGATTCATTGAAGCATTAGATGAGCCACTGGAAGTAAGGAGGAGACAAAATCACAATGTTGACATTCTTGAGGTGTTTTGCCAAGTGAAGGTCAACATTCCATTGTTGTATGCTATCAAGTAGATACCATCATATGCCAAGTTCCTCAAGAACCTATGTACTATGAGGAGAAGGTCAACAGGGAGAATACCACAGAGAGTCAAGTTGACCAAACAAGTGAGCTCAATCTTCCAAGTCTAACTTTCCATGAAGAGGAAAGACCCATGAGCCCCACTCATACCTAGATACATTGGGGGACATCGCATAGACAAATCCCTACTTGATTTGGGATCTAGTGTGAATTTGATGCCAGATAGTGTCTATGTGGAGTTGGGCTTAGGCGAGTTGAAACTGGAACATTGCACTCTCCAATTGACAGATCGTTCAATCAAAGTGCCAAGAGGAAGAGTAGATGATGTTTTGGTGATGATATATAAGGAAAGAGGCATCGTTTTCTCGGCGGATTTCATTGTTCTCGACTTGGAGCTGAATGATAGGAAGATCCCCATCATCTTGGGATGACCATTCTTATCTATAGCAGATGTCGAGATACACGTTCACAGTGGCATAATGATAGTCTCTTTCATGGACATGAAGATAAAGATCAACATATACAAGTCCTCAACTCGACGAGTTCGAGATGAGGATAGTAGAAATGGTCACTTCAAGAGTCTGATTGGTCATTTGAGAGGAGGAGATTTTGATGGAAGATTTGAAGATAGTTTTGGTGATCAAAGGGGCAAGGATCATAGGTTGAGTGCAAATGAGAGATGCATTTATTGCAAGAATGGACACATGAGAAATCCAAATGGATGAATGGTGCAAGAATCTCTAAGAAGCCCAGTTGAAGGCATGAAACTCAGCGCTTGTGGGAGGCAATCCACATGGGTTTGGGAATTTTTCACTTAACCTTCCATTTTTGATACTTTTTCGTTGTTTTTACACTTCCCAAGAAAACACACACACTTGTTTTTAATTTTTTTAGTTTTAAGATGTGTAGGTGAAAATAGGTTGAAGTGAAAAAAATAAGAAGAAATTGAGAAAAGGTTTCAAAGAAAAATCACTTAGAATTGAGATTTTGAGTTTTTGATGAAAGTTCAAGTAAAAGTAGTAGCTACAATGCTCAGCATGACCGTGGCTCCTTATAATGGCCATGGTGAAATACATACAAATCGAACAACGTCCCTAGATCCAAAGAAAATTGAGAAAATTGACAAAATGAGCCAACATGGCCACGCCATGCAGCACAGTTGTGCAGCATGAAGCCACAACAGTTGTGTTACGGCCTGATCCAGAACTTGAGTAAGCCATTTTGCACAATTTCCAAATCATTTCATTTCACTCTTGCACAAATAGCACGACCATGGGCACAAACCGACAGTCGTGCCACGACTCCAGCTCCATCCCCCACCTTCAAATCTCTACCAAATCACCCCCAATCCATCTCCAATCATTCCCCCACCATTTCCCCTATATTCCTCCATCATTTCCACCTGATTTCATTCGCAAAATACACCTCTTTTCTCCAATCCGCACCAAAAGCCTCGTTCTTTGAAGAAAACCTAAATTCTGATTTTTTTCCACCAAAATTAGTTCAAGATGAAGAAAATGGTTAAGAAATCATGGAGAAGACCAAGTACATGCTTTCCTACCAACGTTGGCCCAAGAATGCATCATCTTCAACTCTGGAATCTACCACTCTTCCGTCTGCCTCTGGCTCCGGCGGAACTACCCATTAGACGGAAGCCGAATTGGATGCTTTAATAGAACTAATTGTGGAGGAAGCATCATAGCAGCCACAACGTGCACCACCACTACCCTCATCAGCCTGACCCTTAGTTTTCTTGGCCTGACCCTCAATTTCAATGGCATGTCCTTTGATATCCTCAGCACCACAACCACAACCATAGCCTCAGGATCAACCTCTAACACAGAGACAATTACTTCTAGATGATGGGGATGAGGTGACATCAGATGCACCACAGCCAAAGGCACTCAAGAAGCAGTCAGAGAGAGTGCAAGGTTACTGGTAGTTGGGCGAAGAAGTTGAAGCACCTAAAGTGCTTGACACGCAAGGTCATTACCACCCCTTATGTGTGTTGGGCAATGATAGAGAGCAATGGGCCTCTTTGACACCTTGGCGACACTACATGATACATATGTGCAACTGACACGTCAGTTCTTCATCACCTTAGAGAAGGTCTCTGATGATGGTGAAGATGCCATTAGAGTGGTGATTGGAGACAGGCATTGGGTTCTCACTTAAAAAATGCTAAACAAAATCTTTGCATCTAGTTATGAGATGGCAGCCCTACTAGATGGGCGAAGGATAGAAAATGACTCGAGTACAACTCACATAACCATGTGGAAGTACTTCACCGGACATAGCAACTTTGTAGAAAGAAAGTCTAGAATAAGTATGATTCACAGTTCATTCCTCCTCTACGTGCAGCAAGTGCTTGCAAACACAATCTTCGATAGGTATGAGAACCAAGGCAACTGTAGAAAGAAGGATCTTTTTGTCTTGGGTTGGTTGATTAAAAGGAAGTATGTAAATTTGGGTGCTTTGTTGATGGAACATCTAAGGAGAGTCCCCTCCAAGAGAAAGAATCCATTCATTATGGGGGGGGCTGTGATGTCTATTGTTGTTGCCTTAGGTCACGACATTTTTTGATATACCAAGGCAGAAGGGGGGAAGTTAGTAGACCTATACTACCTAGTTTGTTCCTCCATGATTATTGTAGTAGATTAAAAGATCATATATCAGGTCAACCCCCCTATGCAGGTGTCTCACTGGAGTTATCTACCACACTCCACCTCTCCTAGAGGAGCTATTACGACCTCACCTTTCAGTAACCCCCAATTAAGGGAGACCAAGAGGTTGAAGCCGCACCCATTATTCCCGGATCAAAGGTTCGACATATAACCATAAACAATTATTAAATTCTAACAGACTATACTGAAAATGGTAATAAAATTTTTCTTTGCATACCTTGAAAAGTTGGGAACATACTAACTTCTAACCTCAGCTGAACTATTCTATCTAATTCCTCCTTGTTCTTTAATTCTTGAATTCACAAGGTGTCGCTTTACTGTTTGTACTTTTCATTGTACCTAAAACGCCGACAAACAAAACGTCGGTCAGCCGAACCTGGTATGTGGAGGAAATAAATAATGTCCAACTATGTTAACAATATAATCATTCAATTAATCATTTAACAATCAAGATTACATTTTAAGCCATACAACTCAATCCATACATATTCTCGAACTCTGGGTTGTCCCTGCAGTGGACATGAATATCACCTCTCTTTTAGGTAATAGAGTCGCATGGCACTATCCGAAGATAGCCCAATATCTAACTTATTATGACTTGATGGTCCTACCTCCATGGTAGCCATGTACTAAGTCAACCATAGACCTGATGGACCTACCCAATAGGTAGCCATGTACTAGGTCATCCATAGACCTGATGGACCTACCCAATAGGTAGCCATGTACTAGGCCTTTCTCTAACCTGATGGACCTACCCATAGGCAGCCATGTACTAGGTTAGATATTATGCCACATAGAGAATCATGATCTGAGTTTATAGGCATATACTTTAAGTGATAGTCATAGTCACTTTATAATTGCAATATGAACATCCAAACAGTTTAGTTGCATTCAATGTGATTAAACGTCCGAGAAACCATCGGGAAACATAATCGGTTAATCATAAGTAACCACATACCTATTCAGAGCAACTTGAAGTCCAAATATTTAATACTCAAGAACAATCAAGCAAGCAATCATCAATATCCTGAAATTAATGCATAACATCCAAGTGTCATTGTTTTATCCCAAACCTCCTCAAGATCTACTTGGATTCCACTTTAAGATTTCTAGGTCATCCTTTAGGGTTTTAGCCTTCATTATGCATTTATTACTATTAATGTTTGTTTAGTCCACAAACCCTAATTTCAACATCATAGATACCATTAAAAGTCAATCAAGTCCAAAATGTCTCTTTTACACTAAAACTACTATCTTTATCATTTTAAGTCATTTCAAAATCATTCATGTTCAGGTTTCTTTGAATTGACAACTCAACAAAGAATTATAGTTCGATTCTCCAGGAACCCTAATTACTACAATTCTCATCGTTTATGTCAGTAAACCCTAATGTATCATTAATTCCACTTTCTACACTAGGAACCCCAAAATATCCACATTAATGATCTTTTATACTCAAATTGGATTTATAAAAACATAACATTGTCTTATTCATGGATTTGCACAATTAAAATCATTAAAAGACATATCCTCCTAAATTAGGGTTTTCAAGCTCATTAATGCATATTCATGCACGAAACCCTAAATTAAGCCAATTTTAGTAAAAGATTATCTTTTTAGATTCCATCTTCACATTTATCAACAACAGGTTATTATTGGCTTGAATTATCCATCGAACAACATTAAATCAAATCTAAGGGTTTTTCATTATTTACATCATTAAAGATGATAACTTTATGTGCTTTTCACATTTCAAGCATATTTAGACTAATCACGTGCAAAGGTCTCCCTTTTTGAACATAATGTTCCTTATTCATTTAACAGGTTAATATCAACTCTAATGATCCATTAAACCCTATTAAATACTTTATTCATTTCAAAATAGGGTTTCTTAACCTTTAATTCATTAAAGATGATAATTTGCACTACATTTCGAACTATGATCAGATTCAGGATATAAAACTATTTTTATTGGATTCCTTGTGTTTTTTTGATCAAAATTCATATATAAACTTTTGTCATCTGAGCTAAGAATTAGGAGTTATGATTTTTGGTAGAAACAACTTACTTTGGCCAATGGAAGGGTGCCACGTGTCCTTCTCCATGCAATGCTCACTAGCTGCGTGACCCGGCTGTTTTAAAAACATAACCAAATGTCGTTTCTGCCCTCCACTTAACAGGATCGGCGCTTCATACCCCGGGGGTATAATTGTCCAATCGGCCAATTGGTTATATTCAACCTTGCGCCGGCGGCTACAGGCGCCCTAGCCGCAGTTGGGCGCGACCCCGGCTCTCCTCCTGACCCCGGCGACCTCCAAGGAGGGCAGGGTTGCCTCCGTCGTGCCAAGGTGCACCCACAGAGCTCTCGAACAGATGTTGCGGAGGTGCAAAACGGGCACGGTAGATCCGCGATCAAGCTATCTTATGCAGCCGTGCTGCATCTATTGCTCTTCGATTTGGGCATGGCGGCTCCGGCTAGGCCTTGCCTTGGCTTCGACTCGTGTCCAGCTACCTCTTCAACCACACCTGGGTCCTTCATTGCTTCAGGATCTCGTGGTTTCTCATAGTTTAGGGTTCAAGGATAAAACAAGGAAGAGAAAGCAAGTGTTGCGTGGGAATCCTCTCCTGGACTCGATCTAGGGGTCCCTTCCCTTTTATAAATGAGGGTAACCACGTCCCATGATGTATTCTCACGAAACAATAAAGTCTCTCCTACTAGGAATCAAATTCCTTCATGAAATAGGAAGCTTCTCTCTCTTAACTTAATCCTTTAGTAAACCAAAACTCTTGGATAAATAGGGATTCGAAAATCCTCTTAATTAATTTCTTTTACACTTGCCTTCTATCTCATAGGCACGGATTTCCATTTCATTTAATATAAATTACTTTCCTTTTTAACAAAACCTCATAATTCATTAATAATGCAACACATTATCCTCTTATTTTACCTTTTTAGTATTTTCTCTTTCCTCTTCCTTCATTGGGGCTCCTTGTACCCCAAGAAACTCTATTATTTCAAAATTACTTTTTAAGGATGCTCATTATCCTTCTAGATGCATCTAAATGCATTATTTCCCATTATCTTGTTTATTTCTCATTAAAATATCTCTTTTTGAGGATTTCTCTTTATTTATCTTTTATTTTCCTCATTGGCATCCCTTTTAATATTAGCAACCTCATGGATACGAAATTTCACCAAGAAATCTCATTTATGCCTCTTTCCACTTATTTTCCACATTTTATCATTATTTTCAATTTCTTTCTTACTAAAGAAATACTTAATTAATCCTTTCTTTTGTTATTGCTTTCTTTTTGCAACTTTGGACTCCTTGGTACCCAAGGAACCCAAGAGGCACGAATTCCTCTTTGGATTTGCCTTCTAGAGGTTTCTACATATTTCTTTTCTTCAATTATCCATTTACTCATTGAATTTTCTTGTTATTCGGGCCCAATAGCCAATAAAGCCCACAATACAAACATCAAGGCTATTGTAAACAAAAATCCAGAAAATTGAACCAAATCATATCTTTATTTGTTCAATTTTCTTTCATATGAGAAATTACATTTCTCACCAATGAACCTAAAAATTGGGATTGTAACATCCTTCCCCTCTTATAGGAATTTTGTCCTCAACATTTAAACAAGCAAACAAACAATCAATTCAGGATAAGACTTTCCATGTCCATCATTGGCCCCTATGTGACTTTGACGTACCCATGGCATTTTCAAATAATCTTTATCATCACATATTCTTTTCTCTGAGTTATTTCATCATGGCGTCTATAAACTACACAGGTGACTCAGGCCATTTCAGCCTCCCTTGGGGCTCACTAGGTTCATTGCTCAGCACATGGTCGGGGTATCTCACATAGTGCTCTAAATTGGACACATGGAAAACATCTCCCCTTACTCTATCCTGAAGGGTAGGGTCAAACATAACCTTCTCCACCCATCCATCTCTATTGGACCCATGTATCGGGGACTCAGCTCTCTTAGTTATAACTTAGAGGGGTCAGATTTTCATGTCACATTTTCTCCCACAGTAACTTGTATGTCAGTCTACTTTGCATCTGCTCACGACTTTCATCGTCTCTAGGCTCCTTTCAGCCCTTGCACAATCAAAGTGACTTCATCTACACGCACTGGGGTCCCTTTTTCTAACCATCAGGTGGTACTTTTCTAACCATCATGTGGTCCTTTCACCAGCATCACCTTACTGAAGTGGTGACCGACACATCCTCCCTTACAGAGCTTTATATAAAACCTGATACTGTCTATGGTGGTCATTGTCACATCTTTCATAGAATAAGAACTGTCTCTAGATATCACCCTGAACGAGCACACATGCCCTCATCAGACCCTTTAGTCTGGATCATACTAACCATAGTTAGGGGTGATAACTATACTAACATTGAGTTCTTCATGTACCTACTTCCACTTTATGGAAGTGAACCTTTAGGCCAAACTCAAGAACCTTTGAACTCGCTTCAGGGTGTAGTTGAACCATCTCTCTCATGGGTAGTTCAACTAGATCTGTCCCTTGACAAAACTCTTTCTTTCTTATGTCATCTAGGTAAGGCGATCTACCATAACCCATATTGCATCTCGACCTCCCTCGGTCCCGGGAAGACCTATCACAACATCCATAGTGTTGAGCTCTCATTCCCTCTCAGGGATTCTTTTATCCTCTATATCGATACACTGGGTTATTGGGGTTCGTCCTTTACCTCCTGGCTTGCATGGTCATAAACCACATGCAACTTCATCTTAAGCATCTGAAGTGCTATTGCCATTTTCCATAGTGTATCATGATTTCCTGTATGTCATGTTCTTCTGAGATTGATTCCTATGAAACCCTAAACCACTCTAGTCGGGGTTTCATCACCTTCTCTTCCAAAGAAGTGCACTTGAGGTTCTACCACCATCCTTTCATTGTATCAAGGACTAGACTGGCTAACCAAACAACCATTAACTTTCCAATGTATCTTGTTACATCTGAGTGTTACCCAAACACCTCACCTTTTTGAACATAGGGTTAGCCAAGCAACCTCTTCTATCTTCTAGTCCAACAAGTCAGATGTGTCTCAACCAGAGCATCCATTACCACTTCACATCCTTAGGTATTAGGTAACGTTGAAGACATACACTTTCATGTATTTCACTTATCATCTCACCCCAAACTCTATGTCTATCTTCATTAAGAACACTCTTTGATTTCATCATCATGGTGATCAACTCAACCTGGTAAACTTGTAAGTTCTTTATAGCTCATGATAAAAAAAACATCCTCATAAGGTGACCACCTCATTCCTCTTAGTGTTTGCAAACCATCCATGTATCATTCACTTTACCATGGTAAGATATCTTCTCTATCCCCATTTCTGGTGGCAACGCTCCAACCTACATCATCTCTTATCCTTGGTTTATGACATGTATAATGTCCTATCTCTCACCCCCATAACAAGAGGAAATAAGCATTTGGCTGTAGTCCAAATACAAAGTTCTTCCTGTTCCAAGAGTAGACATGGTACATCCCACCTTGCCAATACACCTTTACATCTAAGTTGCAACGTGCCACATATGTCTCTATAGCACGGACATCATGATAACCAACTAATCTTAAACCTACTGAGATTTATATCCTTGGTCATCTCCTCTAGGTCTATAGGGTGCCGACTCTTTTGGGGTCATCCCTCTTCCCTCATGCATCAAGAGAGTGCCCTACTCATCTGCCCTTTGGGTCCCATGAGTTCATGAAGGTGATCAATCTCCTAACCCATGGCCCTCAGACAATGATAGTTGTTACCTCCCGACCCTGTGGTCCTGTGCAACTGGGGAATTAGGCAACTCCTACTTTCATCGGTCTTATCCCTACCTGACCCTAGGATAGACTTAGGATTCTCCATTATAGTACATGTTCACTTAGAACCTTACCCAAGTCTTCATCATCTCTCTTTCTGCATTCATGGGCTGGCTCTCATCCTTTCATAGGGATCATGGCAACCTGCCTACTTTGGTCAAGCCCCATACCGGTTACCTCCATGGTAACCCATTCATAAGCAGTTAGAGATGGATATCTATGGGTCTATAGATTCAATCTCATACTATGTACCTTTCACTTAGCTTCTTAAGATCCTATGAGACCTCTTTAGGTTACCTTGAACCAAAAAAACTGATATACACCCTTCCAAAGGGGTCCCTCTCCCAGGATGGGAGGAAAACTATCTCTAAGGTCACAAAAGCTTAGGTCTAGGGTTTACATCCACCCGAGCCTACTTAACCCTAGCAAGCCATTAAGGCATGAGCAGATCACTTACTGTACCATGCTAGGTCATACTTGTCCTCTTTCCTTGATGTTGGATTAAGATCAAACTTTCCCTTTATCATCAACCTAGCTGTGAGGGGTTCATCAAACACACCTTAAACTTCAGGGGCTCCTCTTTTCCTCTATTCATGAGGATTACTATGCTCGCTTCTATAGGAACTCAACTTCTCATTATGAGCCTTAGGTACACCACTTCCCCTCTTAGGCCTAGAACCCCTAGGTTCACTGCATGCTCTGTCTCTTAACTACAAACCAAGCATGAAAAAGGCATGACACACACTCTTTGTCATCCTTCAACTCAAGCAACACTTAGTGTTGGGTGCTCCTCAAGGACAACCAACAAGGTACAAGGCCTCATAACCCGCTACTAAACCTTTCTAGGTCTAAGGAACTCTTTTTCCTACCTCAGAAGGTAAACACCTATACTGTAGGCACATAGGCACCATATGCTTCATCTTCACTATCTAGGGTTTGGTCCCTCTAAAGGCAACCAAGATATCATCAACTTATGAGGCAACCACTATCATCCATTGTTCAGGGTTTTAGGCTTCCAACCTTCTTGCTGGGTTTCTTGCTCTCCCTAGAGCTAACCCTACAACCAACCTCTCTTTAAGAGGTCCTTTCTTCAAGAAGGATCATCCTTCAAAGCATTCTCTACATGGGTGAAGCCTAGGTTCGCACTTATGGTTGCTCAAGATCATCCACAACCCTTTATGCTCCATCATAATTCCTTATCCAGGGTTTCATCCTATCGTCAGCACTATGACGTGCCCTAAGTGCCAGCTATGCCCTATTTGTACAAGCCCATAGGGTTTCTATGGTCCTTCACTAACATCATCATCTAAGGAACTATCCTTTACCCTAACATGCACGACCCTTCCCAGGGTTGGGTTGCCAAAGGTGCTAGGTCACCCATGGATCCTATGGCATCCCAAAGGCATGTTCTTTCAAACACCTGGTCCAACTCATCTCTTTCTAACCTTCACTTAGGGTTAGGGTTAGCATCATCCTCAGAGGATGTGCCAGGTCTCTACTTGCAATGGAGATCTCTATCTCCAAGACTAACTTATCCTCCTGACAAAAAGGTCTAGCCTCAGGTCTCTTCCAAGGACATGACATCTTATGTCATACGTCCTAAGCATGTATCTATTATTTATTTTGCGCTTAATCTATTAAGCTTATGTCCATGACATCTTATTTACATGCCTTTCATTAATTTAGTGGAGGATTCCTTAAACCTTATTAACCTTACCCATACCTCAAGAGGGTGAGGAGATGAAAGAAAACCCTAATCCTTTAGGTCCTTATCAGAATTTTGTGATGAGAAGGGATGAATAAGATGAGAAGTCCTAAAGGTATCTTATTTTGATTCATACCCTAAGACTTTGGCTAGGCGGTCACACGGGTCTGGGAGTCCTCGTATTCTAACTAGTGGTGTGGAGGAAAATCTTGCCAGCCCCCGGTCGTGATCCCTTTCTAGACACCTCCGTCTTTCAGATACTCCTCTAATAACTCCCTTGGGTTCTATGGAGTTTGTAAATTTAATAATTATTAATGGTTAAATGAGGAACCTAAGATCTAATACCAAATGTTACGACCTCACCTTTCAGTAACCCCCAATTAAAGGAGACCAAGAGGTTTAAGCTGCACCCATTATTCCCGGATCAAAGGTTCGACATATAACCATAAACAATTATTAAATTCTAACAGACTATACTGAAAATGGTAATAAAAATTTTCTTTGCATACCTTGAAAAGTTGGGAACATACTAACTTCTAACCTCATCTGAACTATTCTATCTAATTCCTCCTTGTTCTTTAATTCTTGAATTCACAAGGTGTCGCTTTACTGTTTGTACTTTTCATTGTACTTAAAACGCCGACAAATAAAACGTCGGTCAGCCGAAGCTGGTATGTGGAGGAAACAAATAATGTCCAACTATGTTAACAATATAATCATTCAATTAATCATTTAACAATCAAGATTACATTTTAAGCCATACAACTCAATCCATACATATTCTCGAACTCTGGGATGTCCCTGCAGTGGACATGAATATCACCTCTCTTTTAGGTAATAGAGTCACATGGCACTATCCGAAGATAGCCCAATATCTAACTTATTATGACTTGATGGTCCTACCTCCATGGTAGCCATGTACTAAGTCAACCATAGACCTGATGGACCTACCCAATAGGTAGCCATGTACTAGGTCATCCATAGACCTGATGGACCTACCCAATAGGTAGCCATGTACTACGCCTTTCTCTAACCTGATGGACCTACCCATAGGCAGCCATGTACTAGGTTAGCTATTATGCCACAGAGAGAATCAGGATCTGAGTTTATAGGCATATACTTTAAGTGATAGTCATAGTCATTTTATAATTGCAATATGAACATCCAAACACTTTAGTTGCATTCAATGCGATTAAACGTCTGAGAAACCATCGGGAAAAATAATCGGTTAATCATAAGTAACCACATACATGTTCAGAGCAACTTGAAGTCCAAATATTTAATACTCAGGAACAATCAATCAAGCAATCATCAATATCCTAAAATTAATGCATAACATCCAAGTGTCATTGTTTTATCCCAAACCTCCTCAAGATCTACTTGGATTCTACTTTAAGATTTCTAGGTCATCCTTTAGGGTTTTATCCTTCATTATGCATTTATTACTATTAATGTTTGTTTAGTCCACAAACCCTAATTTCAACATCATAGATACCATTAAAAGTCAATTAAGTCCAAAATGTCTCTTTTACACTAAAACTACTATCTTTATCATTTTAAGTCATTTCAAAATCATTCATGTTCAGGTTTCTTTGAATTGACAACTCAACAAAGAATTATAGTTTGATTCTCTAGGAACCCTAATTACTACAATTCTCATCGTTTATGTCTGTAAACCCTAATGTATCATTAATTCCACTTTCTACACTAGGAACCCCAAAATATCCACATTAATGATCTTTTATACTCAAATTGGATTTATAACAACATAACATTGTCTTATTCATGGATTTACACAATTAAAATCATTAAAAGACATATCCTCCTAAATTAGGGTTTTCAAGCTCATTAATGCATATTCATGCACGAAACCCTAAATTAAGCCAATTTTAGTAAAAGATTATCTTTTTAGATTCCATCTTCACATTTATCAACAACAGGTTATTATTGGCTTGAATTATCCATCGAACAACATTAAATCAAATCTAAGGGTTTTTCATTATTTACATCATTAAAGATGATAACTTTATGTGCTTTTCACATTTCAAGCATATTTAGACTAATCACGTGCAAAGGTCTCCCTTTTTTAACATAATGTTCCTTTATTCATTTAACAGGTTAATATCAACTCTAATGATCCATTAAACCATATTAAATACTTTATTCATTTCAAAATAGGGTTTCTTAACCTTTAATTCATTAAAGATGATAATTTGCACTACATTTCAAACTATGATCATATTTAGGATATAAAACTATTTTTATTGGATTCCTTGTGTTTTTCTGATCAAAATTCATATTTAAACTTTTGCCATCCGAGCTACGAATTAGGAGTTATGATTTTTGGTAGAATCAACTTACTTTGGCCAATGGAAGGGTGCCACGTGTCCTTCTCCATGCAATGCTCACTAGCTGCGTGACCCGACTATTTTAAAAAACATAACCAAATGTCGTTTCTGCCCTCCACTTAACAGGATCGGCGCTTCATACCCCGGGGTATAATTGTCCAATCGGCCAATTGGTTATCTTCAACCTTGCGTCGGCGGCTACAGGCGCCCTAGCCGCGGTTGGGCGCGACCCCGGCTCTCCTCCTGACCACGGCGGCCTCCAAGGAGGGCGGAGTTGCCTCCGTCATGCCAAGGTGCACCCACAGAGCTCTCGAACAGTTGTTGCAGAGGTGCAAAACGGGCACGGTAGATCCGCGATCAAGCTATCTTATGCAGTCGTGCTGCATCTATTGCTCTTCGCCTCGGGCATGGCGGCTCCGGCTAGGCCTTGCCTTGGCTTCGACTCGTGTCCAGCTACCTCTTCAACCGCACCTGGGTCCTTCATTGCTTCAGGATCTCGTGGTTTCTCATAGTTTAGGGTTCAAGGTTAAAACAAGGAAGAGAAAGCAAGTGCTGCGTGGGACTCCTCTCCTGGACTCGATCCAGGGGTCCCTTCCCTTTTATAGACGAGGGTAACCACGTCCCATGATGTATTCTCACAAAACAATAAAGTCTCTCCTACTAGGAATCAAATTTCTTCATGAAATAGGAAGCTTCTCTCTCTTAACTTAATCCTTTAGTAAACCAAAACTCTTGGATAAATAGGGATTCGAAAATCCTCTTAATTAATTTCTTTTACACTTGCCTTCTATCTCATAGGCACGGATTTCCATTTCATTTAATATAAATTACTTTCCTTTTTAACAAAACCTCATAATTCATTAATAATGCAACACATTATCCTCTTATTTTACCTTTTTAGTATTTTCTCTTTCCTCTTCCTTCATTGGGGCTCCTTGTACCCCAAGAAACTCTATTATTTCAAAATTACTTTTTAAGGATGCTCATTATCCTTCTAGATGCATCTAAATGCATTATTTCCCATTATCTTGTTTATTTCTCATTAAAATATCTCTTTTTGAGGATTTCTCTTTATTTCTCTTTTATTTTCCTCATTGGCATCCCTTTTAATATTAGCAACCTCATGGATACGAAATTTCACCAAGAAATCTCATGTATGCCTCTTTCCACTTATTTTCCACATTTTATCATTATTTTCAATTTCTTTCTTACTAAAGAAATACTTAATTAATCCTTTCTTTTGTTATTGCTTTCTTTTTGCAACTTTGGACTCCTTGGTACCCAAGGAACCCAAGAGGCATGAATTCCTCTTTGGATTTTCCTTCTAGAGGTTTCTACATATTTCTTTTCTTCAATTATCCATTTACTCATTGAATTTTCTTGTTATTCGGGCCCAATAGCCAATAAAGCCCACAATACAAACATCAAGGCTATTGTAAACAAAAATCCAGAAAATTGAACCAAATCATATCTTTATTTGTTCAATTTTCTTTCATATGAGAAATTACATTTCTCACCAATGAACCCAAAAATTGGGGTTGTAACAGGAGCATTGGCACACTCCAAACTTCTTGGAGACCCTGAGGATATATGAGGAGGAGCTCCCTAGAGAGAAAGGAGTACCATAGGTGATACTGATTCAGGGACTGGGATATCCCTCACGGGTAACAGAGCACAAGAGATCAACGGAGGCTAGAGATGCATGTCGGGTCAAGAGATGGGAGGCAGAGACATCACAACAGTCACAACAGCCCTCGGTGAATGCATATGACATTTCTACTATACATGCCCATCTAGAGGGTATTTACGGCACACATGATAGGATTCTGAGGGTACAGGAGGGTTTTAGCACACACATGATGCAATGTGGTCAGATCATCAGTAGATCCATTATCAGATCAATCACATGTATCAGTTTCAGCATGCCCAGGCCCAAAGGAGCCCCCAGTGGGGGGAAGATTGGTGGGGTGCACTGTCGACATACTAGGATTTCTACCCACCTCCACAATCAAACTACTGGGTCACCTACTACCAGCATCCTCCACCATAGGGAGGAGCACCACTAGAGCCACCATAGTCATCATCTACCCTATCATGCCTAGACTTTAGTGTCATGTTGAGCACAGCATGGTTCAAAAGTTTGGGGTGGTAGGGCAGTATTCCCTTTTTCTCATTTCACTCATTTTGCATTTCATCTGCTATTTAGTTTTTTTTCTTGTTTTGTTTTCTTACTCTTGCTATCTAGATTAGATTTTACCTGCTTTGCATGCTTGCATGTCATGTAGTTTACTTTCTGTCAATTGTTGTGTAATTTTAAAAATTTTGCTATTCTTGCCATGCATTACATATCATGTACATTTTTTAAAATTTTTGCATGTTTTAGCTAGGATTTGCTTGTTTCCTAATTTATTTTTCATAATGAAAGCTTAGATGTGATTGAAGGCGATTTGGCACTATTTTGGCCAATTTTGCCCAAATTTAGAACTTCTTGCCTAAAAATGTGTTTTGACCCAATCTCTACTTTTTAGATAAAAAATGATGACCTTTGACAATTGCAAGCAAATTATCATGGTTTATTGCTAAATGGCCTCAATATTAACTTTTTACATATGCATTACCTCTCTTATGCTGGTTGAATTGGTATTGAAGCAAGCCACAAACGCTTAGAATTTTATAGAATCTCATGATAGAAATATGGCTTTCATATTGCTCATTCATGTGGTGTGTCATTGCTTGATGAAATTGTTGGAGTAACTTTCATGCAAAAGATCTCATGTTGAAGTTCATATTAGTAACCCTTCTTTGACTCACTTCTTTTCTACCATCTTCTTATCTCTCCGCCTCATGAAAGGATGCCAAAGTGCAAACATTCAGCCTTGGCCACCTCTAAAAGTTTGGGGTGGCCATATCCATACCCCCCCCCACTTCACTCTCATCGTCATGTGCCCCATCCACATCAAGGGAAAAGAAAAAGAAAAAAAAAGAAAAAAAATGCAAAAAGAAAATAAAATATGCTCCTATTTAAGAGCATCTAAATAAAGAAAGGTTGAGTGTGTAAAAGCACTCCAAACTCTTACCGCGACCCTTTCTTCCTTTTGCATGCCCATGGAGATAGGAAACATCAAACCTAGCTCATTTTGTCCTTTTTTGCAGCTATGTGGGTTTAGTGTGGATGGACATATGAGATTGAATGCATGAATGTAAAATAGAAAAATTAGTCACTTTTTACTTTTTCTACCATGAAACGGTTTACCCGGAGTGATATGACAACCATATGGATTGGTTGTGCTTTCTATGATCTATATTTGATGTTTGCATGCTCAATGCTCTAATCATGATTGGTTTATGAAAGAAGAGGAGAGAGGTGGAATGCATGTACCTAGTCATCTTTGAGCCCATCTAGTCAATATTCACCTATATCATTGCATTTATCATTTCTTGGTTGTGAAAAAATTGTAGAGAGATTGAGTTGGAGCATACTTGAGGACAAGTATGTTTTAAGTTTGGGGTGGGGATGTAGTCCTATTTTAGGGCTTCATCTTGTATCATATTGCTTTTCAATCACATCTACACTAGTTATATTACATGTTATTTCCCTTAATATGCATATTTGTGGAAAATGCACTTATGGACGTTATTTGTATGTTTTTCAGGCATTTGGACCATGCTTGGATGGAAGAAAGAGATGAGTGATCCTAAGGTTAATATACCCTTAGAGAGGCCCAAAGTGAAGTCCAAGACTCCCTCAACCTACCCCTAGTGGCCAAATATCCATTGAAGCAAAGATGTCCAAGAATGAACAAAGATTCAACTCAAAGTGCTGATGCAGAGAGCAGAATGGTCATGCTACCATGACCCAACATGGCTGTGCTGCATAGCATGGTCATGCTACCATGACCCAACATGACCGTGCTGCATAGCATGACCGTGGTACCATGACCCAGCATGGTCGTGCTATGTGGCATGTTCGTGTGGCATATAGATCAGCATGGGCATTCCACTTAGAATGGGCATCCAACTCCAAGCCACCACAGCCTTGCTACCCTTGCCCTGCCACGACCGTGGTAACCACCACAGTCATTCCACCTTCAGTTCAAAATCCAACAACTTACTATGATTTTCACCAATTTTCACCTTGGTCATTTCCACACACCACAACCATGTTCCCCTACACCCACCACGGCCGTGATAACCCACCACCTTCGTGCTACTCTCAAAAACCTAGCTACGTTTCCACTGCATTTCCCACTTTACCGCTACTTGACCTATTTCTTCCTCCCCACCTATATATATGTGGGTGGAGGCTGGAGGCCGAGGTTGGCCACCCCTAGCTACCTTCTATCATCCACATTCCATCCATTTCACTCCATTTCCACCTCCATTCCACTCCATTTCATCATTTCCATCACCAAAACCCTAGTTTCCTAGTGTTTTGACCCTATTACATCATCATTCCATGACCTTGCACCTTGGAAGAAGGAGGAGGACGTCTTGCAGTAGATGAAGAGGAGTATTGCTCCATCTACATCGAGCTCCATGGATTCTTCTACCTCTTTCTCCTTTCTTTTTGTATTTTGCATTTCCATGAGTAACTAGGCCCCTTAGGTGGGCTGTTTGGGGCCAAAAATGTTTCTTTGATACCGTCTTGGGGTAAAATGATATGTAAACATTGTAATTTCATTTTCTAAATGATTATGTTCTATTTCTATCTCATTCCTCATGAATTTCTTGTTGGCTTGTGCTTTAAATCACCTGGGAATTTAGGGAAACTGCTTATATGTGTGAATTTTGGGATTTGCTCCTAGGTCCAATTCCTAGATCCCTAGATAGCCACCCATCATGCTAATCAATTCTCCTAACCCTAGCTGAGATATCTAAGTAGCTAGTTTAGATGAATTTAGTTTGATTAGCCTAGGGCTTTCTCAAGGCTAGAATGTGGGTGATGGGAGGCATAAAACCTCACTTCCACTCCCATTACTAACCTCAGCCCCTAATCACCCTAAGACTGTATAACCTAAAACCTAGGCTTGTTTAGACTCTAATTGAATTGCACCTAGACCCTTACCCAATTGAGCCTCTTAAGGGTGGTAGGTGACGTTAGGGACTAGTTCCCTTATACACAACCTATCTTATCCAAGGTCAGTTAGTAGTCTAGGACAATGACTCTAGTTTGTTTTTTGGTTTGATAATATAAACGAGACTATAATGTCCATATGTAACCCCAACCTAATTGATAAATGCATCCCCCAAACAGACCACACATCCCTTTATTACTTTAAACCTTAATTGCTTTCTTACTTAGATAGCGTTAGTTTAGTTAGCTCTTTACTTGCTTAGTTAGCTCCTTGCCTTGTTCTTGCTTTTCTCTTGCTAGCTCAATTCTTTAATTTCTCTTTTGCCCTATTTGCTAGCTTAGTGTAGTGTAGATCTCTTCTTGCATGCCTTAGCATAGATTGCTCTTTTCCTTGCTTGCCCTGTCTTTCATTGCTCATTAGAATTAATTGTCTAGGGTTAACTTAGGTTTTGATCTTGTTTGCTTCCTTCATTTGCTTGTTTGCTCAACCCTAAGTGTAATCAAACAAATCAACCTTCAAAACCTTAATTATAGACTCCGTAGTAGGAACCTAGCCCCAAAAACTAACCTGGCTCTAGTGCCCCCTTTTCTCCCTTTGGATCAACCATATACTTGCTTCCCTCCTATACCACGACATGACCCAATGCGCTTGCGAGATTAGTATTTTTAGTAGAAGTAGGGGTGTAGGTTTAGGTCATTAAATTTTTGAAAGCAATCCCACCATGTGTTCTGATCTCGTGGGGTGCATCTAGTCAGATCTAATTGATTAATGTGTGCACCTCTAGCGGGACGCACCAATAACCACCATGGATGACGCTGAACATGTAGGTGGGAAATCTAGGTTGATCTAGATCACCTGGTTTGTCAAAGGAAACTTATAGTGGTAAGTACCTCAAAATTAATTGGGAATCAAGTCAAAATGCATGATTGAACATCAAGTAGGGAGTACCCAAAGTCATTGTCAAATACCAAGACTAAAAACACAATTCCCCTATTCTTACAGAACAATCTCATATAAAACTAGAAATGAAACTTCGTGCTTTGAAAAAACAAAAAATCAAAAAATGAAAACTCTAAAATAAAGGGAAAAAAGCATCATGCAAGTCCTCTTGAGCGATCACAAGTCACTATAGTTGAAGAGGACAAAGCAAGGGACTCCAGTTACTTTGGGGAATAATATCTTCCTATAAGGAATATGACACAGGCCATGTTCTTCTGATTCAACCAAATCTTTGCTACACTTTCTTGAGCTTTTTGAGAATCAGCCAGTAGTTTCTTAAAGAAGGAGGTAAGCTCCTCAATCATGTACATGCACTGGTGATGGTTGAACCACCTTAATATAGACATTGGGTAGTATGCAATGCAAATATCCAACCCCAGAAGGATAATCAACCACTAAAAGTCAAGCATCGCTATCCTGAAGTCTGAATTGCCAAGATGTAACTTCATCCATCCCTAGAAGATGTCTGCCTGTGTTAAGCTTGAAAGCCATCAAGCCAAATTTCCACACAGTTGAAGGGGTTCACCAACTTGGATACACTTTGACAAGTACTCCTTCACAATAATGTAATG
Organism: Alisma plantago-aquatica; assembly: GCA_963693085.1. Taxonomy (NCBI): domain Eukaryota; kingdom Viridiplantae; phylum Streptophyta; class Magnoliopsida; order Alismatales; family Alismataceae; genus Alisma; species Alisma plantago-aquatica. Next base: position 1,190,570,091 of record OY856411.1, on the reverse strand, counting down.
AGGATTCAAAGAGTCTCTAAATTTAGTTAGGACAATGTGCATCTGTAGATAAAATTACAAATCTTAAAGGGTCCTAACATCTTCCCAGTCAATTGTACTTCATCTAGGCACTCATACATCTCATGACTAATAGATCGAACAAATCTATAGTCCAACTTGACTTCCTCAGGATGATAGGCCAATAATCATGCAGAGGAAGCTAAGTTATTTTAGCCACATCCTCAGAGAGTGGGAGTTAGAACAACATCCCCAAAGCAAAAGGAGTGAAAGAGGATCCCATAAAGGAATCATTGCCAACATAAATTTCCGCGCATTCAGAACATAAGCAAGATGGCACAGGTGTTGGGTCACACCAAAGCTTGCTAGCTTGACCTCCTCCATCTCATAAATATTCATAATCCAATGATGCACCAAGGATAGATTTGTGGTAGGATGCCTCAGAATCAAAACTTCATTGATCACCATTTATACCGTGTTTTTTTATCTCAAATATCAAGAAATGCAAAATAAACACAGTAACATTGTTCTATTTATGGACTTCTTCTGCATCAATCACGACATACCCATTTCCTGAGGAAGTTGGGACTCCCAGTCCCAAACATCCATAGAATGATGCAATCCACCATCAGATTACGACTTGTGGAATGCTAGAATCTACCAACTAAGATCAAGTCCTCATCGAAATCAGACTCTACAAATAAGACTCTGAATTGAAGATTTCTCAATCTCGCAATAGGATTTGATTGTAAAACTCAATTTTCAATTTAAGATTTCAAATTTTACAATGTCATGATATCAAGCCATATTGTAATTGCACTAATATATATATATATATATATATATATATATATATATATATATTAGACATAAAGGACAATACATGTCAAGTATAAACGAGCATAAAATGCTAAATACATTTATTTCTTAAGATTTTTCTTCCACCATCTTGATAAATGCTTGGCTGAAGGCCAACGATCAGATGAAGAATATCCTAACGACTGATGCTCTCTATTCATGTCAGGACTGGAAGTGTTGGTAGACCATCTATGACCAAAAGAAAATCTACTAAATTGCACCTCCACTCCCAGAGAAACATCCTAACAATGAGATGAATTTTCCCCAACACTCATTGAGAATGTCTCTACAGTGACTACCTGCTCTTTTAGGTCAACAATGAAGACTTGATGCTCCATGGGAAAATCATTCATGCCTACACTCGGATCAAGATGGTTTAGAGCTCCCCGAAAGTGTTGATTTTGTTCATGTTATGGTGGGATGCTTGAGTAGAAGAATCCAATACCACATTCATACCATCATCATCATATTGGAAGGATGTTGTCCGACCAAGATTGCTAGCAAAGTGACATGAACATGTAATGTTGAAGTCACAGTGAGGTAGCAATCCTAGAAATTTGTCAAGCCCTGAGCAACTACATCGGGAGATGGGGGAACCTTCAAAAAAAATATTCCTTGAGAGGAGGTGGACATCATAGATCATATCCAACATCATCCTACTCCTCAGAGGAATCATAATCAATCACATGTGAAGAATATATGTTGCACTATTGCAATTAAGCCAACAAGTTAGAACAAAAGATGAACTCTTACTAGAGGAGCACACGCCAGACAATCATATGCTTCTCGTGAGAACACAAATGGTTGACCATTCAAATAACACCATCTGAGATGCATAGAATGTTCCACTTGACATTCCATTATCTATTATGTAGATTGATTAATTTTATGCCAGATGGAATCAATATGGAAAGAGAATCAAAGGAAATGTTCCAACCACCAACCCACTAACAAGCATCACACTCACTTGTAACATATCAAAACCCTATACCCTAGGATGTGAGGCTTGTATGCTTAGACCTCTATTTTTGTCCAAAAAGGATGCACATAAACCCTAATACACTTGTTTGTACCCTAAGGAATGGTACTTCCACACATAACAAATAGCCCAGGTATAAACACTAACCAAGGTTAAAATAATGGAACATTGTATCTATGAACCCTAATAAGATGATGACCAAAATATATGAGACCTAAAGCTATACTCCATACATGTTGGTGAAGCATATGTGATGCATATTAATCATGTTGACTTAAAACCTTAAGTTGTAATCATCTAACTCTAACATGTATACCCTTAGTGACATTCATGATACATTATTAACACTAGGTGCCATAACCATATGACACATACACATATATTGCACCTAATCACCTAATGGCTTGATACATAAATGGGTTCATTAATATGCAACATATGTCACCGTGTTCACTAATACACATGGATGTGAATAATTAGTAATATGATGTGAATGAATATAAATGAATGTCTCATGCAGACAATAATGTGACTAATAGGTATAGTGTGATAATAATTGGATGTCTAATATAATTGAAGATAAGTATTGTGCCATCACCTAAAGTTAAATATTTAATTAATGGATATTACAGGTTAAATAAGTAAAATATGGAAATTCATGTAATATATTGCAACATGACTCTTTTAAATTATATGAGAATTATACGACTATAAATCTTTAAGTTCATGGTAATTGGGTAATATAGTTTATAAATACTGAGATAATGGAGTTAAGCCCTAATTATATTGAAACTCATAAAAGGAAACTTCAAAAGGTAAATCCAATACTAAAAATTGGATTTCTTATCTCTCAATTAGTTCATATGCTAAGTTTCACATCGAAAGAATAATCCTAGATGCCCTAATTTCATTAAGGAAAGAAAATATAAGATAAGGCTAAATATATTAAATAAAATATTAAATGACTTAGAAAAGTGAAAATTAAGTTCATATTCGAATTCTACATGCCTTAACTAACCTAGGTGTGTAATTTTACTCTAACCAAAATTAAGAAAGAAAATAGAAGTATTAAATGCTTAATGTTCAAAGTATTCAATCATGATAATTGTTTACTCCTAAAGTTTCTCAAATTTATTATCTATCACACACATTTTTCTATTCTATATGCTCCTGTATTAATTTGGAAGGTAGAGATTTTATAGCTGAGAAAGACTAGTTGACTCCAATTCATCCTACATGAGTCCTTTTTTTTGCGCCCACTTTCTTTTCTATCTCACAGTTGTAGTGGCCCAATCTTTTCTTGATGCTTCTCTCTCCTTGATTCTTCTCTCCTATATTTATCTTTTCTCTACACATTCCTCCTATGTATACGAGTCGATTAATCCCTGGTTTTATTAGGTTTACTCTGTGCATCACCCCAATCGACCAGAGGTTCTTTAGCTCATTTGTTTTCCCCAATTTTCTCTCTATTTCCTTATCCACTCCTCTCAAGGCTTTCAGACCTCTATATAACTACCCTCTTACCATTGTGTAGCCCTACACATTCTTTTCCAAGTTGTTAGTTTGGCTTCCTTTCTTCTGGATCTCATCCTCACAACTCAACCTCTGTTGGTCAAAGAATTTCAGTTCACAGTGACTGTTGGCTAGAATCTAGGATCGTTAAAAGCCTCCGCATGAGCTAGACTACTAACTTAAAAGGTCTTCGTGCCACCGATTTTGGTAATTCAAGGTGTGATCTTGTTTCCCCAATTTCTTCTTTTGCTTCTAGAATCCAAATCCTAAAGTGAATTCAACTGAGTTTGCTTCAGTTTGTCATGTTTTCTTCCTGCTCAACTTCAAGGTGTTATCTCGAATGCTTGAATGGTTACAATTGCCAGTGTGTCTTCCTTGTTTTGGTGATTCAATCTTTCTCCCTCCATGGTCAGCAATGGTGGAGGAGTTTATGTTGCTTCCTAACCACGATAGGATACAACTCATGGATCTTTGAGACTATATGGGATTAGGAAATTCACTAGCATAGTTCCCAGGGTCTAAGAAGCTCGGCTTTGTGGTTGATATCCATCAATTCCACGGTTTTGGTTTTTTGAATCTCTCGAGTTGTGATGGTAGTGAGGAACAAAGCTCGATGCCTATTTCGTTCTCTACTCCTCTCTTTTCCTTGCTACTCTGTCTTCCCTCCAGGGGGTGCCATTGTCTTCCTATATTATTTTATTTGTGTGCCATGCCTATGGTGGGACAAGTGCCAAGTATCCGACTTCCAGTGGTCCACTTCAGCAAGGCCCACCCAAGTTTTCATTTTTTTATTGATGTGTCATTTTTTGGGTTTCTTATTGGTTAGTATTTCAAAAATCCAAAATAAATTATTTATACATTGAAAAATAAAATAAAGTATGCTTTGGATTCATGTTATTTTTCTCTACATTATGATATTAATTTCATTATTTAACTCAAATAAAAAATATATGGATTTTCAAGGATTTTCCAAATTGGATAAAATATCTAAGTTTCATATATAATAATCTATAAGTAAAAAATAAAGAAAAATATGCTATGGAATCCGTTCGGTATAATCTAATATGGTGTTGGTTTGTATAACCTAATTCATTAACAATAAAAGGGTGAGTTTAGTGTTTATATAATTAATGAGAAGTTAGCCCTAATTTCATGCATGCTTTAAATAGGTGGCTTGTGACCCTAATGTGTAACTAGGGATGACCCTGGACATATCTAGACACGTCTTGAGATATGTCGCATCCCCTTGATAATAATATTGAGAAATAAATGTATTTCTCTCTCTTGGTTCTTTAAGACATACTACCCCATAAAGTTCCTCTCTTTTATGGGAATTTGAGTCATTTGAGTGACTATATGCTTATGTTGATCTTCTGATCTCCTTATTTTGTTATATATGCTTATTGGGTCCTATTTTGTATCTCATTCATTTTTTCCATGTGGAAACTCTAATTTTATAGATTGAACTGAATGATGCATAACTTCCATGTGGTGAACTTTTATGATCTTATGATGCATCTCATTTGTGGAGATAGTTGGATATTTATTTATATGTCCTTTGACCCCTTATGATAATTGTTGGAGGCTATCATCCTATTATTTGAGCTTGACTAAACTTACTTCTTGCCTCTACATTTGTGCATGGCTTAGACTAATTTTATTTCTAGTAGTACTACATGAGTACAACCATACATAGGGTACATTTTTTCTGCCTCGAGTGTGCTTTTCCACTTGACATATAGAAGGTGTGCTTATTCCACCCAGGCTTCACTTTTCAACACACGTTTTGGGTGAGATCCTATGGAGTCCTGGTCCTGCTTTAAATACCTTTAGTCTAATGTCGCGTGCACTATATATATATATATATATATATATATATATATATATTTATGATATTGTTGGCGGAAAATTATTATGGCAAGAAATCTCTTATTTTTTATCTTCTTTAAAGTACTCTTGATATCCATTTGTATGATCCTTTTCCCTCTTGGTTCGGGAAGCATCGATAAAGATTAATTGTTGTACTTTTTCCATAATGATGTTCAATCCCTATTTATATGCTCGCATAGACATTTTTGTACTTACGACATATACTTTGTCTTCTCTTGTGGGGTATGTTTCCAACCTCCTGGTGAAGGACATGGAGGACTTGACATGTAGAGTTGGACCTTGCTTAAAGGAGTTGACTCTTCAGAGATAGACTTGAAATAGTTTGGAAGTCCCTCTTCCTAGTTGTTGAAGTTGTTACTTTCATGTAAGCCCCTTAGTGGGAGATTGTTTCACAATCTTATAAATTGAATATAGTCATGATTTATTATTTTGTTGTTATACTTGTTTTGTATGTCATTCATTTGAGAAAAGATAATACACCTATTCCAACACACTTGTTAGTCTATTTGATTTAGATGGGTTTATTCCCCAAATTAAGTAAGCAGTGGATCCCCTCTTGGGTCCCACTCCTTACAAGATGTGACACTCCCTAAGGGTGACCTAAAGTAGACCTCACACGTCTCCAAAGACAAGGCGGCAAAGTAGCGTCACAAAGTATTTGTCTCGCCAAGTTGAAACCTAGAGAAGATCCTAAAGTTGACCTGAAAGACAAGATAAACATGGAGTCACTAATGAACATGCAAACAAATCAAATAGTTTCAAAAAAATGTTATATGTGTACCCTCTAGAAGTCATCCTCTCCATATTACCTCTCCACTATTCATAGGACACTATAGTGTTGTAACCAGTCCAATGGCAACAGATCAATAGAGAAGTGTGTAAATGGTCCTAAGGTCCACTCAAAATAACATGTCTCTTGGGCTAGAAGTGTTTATATACTTAAAGCTACAAGGTGACGATCAGTGAAGTCAGTACAAAAAAGTCTCAAGCTAAGTAGAAAATGAATAATAAATTCATACCCCCAATCAGGCCCACTAAATCATCACAACTTTTTATTTCCATAATAGTCCCCTTCATGAAGAAATTGTCAATAATACACATCCTTATGCATGTCAACATGTGGGTGTATACACCACCACAGTCAAAGGAAGGAACTTCCTCTAAATCAAGAAGATAAGAGAATCAGTTGATCTCTCCTCTATTCCCAGTGTTGTTACCAAAATGGCAACTAATAATGAGGACAAAAAGAAATAACCTAACTTGTAAGGTAGAGAACAAAGGACAACTTATACCCCTCTGCTCCCTCTTTTTTAAGAAGGTCTTACGCAACATGTGTATAGCACATCATATCTTGAAGCCACACCAATCTCATATAGGTCCACTCTCAATATCTTAGAAAGGTGTGATCATCCCCATAGATGCCTATATGGAAAACCAAGAATAGGGGTCCTGCCAAAACCCAACCCAATAATACCAATGACCTGGTAGGAGTGTTGGCCAACTCATCAAAGTAAATTGGAAACATCCACTCTCTGGGTAGACATACTCAGTTAAGGAAATGACACACTTCCTATCCACAATACTACAATGAAAAATACTTCCATAACAAGTTACTCCAATAATTCCAATTCTTCACAACCAACTCAGAATACAACATCCCCACTTCATTCTAATGGGTCCTTAAATAAACATCTACAACCCAAAATCACTAAAAGGTGAAGCAGAAGACAAAGCAAAAATCATCGCCCTTAAAAAATATTGATCAAAGACTGGTTTGATTTAGATAAATAATGGGAAAGAATAAGGAGTAAAGATTATAAGTTATACCTTATCTCCCTATTGACATCCTTGGTAATGGATACTCATTCAAAACATGCTCAGGTAATCCTTGAAGTGCTTAGCTGGGAGAAGCTCTCCCTAGATCTGATCAATATCACCATGTACACTACCTAAAGCAAATGAAGATAAAAAATTTACTATCCTAATAGAAATTCAACAAATAAAGACAACATAATGTACCTCGGATATGCCTCAAAGGTACTCGACTTCTATTGTAGAATCAACAACAATTTTTTGATCAAAACCTTTCTAGCTTACAGTTTTGTATTAAGGTCAAACACGAACTCATGTTGTGATTTTTAATATTCTTTGTTAGTTTGGAAGCTTGCATTGGTGTAACCATTTACATCCAACTCTTCCTTATCTTCATAAATAGTAAACTGATCCTTAGTGCTTCTCAAGTGCTTAAGTATGTTCATTATGGCAGTCCAGTGACCTTCACCATGATCTGATTGATATCTGCTCATCATATCCAAAACATATGAGACAACAAGATGAGTACATAAAATTGCATTCATGATAGATCCAATAATAGATGTATATGGCATCTTACTCATGGGTTCCCTTTCTTTACAAGAATTGGGACATTGGAATATTGAGAGACTATTCCATTGAACATGGAAATTTTTTCTCTCTTTGAGTCCTGCATGTTGAACCCCTCAACATCTTGCCAATGAATGTGCTCTTACTTAGACCAGGAAGCCTTCTAAATCTATCTCTATAGATATTAATTCCCAAGATATAGGATGCTTCACCTAAATCCTTCATAGAGAATGTACTTTCCAAGCTAGGCTTTTAACATTTGTAGGATATTGATGTCATTCCCCATAAATATGTGGAATATTAATATGCTTCCACTAACCTTTTGTAAACACAAGTTTCATCTTCATTTTGACTAAAGTCAAACTCTTTGACTTCCCTGTCAAATCAAAGATTTCAACTCTGAGATGCTTGCTTCGATCCAAAGATTGACCTTTATAGGTTACAAACTTTATTTGTATTATTTGGATTTATAAAACCTTCAGGTTGTGCCATGCACACATCCTCATGAATATTCCCATTAAGAATGCAATTTTAATATCTATATGTCAAATCTCATAGTCACAATAAGATGTAATGGCAAGCATGATCTTGATGGGTTTAACCATGGCAGCTGGTGAAAAGATTTTGTTGTGTTCAACACCTTGAACTTGTTTGAAATCCTACAATCCTCCCTTATAGGTTTGTACATTATCATCCATGTCGGTCTTCTTCTTCAAGACCCACTTGCACCTTATGGGTTTTACCCCTTCAGGTGGATCCACCAAGGTCGTACTTTGCTGGTGTACATGGAATCCATCTTATATCCAATGGCCTCAAGCCATTTTTTATACTTTAGCCTGTCAATGACTTCTAGGTAGGTTGTTTCCTCATCATCTATGACCAACTCACCACCTTCTTGAGTCATAAAATATCCAAATCTTTTAGAATCAAGGCATGTCCTACTAGATCTACGAGGTCCTTGTGTTACATGAGAAACTTAATATTCCACAAATGTTTGTGATTCTTATTTTTCATACTGTACCTCTATAGGTTCAATGTTTTGTTGTTGGTCTCAAAATTTTTGACTTCTACTTTTCTGCCACTGATTCCATTGGAAATTAATTCCTTTTCTAGAAGTACATCCCTTTTGGCAACAAAAACTTTGTTATCAGATGGAATATAAAAGTAATATCATTTCCCTTGGATATCCAACAAACTAACATTTATCTGATTTGGGACCAATCCTTTCAAGAAACTATTTTCTCTCAGAAGATTTTACATCCTTAAATCATTATAAAAAGACATATTAGGACACTTCCCATGCCATATCTCATATGGTGTCTTTTGAATGGATTTAGACGATAAACACTAACTCTTATCCTCATCTTGAGTGCAAAAGACTTGGGTTTCATATTAGCCTCAGAACATTTCTTGGCTTTTCCTTCACCCTTAGACTCCCTTCCGATGATCATCATCACAAATTTGGGTTTGTTCTTCTTCATTTTTTTATTCGACATTTGTCAACATGACAAGCAATTCAGACAACGGCTTGTCCGAGTTATTCATGTGATAACTTTTGATGAACTGGCTATGTGATCCATGCAACGATTATAGAATCATATTTGTGACCAACTCTTAGCCTAAAGGAAATCCCACTCTAGGTTTTCTACATGCCCAATTATCTTGAGAACATGGGGCCCTGTTGGATCTCCCTCTGTCAACTTGCACATAAACAACGCCTTGGAGACTTTATACTTGTCCTGCTTTGCATGATTCTTAAGATGTGTTCTCGAGAATGTCCATGTTTTCATGTTGGTTATGCAACACATAGTTCATACAACATGACATAAGGTCTTTGATCTTTGCAACATCATTGGCATGCTTTAGGTAAGCATCCATTTTAGCCTTAGGCTCACTGGGAGCGAGTTCCTCTAGAACTGGTGTTTAAAGGATATAGAGCTTGTGCTCATGAATGAGAACATTTCTCAAAGTCCTAAACTTGTTGTGGAAATTGGTCACGTTTAGTTTGTCCTTCTCAAAACTGATTGCAATGTGTTATTGTTTGCCAATTCTACAATAGAAAATTTGCATTTGTTAAACACTTTTGATTTGATATAAAAATATTGACAATATTAATTAGGTATTAAATTAGTTATCACTTTTACTATTGTGTTCAAATTAATATCTCCCACTATAAATTCAAACAATTTCAGCATACAACCTTCTAGTGAGCCAAGATCCAAAATAATTATATTATTATCCAGTCAACCCCAACATCCATAACCAATTATTAAGGTAGGAAGTACATGAAAATTTCATCTCATACAATTCTTAAATATATAGTATACAGAATTCCTTGTCATATTCCATTTGTATGCTTTTGGCATTAATCTCTTTCAAATAATCCAATTAATCCTAACCCAAAATAAAACACAATAATAATACACCCTGCTTGGCAGACTCATATAACTACCATCACACTTCCACGTGATAGACGATGCACCACGCTTGGTCAATCAAGTTTTTCATGTGTGTTTCTTATGGACAACGTCTAAGACTTAATATTTGATAGAGGCATTTTATGTATAAATATATATACATATCCAATCACCACATACTTATAGTATGTATCATATACATATTATATCCACAAAATAAAACATGAAATCACAAACATACAAGCAATGCTTATGGCCACACTAATGCAATTCTTTGTAGCCACAAAGAATTGCTATCCATCTAAGGTCAAACATTACATGTTACAACCTATAAAAGAAAAAAAAAGTTGTGCTGGAAATAAGTCAGTTGGTCGATTGAACTCTTTTAGTCGATCAATTCGTCCATCTGTCGATCGATTGGTCTCCTTCGGTCAATCGACTGGCTCCTGGCTCAAGCATCTATCTAGACTCCTCCTATTGGTTTATTGGGCCTCCAGTTGATCAATTAGTTCCTCTAATATGTTATCTCTTTGGTCCATTGGTTGATCGATTCATTTCCCATCCGATCAATTCTTCTGGTGTAGAACGTCTTCTCTTTTGACAAAACAAAAATCAAAACTATCCTATTGTGCATTACATTGTACAAGTGAAACCTTGAGTTATATTTGAGGGGAGTATAAGGAGGAAAGAATTAACTTACATATAGAGAAAAAGAGAAAGGCTCTGGTATGCAAACTAAATTTAAAAGGTAGGACATAAACCATTCAACCATGCACACATATGTAGGGGGTATTGGCCATAACCACACATACATCCACCATTAAAACGACACTAGTGTGAGGTGTATAAATTGCATATATATCATATCATATATATATATATATATATATATATATATATATATGATCAACGAGCCATTCCCTAGTGTATGAGGTTTTAATCGAATATGCATATCAATCATTTAAATATTCACATTGTATGCAAAAATAAATGATAAAACAAAAATTGATCATATCGATTAAATCCCAAAAAATAATAAATTGGTGTGGCTCTGATACCACTATAGGAAAATGTGGAGATAGATATGGTTGTAGAAACAAATATTTTCTCTACCATAATCCCCATAACCAGCAGATCCCGTTAACAACTACGAAAGGGGAAGGAAGGTGCAAGGCATATACATGGTCCCAGAGCAAGTCCACCGACAATCCTTGCAGAGTTGTGCTTCTTTCTCAAGCAGCACATGAACGATCATTGGCAGCGGCCTCCTGGTGTAGCACCACATTGGAGATGGTCTTCATGCCTCTACATAGTCCACACAGACTACCAAAAACTCTACGACATCCTTCTAGAATTGACGGGAAGGAGTTGTCCCTTTGTGTTGTCCATGTTCTAGGGTTGAGTTTTCTCCCCTTTAGTTATCTCTCCCTTTTACGAGTAAGATTCTTCTGGCTCTTACATTATCACAATGTTGAGATGAGGAGTCTTGTCAAATAAGAGTGTTGAGAGTCTTGGCCACCATGCCCTTTATATAGGAGTGGATGGGCTAGGGATTCCACAAACCCGGGTACACAATGGGATAAATTTCATGAATTTTTGGTTGATGTGAATCACCAGTCAGTCAAGTGAACCACTAATCAGTCGATTGGACACTCCAGTCGCTCAATTGGCTATTTTTCCTACTTGTAAAAGTACTGGTTTTTAATCAGCGGTGATTAATGCACGTCATGATGTCAACATTAGTTTCTTGATCCAGTCCTACTGATCGTCCAATTGGTTGATTGAACCTTTTTGGTCGGTCGACTGAACACTCCAATTAGTCGACTGGCATTCCCAAATGGTCGGATGGACACTCTTATTAGCCAACTAATAGTTGCTGTTGTTTAAGATAATTACCTAAACACTTTAGTAATCAAGTTAAATCTTATCCAAGTAAAATCCTATTCCAAGTAAATCCTATGTGTGTGACCCTATCGGTCCCAAATTACATTGACATTGAATGTCCATAACTAGATTATGACATCACAAGCAATGAGTGATATCTAGCAACACATAATTGCTACCCAAGTATTTGGAAAGTTGGAGAACAATTTCAACTACATTTGTGAGTAGTGTTATCATGATCGTATAGTTCCTTTGTCACTGATATCCAGATTGAACTTGAGGCATCAAATCGTCATCCTCTTAATATTCAATCCATGTTCCTTGAACTAGAGTAGACTATATGAGATGCATGTGAGATCGCATATCACATATTGAGTCACATGAGTATGATCGTATATTTCTCAATCTCACTTATCAAGTGTCCAGGGTATCAACTCATGTAGGGAGGGAAAAATCCCATCTACATCACTCACAGTCAATCCCCATGTGTCACAATGTACTTTAGCACTACCTTTATGGAAACCCTCATTCAAGGTCAGTTGGATGGCTCAAAGTTCATCGAATGACATGTGATGATTTTGTAGTAACTTTAGGTCTAAGAACCACAATCAACACTTTCACTTTGAGAGGTAACTGTTACTACCATTTCATGGTCCCCGTGCATAACTCTCGAGGTGGGTCTATCACGTATATTGTTCTCTAATAGGTACCTATGTGTTTGACTTGATATCCTATATCATGACTAATGAGACTTTGTCATCAGTCAACACACATTCTAATCTTATGTATTACTATCATCTATTTTTCTTCCTCAATAATATTCGACTAGGGATATAACAAGAATGTATGCACTCTTATCATACATATGATTTCATTATTTAGGTCCTTGACCAGAAGACATATGTCATCAAATAACATCACTCTTTAGACATATACCATGTTTGGGTCATCATCCATGATTGATACAAACATAATAGATAAAATTACCTTTATTATTATCAAATCAAGTATATGAAGCCCCATTACAATCATCATATGATTGGCTCTCTCGACATAAATACCAACAAATATACCTCTATGGGGATGAATGCAGTAGAAAACCATAGGAAAATTTTGCAAAAATTGTTGATCTGAAACTCTAAAGCCAATGGGACTACTACCCCTTACTCTGCCATAAAGACAATGTATAACAAGAAATATATTACAAAAATCTTCTATGGAATGACATGATTTGTTCCTATTATTCTCTTTCCTCTAGCTATCACTATTTTCTCAGCTAAGATCTTTAGTCACCGCCTCATGAAATGGATGAAATGAAGAGGATGCTTAAACTCCCCTCATTTTATCCACTTGAATTTTTTTTGGCAAAATGTGTAAAAAAAGTCCCAAAATTTTAGCAAATTTCTGTCCAAAAATCATAAAAATACATTGCAAATTAAGAAAATTGCAAATTTAATACCAAACATTTATCAAAATATGAAGATCTCCAAATTTACCTTAAAAATGAAAATCTCACTACTTTATAGGGATACAAAACTCTTTGAATATCCTAAATTTTTTTATGATGTCATTGATCACGAACCATTGGTGAATTCCATGTTTTCTATTATCCAAATCTTTTGGGTCTTGGACTATGACCTTAAATTGGACCACCGAATATTTTCTAAATCTTTTTGTGTCTTGGACTATGACCTTAAAATGGAACACCTAATTTAGTTTAAATCTTTTTAGTACTAGATATGAACTTAAACTAGACCACTTAAAAATTTCCAAATATTTGTAGATCCTAGACTATGAACTTAAACTGGACCACCCAACATTTTCCAAATCTTTTTGTGTCCTAGGATAAGACCTTAAACTGCACCACCTAAAATTTCCAAATCTTTTTGGGTCATAGACTAAGACTTTAAACTAAACCATCTCCCATTTCCCAAAATTTTGGTCCTGGGCTAAGACCTTAAGCTAGGACATCTCACATTTCCCACATCTTTTTGGGTCCCAAATCATGACCTTAAACTAAATTGTATGCCCCGCCTCAAAGAGACATATATTTTTCCATTTTTTCATGTCCTAAATCATGACCTTAATTGTACCATTTCCACACACAAAAATCTCAACATGTTTTCTTTCCTACATCAAACTCCTGGACGAAGTAGACAAAATCCACCTTTTTCATCATGTTAAACCATTTTGTGGATCAACAAATCCTATGAGGATCATATATTTAACCAAGTACATTCATTAGTCTTGGATAAAGGTGTAAAGAAGCGGGACCACCCCCTTACTAAAAATTTGAAGAATAAAACACCCATTCCAAACACACTCAAAGGTATGCTAGAATAGGTGCAAAATTTTCAAACTTCAATAAATGGCATTCAAAACAATCAAATTATAGCAGCAGAATAAAAATAATGACTATATTCAATTTTCACAAAAGATGATAAAAGTACATCATAATATCCCATAAGGGTTTACATGTATGATACAACATAAGGATCAAAGTAGAGCAAAATCTAAACCATAACAACTTTGTCTCCAAGATTTAACTCCTTAAGCTCATCCAAAACTTCATGCCTTATCATCCAAATCCTTCACCTAGGGTTGGAAGCATACCCCGGCAAGAAGATAAAATAGATAACATCAACAAAGGCTGGTATGTGCATACTAAATAGGAAATTGAGCAAGATATGGAATAAAGGACATCAAATATAAAAGGCTTCCCATAGAAAGGATAAGGACCACGCAAATGGGTATCAATAGAAAAGGAATTGAAATCATATGATAATAAAAGAATACTTGCCATTAATAAAACATAAATATTGTGCCACACAAGCACATGTAAAGAATTAGGGCACACACCCCATATCATCAACTTGCTTGCATGTGAGATAAACATAGCCCTAGAACGATATAAGCACAAAGGTGGCCAAGTCTCATAAGCTTGAAACCTGATAGAGAAAGGAATACTGCCAATCTCCCAAATATATAAAACATGGGCCAAGAATCACACATCTTGCCCTGGGTATGAGGTTCCTTTCCATCCCAAAAGAGCAGGAAATATCACATCTGCTCGGCAGGAAATAACACATCTGCCATAAAAATGAATGCAATTACACTACTCTAGTGCTATTGAATCACATAGCATGTTAAATGTTGAGGCAAGTAGAAAATATAGTCAGAATATATAAACTAGTCACCACATAAGTGACCAACATATACATCCACCTCATAAGTGGGCAAAAGACATCACATGTCATCTTTTATAGTTCCATCATGAACAAAGCATAAGATAAGAGTTCAAAAGAATATACATGATCACATGATCAATATAAAATATGGTAGTTCACATGAACCATTATTCTCAAAAGAAAAGACATTGTTTATAGGCTAATGTCCATAGGACAAAGAGAATGAATAAGCATAGGTGAATTGTTCAACATAGAAGAATAGGGAATACATCATACCTCAACTTCAGAGTCTAAACAGTCCAAGTCAAGCCTAGGCCTCCAAAGAACCTCTAGGGAAGGTGGACAGGTCAATAAGTAAGGTTCCCAAGCTTAGAGAGGTGGGTTTCTCCAACAAAGCTCCTATCTCAAGCAAGAAGCACCTTCTCCACTTTAGAGGTGAAAAACCCTAACAAAAGAACATGGAGATGGGGTGTTTAAGGGCTCTAGGTGGAGTTTCACCATGGAAGGCCATGGTTTCGACCTGGAGGAAGGTGGAAGGAAGACTAACAACATTAAAATAGGGAAGGAAACAAGGATAGTTACTAGTTTTGGTCAAAATCACCAAGGATGAGCTTAAGAAATCCTAAATAGAGAAATCTAGAACCCTAGGAGCCCTCTTCATAAAGGTAGGCACCTCCTTTTACCTTGGGACATCACCTTCATGGAAAAATAGAGTAGGAATGATGCTCTAATCTAGAGTAAATAAAGGAGAGCAAGAGTTTTCAAATTGGGAGTTGGGAAGGGGTAGATATGGCTATATAAAGAAAGAGGTCAAGTATGAGGTGTCTATGAGACTTTCCATGTGTCATGTATAAGGGTGTCCATGGACATGCAAGCCTTTATGGATAAGGAAGAAGTCAAGCACGAGGTGTCTAGTTACTTTCCATGTGTCCAATGCTAAGGGTGCCTATGGACAGGAAAACCTTTATGGATAAGGAAGAAGTCAAGCATGAGGTGTCCATGGAGCTTTCCATGTGTCCTTAGCCTAGGGATTTCATGGCCATGCATGAGGACAGTGTTGGGTTTTAGGGGAGGCAGAGAAGGCAGCGGAAACAAAAATTTTCTCCTCCCCAAACCCAGAACAAGGAAACGCGTCAACGTTTATATAATAGGAAAGGATGGTTTGTGGGATCATACCTTGTCCCGAGGCTTGCTCGGCGACAACACCTCACGGCTTGCGCGGTCTTCACCTTCGGTCTTGGACGGTGTCTGTGAAGCTCCTGGTCGCACCGGGACTGATGACTCCTGGTCTCACCGGGACTGTCAGGATTGACAGCTGTCCTCTGAGCGGCAGAAATCTCCCGCCTCTGAAGTAGTCCACACGGACCACCTGGAACTCCAATCTCCTTGTCTCACAAGGAATTGGAAGGAGTCACACCCTATTGTCGGCGTACTAGTCACCGACACACTCTCCTGCCACCAGTCGCTTTCTGAAGTTGTCTTTCCCTTGTTGTGCCTCCCTTATCGGGTAGCACTTGCTCGGGCTCTCTCGGTTACCAAAACCAGAGAGAACGACAACTTCACAAAGCAACTGGCTGCACTTAGTTGTACTTTGAGAAGCCCCCAATACCCCTATATATATATGAGGGTCATGGGACAGGGTTCTCTATCCCGGGCAATGTGGGACTAAAGTAGGAGTAGAAGGGTTTGAGATTTTCCAAAAAAACAACTAACTACGTAACCTGAATCGGTCGTTTCATTTCTGAAACGGTCGGTTGGGGACTTGAGCCGGTCGGTTGACACCTCAACCGATCGGTTGGGACCCATGAAACGGTCGGTTCATTTCTGAACCGGTCGGTTCGTGGTCCTGATCAGTTCCCGATTGACTTTCCTTCTTTTGTTTCTAATTGGTATCAAATACCAATCCTTGTTCCAATCAAATTGGGCAAGTGAAACGAAAAGAAATTTCTCACCAATCCTATTTTCCCAACTTGCTCAGTTGGACTAGTTGAACGATCGTTTCAACACTTGAAGTAATCGTTTCACCCTTTCCATGAGCTGATCGGTTCACCAAGCTCAGTCGATCGGTTCATCACATGAGCCGATCGGTTGGGAGTGCAGATTGTGCAGAATCAGTCAATTGCAGTTTCAATCAATCTGATACTCCAATCAATGTGTCCAAGACCTTGAACATTATGATACTGAGCCATCAATTGATTGAGTGTTTAATTGAACTACTAAACTCCTTTAGTAATCAATCTAAACATTGTTGTGGACAAAACTCCTCTTCCAGGTTAAATCATATGTGTGTGACCCTGCAGGTCCATTTCACATTGGCAGTGAAAGTCCATAACACTTATGACTTCACAAGCAAAGAGCAGTTCCTAGTCACACATCAGTGCTACCCAAGTGAAATAGAAAGTTGGAGAACAACTTTCATTCCTACAAACGTGAATGGTGTTACAGTGAATGTATAATTCCTTTGTCACTAATATCCCAAATGAACTCGAGGCATGGAACAGTCATCCTGTCAACGTTCATTCACTTTCTTGATCTCAGAGTAGATTGGAAGAGATATGTATGACATCAATATCACATACTGATTCACACATGTGTGCACGCCTTTCTCAATCCTACTCATCAAGTGGCCATGGATATCAAACTCCCTCAGGAGGGAAAAATCCCATATCTATCACTCACCCCTCAAAAGCCCCATGTGTCAAAGCCACCCAATCATCACCTTTATAACAACCCATGTTTCAGGACTGCGTTTGATGATGTCAAAGTGTGCCCAACGAAATGTGTTGAGTGTAGTGATTTTAGGTCAAAGAATCACACTCACCACCATCACTGTGAGTACTGACTGTGACTACCATGTCATGGTTCCATGTGTCAAACTCACGGTGGGTCCGTTCGGTACACTTGTTCTCTAACAAGTACTTATGTGTTTGGTTTGATATCTCTATATCATGATTAATGAGATTCTGTCATCAACCAACACCACAATCTAGTCTTGTGTGTCATTGTTGTCTATCTACCTTCCACAATGACATCCGACTATGGACATAACAAGAATGTACAAACTCTTAGCATCTGTATGATCTCATCGTTTAGGTCCTCAACCTGAAAGCATACGTCATTGAGTACTGTCATTCTCTAGACATTCAATCTGTTCTATCACTATCTCTTATGAGTGAACCAGAAAGAATTGGAAGCTTGCCTTTGATGTTTATCAAATCAATCTTAATATATCCCACCAATCATCCCATGATTGGCTCTCAGGGCATACATACCAACAGACTCCCACTTGCACTGCGAGCCAATAACCCTTGAATCATATTCATAGTGATCTTCAAACATGTCCCACATGTTATTGTGCTCTAGTGCGAACATAGTGAGTAATGGCAACACTTTGCCAAATTCAGTATAAATTGCATGTCTCTCATCTCTTCATTGTACGTCATACGTATGAGATGGAGTTGTCGTAATATGAAATCTAGTATTCCTTTGCTAACCTTTAGCCACATTGCATGATCAAGGATTCCATACTTGTCATCAATGAGCAGAATATCTATAAGTTCATCTCATGAACTTCCAGATCCATATAGTATCCACTGTTGTTCTCCAACACATAGATACTCAGCATTTCCTTTTTAAATGGTTTTATTGGAACACTTCCAATTATCAACAAACTTTCACTTTTATATATCTTATATATAATTTGCGATTAATTTTATGTCCTTTCGGAAGTTCGCATCAATGTAACTCTTTACATTGAACTTTTTCCTTATCTCCATAGAACTAGTACTTCTCAAGTACTTATCATGTTCTCATGGTATTCCAGTAACCCTTACTAGAAGTAGACAGACATCCACTCGTCATGTCTCACATACGAGTTATCAGGATGAGCACATCATATTGTCATGTCCTACATACATGATGATGAATGCATTTTATTCTTGCCATGTCGATACATACAAGATAATGGGATGATTACATACATGATAGATCCATATCTATTCTTAGTGTTCCCATTCTTCATAAGAATTGGACACTTGGCCTTGGGATACTAACTCCATGTAACATGGACAAGTTTTCTCCCACTGAATTTGTGCATACTGAACTCTTCGGTGCAGATTGTCAATGTATGCTTTCTCTTTTTCAGGTCAAGAGGTTTTCAATAACTATCTCTATAGATCTCTATTCCTATCACATAGGAAACATCTCTATCTTCCTTAAAGATAATTTCCACTTTTGGATTTCCATTCTAGAACATTTCCATTTCACATCAACATGTGGAATGTGAACACGCTCCCACTAAATCACAAATCCCTTCTTTATCTTTGACATATCAGTCAAACCCTTTGACTATATCATCAAAGTAAAGATCCAATTCTGAGTTGCTTGTACTCAATCAATCACATTGATTAGTCCATTGTAACTTATAGACTTCATTTGCATTAGTGGATTCATAAACCTTATAGGTTGTGTCACATACATATCCTTGTTTTATTCCTCATAGGAATGTCGTTTTAATATCCATATGCCAAATGCCTTTAGTCATTAAGTTGCAATCAACAAGCATCATCCTTCTCTAAATGTTATCCATGTGTCTTAACACTTAAGACTCATATGCACTTATGGATTTCATCCAATGAGTGCTACCATCAAAGGCATACCTTATGGTTCACATGGATGTCATTTAGGATGTAATGGTCATTAACCATAACTCAAAATTCGGTTCCTCATATTCATCTAGATAGTTGACTCATCACATGAACAACTCATCACATAGATAAACGAGGTGTATCTGTCAAGGATATAAGAACTTACAACTCCTTGTGATTCTTAATGTCCTTTATTAGTGAAGTGTATTCTTTATTTAAGAAGAATTTAGTTATTTGATAATCATTATCTATACCCTTAGAGTATGATTCCTTCTTGATTTAGACATCACCATGCCTTAATCATGAGTTCACTATGATACACTATCATAATCACTCATAAGGATCTCAAACATTTGGTCCAAGTATTTCATTCATTCATCTCATCAAGAATTAACACTTTACCAAATTTTCACTTCATCTATGATAATCTTGAACACTTCAAGATATTCATATTGGTATTTCTCTAAACACCATTTGAATTATTAGCATTATTTCCAATAGGTATGTAAATACATCACATGTATCATACCTAATAGGATAATCATTCTCCCACTACCATTAGTGACGATTGATTAATCATGTCCAAGATATTCATGTCTCTTACTGGTTCTCTAACCAAAAGAGTCTAGATTTATCCATCACATGGAAACTAGAAATGAATTTCTCATGATTGATGCTAATTTGATTGTTTGAGTTATCTATAACTTTTAGGTATCATTTTATCTTATGCATATCAAATATCACAAGATAAATAAGGCATTGCCATAAAGATCATATCCTTGAGATTGAAACATCAACTTTATTAATTGCGATCATTGTCATACAATATGCAAAAATAAAGTGTTTCTATCTATTGGCAAATATGAAATAGCAGTTCATAACTGTATTACATGCCTTTTAGGCTGAAAATAAACTAAAGTACTCCTATCTATGGCGGAAACACTTGCCCCATTTATTGAGTGCTTTACACTTTACATCTTGGTATCATATACCTCAAAAGTGTTACAAGTTTACTTTCATGACACCTTTAAGTAGAGACATTTGTCGCCTCCTTCTTCTTTTGTTCTTCCAGATAGAGAGGACAATTCCTTTTCCAATGTCCTGGCTTTTGACAATGGTGGCAATTGCCTTTCTTGGTCACGTCTCCCTCGACCTTGAGAGCTGAAGACGACTTGGGCTCCTGGCTAGCATCAGAACCTTTCTTAGCTTTTCCCTTGCCCTTGTGCTTGAACTTGCCTTTATTTCTCATGATCACCATCACAGACTTAGGCTTGTCCTTTTTCATCTGTGTCTCGGCTGTCCTCAACATGCCCAACTACTCTGACAGTGGCCTATCAAAGTTGTTCATGTTATAGTTCATCACAAACTGACTGTAGGATTCTGGAAACGATTGTAGTATCACGTCAGTAGCCAACTCTTGACTCAGTGGAAATCCCAGTCTTGTCAAGTTCTCCACTTACCCAATCATCTTGAGTATGTGAGGACCAACTGGATCTCCTTCTATCATGACGCACTTGAACAGTGCCCTTGAGACATCATATCTCTCTTGCCATGCTTGATCTTCATACATGTTTCTGAGATGTTGAATCATCTCAATGACACCCATGTTCTCATGTTGTCTCTGCAACTCGTGGTTCATAGAGCACAACATCAAGCACTTTGCATCAATGGAATCATTAGAATGCTTCTTGTAAGCATCTCTTTCTGCCTTCGGTGCATTAGGAGCAGGTTCCTCTGGAGTTGGAGTATCCAGGACATAGAGCTTTCGCTCTTGAGTGAGAACAATTCTCAATGTCCTATACCAGTCGTGGAAGTTTGTCCCATTTAGCTTGTCCTTTTCAAGGACCGATCGCAAAGAAAAGTGATTGTTGTTTGTTGCCATTTGTAATACAAAAGGAAAAATGCAATTTTAGTCCAAAAACTCATTTTTGACTTATTTGATTGATTTGAAAAGTTGACGATATAATTAGGCCTTTAATTAATTATCGCTCCCACTATTTTACTTCAAATTGATAGCCCTCACCATCAATTCAGAAGATTGCAGTGTACAACCTTCTAGTGGGCAAGATCCTGAAATCCTCTAAGTCATGGACCAGCTAGGGCTGTCACCCACAACTTAGATCTCTCAGGTAGGCAACTCTTGCCAATTGCATCATATGCAACTCTTTGCCATGATCATTTCCATGCCTCAAGGTGCTAGATCCTATCTAGGTCACCTTATTAAGTCTGACCCAAAGCAAACACGATGAATATGCACCCTGCTAGGGCAGACCCACATATCCATCCTTCACGCTTCCATGAGATAGACGATGCACCACGCTAGGGCGTGCCCACACTTGGTCGATCAAGCTTTTCATGTGTGTCGCATTTGGAAGGCATATAAAACTTAATATTTAATGAGGGATTTGGTTTTATATACATATACATATCCAATCACCACAATACATAGTACGCATCATATGCATGCTATATCCCACAGAAAACATGCAAAATGATAAAAGCAATGATTATGGCCATCCTAATGTGATTCCTCGAGCCAAGAGGAATCACGGTCATCTAGGTCTACATCACATGCAACCTTTACAAGATGAAATCTATGCTTTGCTTTTCTGGGTTTGATCAACTCATCACATGACTGATCGGCTCGCCATCAGGCCGGTCGGCTGGGTGCCATCAGTCGATCGGTTGGCTCCTCCAACCGATCGGTTCTCCTGGTCGTCGTGCATCACATCATGGCTGCCACCTACTCGTCTCGCTCCTCGAACCGGTCATCAACCGATCGGCTCACTCCTTGAACCGATCGTCTGGAACATCAACCGATAGGTTCATGCCTTGAACCGATCGTCTCAGTTGTCATCAGGATGTCCTCCATTCTTTGACATAATAGGAAATAAAATTATATCCTATTTTACATTGTAAAAAGAGAAACCTCGAGTTACATTTGAGGGGAGCAAAGGTAGGAAAGAAATCTTGAATTATTTCGAGTTACATCAGGAATGGGAGAAGGAAGATCGGTGCGCAGACCGAGATGCAAGCAACCACATACAACCATACACATATAGGGTTTATTGGCCATAACTACGCTATACATCCACCACAAAACTCGTTTAAGGGTGACGCGTATCAAGTGCATTCATAATACATATCATATATGTAAATTGGGATTTGTGGATTTAGGATTGGACATGCATAAAGCCAATTTTATTCGCATCGTATGCAATAAATAAAGGCAAAATCGATCATATCGATAATCCTAAAGTATAGAATAGTTGACGTGGCTCTGATACCACTGTTGGGTTTTAGGGGAGGCAGAGAAGGCAGCGGAAACAAAAATTTTCTCCTCCCCAAACCCAGAATAAGGAAACACATCAACGTATATACAATAGGAAAGGATGGTTTGTGGAATCATACCTTGTCCCGAGGCTTGCTCGGCGACAATACCTTGTGGCTTGCATGGTCTTCACCTCCGGTCTTGGACGGTGTCTGTGCAGCTCCTGGTCGCACCGGGACTGACGACTCCTGGTCTCACCGAGACTGTCGGGATTGATAGCTGTCCTCCGAGCGGCAGAAATCTCCCGCCTCTAAAGTAGTCCACACGGACCACCTGGAACTCCAATCTCCTTGTCTCACAAGGAATTGGAAGGAGTCACACCCTCCTGTCGGCGTACTAGTCACCGACACACTCTCATGCCACCAGTCGCTTTCTGAAGTTGTCTTTCCCTTGTTGTGCCTCCCTTATCGGGTAGCACTTGCTCGGGCTCTCTCAGTTACCAAAACCAGAGAGAACAAAAACTTCACAGAGCAACTGGTTGCACTTAGTTGTACTTAGAGAAGCCCTCAATACCCCTATATATAGGAGGGTCATGGGACATGGTTCTCTATCCCGGGCAATGTGGGACTAAAGCAGGAGTAGAAGGGTTCGAGATTTTCCACAAAAACAACCAACTACGTAACCTGAACCGATTGTTTCATTTTTGAAACAGTCAGTTGGGGACTTGAGCCGATCGGTTGGGACCCATGAAACGGTCGGTTCATTTCTGAACCAGTCGGTTCGTGGTCCTGATCAGTTCCCGATTGACTTTCCTTCTTTTGTTTCTAATTGGTATCAAATACCAATCCTTGTTCCAATCAAATTGGGCAAGTGAAACGAAAAGAAATTTCTCACCAATCCTACTTTCCCAACTTGCTCAGTTGGACTAGTTGAACGATCATTTCAACACTTGAAGCAATTGTTTCACCCTGTCCATGAGCCGATCGACTCACCATTTGAGCCGATCGGTTCACCAAGCTCAACCGATCGGTTCATCACATGAGTCGATCGGTTGGGAGTGCAGATTGTGCAGAATTAGTCAATTGCAGTTTCAATCAATCTGATACTCCAATCAATGTGTCCAACACCTTGAACCTTATGATACTGAGTCATCAATTGATTGAGTGTTTAATTGAACTACTAAACTCCTTTAGTAATCAATCTAAACATTGTTTGTGGACAAAACTCCTCTTCTAGGTTAAATCCTATGTGTGTGACCCTGCAGGTCCATTTCACGTTGGCAGTGAAAGTCCATAACACTTATGACTTCACAAGCAAAGAGCGGTGCCTAGTCACACATCAGTGCTACCCAAGTGAAATAGAAAGTTGGAGAACAACTTTCAATCCTACAAACGTGAGTGGTGTTACAGTGAATGTATAATTCCTTTATCACTGATATCCCGAATGAACTCGAGGCATGGAACAGTCATCCTGTCAACGTTCATTCACTTTCTTGATCTCAGAGTAGATTGGAAGAGATATGTATGACATCAATATCACATACTGATTCACACATGTGTGCACGCCTTTCTCAATCATACTCATCAAGTGGCCATGGATATCAAACTCCCTCAGGAGGGACAAATCCCATATCTATCACTCACCCCTCAAAAGCCCCATGTGTCAAAGCCACCCAATCATCACCTTTATAACAACCCATGTTTCAGGACTGCGTTTGATGATGTCAAAGTGTGTCCAACGACATGTGTTGAGTGTAGTGATTTCAGGTCAAAGAATCACACTCACCATCATCACTGTGAGTACTGACTGTGACTACCATGTCATGGTTCCATGTGTCAAACTCACGGTGGGTCCGTCCGGTACACTTGTTCTTTAACAAGTACCTATGTGTTTGGTTTGATATCTCTATATCCTGATTAATGAGATTCTGTCATCAACCAACACCACAATCTAGTCTTGTGTGTCATTGCTGTCTATCTACCTTCCACAATGACATCCGACTAGGGACATAACAAGAATGTACAAACTCTTAGCATCCGTATGATCTCATCGTTCAGGTCCTCAACCTGAAAGCATACGTCATTGAGTACTGTCATTCTCTAGATATTCAATCTGTTCTATTACTATCTCTTATGAGTGAACCAGAAAGAATTGGAAGCTTGCCTTTGATGTTTATCAAATCAATCTTAATATATCCCACCAATCATCCCATGATTGGCTCTCAGGGCATACATACCAACAGACAGCTCATAGAGGCTTATTGAATACCAAATGTCAGTTTATGGACACTTATAGGCCATGCCAACCGACCTCCAATCAAAGAAATAACCCCATTGGTTGATAGCTTCTAAAGATAAGATCATTTATAAAGAGAGTAATCCCTAAAATGCCCTTGGAAAGAAACACCTTCAAACCAAGGTGCAACTAGGAGCCCTATGGTTCAAAAACTCGAGAATGGTAAGGGAATATATAAGGATTATAATGCATATGACAATTTGCAAAGAAAACCACCCAATTGGGTAAATTGCAGAAAAGTCCAGAATGTACCTAAAGTTGCATAAATTGCACAAACAACATCCAAATTGGACCAAACTTCATCCAAAAGTTATTTTTGATGTGTTGAATATGAATTTGTCATTATTTCCATATTTTGAATTTATATAATCACATTATTCATTACTTATGCCTTTTACTCATTTTCTCTCTTCTAAACTTATCCTAATATTTCAAGGTTGTCCAAATTAGATGAAATTTGAAATGTAGGCTAATTTTGATATGTAGATTTCGAATTTGAAGTTTGTTTAAACTTTTGAGACTTCTTTTTATGAGATATGTAATATGGCCCATTAACGGCCCATTATCCAAATTATTCATCCAATTAAGTTTCTTATCTTCATATTACCACCAAAATGAGTTATGTGGCATATTTTATGTATCCGTTATAAACCTAAGATTAATGTTGGAACATTAGGTTACATTAAGGTGATCTATACATGCATTAGCTCATTGGGGTTATAATAAACATCTATTTAGGTCTAACCTTCAACCTTGTTTGGCTAAGTCCAAAATGTCAACTTCCAGGGTAGGGTCCGAGATCTAGTATGTTACAAAAGGCTAACCTCATCATTGGATAACTATATGGTACCTAGTTTATCTATTTTGAGAACCTTTTAGATAATTAGAATGATTGAAATGATGCTTTTGAAGGTCCTAAAAAGCAACATGGAACTCTTCAAATGGTTGGATGATGCTCTAAGGAACATATGATTAACCACATACAATCATTACTCTTATATAAAGTCTAACCTCATCTTTGTATAATTACATGATACCCAATCTTATCTACCCTAAGAAACAAACCTCCTATCTCAAATAAGCAAACTCACCACGTTTTACCTTCTTAGGTTTATGGTCCTATCCCTAATCGGGATCACTCATTAGGTTTCTTAATTGACCTAACTCACTCATATGTTTAATTGTAAAAAGATAGAGATCATAAATTCTTATGATATTTTCACAATTCGAGCACTTGTCATGATCTTCCATGATTATAGACTCTTGATTTTAATTCCCTTTGACAAATCACTATCATATCAGCTTTCACATCCACCTTTTCTCACTATGGCATGAGCTAGTAAGATAATCAAACATGGACTAAGTAAGAACTATATCCATGATGGGAGACACTTTTGCGACTGTTAAACTTCACATGGCTCACTAGCACTGTAGGGGAATGAATGATTGGTCACATGTGGGTACATGCTTTGAATTGAGTCTAGCCTTGGTCTAGAGAAATCATTTATGTCCAATATTATTTTCTTTATAATTGTTTGTTTCAATTAATCTATTCTTAGAAGGAAAATACATCACTTACACTTTTCACCATACATGAGGTTTATCAGGATCCTCAATGAGTCTCACCTTTTGGCCTTCACAACCAAATATGGGGGGTAGATTTGGCCCAAGCATGTGATTCTGACTCTTATTTTAAACCTTGTTTTGAAAGGGGAAAACATTGACACCTTTGTTGCTCACTGAATATAAAATCACAATTATTTTCTGGACAATGATGGGGTTCATTCCATTTTCCCACATTTTACACATATGTATTCCACTCTTTTGCACACAAGTTTTCCCAATTTGGGTTTTTTTTGACAAAAAGCATTATTTCCTATACTTAAGTGTAATTTACCACTCAAATCTACTTTTTACAAGCCTTTTTCATAAGTCTAGTTAGATTATCTAGAATAAAACAATCCTTTCTTTAATTCAATGGATATTTAGTTGCCTTTATCCTCACAAAATCCACAACTTTTTATATTAATGAAGAATAATCATGAATTAATGTCCTATTATCTTCTTTTGTTGTTTTATTAAATTTTATTCAAATATGCTCTTTCGGCCGACATATCCTACTTTTTTTATCAAGAATGTTCCTGAAAAATGCACATAATCCAATTTAAAAAGTTAGGTTTATCCTGTTTCGGGACACCCGACAGATCACATCTATCGATCATGCTCCCTATAGTAGATCAGCAAAATCCACGGGTGTGCCCACCCTGACACATTACCGCACTCTGTCACCACTTGAAAATTCTTCCATCAGTCACCCATAAATCCTAATTCTATACTATAAATAGACCCCCACATCACCATATTTCAGTCCCCTTTTTGGTTTTCAAGAAGCAACAACATCAACTACCCATCTATTTACTTTCTCCTTTGCTTGTTCTTGGAGGATCCTTCCTATAACACAACTTTTTCTAAGCATCCTTAGGATGAATAATGGTAATCTTGCATATCTGATATGCTCATCTCAAGCTATTCATTACCATATTAATTGCTTATAACTACTTCATTTTTTCAAATCTACACATTTGTCTAACTATCTAAAGTGATCTAATGTTAAGTGATCCATTTATAATGCTTGTTGTGATTACTTATATATGATTAAATCATGATCTTAACTAAATTCTTTTCATATAATCTCTTTTTTCCCCTATGTATCATTCCTAAATACCAAACATGGATCTCTTTGTGGGAGATCCAGATGCGATTAGGACTCCACACCTAAAAATTTATGATCTTTAGAGCAATTACGAGAAAGGCATGACAATCTGCAACCCCAAAGACTTGCAAACATAAAACCCACATTTTGTCACCTTTTCACCACTTTGTTTTTAATCTAACATGAAACTCTCCTAACTCAAGATCATTAAGAAAAGGGTTCAATACTTATTTATTAGGTGAAATGAAGATTTTTAACCTTCACCACTCGTAAAGAGACTACCAAATCCAGTTTTGTCTATGTTTCCATCTTTTCCTTATCCGTCCACTGGGGGAGTCAAATAACTAAATTTTCTTGTTTTGTTGATGTTATGCATTTATCTTGTTTTTCTTCATTTTGCAAATGAAATGTGATGGGTACTTCGAGTTTGTCTTTTTTTTCATTTTTCTTAGTGATTATTGAATTAGTTTCCTCATAAGAGATTTATTTTTTTAGTGGGTACAACACATGGCATATGATCAAGTGACATGATTTGTTGTTTCCATCGGGGAAGACAAAATCCCAATAAGGACACATTGTCTTGATTGGCTACCATGTCATCATTTCTTGATGAGACAAAACCTTGGAAGATGCCTAACATCTTTCTTGGTTGACATGTTGTGTCATTACTTCCACAACGAGATAAATCTAAGAGACAACACTTTGTGTGGATGAATGGACATCTCATGTCACTAATTACTGGTACTATTATTATGGGATTCTAATCTTAGTGGTGGAACATCATTTTGATTGACTTACAATCACGAAAACTGGTATTGTATGATGCTTTTGGGATTGGGAAGTCGAGAGGCATGGCTTTGACTTGTCAACCTATAAGGGACATCATGATCAAACTTGCTAGAACCAATGACAATGATTGGACTTTCCATAGAAGAAGAAATCATAAAGAGAGAAGTTAATTTTTCCATTGCCTTTCTAGCTTTGTAGAGAATTTGTAATGTGATTTGATCATATGATGGTGAAACATGTCAAAGATGATGTGCAAAAAAAAGGGTGAGACTAGGACACCTTGGACTACTAGAATAAGATGTGCACCAGAGTTGTTTAGAGTTACGAGAATGTTGGAGAAGACAATGTAGATAAGAAGTTTATGAAGAAGATGATGTTGGCCAGATGATGAATGTAGTTCAAATTACTTTCTATGTCCTGTTTTAGTGCATTAATTCATCTAAATTCTATACTTTGGCTAAATTTTAATATTTTAATTGTGTAATTAGCATATTTAGTTGTTTTGATAACATCTAAACTAATCGAGCTATTTCATACAGAAATCATGAAGCTTGGTTCATCTACAATCAACACTACCTTCGTTCCTAGAAAATGGGACTCAAGTACTCTGCTTTAGCCCTTCTACAAAGGAACACAACGTGCAAGTTGTTGGTATGTATGCCCAGAGAGCCAATCATATGATAATTGTAATGGCATATCTTGTAAATAATTTGATTATTAATAAAGGTAGTCTTCTAATGTATTCTATTTTATTCACTTATGAGATAATTATGTAACGTAATAAATGTCTAAAGAATATATTACTCAATGACGTATGTCTTCGGGTTGACGACCTAAACAATGAGATCATACATATCTTAATAGTATATGCATTCTTACTATGTCGTCCCTAGTCAGATGTTATAGTGGAAGGATGATAGACAATAATAACACTTAAGACTAGAGTGTGTGTTGGTTGATGACAAGATCTCATTAGTCATGATATGTGATATCAAACCAATCACATAAATACTTGTTAGAGAATAGTGTACTAGATATACCCACCTTGAGAGTGATGTAAGGAAACCATGATTGGTAGTTAGAATCATCTCTCATAGCGATGGCAGCGATTGTGGTCCTTAGACCCTTGTGACTACACTCATCACATGTTGTTCGATGTACTTTGACATCAACCACCGTGACCTTGAATAAGGGTTGTCATAAAGGTGGTGCTCGGGTGCATTGTGACACATGGGGATAACTGTGAGTGATGTAGATGGGATTTGTTCCTCCTATAAGATTCTGATATACTAGCCACTTGATAAGCGAGACTGAGAAATGCATGGCCATGCTCATGTGTGATATTGAGCTTACATGTATCTTAGACAGTTTGTTCTAGTTCAAGGAACATGAATTGGCCGTTGAGAGGATGATGATTCCATTCCTCAAGTTCAACTAGGATATCAGAGATAAAGGAACTATACAATCACTATAACACCAATCGCAGATTGTATGTTGAAGTTGTTCTCCAACTTTTGAATTACATGGGTAGAAATGATGTCTTGCAAGATGCCACTCATTGCTTGTGATGTCATAAATAAATTATGGACATTCACTTCCAACGTAACTTGGAACCTATAGGGTCGCACACATAGGATACATCTAGATTAGGAGTTTATTCATGAGTGATGTTTAACTTGATTACTAAAATGTTTAGGTATTCAATTAAATAACAATAAATGAAAGTTGACTAACTGGATTGTAAACTGACTGATTCAAGTGTTGAACCGATCAATTCTAGTGTCAGGTCAATTGAACCAAGATTGGTAATCAGATCCATGAGATGACTGGTTCAACAAGTGCACTGATCATCTTAGGTCTGTGAACCGACCAGTTCAGGTTGTGAACTAACTATTTTGTGGATCAATTTGATTGGGTCAAGGACTAATGCTGACATTTGTATTATGCATTAATCGAATATTATTTTTCAATACAATCGCAATTGGTAAACATAGTGAGACGAACAGTTCAAGAGTTGAACCAATCAGCTCACATGTGAACCCACCAGTTCATTGGTGAACCAGCCTGTTCAACATTTGCAAGTTCCTGAAAATTCATGAAATTATATCTATTCAACTCCTGTTTAGTCTTGAAGCCCTGACCCTGGCCCTCATATAAATAGAAGGGTATTGGAGGCCTTCTAGAGACAGTTGTGGTGATGTGAGAACCCGAGCAAGTTCTATCCATCAAATTTAGGAACGCCAAGGGAGAGACAATTGTGGGAGAGCAAGTTGACACTAATACGTTAACTAGGAGAGACAACTCTGCTCTTTTTGCTTATCTGGAATGAAATGAGTTCCATGTGGTCTATGTGGACTAATGCAGAGGTGAGGAGGTTGTTTCCACCTGTTAGGAGGACACAGAAAACCATTATGTGTGGTGATAAACCGTGAAGTTGTCGTTGTTGCCGTCCAGGTGCAACTTGAAGAAAGTCACACATTGCAACAAGGGATTGTCACTGGCTTGCTCTAGGACCAAGTATAAGCCTTGCAACCCTCTTTATCATTGCATAGTTGTTGATGCGATCTATTATTTAATGGGAATATGACAAGTGAAATTTTTTGTTTTCGCTGCCTTATCTGATGCCATATTTCCCTACACAGGCCTTCGCCCCTGGTGTCTAGAACTCCAAGTCTTGGCTCATGTTTCCTAACATATGATAAGCATGCTTTACCTAGTGCATGTTCTACCCAAACTCAACGATTGTGGTTGACCTCAACATCTAAAAGTATGATGTGTTCCACCTAAGCATGACATGCCTTACATTAGGGTAATTTGACCAAGCCAATCACACCAATACACGCCATGTCTGACCAACAACACATTGTGCAATCTCATAAACGACTACTTGACATAATCATTGGTACGCCACGTCAATTCCTCAACATGTTTTGCTAAAATATTACAGAGTATGACCCTTGGCAACTATCAGGGGACACGAGCTATCCCATCTCAGGAGCATTATGTCTCGACAATATTTTAAAATAATGGAGTGATAGGGAGGGAGGTTTGGGAGAAATTTTCTCATTTTGTTTTGGTCCAAATCAAGGAACCAAGAGGGAGGTGACCCAAAGGGTGATTACACTCAAGAAGATGTTAAAAGGAAGAATAAGAAAGCTAAAGGGGGCATATTTCCTCCCCCCAACCATAAGAAGCTTCTTGTACAACTCCTTTGTAGAGGATACCCCGTCTACCATTGTTGTATCACGTTTCTCTTCTCTTTCTACTAAATTTTTCTTCTTAAACTCCCTAGAACTTATTAGATATGTGCCTTACAATCTTATTTGTTAATCAACTTTGATTGTGGAGTAATTTCTCTTGTATCTAGTGCCTTTTTGGCACCTATTAACCATGTGATGAACAATTATTTTTTATATTACAAATTTACTTCTTAGTGTCTCTAATTTTTGATAAATATTCATGAAAATCTATGTGCAGGGTTCATAGCATCCCCATTTTAACATACTCATAAGGGACACAAATCAGAAGGAGGACTATTAGATCTATGATCACCTTTTATGTGAGAACAAGTATGGGCTTACTATATTTAATAGTATACTCATAAAGGTAAAACATGTTAAGACATGAATAATTTTCAAAGAAGTTTAGGAGAACATATTATCTTGTGGTAGATCATTAGTTGAAAGATAGTAACCTAGAAACCTACATGATTAATAGGCAAGAATCATAAATCATAATGTAGCGTGAGATATGGACAAAGAGGGAATGAAATCTATACTATTTGAGTGTTCATCAAATAATTAATATGTGTCAAGGCACCAAATGCATCTTCTTGATTTTATAACTTATTATAGATTTCTTGACAACTTCATCTAATTCAGTTTTTAATCAAATAGATCCATTCTATTCTTGAATTTGATGATTATTTCAACTATTTAGGTGTTTTAATACCATTGGCTTGTTGTGGAGATGAACTTAAACTTTAGTAATGCCCCTCCTATTGTGGGCATCGAGTGAGAATTATAAGTTGTTTTATTATTGATTACATGTACACCCCTAGTGGGACAACATCAATTTCTAGTGTTGTTTGTAGGGAGCAAATATCTTTTGTGAATTCAAACCTTGATTGTTTTAGTTGATTGTATGATTGTTAGGATTACCTTCTACACTTACTTAGTTATTGCATTTCATGACAATTTTTTGACAACTAAACATTTTTGTTTGTGTTCAATAAGAACCATGCATAGTTCAGAGTCAGTCTAGTTGGGACTATTTCACAATGATCCTCGATAATCTTGAGGTTGTGTTAACCACTATGAGACCATGACCAAAGAGAATGAATAAAAATAAAGCCAAACTTGTTGTCATTTATACAACAACCATGTCACTCGAGAGAGCACTGCTTGACTACACATTTCCTCATCCAAGTGAGGCATATAATCTAGAAATTGTGAGACCATTTTTGGATTCCACCTACTTCATATTAGACCTAAGTTTATTTGGCATTATATAGTAGAATCATTTTATAGACTTGACCAATGAAGATCCAAATCTATACGTGGATGACTTCCACAAGATTTGTGACACCATGAAGATCTATGGGATGAGGAATGACTGTATGCATCTCTACCTATTCTCATTTACACTATAATCCCAAGCTATGTAATGGATATAAGGCTTGGAGAAAGGGTTTATCTAAACGTGGATACCTTACTGATATCCTTCTTACATAAGTTCTTTTCTCCTACAAAAATTTGTGATATTCTTCGAGAAAATCTCTAGCTTCATGAAACATGGAGAGACATTGTTTAATGCATGGGAAAGGTACAAAGAAATACTTTGATGTTGTCCACTCTATATCTCGTCAGAGTGGTAGCAACTGAGCACCTTCAATGGAGGTCTATCCACATCTGGCATTGATGCATCTACCAAAGTATATATATTGACAAAGAATTCAAGTGAATGTATCATGTACACAGACTTGTCGAACTGGGTCAAAATCTATAGGCACCCATGGGTCGACCCGTTTAAGTTGGGTTTGGGTCATAAAATTTACCACCCGACAGAAAAAGCCCAAACCCGTACCCACCTATTTACTTAGAGGGTTTCATGGGCAATCCGCGGGCACCCGCGGGTGACCCACTTAATTACACTGGTTTTTTTGCATCCATGTGGCTTAGTAGTAATGGGAAAATATTAAATCAGTCCTATACTCATATCACAATTGCATATTACAATTCAAGTTAACAAAGCACAATAACAGAGACTCCAAAATCGGATCGTGAAACAAAAGAAAACCAAGTCAGAACCTAAGTCTAGCAGCAATTGCTAGACTTAAGTTTCAGTCTAACTAGAACTGACTTAAATTTCAGTCTTTGTTTTAGTTTCTAAAATCTATTCTTCATCTCATTTGGATGCCACAATTCATACTAGATATTGTTGTACTTTTTGTTGTTGTTTGTTGTAGGTGGTCATTATTTAAGACTAATGTATGAACATCTAAAGTTTGTAGTAGACTACTATTCCAACATTTATGTGATTTAGAAACTTAATTCATCCAGTCAGGCTCTTTTTTAATAAACATGTTGCAGCCCTGTTCATGGGTGCATTGCATTTTAATACTCTTCTTGTAAAACCTTTTTGGATATATAAATAAATATTACGTGACAATGTATACAACGTGATTATTTTGTGCCATATCTTATATAAACAAACACTAGTAATATATTTTGTAAAAATATTAAGTGGGCACCCGCGGGCAACCCACAACCCACAACCCACTGGGTCGGGTTTGGATTTGTCTTTGTTCCACCCATTTAGAACTACATCTTTTTGACCCGCACCCGCGAGACCCAAACCCGCAACGACCCAACCCACCCACCCGTTTGACATGTCTATGTACATGAATCAATATTCTTAGGGTAAAGATCACATGAGAAACAATAATGATGCAGAGACTGTTTTAGCTCTTGACACAAATGTTGACAACCTTATCAAGAAACTCAATGATATAAGTGTAAGCCAAGTGCACCAAGTGATGGTGTGTGACTTTTTCAATGGCCCTCACCACAATATTGATTGCAATGCACCACTATCTAGTTGTAGTAGAGAGATGGCAAATTTTGTTCAAAAACATCAAAAACAATCCTTTTCCAAATTCTTACAATCCTAGTTGAATAAATCATCCCAACTTTAATTGGAAGGACAACAATAAAAAATACAAACATAAACTATGTCAAGATAACCATAAACATCAACCTGCGAATAAATATCGTTTCGAATGCATTCTCTCCAAGTTCATGAATGTGGCTTCAATGATTATGCAAAATCAAGCCCAATTTATCAGATGACTTGAGCACTAAGTGGGGAAGCTAGCTTTAGATATCATAGGTGTTACACCCTGATCTCACAATTACCACTAATCATGAGATTAGGGCATAAATTGAGGATTTAACGTAATACAAAGATCACCCTTAACTTTTTCTTCTTTTTTTCAAACTCTTTGTTTTCTTGCATTGAACCACATAAACCAACTTTACAAGGGAATCTAAACATTGATTTCTCTAATCTGATTTCAACAGTAAAAATGCATGTATGAACATTCATTACGTTTCTCTCACTTTCATGTACATACGACATGACAATCATTTGCATTCTCTCTTATTAAGGAAACAAACATACAAAATATCATTTACAACTCTCTCACATCTATACAAGGACCTAGAGTGACAGGGACGACTGAACTTAACTATACGCAGACTTAACTCTTGTGGCAGATCTACTCTGATGCAATGACCTTCTTCAAGTCCATGTGATTTCCCTAAAAATTTTGAGTATAGGGGTGAGCCTACTCGCTCAGTGAATGAGTACTTCAAAGAAACAGTCTAAAGCACTGATATAATTACAGATATACTTTTGAGCAATTGATATCAATTATAACAGCAGAAAGCTTTAGAGAGTATAATAATTGACAATCATAAATTTGGCATGATACTCTAAATATCCATAAGAGTGAATCAATATAAGAAATGCTTGATTGATCATAAAGAGAACTAATAATTCAGAAACATACAAAGAATAATTAAATAACTGTACACACTTGTTTGACATCTCATTCATTTTATTATGCCCTGATCATATGTAGTGTACTCTACATATGAAGACTCGTAGTGCACTATGATCACACCATACAAGACTTAGCGGACACACCCGGGAAATGCTAAGTCTGACTACTCTCTTGGTCTACAACAAGGAAATGGCTCTCTGGCCTAAACTGGACTCCTCCTCTAACCTGAGCACACAGGCAGAGAGTCAAGCCACCTCTTGTCTTTTCTGTACTCTAGAGCCACCAGGACTTCTGGTTGATGTTGGACAATGCAAACTATAATTTAAGGTGACTTCCACTAGGGTTTCGTCCCCTGTGCCACCTGATAGCCGTTCTGACCCCCGTATACAGGATGCTGCTAGGGTTAGGTCATTTTACCCCTAAGGCGCAGACCTCACATAGGGGTTCTACGGTGTTCAGGGCTCCTAAGTCTATTATTTTATTATTCCTAGAAAGCTCTTTCTACATTGTACTCTTCTCTTACTTATACTTGACTCTGGTATCTCTATTGTGATGCACCGTTCGAATGAAACATTATTAACTAGCGGAAGCGATCACTAAGAAGTGGATTATCGAAAATCACTAAAAATTAAAAACCATTTTACAGAGAGGTCCACACATAGGAAAACTCTTTCACAAAGAACTGGAGTAATTTAATTACATACTAGTTTACAAGTACATGTCATGTATCATCTTTTCTTGAGAATTACAAGCATCGACTGCCCTGTTACACTAAACGCAGGCAATATAAAATATCGGGCACTAAGCCAAAATCTCAAAAGCACTAATTATTACTCCGAGGACCCGAGAGTACAGAGATGACACATTGGACTCTATGGACATCTATACAAGGCATAACAGCCAGTGTCTCCACCTGAGAATTCACTGTTGTCCCTACTGCTGTTGTTGATGTCCTTCACCTACTGAAGGATTCCTACCTCCTCATTCGCATCCACCTAAAAATGTGGTTCCCACGGGGGTGAGACAATTGTAAATTGCCCCAGCGAGAGATATAACTCTCCGCTAGAAAATATATTATTGCAATTTAAGAAGAAAAATCTAAACAGAGGAATCATAATTGTTTAATAGCAGTTAATTCATTGTCTAACGGATTAGAGCATTATTCTTATCTAAAGCATTACAGCTATGACCTCATAAAGCATCATGTCACTTATCCAATAAGGAATATGAAGAACATGCATAACATTTATC
Organism: Alisma plantago-aquatica; assembly: GCA_963693085.1. Taxonomy (NCBI): domain Eukaryota; kingdom Viridiplantae; phylum Streptophyta; class Magnoliopsida; order Alismatales; family Alismataceae; genus Alisma; species Alisma plantago-aquatica. The sequence goes on along the minus strand of OY856411.1, from coordinate 1,190,532,953 downwards.
CTCTATACTAAGTAGGATAATATCAACCAATGTTTCTCGTATTTCAACTTTATGCAATACACTGCACGGCTGATTATATTTTACACATCATGTGTCAAACTGCAATTAGCTTTCCAGAGTATATTGACATCTTCACTATAGAGTTATAGCCGCAGCATATACTCTCTTCAGGCTTAGATCACACAGCTAATGCCTCGCATTATTTTTTGGAGTCATGGCTTGTAGCCATACTTGTTTAACAAAGTATTGGGATCTTGATCCCTCATCTCATCAAGTACATTTCCATTTCTTAACAAGTTCATCATCATGATTATAGAATATGGGTATTCAAACCCTTAGTTCATCATAGAATACTTGTTACCACTTAACAAGTAACTTAATACCTTCAGGTCATCTGACCAAGGTAATCATGAATCTTACTACACAAGCATTCCACAAAGTTCATATCACCTCTTGTTCCCCTTAATAGGCAACAAGGCATATTATGGCTTATGAAGCCCATGAACAATTTCAATAATTAAAACATCATATGGCACACAGGGCTCATTAATTTCATGTCACCTCTCACTAAGCAACAAAGCTTATGAAGGCTTATAAGGCCTATAAAACATTTTCAATATACAGAGCATCATAGCCCATATCTAGCTATGCTCATCATCTCAACATACCTGCATGATTAATACTCATGATAAAAATTATAATGCTTTCATATCAGCACCATGCAACACAAAGTAATACCACTATTCCCTTTTTAGGGTTCAGGGTTTCTCTTACATATCATTACCCTCCATTAAGGTTTTCCATAAATAACCACTTAGGTTCTTAAGATCATATTATTAATGATCAAGCCCTATTTCATTGCTTCACACAGCTAGGAGCCAATATTGATAACATAAGTATTCAATCATACTTATTTATTCTCATCATTCATCATTAAATGGATTATCAACACAAAGTATGAGTTTCTCTCTCATCTTTACCAGAATATGATTGCATCATAGTTTATTGGTTTGGATCAACCTTTTCATAAGGCATGTTAGCCTACACTTATCAAAGTGCATTACATCTCAATGTAACAATTGACATGACACACTTCATGTGTCACTCATCTAAAAATATTGGATTTAAAACACATCAAGGTATATCAGTCTTGAGGTGTTGAATGTGATATCTATCATATCTTGATGTATCACTTCCCTCATCACCTTTATCTTACTTGAGTTCATCCACTTAGCTTGTATTAGGTTATTCCCCATCCTAATACTTTATGCACCCGTTCATCACATTTATCATGTAATGTATTGGTCATAAGTCACTTATTTAGAATATAAAACCATTGCTAATGATATGGACTCATCCTTGAGTTAGGAACTATTGATATAAGAATATCCATTATCAGCCTTTCTAGGTGTTACATTTGTCAATATATTAATCACTATTCCATTATTAGGAATAGGAGTTCCCATATTTATAAATTGAGGTTCACATAGCATCTCCCATATATACGGATTTCACCTAATATCACTCTTCATTAGAGTTTCACATAACATCCTTATATATCAGGGTTTCACATAGTATTACCTGAAATTAGGATTTTACTTGACATCTCCCTCAATTAGGGTTTCACCTAGCTTTGCCGTAAATTAGGGTTTCACATGGCTTTTCCCTAAATTAGGGTCAAGGCTCATTAATCTTTTCAATGAGGATTTCATGATCTCATTATTATGGATCAAACCCTAATTACATATTTATTCATAATGAGAGAATTAGGGCTTAATTATGTAAGCATTACTCTCTCTCTTTCTCTCTCGCTCATCCTCTCTAGGATGTTAAGTAGTTCAAGATTGATCTAGGTCAGCTCTTCATTTAAGTACACACAGTTAGGGTTAGCCTTTATAATCACCTTTGGTCTACCTCATTATTAATCAGGTAGCTAATTGACCTTTAATCATATTAGGTGTTCAAATGGTTTGAACAATTGAACCTCAAACGATCTTGGTCACTTAGATCCCAAATGATCTTGGTCACTCAGACCTTGAATGGTTTGAAACCGTTTAAGCAAAACAATAATGAAACTGTATGGACAATTCACACTTGAAACCACTTGGGTCTCCAAACGGTTTGAGACCGTTTGGTCTCAAACGGTCTTGAGACCGTTTGATCCCAAATGGTCTTGAGACCGTTTGGACCCAAACGATCTTGAGACCATTTGGACCCAAACGGTCTTAAGACCGTTTGGTCCAAACTCTCTCAAAACTGAATGCACCAAAAAGGTCTTCCATCACTTTATCAATTCATGGTTTCAATCATTGAACCATCTATCAATTGAACTACTGATTTATTCTTCAATTGAACCACTGAGTTACCCTTCAATTGGACCTTCAATTAAGGTTTTGAACCCAATTGAACTAGGGTTTATAATCAAGAAACCATCAATTAGGGTCTTGAAATCGAGGAACCATCAATGGTTGACATTGTGGAACTAATTCAATTGAAAACATTGGATCATCATCAAACCATGACATGACCTGACCTCAAACAGTCTTGAGGTCATTTGGATGACCTCCAAACGGTCTTGAGACTGTTTGACTCAAACCATCATTGAAATCTATGAAATTCAATTAGGGTTTGTATCATTGATTCAATCATCAATTGAGCCATCGATTGTTTTTCAATTTGAAGTCACTAGATCTTCAACCATCCAAACATACTCAACCATAGGCTTCCAAATGGTCTTGGTTGACCTCCAAACAGTCTTGAGACCATTTGGGTTAGTCAACCAAAAAATTAAATCAATCAATTGAGAATTTCAGCACTCAACCCGATTAGGGTTTGCATTTGGTAGATTATCCAATCATGGAACCTTTAGAAACCAATAAATAAAATCTATTAAATCATTATTCAACACATTAGAAACCCCCCTCAAATGGTCAACCCCCTCCATTCAGTCAACCACTCCAAACGGTTTGGTCTCCAAACGGTTTGGTGAAACCGATTGGACCAAAATTATGAAACCATTTGGAATAGATATTTTTGGAGGTGTGTGCTTATGATGATGTCATAATCATCAATCTATAAACCCACGAAGCTTGATGTGATTTTCATGGTGATTGCATCAATCAATCAAATAAAATTTTGAGAATGAAGAAATGGTCAACAATTGATAGAGATATGGAATCAATAACAAAGTTCAAGGGTTCAAGTTATATAACATGCCTTCAATTGAGCTTTAAAGCTTCAACCTCTACATCTTTAATGGTGAAAGCAACACCTTCCACTATCCCAAGCTTGTTCTTAAGCTTTGAGTGAAAAGGAATGGCTAGACTTGAAGATGGAAAGGAGATAAGAAGAAATCATGCATTGATTTTCGATTTCCACCATAGAATCAAGGTGAAAGAAGGTCAAGAAGCTTACCAACAGGTTGGGGGTCGTCCTCCTGTTGCTCCAAGATCCCTTGGTCATTTTTTCAAGCAAGAAGTGAAAGTGGTTTCGAAATTACCCTTTCACTCATGGATAAAGGAGCATATATATGAATTTTATGGAAAATTCATTTAAGAGAGATAAAATAGGGATTATTTCCTCCATTCCTTGACACTTTCTCCCTTCCATTCCTTAGTTACGAGGCTATCTCCTTTGCCTCTTATTCCTCTCAATTATCCATGTTTTAAAGAAAAACAAATTAAGCACCTTAACCCTTATAATAATAATATCCATAAGTTAGTGGATATTTCTTTTTGTTTTCTTAATGTGAGTGGGTTCTCCACTCACATTGATATTTCCATTGACTTTTCAAGGCAAAAGGACGCCCATATATATGGATTTTCAACCAACACAATTTTTGGTCGAAGGGAAATCCATTTAATATAATTATTTTTGCATTAAATTGAATTCAAATTTCAATTATGCTTAAATCTTGATTATTTTAATATCAAGATTCTCTCTCCTTCAAAGAGGTACAAATGAGATTCCCCTCTCATTTTTTTTGCCTCAACATGATGCCAATAAATATTAGGGACCTTATTGAAGTGATAATTTGCATATTGAACCCTAGGTTTTGGGTAAATTGCACATTACACCAAAACTAGGTTTTAATGCACAAACATTGTTTTATCAGCTCTTTATTGGTACTCAGGCTACCACAAGCCATACATATACATCATATTCATTCTCATGATGCTTCAACACATGAGGAACATCTTATCATGCAAAATTTGCAATTTAACCCCTCAACTTGGGTAATTTGCACTTTATCCCAAAACAAGTAAAACATTATTTCAACATTATTCAAAAAGGGCTAATATTGAAATATAAGTTCCTCTTAAGCCTTAATTACTTTTCAAGAGATAAGAGAAAGCATATAATCAACTTTATTAAGCAAAACATATAGGTTTAAGCATAACCTAGGTCAGGGATGTTACAAATTATAAACCCCTAACAAGGATTTCATCCCCGAAATCCCAGGAACAGGGGAGACAGATTTTAATCATTTATCATACCATCAAGTCTCCACATAAAATCTTAATGTCATGGAGATACCATAGATCTTTAATCCACATAAAGTTCTTCCACACATGATTATTCTAAGGAAATATTTTTAGTTTGATAAACTTTTCCACCAATTACCATTGTTCCTTCCATTAGTTCAACCTTATCAATGTTTATGTTTATGCAGAGCATAAACCCCTAACATATGATGTCCATATTATTTTATGTAACTAGATTGATTTCACAGTTGGCCAATATAGGTAACCAACATAAATCATATATTATTTCTCAGGTAACATAATCCTTACTTTGGTATTCATCATATGTGTTGAGAACACATCTCATCCTTATCATATTCATTTCTCTGCTATTACCACCAAAGGTACACATGCACAAAGTATTTCTTTTATTTTAGGACATTGCTTGTTCCATATATCATTATCTTGGAACCAAGGTCCAAAGTAAACTAATACTTTTCTAAGTATCCATCAACAGATTATTTCTAATCCATGTACATCAAATGTCATAATACTTACTTGATTGTCATGTTAATGAATGGAAGAAACATAAAGGAACATACCCCTATCATTACTCAAGGTTGTTTATCAAAGGGGAAACATAAATATTTAACAAAGGTAATCCACTCAGCAATCCTTTATTTGTTTGGGAAAGTTCACTTAGCAAACCCTATGTTATTGGGAAAAATTCACTCAGCAATCACTATGTAATTGGGAAAGTTCACTCAGGAATCCTTATGTAACTTGGAAAGTTCACTTAGCAATCCTTATGTAATTTGGGAAAGTTCACTTAGCAATCCTTATGTTATTGGGAAAGTTCACTTAGAAATCCCTATGTTATTTGGGAAAGTTCACTCAACAATTCCTATGTAATTGGGAAAGTTCACTTAACAATCCCTATGTTATTGGGAAAGTTCGCTTCAGCAATCCCTATGTAATTGGGAAAGTTCACTTAGCAATACCTATGTTATTGGGAAAGATTAACTCAGCAATCACTATGTAATTGGGAAAGTTCACTCAACAATCCTTATGTAACTTGGAAAGTTCACTTAGCAATCTTTATGTAATTTGGGAAAGTTCACTTAGAAATCCTTATGTTATTGGGAAAGTTCACTTAGAAATCCCTATGTTATTTGGGAAAGTTCACTCAGCAATTCCTATGTAATTGGGAAAGTTCACTTAGCAATCCCTATGTTATTGGGAAAGTTCACTTCAGCAATCCCTATGTAATTGGGAAAGTTCACTTAGCAATCCCTATGTTATCGGGAAAGTTCACTTCAGCAATCCCTATGTAATTGGGAAAGTTCACTCAACAATTCCTATGTAATTGGGAAAGTTCACTTAGCAATCCCTATGTTATTGGGAAAGTTCACTTCAGCAATCCCTATGTAATTGGGAAAGTTCACTTAGCAATCCCTATGTTATTGGAAAGTTCACTTCAGCAATCCCTATGTAATTGGGAAAGTTCACTCAGCAATTCCTATTTGGTTTCATTATACTCACTAGATTGTTTCAGAATGACTACTTGATCAGAGTAATCAGAAAGATAACAATCTAAGAGTTTCATACTTGCCTTATCTCCAATAATCATATACCTGGCCAGGGTATACAAGTATTGAGATTAGGTAGTTTGCACTTTATTTACTGTCATGTTCCTCACTTTTCATATCATTATACACACAAGATTTTTCATTCCCAGATTTTCTTCAGGCATCACTTCTATATCTCATCTTTTATCACACAGATAAGAGAGATTATAAAGCATTTTAAGGAATACTGAGTAAAATGTAAATTCTCATCTTCCTTGTGTCCTTATAGGACTAGTTAGAGGAAGTTCAAAAGCAACTACTTTCTTATTTTTAACACATAGAATCATGAAATGAAATATCAGAATGAATCTATTTTATCTGACATGTCACAACCCGAGGGTTGACTATTGCATCATATTGATTCATTGCATAGAACCTCACCGTTGCTGGTTGTTGACCCTGTGCTTGATTGTTAGGTGTTAATGAACCAGCTCGGGACACTTGTCCACGTCCTCTATTGTTACTAGAAATCTGCCTCCTTTGTGAGCCTTGCTGACTCTGCCCCTGGGGTTGAGTCACCATTGTATTCCCAACTGGACAATCCTTTGCTAGATGTCCCGGTTGTTTACATTGGTAATAGACCCTAGTCACAAAATAGGGTCTGTGAGATCCAGTCACCAATGTTGATGCTATGCCGGGGGCTCCACTTAGAGCAATACTATGGTCCCTACCCCTACTTGACGTCCATTGTGTCTGGGTATGGAATCTCGATGGTGCTGCCGATGAAGAAAATCTCGGCTTCTTAAAACTTTCGGATCTTTGTTCTTGAAACTGGGTGTACACCTTCTTACCACTGGTCTGTCATTTCTCCATTTCATACCTTTCTATCCTCCTTACTGACTCCATAAAGGTGGCAAACCTCTCCCTGTTCTCTAAAGCAGACACAGGAGTGGTTAGTTCAGTGTTCAACCCCTTCTCAAAATGCCGAATTCTTTCCTCATCATTAACTGCCATATGCAGACAAAACCGCAACATCTCCATGAACTTAGCTTCATACTCGCTAACGTTCATCTGTCTTTGTCTGATCCTCTCAAATTGAGAGATCTTCTCATCTAGATACGTCTTAGGGAGGTATCTACTGACAAATTCTCATTGGAATACCTCCCATCCAATTTCTTCACCTGGCCTCTTATCTTCTTCTATAATCCACCAGTGACCAGCACTCCCTTTTAGGAGGTACACTGCATGTCTTACCTTCTTAGCTTCAGGAATATCAAGGATCCTGAAAGCCTTTTCTAGCTCCGTCAGCCACAAATCAACATCTACTGGATCAGCTGTACCAGCATAATCTATGGCTCCAACCCGGCAAAGTCTCTCAAATGTCTTGCCGGCTCCATATCCCTCATTATGGGCTGGTGCCCTAGGTGCAGGTGGTGGCATCCTATCCGCCATATGCATCATAGTCGCCATAAACTGTCCGAACAGGGTATGGAAAGCTGGATTCTCTAATGCAGTTTGATCAAGATGAGGAATCTCATGTACGGGTTCCTCCCTAGCTTGATCCCTTACACCTCATCTTGATGCAGCAATGCTTCTTTCAGCAGCATGTTCTTCATGTGATCCAGACATCTTCAAGTTCTTCTTCTCCTATGTGAGCAGAAGATACTATCAGATAAACTGGAAGACACTTAGAACAGACTCAACAACCTTAATCCTATGTCTCTGTAGACTCAGCGAACCTAGAGCTCTGATACCACTAAATTGTGATGCACCGTTCGAATGAACCATTATTAACTAGCGGAAGCGATCACTGAGCAGCAGATTATCGAAAATCACTAAAACTTAAAAACCATTTTACAGAGAGGTCCACACATAGGAAAACTCTTTCACAAAGAACTGGAGTAATTTAATTACATAATAGTTTACAAGTACATGTCATGTATCATCTTTTCCTGAGAATTACAAGCATCGACTGCCCTGTTACACTAAACGCAGGAAGTATAAAATCTCAGGCACTGAGCCAAAATCTCAAAAGCACTAACTATTACTCCGAGGACCTGAGAGTACAGAGACGACACATAGGACTCTATGTACATCTATACAAGGCATAACAGCCAGTGTCTCCACCTGAGAATTCACTACTGTCCCTACTGCTGCTGTTGTTGTCCTTCACCTACTAAAGGATTCATGCCTCCTCGTCCGCGTCCACCTAAAAATGTGGTTCCCACGGGGGTGAGACAATTGTAAATTGCCCCAGAAAGATATATAACTCTCCGCCAAAAACATTATTATTGTAGTTTAAGAAGATAAATATGAACAGAGGAATCATAATTGTTTAACAGCAGTTAATTCATTGTCTAACGGATTAGAACATTATTCTTATCTAAAGCATTGCAACAATGACCTGATAAAGTAGCATGTCACTTATCCAATAAGGAATATGAAGAACATGCATAACATTTATCCGCTATACTAAGCAGGATAATATCAACCAATGTTTCTCGTATTTCAACTTTATGCAATACATTGCATGGCTGATTATATTTTACACATCATGTGTCAAACTGCAATTAGCTTGCCAGGGTATATTGACATCTTCACTATAGAGTTATAGCCGTAGCATATACTCTCTTCAGGCTTAGATCACACAGCTAATGTCTGGCATTGTTTTATGGAGTCATGGCTTGTAGCCATACTTGTTTAACAAAGTATTGGGATCTTGATCCCTCATCTCATCAAGTACATTTCCATTTCTTAACAAGTTCATCATCATGATTATAGAATATGGGTATTCAAACCCTTAGTTCATCATAGAATACTTGTTACCACTTAACAAGTAACTTAATACCTTCAGGTCATCTGACCAAGGTAATCATGAATTTTACTACACAAGCATTCCAAAAAGTTCACAAAGTTCATATCACCTCTTGTTCCCCTTAATAGGCAACAAGGCATATTATGGCTTATGAATCCCATGAACAATTTAAATAATTAAAACATCATATGGCACACAGGGCTCATTAATTTCAGGTCACCTCTCACTAAGCAACAAAGCTTATGAAGGCTTATACATACCTGGCTATGCGCATCATCTCAACATACCTGCATGATTAGTACTCATGATAACAATTATAATGCTTTCATATCAGCACCATGCAACACAAAGTAATACCACTATTCCCTTTTTAGGGTTCAGGGTTTCTCTTACATATCATTACCCTCCATTAGGGTTTTCCATAAATAACCACTTAGGTTCTTAAGATAATATTATTAATGATCAAGCCCTATTTCATTGCTTTACACAGCTAGGAGCCAATATTGATAACATAAGTATTCAATCATACTTATTTATTCTCATCATTCATCATTAAATGGATTATCAACACAAAGTATGAGTTTCTCTCTCATCTTTACCAGAATATGATTGCATCATAGTTTATTGGTTTGGATCAACCTTTTCATAAGGCATGTTAGCCTACACTTATCAAAGTGCATTACATCTCAATGTAAAAATTGTCATGACACACTTCATGTGTCACTCATCTAAAAATATTGGATTTAAAACACATCAAGGCATATCAGTCTTGAGGTGCTGAATGTGATATCTATCATATCTTGATGTATCACTTCCATCATCACCTTTATCTTACTTGGGTTCATCCACTTAGCTTGTATTAGGGTATTCCCCATCCTAATACTTTAGGCACCAGTTCATCACATTTATCATGTAATGTATTGGTCATAAGTCACTTATTTAGAATATACAACCATTGCCAATGATATGGAATCATCCTTGAGTTAGGAACTATTGATATAAGGATATCCATTATCAACCTTTCTAGGTGTTACATTTGTCAATATATTAATCACTATTCAATTATTAGGAATATGATTTTCCATATTTATAAATTGAGGTTCACATAGCATCTCCCATATATATGGATTTCACCTAATATCACTCTTCATTAGAGTTTCACATAACATCCTTATACATCAGGGTTTCACATAGTATTACCTGAAATTAGGATTTCACTTGACATCTCCCTCAATTAGGGTTTCACCTAGCTTTTCCCTAAATTAGGGTTTCACATGGCTTTGCCCTAAATTAGGGTCAAGGCTCATTAATCTTTTCAATGAGGATTTCATGATCTCATTATTATGGATCAAACCCTGATTACATATTAATTCATAATGAGAGAATTAGGGCTTAATTATGTAAGCATTACTCTCTCTTTCTCTCTTTCTCTCTCTCTCTCATCCTCTCTAGGATGTTAAGTAGTTCAAGATTGATCTAGGTCAACTCTTCATTTAAGTACACACAGTTAGGGTTAGCCTTTATAATCACCTTTGGTCTACCTCATTATTAATCAGGTAGCTAATTGACCTTTAATCATATTAGGTGTTCAAATGGTTTGACCAATTGAACCTCAAACGATCTTGTTCACTTAGATCCCAAACGATCTTGGTCACTCAGACCTTGAATGGTTTGAAACCGTTTAAGCAAAACAATAATGAAACCGTATGGACAATTCACACTTGAAACCACTTGGGTCTCCAAACGGTTTGAGACCGTTTGGTCTCAAATGGTCTTGAGACCGTTTGGTCCAAACTCTCTCAAAACCGAATGGACCAAAAAGGTCTTCCATCACTTTATCAATCCAGGGTTTCAATCATTGAACCATCTATCAATTGAACTACTGATTTATTCTTCAATTGAACCACTGAGTCGCCCTTCAATTGGACCTTCAATTAGGGTTTTGAACCCAATTGAACTAGGGTTTATAATCAAGAAACCATCAATTAGGGTCTTGAAATCGAGGAACCATCAATGGTTGACATTGTGGAACTAATTCAATTGAAAACATTGGATCATCATCAAACCATGACATGACCTGACCTCAAACGGTCTTGAGGTCATTTGGATGACCTCCAAATGGTCTTGAGACCATTTGACTCAAACCATCATTGAAATCTATGAAATTCAATTAGGGTTTGTATCATTGATTCAATCATCAATTGAGCCATCGATTGTATTTCAATTTGAAGTCACTAGATCTTCAACCATCCAAACATACTCAACCATAGGCTTCCAAATGGTCTTGGTTGACCTCCAAACAGTCTTGAGACCGTTTGGGTTAGTCAACCCAAAAATTAAATCAATCAATTGAGAATTTCAGCACTCAACCCGATTAGGGTTTGCATTTGGTAGATTATCCAATCATGGAACCTTTAGAAACCAATCAATAAAATCTATTAGATAATTACTCAACACATCAGCAACCCCCCTCAAATGGTCAACCCACTCCATTTGGTCAACCACTCCAAACAGTTTGGAACCCAAACCTCCAAACGGTTTGCAAACCATTTGGACCAAAATTATTAAACCGTTTGCAATAGATATTTGTGGAAGTGTGTGCTTATGATGATGTCATCATCATCAATCTATAAACCCACGAAGCTTGCTGTTATTTCATGGTGATTGCATCAATCAATCAAATAAAATTTTGAGAATGAAGAAATGATCAACAATTGATAGAGATATGGAATCAATAATAAAGTTCAAGGGTTCAAGTTATATAACCCGCCTTCAATTGAGCTTTAAAGCTTAAACCTCCACGTATTTAATGGTGAAAGCAACACATTCCACTATCCCAAGCTCGTCCTTAAGATTTGAGTGAAAAGAAATGGCTAGACTTGAAGATGGAAAGGAGATAAGAAGAAATCATGCATTGATTTTCAATTTCCACCATAGAATCAAGGTGAAAGAAGGTCAAGAAGCTTACCAACAGGTTGGGGGTCGTCCTCCTGCTGCTCCAAGCTCCCTTGGTCATTTTTGAAAGCAAGAAGTGAAAGTGGTTTCGAAATTACCCTTTCACTCATGGATAAAGGAGCATATATATGAATTTTATGGAAAATTCATTTAAGAGAGATAAAGTAGGGATTATCTCCTCCATTCCTTGCCACTTGCTCCCTTCCCTTCCTTGGTTACGAGGCTATCTCATTTGCCTCTTATTCCTCTCAATTATCCATGTTTTAAAGAAAAGCAAATTAAGCACCTTAACCCTTATAATAATAATATCCATAAGTTAGTGGATATTTCTTTTTGTTTTCTTAATGTGAGTGGGTTCTCCACTCATGTTGATATTTCCGTTGCCTTTGCAAGGCACAAGGATGCCCATATATATGGATTTTCAACCAACACAATTTTTGGTTGAAGGGAAATCCATTTAATATAATTATTTTTGCATTAAATTGAATTCAAATTTCAATTATGCTTAAATCTTGATTATTTTAATATCAAGATTCTCTCTCCTTCAAAGAGGTACAAATGAGACGCCCATCTCATTTTCTTGCCTCAACATGATGCCAAGAAATATTAGGGACCTTATTGAAGTGATAATTTGCATATTGAACCCTGGGTTTTGGGTAAACTGCACATTACACCAAAACTAGGTTTTAATGCACAAACATTGCTTTATCAGCTCTTTCTTGGTACTCAGGCTACCACAAGCCATACCTCTGCATCATCTTCATTCTCATGATGCTTCAACACATGATGAACATCTTATCATGCACAATTTGCAATTTAACCCCTCAACTTGGGTAATTTGCACTTTAGCCCAAAACAAGTAAAACATTATTTCAACATTATTCAAAAAGGGCTAATATTGAAATTTAAGTTCCTCTTAAGCCTTAATTACTTTTCAAGAGATAAGAGAAAGCATATAATCAACTTTATTAAGCAAAACATCTAGGTTTAAGCATAACCTAGGTCAGTGATGTTACATTTATGGTGTCGTGTCTACTTATTTGAAGTTATAATACAACATGTATATCATTCTAAACTTGGCAGAGCAGTATATTCAAAACACTATAATATATTGAGTAATCAACATACTATACATGTAGGCAGACTAAAATTCTTAAATAAATAGATTTCATGTCCACTTGGCACATACACACTAGAATCATGCATATCAACCCAAATCTTGAGTTGTGCATCTCATAACTCAATTAAGAGTTAATTACTTATCATGACAAGAATTATTAATAATAACTGAGAACATTGATATCATAATACTTGATTCACTGAACACCCTACCCTTAGGGTTTCATTTAATCACCACAAATGCTATAAAGAAAGGTGTAATACATCTATCGCGTACTTTTCAAATCTTTAAAACACATGATACCTGGGATCTCAATCCCTTATCACATTACTGGGAATTTTCATCCCTTCACATCATTATCATGATTACTGGATCTGGGTATTCAAACCCTTAGATCATCACATAGCATTGTTACCTCTGTAACAGGTAACCATTACCTCTAGGTCCTTAGACCAAGGCATTTATTTCACCAGTTGTACAAGTATTCTCATGGCTCACAAGGCCATCACATATCTTGTCACCTCTCACTAGGCAACAACTTATTCACATGGCTCCCATAAGATTTCATGCGACATAAACATTCATTGAATAAAGACTACTATCAACAAATCATATAAAATTAATATATGTATGAAACCTTGGAACTGAGTTGAATTTGGGTTTCCATGCCATTCACTAGGATATCATGCATCAATAATAACATTGAATAAATAAAGTCATCATGTCAAGAAAATCCCTTCAAATGGATTTCACAATATCTATTCACAAATATCTAACTTTCCTTGCATCTAGGGTTTCACCCTCTTTACTAAGATATCAAACAAACACTATTCACTTTGAATGAAATCCAAGATAGTATCTGACATATATTTACTATGAATTTAGATAAACAATCATTCATAATCAAGGGGATCTAGATAAGCAATTTTCTCTATTTACTTATACAACAAATTTCAGTCATAGACAAATTCCCTATATTTCAGTTTACTCTTATAACCGCTGTGAATACTTAGGGAATTCTCATTAGGATATATTGTATACATTTCTAAAATGATTTTATCATCTGAATTCATCCAAACAGAGGAAAAATCCATTTCATATCATTTTGCAACAATTTAGAACAAATAGACAATTCAGGGTTTGTAGTCGCATACTAACAATTAAAGATTATGGATGAATTAACCAATTTTTGTGCAATATATTGTTTAAAGGAAGTTCCCACTCACCCTAATGTGTGAAAACACATTAAAAACGTAGCTCATCCCTGAAAATCTCGATCTTATATCAAATCCCTAGCAATTCACCCAATTATTCTTCCTTTTAACTCAGAAACCCTAAAAATGAGGGATTATGAAGGAAGAGTGAGAAAAGGGGAAGTTTTGACACCATTTCAGATCAAATCAGAGGAGGGACGGAATTTTGACATGTGATAGAAGATTTACCATGAAACTATATCCAAAGAAGTTAAACTTACATGATTTCATCATTCCTCGGACCGCAAAACCCTAGGTCAGCATCTCCATCAATTTCCCCATTCAAACCCTAACTCTCTCTCTCTCTAGGATTTTGTTTCTCTAGATTGAATCACGAACTATGAGAGATCCTTTTGTGTTAGGTTGACCATATAGAGCAATTGAGCTGCTTGGGTCAATTGCACTTTGAACCCTTACTATACTTTTTCTTATTTCAGTAATTTTTTTCTATCATAAAAAGGTTTCTGTAAATTCGTGTATTTCAGAGATCAAACCTCCTCCAAAAATTATGAGAATTTATCATTTGTGTATAATTGAGTTACAAAGCTTCAGTTAAAATTTGAGATCATTCCAAGCTTCCATTAAATAAAAAAAAAATCGAATAGTGTACTGCTATCCAGAATTCTACAGAAATGTCAGTTACTATAATTTGTCTATTGATAAGGTCTAAACGCATCCAAAAATTATGAAAATTTTACATGTTGTTTATGATTGAGTTTTAGATCTCCAGTTAAAATTTCTGATCATTTGGAGTTACTAATAAATAATTAAAAATAAAACACTATGCTGCTGAAAAGCACTCTGTCAACATTTTGGTCGAAGTATAGTTCAACCGAGAACCACATTCAAAGAACACTCAAATATTCTAAAACTTTTCTCCAATATGCATGATTGAGTCATACATATCATATCCAAAATTAAATTAAATACAAAATTTGTAAAAAATATGAAAAATCATTTACCACACTGCTATCGTGATCAAATTCCATATTCATGTACTATCAAGACCCTAATTTTTTGCCGATTAGAGTTTACATTTCTCAAACCCTAATTCTTCAAACTAAAATCATAGTTAGAATTTCTTCTTAGGTTTGAAACATCACAGTTGATCTACTATCATTAATCAAGTCTAAATGATGTTCAATCTAATCAAGCATGTAATCATTCAGGTAAACCCTAGTTTACCAATTAAGCACAAATGTAGTCATTACAATTCTCACCCCCTTAAAAAGTTTCATCCCCGAAACATAAATACGCAAACAAAGTATATTCAAAGTTTATTTTAAGCTTCTGAAATCTTACATGTCATTACATTCTTGTATTTCATACTTGAATGCAGTTTTCAACATTAAGTCCTTCATTTCTTTTCTAATCACAACATGTTTGAAATAGTTCTCAATGACAACAAACAAATTCTCTATGCCACAATCAATCATAGCAGAGAGAGAGAGAGAGAAATAACCATTTCAATATTTTTTTTATACTCTTGAGGTGCTACCTCAACATTGATAATCTAATCCAACTATCTCAATTCATACGGCTCAATATGTACTATTGTTATGTATTACCTCTAAGTCACAAAAGAGAGTTCACCATGTTCTTTTGAATTTTACTATTATGCTACTCAAATAGCAAAACAGTCTTGAGTTGGAAGATTATATTCAACATATTTTGTACAATACTACTCACGACATCCCCATTGCATCATAGATGCATAAGGTGAAGCATTACCATCACATTCCATATTATTCTCAAGTATGAACCCACACATAATTCAAGGTGTAACCATCGGGTTATAGCATACTAGGGTTTCAACAACAGTAACAAAGTACTCCATGATTGTATTAGTCATTCAAGGACTATTCATACCCAATTACCATCACTTAGTTATATTAAAGCTAGGTATAACAAGCTATACCTCATTAGGGTTACATATCAATACAATATGGTTATCATCCCTTCTATTCATATGAGTGAATAGGTAAGACTACCTTATTCAGGGTAACCCTCCATTTGTTCCATCATCATTCAACCCATATCACCATACCACAATTGTACAATACTAAGATGGATTACTGGTATGAATGACTACAACTGTTAGACATATTTAATTAACATATTGCTTTCACATGTACACTGAAATCATACGTAGAACCAATTTACATCCCTTAATATACCTTCAACAAATTATACTTCTAAAAACAAATTCACATATTACTAAAAGCCATTATTTTCTCTTATCTCTCTCCTCATTCACTGCTACTTACTTTTTTCTACTTATTCTTCTCATTTTAATCATGTAGATTAAACATTCCTAAAATTGAAACATACAAGGTACAAATAGATTATTCATCATTCTTGCTATCACTGCAAGAATTTATCTCATATCACACTTCACTCATATTGTATTGCTCCTTTTGTTCAAAACACACTTGTTACATTTCAAATTTATATCTTAATTTCCATATTGTTTATCTGCCTTTCATATTAGCTACCTTTAAACCTTGTATTACTATCAGTGCTAGTTTACTTCTCATAGTGCAAATCTCATGATCTTGTTTTATAGAGATGCTAGTATTCAAGGTCAAATCACTAGTGACATCCCTTGAACTACTACAACTCTAAACATTCTAGGGTTTTGTCCTTATCAGTAGCATGACGTTATTATGGTGTGACTTTGCTCCCTTAATTTGAAAGTCAAACTTTGGATCTCACAAGTTTTACTAAAGTCTTCCTTATCTTATCAATTGAATTTCCTTTCTCTTACTTGGCCATTCAGATAGATTACATTTTCAATTACCCTACTAGGGTTTCATCATCATATTGTGTGTCATTATTACATTCACTAGATGTCTCTACCATGGTGGTTATGCATCATATATGATTCATTTTCTTATCACTTCACTCCCACATTGCTTTCATTAAGGAAGATATGAAAGAGAAGATGATTTTGAGACTTAGAATTCTTATCTTCAAACATTCATTAATGCTTTTGTCATATGTAGGTTTAATTAATTATCAACAAGGATACTTGACTAATTAGCACTTTCTTGAATCTCGCATCCTCTTTCTTTTATAATCTATATTACTCCACCATGTTTCAAACCTTTTCATTACTTTCCATAATCCCCTTACCATATACTGCTATTCCACATATGATCTTTAACTTCTAGTTTTCTTTTATGATCATGTTGCTTCTTTTAGGTGTATGATCATATATACCATGTTGCACATATTTCTTTTTATCCTTCTGCTAATGTAAAGTTGAAATTCTAAATCCATAATCTCTCTACTAGTTTCAACTCATGTTTAATACATTACATATCCTTCATTTTAAATCAAACGACTCATGCATGGGTGAAATATATTTTCTCTTTCAATCAAGTTTTTCCTTCCTGAATATAGTCTACCTTTGTATGACTTAATTCATTTATTTAGCTACAATTTTGTTCTTATTTTAGAAATCAGTTTGTTGTTCTATAGAGACTTAGAATCCAAAGGCAGTAAGGATGAATGTATTAACTTCACAATAGAGGTATACATTCCATGCTCTCAATTATATCATAACCCTCATTCCTTAATCAAGCTCATTATTTCCAACATTTCTCTTTGTTTCAACTAAGTTTCTTATCCTAGTTTTATGATTTACATGCTCATCTAGTTCTCTTCACTTTAACTTTTTAGAAGACTCTTCACTTCTTTGTACTTATCGAATACTTAACTCTTTTCTTCTATTTTCCCTTTGCTTTGGAGTACATAAAAACATTGTACTCGATTATATAATCCAGTATTACTATCTTGGCCCTTACATACTTTTCTCATATCTTTTCCATATTTCATATTTAGAGTTCATATAATACTAGTGATTAAACTTAATCAGAATCTTATGTCGTGTTCCTTTATTCCCAATTAAGGGTTTCTCATATGAGGCCCCAAAGTTGGATCTCAAATATCAGTTCCAACTGATTCTTAGTTATCCCAGTCTTTCCCTTATACTTCAAAATCTTAGAGTATATACATTCATACTAGAATTTGGATCTAATCTATCCAGAATTTACTCTTGTTATGTTACTAATAGGAGTCATTTGATCCCAGTAATGCATTCTGCCAGCCGAACCAGGCCGAACCTGTAGTCCTAAAGCCAAGAGCTAGTCAAGATTACTCAACTCCTATTCATCTCAAATGTGTGGAAGAAAACTTATCCACTTAGGAAAGCTCATTCAGAGATCATTTCTAGTCTACTTGATACAAAGAATGTGATCAATAAATGCTAGAACTGCATAGTGTACAACAAATCTTAGACCCATATATATTTCAAAATACTGAATATCTGAATTCAAACATATAAGAGCTTTTCTATTCATCTCCAATAAAACAACAATATGAAATGAAGGTTCTATCTCATTTTATATTTATGCTCTTATTTCATGTTACTTATCTTGTTTCTAACCCTAATATTTCTAGGGTTCCTCTCTAGACCATCCTTCCACTATATACCTGGCCAGGGTATACATGAAAGAATAAACAAAGTAGCTTGATACTGGTTGATCCAAGTACTCAGATATCAGGCCAGGATATCCAAATACTCAAATCCCCAGAGCTAACATCATAGCATCTCCTATCTGCCACACTTATGACTCTAACTTACTAACTGAATGGTCCCTGAAAACTCAGCCTAAGCTCTGATACTAAGTTGTTACACCCCGATCTCACAATTACCACTAATCATGAGATTAGGGCATAAATTGAGGATTTAACATAATACAAAGATCACCATGAGCTTTTTCTTCTTTTTTTCAAACTCTTTGTTTTCTCGCATTGAACCGCATAAACCAACTTTACAAGGGAATCTAAACATTGATTCTATAATCTGATTTCAATAGTAAAAATGCATGTATGAACATTCATTATGTTTCTCACACTTCCATGTACATACAATATGACAATCATTTGCATTCTCTCTCATTAAGGAAACAAACATACAAAACATCATTTACAAGTCTCTCACATCTATACAAGGACCTAGAGTGACAGGGTGTAACATCCCACTCTTTTTATGCAAATTTTCAAAATATTTTATTCTTCACATAATCTTTTTCTATAGCATAATTGTTGAGGATCTTTATGCAAATTGCCCATGTTAGCTTTACAATTTTGTTTCATGTGAAGAAAATTATGTTCATTTACTTTCTTATCCATGGTTTACTTGTAGAAAATGTTTCCTTGTATATTTATGAGTTATGAGTTCAATAATAAAAGATCTTGTCAAGAAAATAAAGTATATCATGTCAAGAAAATCCCTTCAAATGGATATCACAATATCTATTCGCAAATATCCAACTTTCCTCGCATCTAGGGTTTCACCCTCTTTACTGAGATATCAAACAAAAACTATTCACTTTGAATGAAATCCAAGATAGTATCTGACATATATGTACTATGAATTTAGATAAACAATCATTCATAACCAAGGGGATCTAGATAAGTAATTTTCTCTATTTACTTATACAACAAATTTCAGTCATAGATAAATTCCCTATATTTCATTTTACTCTTATAACCTTTGCGAATACTTAGGGAATTCTCATTAGGATGTATTGTATACATTTCTAATATGATTTTATCATTTGAACTTCATCCAAATAGAGGAAGAATCTGTTTCATATCATTTTGCAACAACTTAGAACAAATAGACAATTCAGGGTTTGTAGTCGCATACTAGCAATTAAAGATTATGGATGAATTAACCAATTTTCGTGTAATATACTATTTAAAGGAAGTTCCCAGTCACCCTAAGGTGTGAAAACACCGTTAAAACGCAGCTCATCCTTGAAAATCTCGATCTTATATCAAATCCCTAGCAATTCACCCAATTCTTCTTCCTTTCAACTCATAAACCCTAAAAATGAGGGATTATGAAGAAAGAATGAGAAAAGGGGAAGTTTTGACACCATTTCGAATCAAATAAGAGGAGGGAACAAATTTTGACATGTGAAATAAGATTCACCATGAAACTATATCCAAAGAAGTTAAACTTATATGATTTCATCATTCCTCGGACTGCAAAACCCTAGGTCAGCATCTCCATCAATTTCTCCTTTCAAACCCTAACTCTCTCTCTCTAGGATTTCATTTCTCTGGATTGAATCACGAATTATGATAGCTCCTTGTGTGTTAGGTTGACCATATATAGAAATTGAGCTGCTTGGGTCAATTGCACTTTGACCCCTTACTATACTTTTTTTATTTCAACAAATTTTTTTCTGTCATAAAAAGGTTTCTATAAATTCGTGTATTTCAGAGATCAAAACTCCTCCAAAAATTATTATAATTTATTATGTTTTGTATAATTTAGTTAAAAAGCTTAAGTTAAAATTTGAGATTATTCCAAGCTTCCATTAAATAATTAAAAATCGAATAGTGCACTGCTATCCAGAATTCTATAGAAATGTCAGTTACTGTAATTCGTCTACTGATAAGGTCTAAACACATCCAAAAATTATGAAAATTTTACATAATGTTTATTATTGAGCTTTATATCTCCAGTTAAAATTTAAGATCATTTGTAGTTACCCTTAAATAAATAAAAATAAAACACTACACTGTTGAAAAACACTCTGTCAGCATTTTGGTCGAAGTATAGTTCGACCGAGAACCACATTCAAAGAACACTCAAATATTCTGAATTTTTTTTACAATATGAATGATTGAGTTATACATATCATATCCAAAATTAAATTAAATACAAAATTTGTAGAAAATATGAAAAATCATTTACCACATTGCTATCGTGATCAAATTCCATATTCATGTACTATCAAGACCCTAATTTTTTGCCGATTAGGGTTTACATTTCTCAAACCCTAATTCTTCAAACTAAAATCATAGTTAGAGTTTCTTCTTAGGTTTGAAACCTCACAGTTGATCTACTATCATTAATCAAGTCTAAACGATGTTCAATCTAATCAAGCATGTAATCATTCAGGTAAACCCTAGTTTACCAATTAAGCACACATGTGGTCATTACAAGAGGACTCAATAGCAACGATTGTAGGATTCCTGGAAATACTAGGGTGAACCCCCATGAGCATGTGAATTCCATAAAATTCAACTACACAAACCAAATTGGAGAGAAGGAGGATCCAAAGAAGCAACCCATGCAAGGGATTCCACCAATTTTATGGCTAAGATCTTCCCTAAGCATACATAATCACCAAATGACAGTCAAACAATAAAATCCAACAAATTCAGGTCAAAAGAAAAAACTACAACTCCCTATATGGCAACACCTTTGAGAAATAAGATGACGCAACCACTAATACAATCTCCGATAACTATGACATGAAAAGAGGATATGGAGGAAGAGATTGTCGCAAGGATCTCATCTTAAGGTAGTCCAACTGATGGAGAGAAGAAGGTGAACTTCAAGGTTTGGACTTGCACCCAATGTAATGCCTCAATTTTATCACACCTTCTAACCAAGAAGTCGGGCCTTGGAGATTTCTACATCTCGGGTGCTATAAGCATAATTTTTTTTGGAAAGACCACTCCTCAAATTACATTTATGATCTCCCTATAAGTCTTCTAAAAATGCTCATTGTCTGCTTTGCCAATTAGAGAATTTTGCTTCCTCTCTTTCATAGTTAAAATACATTTTCCTACAATGTTATGTGATCAATGAGCTATCTTAGATGTTATGACATTAACTGTGTCTACTCAGTCGAGTTTGCATCCACCCAGACAAGAATTAATTTTCAGATGACATACCACTCTAGCCGCAAGATTTTTTTGCTATGGTGGAAAATGCATTGACGAAGATTGATGGATGTTATGTGCTAGTTGATTTCGTTCATAATACTTTTTATGCTCTATTTTAATGCATTTATAGATACAAATTCTACACTTTGTCTATATTATAATCTTGCAATTGCATGAGTAGCATAATTGGATGTTTTTATGTCATATAGACTAAGCAAAGATTTTAATCTAAAAACCACAAAGCTTGGTTCATTTGGAACCAATGCTACCTCCCTTTTTGAGAATGAGACTCAAGTAATCTAATTCATCCCTTCTACAGAGGGACACAATGTGCTTGCCTTCACACATGATGTGTCGACCTCCAAGTCTTCGCTCAACTTTCCAAACTCAGGACACTACATGCCTTAACTAATAATCAGTGCACACCATGCTTAACCGCTGCGACCATGGTTGACTTCAACATCAAAATGCACAATGTGCTCTACGTCAGCACAACCTGCACCCCAATAGGTGAATTTGACCAATTCGATCGCAACACCACACGTCATGTCCAACCAATGATTTGTTGTGCAATATTATAAAAATCGCTCACCATAACATTTTGACACATCGTGTTGATCCGTACACATGTCATGCTGAGCAGTTGTGGAGCACAACCCTTGAGAACTATCAAGGGACATGACATGTCCCATCTAAGGCATGCCATGCCTCGATTATAATCTAGAAATATATAATTTGAGAGAGAAGCTAATGAGATATATGTCTCATTTTGTTTTGTTCGAACTTCATAAAATGAGAGAGAGGTAGCCTAGAGGGCAATTCCATTCAAGAATAGGATGAAAGGAAGAAGGAAAAGGCTAAGGAGGAAGATTTCCTTCTCTATAAGCTTGAGAAGCTTCTTGTACAACTCCTTCATAGACGACACCTCCTCTACTAGTGTCGCATCACATTTTTCTTACCTTTCTACTAAATTTTTATTCTTCCGCTTCATGAAACTTGATTAGTTTATAATCTTATTTGTCAATCACCTATAAATGATGTGATGAACAACTATTTTTAATATTATGCATTTCCTTTTTTGTTTCTCTAATTATTGATAATGGTTCATGGGAATATATGGCCATGGCTCCTAACATTCCCCAATTTTGCATATCTAGGAGGAATACAAAAGTAATACATGATATTAGAGCTCTAACAACTTATTACATGAGAATGAGTAGGGGGTTAGTACACTTTATAGCCTCCTTGTGTAAGCAACACAAGTGGGTGTTGATTCATTTCAAAAGGAATTTAGGAGAATGATTTGTCTTGTTCTAGATTAGTAGTTAGAATACAATCATCTAGAAACCTAGGTAGTTAATAGGCTTTAGTCCTAAATCATAATGTAGTGTGAGATAAGGACAATGAGAAAATATCTTTTATCTACATGTTCATCATATGGTAAACAGTTTCATGGCACCAAATGCATCTTTTTGAATTGATAACTTAAGTGATATTTCATGACAACTTTAGTTAAGTTACTCTTTGATCAAATCAAACCATTTTCTTCTTGAATTGCATGGTTAACTGAATCCATTATGTGTTTGAATATAATTTCAATACGTAGAGATGACATTAAACTATGCTACTATTGACCCATCCTATCGCGGGCCTCAAGTGTGTAACTTTGTTATTTTGTTATTGATTTCTTGCACACCCCTCGTGAAACAACATCATCAAGTCATTAGACGATGGAGATGGCGATGAACAAGACATGGAGATGGCTATGCGGACAACCAATTAGAATAGGGCAGCTACCTATGGACAAATACTACTCTTATTTTCTTTATAGGTTCATGGGTCCCTAGAAAGACTACTATGATACCATGTTAATAAATGATAGTGATTATGTGGTATATTAACAATAAGTTTGATACAAGAGAAACTCTCTCCTATATATAAGAGATGTAGGCACTATCCATGACTTGACCAAACTCTATTGGACCTACTAGGGTATCGACTCTATCTTGAATGGGTATAGACACATGCCCTTATTACATATGAATTATAACTCCTTGTACTTGAGTGATGGACTAAATAGGTAGAAGAAAATGAAAAAAGAAATCTAAAAAAGGATTATTGATCAATAGTTAAAGACCTAATTGTAGTGTGATATTTAATTCACTAAAAATATGGGGGTTCCATCCGTTGGATCCATAACAATGCACTTTTTTTTGTTAAATTACTTTGCAAAATTACGTGCATTTTAATAGCATTATTAATTGGGACTCGCCACCATGACATCCTTCTATCATCGATTGTCATGTATGGTTGCATATCACACTTTTGCTCTTCATTATATGCCACACACCCCTCATCCTCTACCCCCAACATGCTCATTATCCCCACTTTCTCCTCCTCTCTCAGTTTTCCATCTTACATACCTTCCATGTTCATTCTTCCCACTTGCTCCTCCTCTATCCATTTTCCATCTTGCATATCTTCTAATGGTGGTATCCAAAAAAATATTGTTCAGGAGATTAGATGAATTAGGAAAGAAATGTGAGAAATAAACTAGGACGACAAGGAGGCATGAATGAAGAATAAGAAGGGAAGGCGTTGGACAAAGGAAGACAAGGAGTTTACTTAGAGAATAGGGCCAATAGGCTAGTCTGTTTCTAGGGAAGGATGAAATAAGGAGTAGAGGAGACATTGGAGAGAATAGGCTAGAGGGGTGAAGGAGAGAATAGGCTAGAGGTTGTGTTTTGGTGGACATCTATTCTTTTTTATAGGAGATACATATATGGAGGGGGATCGACAAAGGATAATGAGGCACTGGAAGAGGGGTGAAGGAGGATTCGATAGAGGCCAAAAAAGGTAGCAATAATGATTCCATAATAGGGAGAAAAAAGAAGTCAATTAGAGGCTATTAAAAAATTGCAACTAGGCTTTACGGTAATTCAATGACTAGCATGATTGTTTGACAATATCCTTTTGGTCTAGTAGTGTCCGAGATTTAATCCCCTCCAGGTTAGGGTTGTATATTGGTCCAGACTCAGATCGAACCGAAGAGACTGAGGACTGGATCGAGTTTGGATCAAACTAAAAAAATAAAAGACCAGAACGAGACTAGATGAGACCTGACCGGATAACCAATGTTCATACACTCTTGATTATAAAATATTAAAGAACTACGTTAAATAATATAAAAAAACTGATAATCCATTTGAGTTTGATAACACTAACCAATTTACACAATTATATTATTACAACTTGAGAAGGTAATTATTATAAGACTCTCGAAAAAATTACTAATATTCTACTTACACACGATAACACATTTAAGACTAACTTTCACACATATTTAGCACATAAAAAACTAACACTTACAATTATTATAAAATTAATTTATATGGTACTTAATACGTAATAGACTTATTAATTAACAATTCAATTCAATATGCAACATCCTTAAAGTTTTTGTCACCATAATATAATGCAGTATTTAAATTTATTTATGGGTACTCAGTGCTCATATAAGTGTAATCGTTAATGTAATCGACATTTATCAATATAATGACATCACTATGATATTAATATACCTCCTCATAAATTTTATTGTCATTAATAATGTATTGTATATCCCACGACCCTTCATAGATATAACATTTAATGAATATATATATAATATTTTTTATATTATTCGGTCCAAACGGCCCAAACTGGTCTCTACCGTCCGAATTTAAGAAAAATAATAGACTGAAAACTAGACCGAAAGTCAAATCGGTCCAAGATCGGACGGAGCGAATAATCCGGTCCAGTCCACCAGGAGCTATATATATACAACCCTACTCCTAAGTCATATGTTTGAGTAAATTATCTATTTTGTCAAATAATACTCACTCGTTTAAGTTTGGGATAGAATGCAACTGCTACCTATATATTTTATAACAACCAAGTAGGCTTAATTTTATAGTAAAAAACACATACAAGCAAAACTAGTACCTAGCCAGATAAGAGGTCCACTATTTTCAGCCCCGAAAATGATTCTGTCACGCGTGGCCGGTGGAAGCGCGCCTTAGGAGCAGGGAGGGAGTGGTTTGGTGGGGAAAGTGGCTGATTTGGGGGTGATGATGTGGCAGATTTCTAATTGGATGGGTTGGTAGAGGTTGTGTAATATGCAAATAAATTTGTTTTGCTTATAACTTTTAAACCGTGATGAATTTTTTAACGAAACAAAAACCATTGGATTCGTTATGAAAAATACATTCCAACAAGACTAATATTTATATATTTTAAACAAAAAATATAAAAATGACATGAAAAGATTATTTTGGATGCCAATTAACTATTTTGGGCGTCAATTAACCATCTTTGGGTATCAACAACCATTTATGGGTGTCATTAGCTATTTATTGGTGTCGTTATAATTTTAGGTGTCAATGAACCATTTTGGGTGTCATTTAGTGATCTTAGGTGTCAAATAGACATATTTGTGTGTCGTTATGTTGTTTTAGTTGTCATATGCAAATAAATTTGTTTTGCTTATAACTTTTGAACCGTGATGAATTTTTTAACGAAACAAAAACCATTGGATTCGTTATGAAAAATGCATTCCAACAAGACTAATATTGATATATTTTTAACAAAAAAATATAAAAATTACATGAATAGATTATTCTGGATGCCAATTAACCATTTTGGGTGTCAATTAACCATCTTTATGTGTCAATAGCCATTTATGGGTAACATTAGCTATTTATTGGCGTCGTTATAATTTTAGGTGTCAATGAACCATTTTGGGTGTCATTTAGTGGTCTTAGGTGTCAAACAGACATATTTGGGTGTCGTTATGTTGTTTTGGTTGTCAATACCTTATTTGAGTGTCATTTTAAACTTTTGGGTGTCAATGAACCATTTTAGGCGTCAATTACTTTATTTGGGTGTCATATTTATAGTTTTGAGTGTCAATTAACCATTTTGGGCGTCAATTAACCATTTTTGGGTGTCAATAACCATTTATGGGCGCCATAGCATCTAAAAATATCTTATTTGGGCGTCATTTTAAACTTCTGGGTGTCAATGAACCATTTCGGCGTCAATTACCTTATTTGAGCACCATCTTTATCCTTTTGGGTGTAAATGCACTATTTTTAGCGTCAATTAACTATTTTTAGGTGTCTATAACCATTTATGGGTGCCACCTTATTTGTGTGTCATCTTTATACTTTTGGGTGTCAATGAACTATTTTGGGCGTCAATTAACTATTTTGGGTGTCAATAACCATTTATGAGTGTCATAACATCCAAAAATGCCTTATTTGGGCGTCATTTTAAATTTCTGGGTGTCAATGAACCATTTTAGGCATCAATCACCTTATTTGGACACTATCTTTATGCTTTTGGGTGTAAATGCACTATTTTGGGCGTCAATTAACTATTTTTGGGTGTCAATAACCATTTATGGGCGCCATAACATCTAAAAATGGCTAAATAGCGTAAAAAATGGTTAAATAGTTATATTGGTTGTCAATTCCTTATTTGGGCATCATCTTTATATTTCTGGGTGTCAATGAACTATTTTAGGCGTCAACTAACTATTTTTGGGTGTCAATAACTATTTATGAGCACCATAATTAGTTGTCAATTAACCTATATATATCATTTTTATATTTTTTAATCTAAAAATATGTCAATATTAGACTTGTTAGATTGCATTTTTCGTAACGAAACCAACGGTTTTTGTTTAATTAAAAAATTCATTACAGTTTAAAAGTTATAAAAGAAACAAATTTATTTACCTATTTCCTAATTTTAAAAAAACTACCCAATCACCATTCGCGCTTCACCCAACGTGACTACGTGAGCATCTCCGAATCTTAGGCCTAGTTTAACAAAATAGATGCATCAAATTAATGACAACGGCTGTCATTGTGTATTTGCTTTGTACCGTTGTGCGGCGGGAGATACAGGCGGCGGAAGGCGGCTGCGGTCGGGTCAATACGATCACCAGTCGGATCTAATCTCGCGCTGACCACAAATGCCCCCAGGGCATCCGCCGCCGTCGCGGCTGATAGCTCTTTTCCAGCATTCCCGTGCCTCCCTCCTGGTCCTCTCCCGGTTGCCCGCCGTCACAACCGGGACCGGCGTTCGGTTCTGTTCTTCACTTTCCTCCACTTCTGCTTCTTCCTCTCCCCTCTCGTTACTGCCATTCCTGAATCATGACCATTCAGCCGCCGACTTCGGTCCCGACGCCGTTGCCGCATCTTTTAAAGACTGGTTTAAGAAGCCGACTTCTCTCCTGGACCACATCTACGACCTGCTGGCCTTCACTAACAGCGGTAAAGACCTCGATGCGGCTCTTTCCAGCCTTCGACTCCCTCTCAGCGAGAGCTTCGTCCATAGAGTGCTCCACCACCGGCCTCGGCTCTCGCCGTCATCCGCCGATGAAGCTATCCACACCTCCGCATCCACGGTGAAGGATGACTTCCTCGTACTGCGAATCAAGTTCTTCGATTGGGCCGGCCGCCAGCGGCACTACAACCACACACGCGCCGCCTACCACACGGTTTTCAAGCTCCTCGCCAAAGCCAATCGTGCTCCCACCATCCTAGACTGGCTCGCCGTCTTTTCCACGACGACTCGTCAAGATCCGACCTTCCTCCAATATCCCAAACTCCGCTTCAATGACACCCTCGTCATCAGCTACTGTGTCGCTGGTCGATCCGATGCTGCCCTGCGGGTATTCAGTAGAATGCGTTTCTGGGGTTTGGACCTTGACTCATTTGCCTACCATGTCCTCTTTAACGCTCTCGTCGAGGCACGCACATTTGATGTTGCTGACTCCATGTACCGTCAGATTACTGAGCGTGGCCATTCCGGCCCAATCACATCGTTCATTCACGTCAAGAGCCTGTGTAAGCGCGGCATGCTCGACCAGGCCAAGGATGTACTTGTCCTGGAGCTGGGGCCCTATGCTCGACCTCTGCCCCCTCGAGGGCGTTACTCAGGCCCGGCCACCCTGGATAGGGCGGTAGCATTCTTGGTTGAGGCCCTGTGCAAGAGGAGGAGGTTGGACGAGGCAGAACGCTTGATCCATGAATTTGGGGACTCCCGCTCATATATCGCCTGGTTTAACAATCACATTGATGCCTTGCGGGTCGACGCAGCAATTGGGTTCCTCCGTGACAAGAGAGATTCAGAGGGGTATGTTCCTGAGGTTTCAGTCTACAACAAGCTCATCCGCCACCTCCTTTTCCAGAACCGCTTTGAGGAATTTTATGATTTTCTCATGGAGATGAGGGATGGAGGGGTAAAACCAGACCGAGGCACCATGAATGCCACCCTCTGTTATCTTTGCAAAGCTGGGATGGTTGATGTAGCCATTCGTCTCTACGATTCGAGGCAGGAAATTGGCCTTATACTTAATAGCATGGCAGTTAACCATCTGATCAATGCTTTCTGCGGTGAAAAAGAGGCTGATATGGCATGCGCCATCCTTGAGGCTTCAATGAAGCATGGCTATTTCCCAGGGAAGCAGACTTTCAATCTTCTTGCAAAATTCCTGTGCAGTGTGGGAAGATTGGATAAAATGGATGAGTTACTAGATGCAGCCATTGAGAGGGATATCATACCCGTGAATAAAGCATATGGCAGGTATGTATCAACGTTGTGCAAAGGCGGTAAAATAGAAGATGGATACATGGTCTTAACGAATAGGTCTGGCATAGCGCTTACTAGCGACGCATATGTGCGCCTGATTTATGGGTTTATTTGTCTGAAGAGGCATGATATGCTTTGCCGATTGCTGTGGGAAATGCAAGAAAACGGGCATGTGCCAGGCAAGAGACTCTTTCAGGATGTTATTGCTTGCTTATGCCAGACTGAATCCCATGAATCACATCGCCTTGTTCTCAACCTGCTACGCCTGCAGTTGTCAAGGAGAGAACTTGATCACAGGACATGCTACAATTATTTCATCAATGCGCTTGGGAATGCCAAGCAACCAGAAATAGCTTGGGAAGTCTTCAAAATGATGGTAAATGACGGTATTTCTATCAACAGAGAAAGTCAAATTCTTATGTTGCTTTGCCTTGTGAAAAGCGGGCGTATAGGCGATGCACTGAGTTACTTTAATGATATGAATAAAGGACTTGGGACCAGCATGCGAGTGTACAATGTGTTGATAACAGGCCTATGCAAAGCTGATAAACCGGATCAAGCATATTTTGTATGGAAAGAGGTTAGAGAAAAGTGTTTGACTCCTAGTCTCCATTGTTATGAGGAGCTCATCAAAGTCTTGTGTTCTCATGAGGATTATCCTAAGGCTGTTACTGTTATAGAAGATTTTGATAAAACTGGTCGTCCTGTTTCTCCGTATATTTGTAATGTCATACTATACCATACATTGAGGAATTCGGAACTTGTTAAGGCTTGGATTCAGCACGACAATGATAGTGAAGTGATTAGGGATCTTGCAGCCACTGAAAAAGATGCTAGTATACCACAGCGTCCAAGTCTGCGGCAGCTTGCTTTTGCATTTTCTGGAGGGATCAGAATAAGAGATAGCCTAGACAGGCTGGATGAAACTTTTGCTGAACTGTTTCCAGTAAACTTGTATACTTACAACATGTTACTGTGTGCTCTGGCTCAATCAGGGAAGATGAACTATGCATGTAATACCTTCGACAGGATGTGCAGAAAGGGTTATGTTCCCAACAGATGGACCTACAATTTCATTGTTAACGGCTTCTGCATGAATAAACAGAAGAAGGATGCTGAGATTTGGATCAACAAAATGTATCAGAATGGTTATTTCCCAACCCGGTACACACAAAATCTGTTTAGCAGAATATTGGACAATGAATGAATTAACAAAGCACTTCAAGATGTTATCATGGGAAGCTCTCTCATTCAGTTGCAATTGGGCAGAGCAATTTACTATATGGAGGTAGGATTGAATAACCTTTTACTTTCAGACAACCCTTTCTTCATAGATGAAACTTGCACTTAACATCATTATCTTTTTAATAAAATCAATGGAAAAGTAAAGTTTAACATAATTCTCAAACTCTTAAATATTATACCATTACAGTGCTAAAGTTAAAGCTTAAATAAGACAAAAATTTTGCTTTCCAACTCTGACCTCATCACAAATGGTCTATAACGTTCTCCTTTTTACCAACAAAAACGACCATGATTTCTTTGATTATATAGGGTTGGATACATTCAAAGTCCCCTGCAACTGCACAAAGATGCAAAAGAATCAACACACACACAGTTTATCTCCAATTTGCATATGAAAGAATTGGTACTAGCACTCTGTAAGCTGATGAGAATCCATCAGTCAACTCCTTCATGATAGTTAAAGCTGGATTCTGGACGTCTCACCTTCTCGGGTTGGCAACTTTGATGAGGTAAGATCTGACACCTAAAAGTTGTAAATCTTTTTATATGTATTGACATAGTTGACGTCAACAGTTGCTAGCTTCTATGTTGACAACAAATGTAAAGTGGAATACTCAGAACTATAAATTCGGGCTTTATTATCCAGAGAAGTTATTTATTTATTTTTTATTTAAGATGGACAACCAGCCAGATTAACTAATATTATGTGTTTACTATTTTTTTTCCAAATGTTGAAAGTTAGTACAATGAATGTAATTACATGAGTTTAGTAGAGAATGTATGTGTCATATTACCCAATGAACGTGCTGGATATTCGGCCTATATGATTTGAAGTAAGGGTAATCCAATCCATTGGAATATGGTATCTGGTATTAACGAGATATTAATTCAAATCAACTTCCAAGTAATTTGTTGCTCCTCTACTTCTTAAAATCTTGGAGGTTGTATATCAAATTAGGAATCAATGTCTTGATTTGCAAACAACCAACAACTTTGGTTAAACCTCTTAGTCATTTTCATTGCAACTTTTAAATCACCAATGGCACATTTGCTCCGTTCCCGACCATCCCACACCTATATGCACAAGTCTTGAGTCTTGACTTTATTTGATTACACTGTTATAATGATCAATCATTGCTTTCTTTTGTAATTGGTATCATGGTTTCAAGAAGCAATATGTGTTGTATGAATGGAGAGGTTACTGAACATAGTATATGAGGTTTTGGATTTTTAATAATTTAATTATTATATCTATGTTAAATACATGAATCATAGAGTAGCGTATTTAATTTGTACACTTACGTATTTGGACCCCAAAACTTGAGATTGATTCAAATATAACGTTCTGATGAGAAGTAAATCATGCATTCTAGAATCTTTTAAGCATAAACTTCAATGAAACACACATGAAATGGTTTAAAAAAACATACAACACCAAATAATAAAGACTGACGAAAAATACAAAAAGATGTCTGCATGTCACAAAGGTCCAAAACAACAAAAACTAAATAAGCATGCAACTCAAGTCCTAAACATACAACACAAGAGTACATCAAGAGAATGTTACCAATAAAAGTCTAATGTAGTTCCATAAAAACAGGCACATCTCCACCATCATCATCAGTAGACACATCATCTAGAAGTGCATCTTCCTCAAACGGAGGGGGTGATATAGGAGCATGTGCACCACATGTCTGTGCACTGATAGCAACACAATTGTCAATAGGCTGTAGAACTTCATAGACTCCTGTAGCCTCTCCTACATCTCTTCAAAAAAGTCCTTCACTAGGGAAAATCTCATCAGTCTGAATTGTGTGTAAAATATCATCATCGACTATCCACGCCATGGCATAACTCCTATCACCAGTCACAAGCTTCCTTTTCCACTGCTCATGAAGTTTAGCATTCAAAGTTAACATAGTGTGGACCTGACATTTGAAAATATGTAGGGATAGATTGAAATCTTCACGGAATATAGAGTTCATTTCACCTAACATAGACTATCAAAGATACCCTACACCTTCAAAAGTACTCTAGTTTTTCTCGCATTCAGATGTAAAAGAGGTTAAGCTAAGGATATTGATGGCCAGTTCTTGCAATGGGGGTGCTTCTCCTCCATGCACATGCCACCAATCAACTACATAACATAAATTATATAGTAGATATAATTGAATTCTCAGCACTTACAAGATAATTTAAGTAATGTATACTAAATTAACATGGGATGAGCTTATAAAGAAAGATTTTGAATCTCTACATCTTAACCAGAATATGGCCCTTGATAGAGCTGAAGGGAAACAAAGGATCCATGTAGCCGACCCCAACATAGTTGGGACTGAGGCTTAGATGATGATGATGATACCTGGTCTGTAGTCATCATCATTCACCACACACTGCCTCAATGCTAATGGCTTTCCATATTTGCCACACTTCATCATGTAGGATGTGAATTTCTTGTTTGTGATTTGATCTTAGATTTCAATACCAAGAAAGAACACCTCCACACACTTCATCAAGCCATCCATCAACTCGCGTTGGTTTTCAATTTCAGCTTGATCCTTCTAGAAATAGTAGGGAGTCAGATAATATGCAGCCAACTGAAGGGGAGTAGCTAATATTTCTTGGTTTTATAAGTGATGGCGTTGATGAATGGCCTATAAGAGACATCAACTCCCTTAAAAACTGCCATTATCTTTTTTTTTTTGCTGTTTGTAGTCCACCATACACAAACCCCATAGAAGGCTTCTTCTCACCATCAACAATCCTAAAAAAGATTAATGGGGTAATGATTTTCACAGCTAAGGTGATTTGGTTCTAGAAAGACGTAGATAAAACAGTTGTGGATTTATCTCTACTTTGGTCTTACACTATTTGCATTGCCCCCATTCGTTGAGAACATTAGGTTCAACTTATCCTGTTTGGTCAAGCAAACTGTGTAGTGTTAGAAAAGAAGCAGCAAGTCTAGTGACTCTAGGCCTCATAATCTCCCCCTTTTCAGTGAATTTGCGCATTAAACTTAGGCTTTTATGATGTGCAGAAATGAATGTAATGAGCTCCTTAACCTTCTTGATGGCACTTTTTGTTCACAAATATTTGCCAAACTCATCAAGAATCAAATCTACGAGTTGAGCAGTACATGAGGTCCAAAAAATGTGAGGAAATTTATCATTCAGCAACCTCCCACTAGATCATTTGCAACAACATTATTAGTGACAATTCGGATGACATTTTGAGCCCCAACCTTAATGCGACATCATCAATAAATCCCATGATTGAATCACATATATGAATCTTAGATGAGGCGTCAATTGTTCTGAGAAAGCAAATCATGTGCTCAACTCACAATTCACTAGCAAATCCATCAAACTCCTATTTCTTCTATCACTCCAAGCATTTGTCATTATTGTATGCCCATACCTATTCCACATGCCTGTATGTGGTTCAAGTCCTGCATTTGTGATCTCAACCTCTTTCTTCAATACAAACTCACTCACCTCATAGTGAGACGGGGGCTTATAGTTTTTACCATGTTGACCAATCACCTGACACATCTCTACAAATGCAGTGTTAATAGCTTTGAAAGGCAGCAAAGAGCGATTAAGCTACCAACCAACAAATTGGTTCACCCTCTCTCTCTGGGTCTTGTCTATGACCCCCTTTGTTCCTACCTAGCACATAGACAAGTCATTGCTCGGGGTGCCACGAGCCTCATTGCTTTCATCCACCTTCCCATGTCCATGATATCATCAACTCTTTTTCAAACACTTGCTATGGCTTTCGACTTCTCATCCTTCTTCACACGTATCTCCTCCATTGTTTGCCTAATATTCCACTTGACCTCTTGATCAACTTCAATGCATGCATTCACAATGCCCTTGATGCGAGCTAGATGTTGCTTTGGGTTATTTGATCCCTGACACGATTTTACTGTGCGTATAACGCAAGTGCACGCGTCAATGTAATATATGCCTTGTGAGGCTCGAGTCGAACTCAGGGAAACGGAATTCTCGGTAGACTACTACTAACTACTCACGATAAGCTAAAATGGTTTTAAAAATTTGAGGATTGTTTAAAAAAAAATAAAACAAAAGAAAATGGAACGATCGATTAAATGGTTGGTTTAATCAATTGCAATGAAATCTTTAGGATTGCGGTTTCACCGCGGGTTCTCGTTGCACTGAGTTTTACACAATTACCATGCAATGTCTCCTAATTCGGGTAGTGGCCTGAAATTAGAATTGCTTGCTTCCGCAATACAATTCACTACCTTAACCTAAGTTGGTTCCACGTCAGTAGCAACATATGTCTTAGATAAGGTGCATGAAATTTAGGTCTAAAGGTTCCCACCATTAATCGTACATCACCTTTTCCAAGGAATTTATTGATTAATGTGATTTTCGTTTCTTTTCAACCGTTAATTCTTCGTCAAAAGCAATTAAGGGTATTAGATTATCACTATGGTGATCAAGCACAATGATATAATAGAGAAAACGATAGCATACCACGAATTTCAGAGACAAATTATGATAAACTATGTTGAAATTGTCATACAACGATCACCCGGGCTACTCCCAGTCCTAAAGACAAAGGGGATTAGCCCCGCATGTTCATCTCAGTAGAAAACATGGTGAAGGAAAGAGAAAACATGGAGAAAACGTGGATAGATGTAAAGTAACCCCTGAACGGAGAAGATCCAGGCGTTCCTCGGCGTAGGATGAGCGTTCTACAACCTTCCGGTGGTGGAAAACTCCTTCTACGGCCTCCGGAACAATCGGTGCGTAGCTCTGGCTCCGTTCTTCCTCCTCTCTTCTCCTCGAGACTTGTGCAACGGCTAATGACGTGATAGCTGGCTTAGAGCCGCCGTTTTTAGGTATAAGCACCACTTTAGGCCGCCAAAACATCACCACTGTACGATTAGACTCGAGCTGTAGATTAACCTGATCTGACGACGTCGATACCATTGACGCGAGTCGATGGTATCGACCCACCCGGATACCGGCAGTCCTTTACTTTTCTAGGTTTGCTCTGACATGATCTCGATACCATCGACTTTTGGGTCGATGGTATCAACACCTTAGGCGTTGCTTTTTTGTGGAATCCGACGCTTAAGCTGATTCTACTGAGACAGAGTCGATACTATCGACTATTTGGTCGATAGTATCGACTTGTAGAAATCTGACTCGCTGAAGCTATCTCGCTACCATTGACTTCTAGGTCCATGGTATCGACTCATTCTGCTCTTTTACGGCTACCTCCCTGTGGCCCTGTCGATACTATCGACATCCGTCAATGGTATCGACAGCTGTATATATCCCTTTTGCCTGAAAATCAAAGATAAACTCGAATCAACTTTGATAAATATGATCATTCATACCAAATGAGATAAAACAAGGTAAATTTGATGCATAATGAGATTATAGGCTGAAGGAACTGAATCATGCAATATTAACCATGAAAATGACCAATAATCGCATAAAGCACATATGAAACTAGCCTATAAAAGTGACTCAAAATCCTCGCATCAAACTCCCCTAAGCTAGATCTTTGCTCGTCCTCGAGCACAAAACTGTAGAATAGAATTGCGAGGGTCAACTAAAGAACATACTAGCATAAACGACATCACTGTATGATTCCCACCTGACATGCACATGCCGACCCTCACTGACCACAGAACGGTAACTACCCTAAAGGTGATAATAATCGTTCATGAGAGATGCCCACCCCAAGACCAATGAACACTATCAAATAAGGTAGTTGATATAATAAATTCCTCCGGTTTAGGCTTGGTGCATCTTGTGATCTCCTATCTACGTTGCTCATCTCCTAACTACTATCTACATGGAAGCAGATCTCCTGATATACAAGGATGATGAGATAATCATGGGTGGCCTACTGTTTTGAGCAACGGGTGGATGGAATGGGCGGCTATGGAAGAACAGAAAGCACTAAACAATCAATCATGTAAACACAATAAAAATGACCTAAATGATGCATATGCGTATAAAAATGACCTAATGCCTACATTTTAGGTGGAATGATGCATGTACTATCATTCCGTCTCAAGGTGAGATGGAATATCTAAGAAAACTACACCATGTGCTTATTCTTTTTAATTCTCAGGTGAGAACATGTTCCTTCCTCCCTCTTCTTCTTTATTATCTCTCAAATCCTTTTTTTCTTCTCTTTTCTTGTTTTTTTTAAACCCTCATTTTTTATAAATGACAATGAGTTATTTGCTGGGCTTTCTTCCTTTTTCATAACTTGTACATTTGATGCATTCATTTTGGAGGGTATGGAACAAATTCACACCTTTAATATTTTTAGAAAAACATAAGACACATGATGTACTATATGCTCAAAAGATACAAATGCAACTACATAATATCAATTATGCAACTACTATGACATGCACATAAAGATAATGTGTATGTAAAACTATTCTCTACTTTTCATTTTTTTTCATTTGTATTTTTCATGCAAAACATGCAAGAATAACTGTAATGTAAGACCTATCTACATGGAATACAGTCAATGAGTGAAAGATAGTAATGTGCTCCCAGTTCTTATGGTGGAGTGTGAATGACATTGCGGTGGGTAGATCACAAGACTAATTGACAGAACCATCGAAAGATATTATATGTCCCTCCTTACTGACTTGTGTACCACTAAATCAAGGGGTTTCTCTCTCATTTATGATTAAGGTCTCGTTACCATTTGGTCAGTTTAGGCTCGACATCCAAAACCGTCCACATTTCTTGAATCATCCGGATGTACAATTATGATCATATGTTTTAAAGTTGACCTACCCAATTGTTTTCATAAGTTAAGTGTTCAATTTCAAACAAAGCAAGCTTACAATTACTTGAATTTTTTTCTTCTTCAAATTAATGCTCAAATTTCAACTTTCCCATATGAAAACAAGAGATGACACACATTTAAAATTAGACATCCACGGATTACACTAGATAGATGTGGATCCTAAAAAAAGCTGTAAACAATAAAAACTAGAAAATACTAAAACAAAAGAAGATAAAAAATAAAGACTAAGATAGAAACTGTTCCATTTCCCCCCTAATCTTGAATTCAACTATGGCCTCATAGTAAAAAACAACTTTAGAAGGTGGAACAGTGATACCCTTCTATTGCTGTGGCGGTGGAAATGGCGGGTACTGCTGGGTATGGGGGTCCCACTCAGGATACTGCCCCTGAAAGCTCGAATCATAAGTCGGCATGGGCGGTGGCTGTGGATACCCTCCGAAGTAGTCGCAACTCCAATAATGATCGTAGAACGGCTGCTGTTGTTGCTCGATCCTCCCCAACTGGTCGTAGACCTGCTGTTGGTTGGCGAACAACTGACGTTCATTCTAAAAAATCGCCTGCTGATTCACATACAACATGTTGGTCGTGTCCTGTATATCTGCAAAGGATGCGGTATGCAGTTGCTGCGTCTCCTGAATGCCTTGCAGCATGGTATACAATCCCTGCATCGAAAAGGCATCCTCTCCTTCCTGAGAGGGCTGTGGTGGCGGAGGCTGCGAGGATGATGATGCACCCGGATAGAAGTGTGGCCGCTTCCTCAGTGCCACTCGTGTCGGAAGAGGAGTAACAATCTCCTCTTCCTCCTCATGCTCGTCGCCGTCATCGTTGTCATTGTCCTCCTCGTCTTCTGTACTGTCAGAATCGTCAATGGCAATAATGGGCCACCTGAAATGCTGGGCCCCCTGAATGTTGAAGACGGGATCAGGGAGTGCACACTCCTGATACTCTTTGTTGACGTGGCAGTGCGCATAGACCACGCCGTCACGAACTGTCAGAAGGTTGGAGCGGTGGAAATGAGCAAGATTCACCGGATTTTTGCTGACCAGTAGAGGAAGTGATGACAGGTTTAGCCCAAGATAGAGGGCTAGTGGCGTGATAAGTCCCCCAAAATGAATAGGGGCTCTTCTGGTACTCCTCTTCACGGTTATCACGCGCGTCAAGAAAAACACGCCCCAGTTTAACTTTATCCTCTTCAGCAGCTTGTAGAGGAAAAATAAATCCGTCTCCTGGAATTTGCTCAAAGAAAGCTCGCCTCAAGCAAAGAAGGTGATGCAAAGCATACGGTGTAAAACCCGCACGAACGGGTGCTCGAAGTCGGCCACTGCCGCATTGTGATAGTTGATCGATTTCCCCGCCGGAATGGTTACCAGTTCCGCAAACATCACATCATAATCAGCCCGATTATCTGGTCATTTAGTACTGCTCGGGTGAGTGCCACCAGTTGTAGATCGAGTTGAATTGGTCGAGCGTAATAGTGTAGTTGCGGTTGAACAAACGGAAGGAAACGCGGCCTTTGATCCACTCGCGGTAGGTGGCGATAAGGTCATTGGGCACAATACAAATGTCGAGGGATGCCATGAACTCCGCCACGATCTCCTTATAAGTTGGCCACTCGCCAAAGAAAGGATGACCCTCAACGTGGTAGGGAATTGCTTCCTCCCATGCTGTTGCCCTCCTCCCAACTTGGCCAAGGAGGACATAGTTGAGGTTGTTCTCAAAGCCAAGGTCCCAGATCATTGCTCGATCAACGTAACGAGTGGGCTCTATTGGCCGCTTCATCAACTCGTCGAAAGTTTTCTTCACGTCCGTCGAGGGATGGGCAATCCTCGGACGAGGAATGGAGCCCAGCGTTGGTGGCACAAATGTGTCAATCTCCATAGCAGCAGCGCGTGAGGAAGATGAAGCCGTGTTCTTCACCATGATGGACGGAGAAAAGGTATAGAAGAAGAGCTCGGTGAAGGTCGGAGAAGATGATCTCCGCAGTTGATGCAGAACTCGGAGAAGATCGCTCGCTTGCTCGGAGTACGCCTTTGATTGCTCACAAGTGCTCAAACTAAATAGGAGCGGAGAAGATCTAAAGGTGTGAAGAAGAAATGAACTCAACCCCTCCTTTTATAGATGAGATCGACGCCTCTATTGACCCGTCGATACCATCGACGGGATGTCGATGGTATTGACACATGTAGCACGATCCGTCTTCCGCTAGTATCGACGGTCGTCGATTGATGGATGTCGGAGGCCCGGATCGATGACGTGTCGATAGTATCGACTCATCCCACGGATCGCCTCCAGAATTGGCGCGCTTTGTTGACGGCGTCTCGCGAATCGCTGACGTGTCCCTTCGATACCATCGACGGGGTGTCGATGGCATCGACTTCTGTATGCATCAGTTATCCTCGCGAGGCCTTGGCTCTGGTTTTGCCTAAAGTAAAGTCGATACCATCGACGATGGTGTCGATGGCATCGACATGACTGAGAAAATTTCATCTGAAAATCTCCAGAGATGTCGCAAGCATCGACCATGGGGTCGATGCTATCGACTTGCTCCAGAAAATTTTGTCGATCAGCCTGATGGGCCTCGTCGATAGTATCGACGGAGCAAGTTTTCAGTAGCTATCGCTCTACACCCTGGTCGCTACCATCGACACAAGAGTCGATGGTATCGACACCCAAACAGTCCTGCACACTTAACACACACATCAGGGCATCATTTTTATACTAAAAATGAATTTAATGAAAGCTACTTAAGTAAGTGGAAATGAAATCTACCAATGGTTGGGTTTCCTCCCAACAAGCGCCCTACTTTAACGTCTTAGGCTAGACGAAATAAAGCTCATCATTCTTCCTTAAGTGCCATGAGTTTAACCTCATGCACCTTTCTTTTATAATCCTCCCCATAATAGTGCTTCAATCTTTGGCAGTTCACTAAGAACGTTCTGTCACCATCCTTAACCATGATAGCACCATGGGGTCGCACCTCCTCTACTATAAACGGTCCACTCCAGCGTGATCGTAATTTTCCAGGGTGCAACTTTAACCTTGAATTGAACAAAAGTACCAGCTCACCCTTCTTGAACATCCGCAGCTGGATATGGCGATCGTGGATTTGCTTTGTGCGCTCTTTATAAATCCTTGAGTTCTCGTAGGCATTCATTCTCAGCTCATCTAGCTCATTGAGTTCTAACATTCTCTTTCTCCCAGCCTCGTCCATGCTCAAATTCAATTTCCTTAACGCCCAATGCGCTTTGTGCTCCAATTCTATCGGCAAATGGCATGCCCGACCGTACACCAACCTGGAAGGCGTAGTGCCTATAGGTGTTTTGAATGCAGTCCTGTATGCCCATAATGCATCCAGTAGCAACGCACTCCAATTTTTTCTTGACGAAACCATGGTGCGCTCCAAGATCTTCTTAATTTCTCTTTTTGACACTTCCACCTGGCCTTGTGTTTGCGGGTGATACGGGGTGCCTACATTGTGCTTAACCCCGTATTTACTCAGTAATGCAGTGAATTTTCGATTCGTGAAGTGGGTGCCACCATCACTGATGATCATCCATGGCGCACCAAATCTGCAGAAAATATGATCTTTTACAAACCTGCACACTACCGCAGAATCATTAGTCCTTGTAGGTATTGCCTCTACCCACTTCGATACATAATCAACAGCAAGTAAGATATACAAATTGGAGTTGGAGGACACAAATGGTCCCATAAAATCAATACCCCACAGATCGACACCTCAACTTCTTGGAATACCGTGAGGGGCATCTCTTGCCATTTTGATATATTACCTGCCCTTTGACAGGAATCACATCGTCTCACATAGTCATAGGTGTCCCTGAAAAGTGTAGGCCAGTAAAGGCCACTCTCTAGCACCTTAGCCGCCGTCCTTGCACTTGCATGATGACCGCCGGTAGGTAGTGTATGACAATGACTAAGTACACTCTCATATTCATACTCAGGAACACACCTGCACAAGATTCCATCCCTGCATTATCTCAACAAAATCAGATCATCCCAAAAATAACATCTTAAAGAGTGGAAAAACCTTTTCTTCTCTTGATAGGTCCAATCATTTGGGATTTCTTTACAGGCAAGGTAATTGACAATATGCGAAAACCAAGGATCCGTCGATTGAATTGTAAGAATTTGCTCATCCGGAAACGTCTCGGTAATGGGTATGTGGGTGTCCTTTTCATCAACCCGCTCTAACCGAGATAAGTGGTCCGCAACCACATTCTCAATACCTGCCTTATCTTTAATTTCAATGTCGAATTCTTGTAACAATAAAATTCACCTAATCAATCTAGGTTTTGCATCTTTTTTCTCCATTAGGTATTTTATGGCGGCATGATCAGTCCACACCACAACCTTAGAACCCACTAGATATTGTCTAAATTTTTCAAAAGCGAAAACCACGACAAGTAGCTCTTTCTCAGTAGCGGTGTAATTGAGTTGTGCATCATTTAAAGTTTTAGACGCATAAAAAATTACTGTAGGTTTGTTCTCAAGACGCTGCCCTAGAACAGCCCCGACGGCAAAATCCGACGCGTCACACATAAGCTCGAATGGCTTAGTCCAATCCGGCGTTTGAACAACCGGCGTAGAAATCAGTTTGTCCTTAAGCACCTCAAAAGCATGCAGACATTTATCGTTGAAATAAAAAACAACATCTTTCTCAAGCAATTCCGAAAGCGGCTTAGCTATTTTTGAAAAGTCCTTGATGAACCGGCGATAAAATCCCGCGTGACCAAGGAAACTCCACACCCCTTTCACCGTATTTGGTGGAGGTAGTTTGGAAATAACCTCAATCTTTACTGGATCCACCTCCAGTCCTTTGCTGGACACCTTGTGTCCTAGCACTATGCCTTCATTTACCATCATGTGGCACTTTTCCCAATTGATGACTAAATGTGTGTCCTCACATCTCTGTAACACCCTATCAAGATTCTGCAAATATTCTTCAAACGACGCACCATAGACGGAAAAGTCGTCCATAAAAACCTCCAAACAACGCTCAACCATATCCGAGAAAATAGCAAGCATGCAGCGTTGAAAAGTGGCCGGTGCGTTGCACAAATCAAACGACATTCGGCGATAAGCAAATGTTCCGTAAGGACAAGTGAAGGCGGACTTCTCTTGATCCTTAGGATCAATGGAAATCTGATTGTAACCGGAGTAGCCATCCAAAAAACAAAAATGAGAGCGGCCAACCGGTCGCTCTAAAATCTGATCAATAAATGGAAGAGGAAAGTGATTTTTTAGAGTAGCGGAATTCAAGCGCCGGTAATCGATGCAAACACGCCACCCGGTTACCAATTGGGTGGTGATAGGTTCATTCAACAAATTTTGAGTAACAGTGATTCCCCCCTTTTTAGGGACTACCTGTGTGGGGCTTACCCATGTCGAGTCTGAAATGGCATAGATGATGCCCGCCGAAAGGAGCTTGATCACCTCCTTAACGATCTCCATCATGCTAGGATTTAATCGACGCTGTGGCTGAATCACTGGCTTGGCTCCGTTTACAAGCCGAATTTTGTGCTGGCAAAGAGTAGGAGAGATCCCCTTGATGTTAGAAACGGACCACCCAAATGCACCACGGTGGTTCTTCAACACCATCATCAGTTGTGCTTCCTCATCGACACTCAGATATGCCGATATGATCACCGGAAGCTTCTCATTATCCGCCAAGAAAACATACTTGAGGTGGGGGGGCAGCGGTTTGAGTTCCAACTCAGGTGGGCTGACTAAGGAGGATTGAAGCGGTGGTGGCAACGGTCCCAGATCTTCATAGTGCTTGGTGTAATAGCAAGGAAGCACTTGAAGCATCTTTACACATTCTTGCAATGAGGTGCGTCTCATCCAATCTTCCATTAAGTTGAAAATACATGCTTTAAGGGGCAGTTGCGAGTATGAGTCAAACATGGAAACTACTATAGCCTCATCCTCAGTAGACGGTGAAACTTCTTCTTTATCGTCGGGATAACCCACTGCTTTCACAAGAGAAATTACCTTCGTCTGCTCCATGATGTCCACATCAATTGTTCCCTTATCTACATTCGTCATAACGTGAGCCATATCAAGGAATGGCTTCCCTAGACAAAGAGATATATGGTGATCAAAGTGCTTTATTTTATGACATTGTTCACTTGCTTGTGACTGGTAAGGAGTTGGTGGCATGAGTATTTCAAATCTGTCATCGGCTATACCCATTGTTAACCGGCCTCTACCCATCTCCAGTATCATGTCGGCAGTGGCTTGAAAGGGTCTTCCTAGGAGCAGCTCATTCCCATGCTCATCTTGCATCTCCATGACGACAAAATCAGCCGGAAATACAAATCTATCAACCTTTACTAAGACATCCTCGTAGATACCGTACGGCCTCACTACAGAATTGTCTGCCAGTTGAATTGTCATATTGCTCTTCCGAGATTCCTTTAGCCCAAGCTTTTTGAATGTAGAAAGGGGCATCAGGTTGATACTTGCCCCGGAATCACATAGTGCCTCACCAAATTTGACTTTACCAATATAGCAGGAGATGTTGAAACAACCCAGATCTTGTCGCTTTGGTGACAATTTTCCCAGAATGAAAGCGCTGACCTGCTCCTTAAGCACTACTACCTCGGTATCAGGTATCTTCCTCTTTTTGGTAATTATATCTTTCAAAAATTTACCATACGAGGGTATATGCTCAATCGCCTCCAACAAATGAATATTAACAGAAAGTTTTCTAAAACTGTCCAGAAACTTCTTGAACTATGCATCTACTTTCTTGGCTTTGAGACTATTGGGGTAAGGGACGGGAACGACCTGTGCCCTCTGATGTGGTGGCACATATGGCATCATATTATCTTTCTCTTTCTCTGCAATCGGCTCATCTGTGGCCTTGTCTCCTTCACCTTCAACCGTCTCTGCCACTTCAGTACCCTCTGCGGTCTCACCTTGATTTTTTTGTTGTTGGGTGCTCGGTTCATCAACAATAGGGTTTAAAAGTTTCTTTCCACTCCTTAGTAGAATGGCTTTGGCCTGGTGGTTCCCTCCTGGAACATTTGTGTTTCCTGGAAAACCTTGCACTGTGGGTTTCTTCAAACTTGTTATTTCAGCTGCCATCTGTGCTATGGATGTCT
This sequence comes from Alisma plantago-aquatica, assembly GCA_963693085.1. Taxonomy (NCBI): domain Eukaryota; kingdom Viridiplantae; phylum Streptophyta; class Magnoliopsida; order Alismatales; family Alismataceae; genus Alisma; species Alisma plantago-aquatica. The sequence continues at coordinate 1,190,488,189 of OY856411.1, read as the reverse complement.
CAAGAGTCCTCATCTGGGCTCCATGACTTTATAGAGTTTGTCCAAACTGGTTCATAAATTCTCCTTGTTGCTTAATTTGTTGGCCAAACGTGCTCATTAGCTCTTGATTCTGCTTTATCACCTGATTGAGCAACTCATCGCTCTTTTCCTCTGCCGTGGGCTGTGGCTTAGTATCAGGATCCTGCAGGAAATTATTTGGATCCTTCCATGAAAACTTTTTGTCCTTTCTCCAAGAATAGTCATTATTTCTGTACAATGCTTGCTGGCGCATGAATTTCACTTGTGCCTCGTCATCAGATCCTTCATCTTCTTTGGCTAGAAGTCTCTTTGCAATCAAGTCCATCTTGTCATTAAGGTCTTTGATAGCTTTTGCATCTCCTACAACTCTAACTTGTTCTGGTGCATCTCTGTCACCCCATGACTGTTTCTTAGCCATATTCTTTAAGATCTCCCAACACCTTGTGTCTGTGTTGTTTAAGAAGAAACTTGAGCCTGTTGAATCTAGGTTGCTTCTGTCATGCTCATTGAGAGCAAAGTAGAAATTTTTTACTTGTTTCTCCTTGTCCAGCCCATGATGTGGGCACCTCCTCAGCATGATCTGGAAGCGTTCCCACGTCTCGGAATAGGTTTCTCCCGCCTTTTGGCTGAAATTGTGAATTTTCCTTACTAGGTCATTGGTCTTCTCAGGTGGGAAAAATCGCTCGAAAAAGACCTCAATCATTTGATCCCAAGTCTCCACGATCTCATCATCAAGGTTATGCAACCATTCTCATGCATTGCCCGCCAGAGAGCTGGGAACCAGCTTCAAGTAAAGTGACTCATGTGGAAACCGGTCAATTTTTATCATATCACAGTTCTCTACAAAAGTGCTTATGTGGGCCACTGGATCTTCATTCTTTAGCCCATGAAATGCTTGAGATTTGACCAAATTGATCAGTGCCGGATCAATTTTATATGTAGGAATGTTTATTGCCTGCCTTTTAATAGGCCCCTTTGACGCAGAAGAGGAAGAAGCCTTAATCTTCTCCCATATTGTTTTTTCTTCAGCCATTGATTCTGGTTCAGAATCTGAATCCACGTCCTCAAATTGATTTTTGATGTTGTTTTCCTCGTCGTCTGATCCCGAAGACGGGACCTGTGATGATGACCGTGCGTAGTCTGTGCTGGACGTGCTCACCATGCACTAGTACCTACAAAAAGATGGATTTAATTAAGCACAGTGCTAGACGAAACCAAAATTTGAAAGATAGACGATTTATCTCAAAAATTAAAATAAAAAAATGAAAAAAAAGTAGCTTAGAGTGGCCGCTTGTAGCACTCGTAGTGCCGACAATTGCCGTATCCCCGACAACGGCGCTAAAAACTTGATACGATTTTACCGTGCGTATAACGCAAGTGCACACATCAATGTAATATAGGCCTTGTGAGGCCCGAGTCGAACTCAGGGAAACGAAATTCTCGGTAGACTACTACTAACTACTCACGATCAGCTAAACTGGTTTTAAAAATTTGAGGATTGTTTTAAAAAAAAAGAAAAATAAAACAAAAGAAAATAGAACGATCGATTAAATGGTTGGTTTAATCAATTGCAATGGAATCTTTAGGATTGCGGTTTCACCGCGGGTTCTCGTTGCACTAAGTTTTACAGAATTACCATGCAATGTCTCCTAATTCGGGTAGTGGCCTGAAATTAGAATTGCTCGCTTCCGCAATACAATTCACTACCTTAACCTAAGTTGGTTCCACGTCAGTAGCAACCTATGTCTTAGATAAGGTGCATGAAATTTAGGTCTAAAGGTTCCCACCATTAATCGTACATCACCTTTTCCAAGGAATTTATTGATTAATGTGATTTTCGTTTCTTTTCAACCGTTAATTCTTCATCAAAAGCAGTTAAAGGTATTAGATTATCACTATGGTGATCAAGCACAATGATATAATAGAGAAAACGATAGCATACCATGAATTTCAGAGACAAATTATGATAAACTATGTTGAAATTGTCATACAACGATCACCCGGGCTACTCCCGGTCCTAAAGACAAAGGGGATTAGCCCCGCATGTTCATCTCAATAGAAAACATGTAGGAAAGAGAAAATATGGAGAAAACATGGATAGATGTGAAGTAACCCCTGAACGGAGAAGATTCGGGCGTTCCTCGGCGTGAGATGAGCGTTCTACAACCTTCCGGTGGTGGAAAACTCCTACGGCCTCCGGAACAATCAGTGCGTAGCTCTGGCTCCGTTCTTCCTCCTCTCTTCTCCTCGAGACTTGTGCAGCGGCTAATGACGTGATAGCTGGCTTAGAGCCACCGTTTTTAGGTATAAGTACCACTTTAGGCCGCTAAAACATCACCACCGTACGATTAGACTCGAGCTGTAGATTAACCTGATCTGACGGCGTCGATACCATCGACGCGGGTCGATGGTATCGACCCACCCGGATACCGGCGGTCCTTTACTTTTCTGGGTTTGCTCTGACATGATCTCGATACCATCGACTTCTGGGTCGATGGTATCGACACCTTAGGCGTCGCTTTTCTGTAGAATCTGACGCTTAAGCTGATTCTACTGAGACGGAGTCGATAGTATCGACTATTTGGTCGATAGTATCGACTTGTAGAAATCTGACTCACTGAAGCTATCTCGCTACCATCGACTTCTGGGTCCATGGTATCGACTCATTCTACTCTTTTGCGGCTACCTCCCTGCGGCCCTGTCGATACTATCGACAGCCGTCGATGGTATCGACAACTGTATATATCCGTTTTGCCTGAAAATCAAAGACAAACTCGAATCAACTTGGATAAATATGATCATTCATACCAAATGAGATAAAACAAGGTAAATTTGATGCATAATGAGATTATAGGCTGAAGGAACTGAATCATGCAATATTAACCATGAAAATGACCAATAATCGCATAAAGCACATATGAAACTAGTCTATAAAAGCGACTCAAAATCCTCGCATCAATCCCCCTTACAGTCTTTGCCGCAAAATGAAAAAGTGACAAAACTAGAATTGATTTTTTCCTTGAGATAGCCATAGTCCCATGCTGGATCAGTTGAGCCGGGTGGCTAGAACTGTGATCGTGGTGCCTTGTGACTGGGTGTTACTAGCGCCAATTAGTGCCTCTGACCCACGACCCTCCATAAGAAAACTGATAAGACAACATGCAAAAAACAAACCGTCAAACAACCAAAACACACCACACATACATTTGACCACGCAAGAAGGATAGATGCAATTAGCCACAACTAGATGCAATCAATCATACATGAACAATGCTTACACAAACAATGTAATTAATCATACAAGATGAATTAATGCAATCTAACAATTAACAACTAAATCAATAATATAACAAAAAACCAACTAAATCAGTAATCTAACTAAATCGGTGATCTAATTATTAATGACTACATCGGTAATCTAACTAGTACATGTAATCTAGCTGAAAACAACAACTAAGACCTAACAATTAAGTACTAACATTAACAACATAATTTATTACATAGGACGGAGAAGGAAACAGAGAAGAAGAAGGAAATAGGGGAAAGAAGGAACCGAGAGGAGCAATGAAGAAGGAAATAAGGAGGAAAAGAACATGAAGCAGAAAGACGAAAGGGGTTGACAATGAGTTGAGGGAAAATGAGGGTGGTAGATAATGAATTGGAGGAGTGAGTTGGAGGGAGAAAGGGGGAAGGGGAAGCAACAAGTACATCCGGAAACAAAAAGAAGAGAGGGGCCGAAATCGACCAATTCTTTTGCTAAGGAGCAACATCATCAACATGGAGAGAAGAAATGGAAAAACCCAAAAAAGAAGAAAAGAGAAGCCACATTTGTGAGGAGGAGAAGGAAGATGAGAGGAGGAACATATGAGAGGAGGAAGAAGATTAGAGGATGATGAAGATGAGAGGAGGAAGAAGATAGAGGATGATGAAGATGCAAGGAGGAGGACAAAGATGCGAGAAGGGGTGAATCGATAAAAAAAGATAGGGGAGCAACGTCGGCATGGAGGGGGGAGATGAAATTGCTAAAAAAGAAGTACAACCTCTGAAGGAGTAGGAAGAACATATGAGGAGGAGGAAGATGCAAGGAGATGTTGTACCTTCCTCTTTGGTGTAAGTGAAGGAGAGGGGGGATGCCGCCAAACAGAGACTAGTCGCCATTGCCGCCAGAGTTTGCTGCTGTTGCCTGAATGAGTTGCAACTTACAGGTACGGGAGAGATTGCCGGAGGCCTAGAGTAGTTGCTAGTTTGGTTTCCGTAGCTATTGCTTTGGTAGAGGGGCCTCACGATGGGTCGTGGAAATGGCGTGAGTGTCGAGGAGCTGGATTATAGATTCATTATTCAAGTAAAAAAACAGAATGCAACAAAAGTCGCTGCTCAATAGACCGCATAAGCGCTCGTGCAACCGAGTATTTGGCTTGGGTCCTCTTTGCGGTCCGAATCGCAATAAGCTAACTGCGCTACATATGCTGCTACCTATGCGGTTATGCGCACAGACCACCTGATTTTTGAAACACTAATTGGTATCATACAACTATTCATACCAATGAACAAAGCATTGCCGTCTCATTTTATATTGGTTTCAATGTCCATAGGCATCTCTTATCTTTAGTCACATGATAGGAAATCATTTATTAATTTAATATAATAGATAAATAAAATGCAATTAAATTATGGGTTTCAAGTTCATGTTGATTGAGCAAAGGAAATAATTTTTAATAACTTTTATTACTAACAACATGATTTGTAAATAAAAACTTGGGCGTAGTCTATAACTTCCAGACCAATCAAGCCCCAACTTTCATTTTGTCATGTGAAAAGTTGTGTTACAAGCGCTTAGGGTATAGTGTGTGCCCTAGCATATATTTATAGAAAGAACAAATACATGTAGAATAATAAAACAAGAGAAAATGAAACTTCAGAACCGCCGGTCTATCGTTATGTCGGTACTATCGACAGACAGGTCAGTGGCACCGAGATATGCAATCTTCGATATTGTTGATGTGTCTGTACCACCGACATACATGTCGATAGTACCGAGATATGTAATCTTCAGTATATCAACACTCCCCCTCAAGCGGGAGCAACTTGTTGCAAAATTTTTGGAAGATAGCTGGATGCAATAGAACATCAACGAGCTGATCTCTAGATTTGACGTAAGGAGTCATAATCTTCCCATTCTTGATCTGATCTATGCTGAAGTGGCAATCAACTTCTATATGCTTGGTGCGTTCATGAAAGATTGGATTCTTGGCAATATAAATTGCAGCTTGATTATCACACCTGAGCTCTATAGGAGACAACACATGAATCTTTAATTCAGAAAGTACAAATTGAACCCACTGCAACTCACAACAAGCATGAGCCATTGCCCTGTATTCCGCCTTAGTACTAGATCTTGCCACAACATTCTATTTTTTCCCTTTCCAGGTAATAAAATGATTTCCTAGAAAAGTACAATATCCAAAAGTAGACCTCCTGTCATTCAGATTACCAGCCCAATCTGCATCTGCATAGCCAGTAAGGGTTAGAGTAGAAACAAGAGTCCTATGTATGTTGTAGGTTATTCCTTTCCCAGGTGCACCTTTCAGATATCTGAGAATACGACAAAATGCTGTCCAATGTGTCTGTCGTGGTGAGCTCATATGCTGACTCATCACTCCTACAACAAAAGAAATGTCAGGATGAGTAACTATGAGATATATCAGTTAACCAACAATTTTCCTGTAGTATCCTGGATCTGGATAATCAGTATCATCAGTCATCTCCTTCACATGATAATCCATAGGAGTAGACACAGGCTTGGACTCACTCATACATGTGTCATGAAGTAAATCTAGCACATATTTCCTATGAGATAAAATTAGTACCTGTATCAGATCTAAGTACTTCAATACCCAGAAAATACCTCAATTTACCCAGATCATTTGTGTGAAATTGCCTCTGCAAGCCTTCTTTCACACAAGATATGCCTGCAACATCACTCCCAGTGATAACTATATCATCAACATGTACTACAATCATGGTGCAGGACTTCGACTTCGTTTCGACTTCGCCAGGTGTGGAAGTGGAAGTTTGTGGAAACTTCGAGGAAGTTTCGAGGAAGTTTAGACGCAAACTTCGACAAACTTCGATGGTGTTTTTTTAGCAAAATGATGCATAACTTCGGTTGGAAACTTACAAATTATGCTCTAACTCTAATTCATATGTATTAATTTGACATAAAAAACACAATTCATGACTCTCTAGTGCTAGGTAGGTTGATAATAATACAAAGTAGTAAATGATGCAGTGCACACTTGCTAATGTTCTCAAGTCTCAATAGTCATGTTTTACATTTGCAAATGAAAAATACAAATTCTTATACAATTCTCTACTTCAGCATACATTTTCCAAGCAAATATCCTTCATACTTCCGTATATTACATATGAAATATAGATTACAATTCATTAAAATGAAGTGCATACCCGATAAATGTCTTCAGTAAAAAGCTGAATGCCTTCCAAAATCATAGCCTGAATGTTGAGCTTCTTGAGTCTGTCTCAGTAGTGACATTTGGTTATCAATTCTCATCGCATATTGCATCCAAGTTGTGTGCTGAGAGTGGTTGAGCTCATAATCATGCACATATGCAGCAAAATCTTCATGGGATATTTCTGACAAATATCCAAATCTTGTATACAATGCAAGCTGTGTTGGATATCTGGAGGAAAGAGATCCTGGTGTGAAGTTGTGAAATTCTGGTATACGAGGCGGCCGTTCTGCATCAGAATCAGAAGGGGGTACATATATGTTAGGTTGTGGTGGGGGCTCGGGTTGTGCCATTGGTGGATAGTAGTGACTCTGAACACTTGATGTAGTGTCAGTTGTAGCTGCAAAAGGATCAGGGGCATATCCAGGGCCTAAGTAACTATATGATTCATTATCAGTTCTATGAGAAACCCGACTTCCATAAGTTCCTTCTGAATCACCACCATAATATCCAGGAACGGGTTCTTGTTGATAAAATCCTCTAGAAGTAGGCCCAGTAAAACCCAATAAATCATCCACAAAGGTGCTTCCTGTTGCTCCCGATTGACCTCCCAATGAGAGACTTCCAATTGATTCTGTGATATTGTCAGTGTTGTAAGGTGCATGATAAACAGGTTGAGGCACATGTCCTTGACCCTGTGGATACCAATTCTCGTAGCATGTTGGCAATGAATCTAGTTGTTGTTGTGGAGCTTTACCCTTTCCCTTTCTTTGGTAGGTTCGATCTGTCGGTCTTTGAGTACCACTACCACTCTCATATTGTTGTTGACGTTGTTGTTGAGGTTGAGGGCGAGGAGATGGTGTTCTATGTGGCGGCGTATCTCCTCTTATATAGCTATCAGGAGTGTTGCCCCCATCATTACCACCTGAGGGCTCTGGAGTGGTGGAACCTGATGAGGCATCTGGTTCATCCTCTGGTAGACCCTGCCAAAAATCATCTTTATCAATATGTGTGATGTCTTCTTCCACTCCAAGAGTGGTGTGATCTGCTTGTGCTCCCTCACTTTGTTGATATTCATCTACATCAACCCCCATTGCCCCTGCAATTGTGGCATTAGGCCCCCCACCTGGACGCCCTTCATCAAGTAACAGTTCATTTGTATTGTTCAACCATGCTTGTAATGGGTCTTCATCGTCACCCCTGTCAGCGTAGACATACGCCCAATCAAGAGGATCAATGTCGACATTGCTTGTTGGGTTCCTCAATGATTCTTGTGTGTGTCTTTGCTTTAACTTCATATTATAGTGTACAAACACCAAGTCATGAAGGTGTGAGGCAGACAACCTATTTCTTCTTTTTGTGTGAATCAAGTTGAAGGTTGACCAATTTCTTTCGCAGCCACCTGCTGCTGCTGTTTGGGACAAAACTTTAACTGCTACCGATCTCAATTCTTCACATTCACAACCATAATTCATCCACCAATCAGCTGTAAAAAATAAAGAATGTTCAATGATCAATAAGTGGACAAGTGAACCATTCATTACTATGATATCAAACATAACCAATCATGTAATTCTTTACCAGGAGAAAGTTTTTCCCTTGAATAGATAGCCGCCGGTAGCCCAAACAGACCAGATGCTTCTCTGAATGGTTTTATCTAGTGATTGGTAAAGTGAGAGAATTAGATTAGCATTTTATATTTTATAATAATGTGTAATAAAGAATTATTATATACTATCCAACCCATACTTGTGCAACAGCTCGAATTGTGTCATCTTTGTTAACAAAGAGCTTATCAATCACTTCTTGGAGACCCATTACCAAGTCTCCTCTTCTCCCAATGCCATTCTTGTATTGAAATCTTGGGTTTAAAAAATAAGCTGCACATATAAGGACACAAAAATTAGAAAATATTAGATGACTAATAAACACTAAGACCTAAATGGCTAAAACTAAATGCAAATGTCACATCTTTACCTGCTTTATGTAATGGGTGTAGAAGCATTCCATCCCATCGTTCATCTACAACTTTTAGGAATTGTGCCTTGGCATTAGTTGCAGCTTCTTCAACTTTATCTCTCATGAGGCGCATTGCCTCATAGATATAGGGCATGGTGGCATTCTTATCACCATCCACCATGCGCAAGACATGAACCACAAGATCCATTATCTTTACAGCCTTGGTCACTCTAGTCCAGAAGTAGTCATCATTCAAAATTTTCACCACTTCTTTGGCTCTGTCAGTCTTACTATCAGGGTGTTTGGCCCACTCTTCAGAAACAAAAATTCTTTTTAACCCTTGTCGCCTTTGCTTTAAGCTTTGCAAAGCGATATAGTTGCTTGCAAATCTTGTAATGCCCGGTCTTAGTATGTCTCCTCCACAAAACTCTTGGCTTCGCATCATTGCAAGTAGGTAAGAGCGATTATATATAAATTTTGTAATTCTTGTGGCCCTAGGCATTATATATGTAAACAGATCTAATTTTCCAAAATCTTTCAATATTAGATCAATGCAGTGTGCGGCACATGGCGTCCAAAATAAGCTGTAGTTTGAAGACTCTTAAACTGATTTTCCAGCTTTTTTGAAATTTGGCCCATTGTCAGTGCAAATTTGAAGAACATTCTCTTTTCCAACATATTTTATCGCACTCTTAATCAATTTTGCAAGGTAGCTGTGGTTTTTGATGTGGCGAGATGCATCAAATGATTTTATGAAAAATGTATCACCGTCACAATAAGCCATGAAGTTGATAATCTGTGTCTTGGTACCACTTGTCCAACCATCACACATGAGTGTCAACCCAAAAATTGACCACTTTTTTTGTTTCATCTCCTCAATCCACTGCTCTAGCAGTAGTTTCTCCTGTGGAAGATATTTGTTCATCAATTCGTGTAGAGTTGGTGATTTGACTCCTCGTCCATGTTCGGCGACAACATCTATCATATGTTGCATGTAAGGGCCCTGTGCCACATTGGGAGCAATACCACTAGCAAATATAAATTTTCCTATTGCCTGTCCCACAACATCTTTTGCATTCTTCCACATACCTGACAAAGTTTTCTGCTTATGACTTTGTTTACGAAACCCTGGTTCAGAAGAAGTGTACCTCATGCTATTGGTCCTCAAACCTTGCAATTCTTGGCTTTCTAAATTGACAAAATTTGCTGGACGACTTCCACTGCCACCACCAACATTGAAATCAGATGGGCCAAAACCACGTCGGGTTTCATTAAATTGCCTTTCTTCTTCTTGTCTCATTGCCTCCATTCTCGATCTTTTCAGTGCATGTCTCATTGCATCATCATCATCTTCTAAATCAACTAGATTTCGTGGCATCGATGCACCGAACATCAGCTCTTTGAACCTTGCATCTCTAATCTTCTCTTCGCTGTGTTTTTTGCCTGCTTGATTTAGTTGCTTGGAAACAATTTTTCTTATCTGATCTGGGCAATCTCTACACTTAGCAACATTTTTATCCCCTCCCACCAAGTGCTTTTTGAACCTAGAAATCCCACCACTCATTACAGTTTTCTTGCAGAAATTGCACTTAGTTTTTTGCCTACTTCCATCAACCATTTCACAATACATCCATGCCGGGTCAACTTTCCCACCACCTGACTCACCACCTTCACCCTCACCTCCAGCACCATCACGACCTGAACCAACCATTAAAACAAGTAGCACCCACAAAATACCCATATCTTCAATCACAAAGAACCTGCACACAAAAGATTAAATGAAACAAATATTCAAATTAGACAAATAGTGGGACAAATATTAGGAAAAAAAGAAAGACTAAGTTAACAAACTAGGTAGAAAATCATACATTTTAGAACTGAAAATTAATAATTAAGAGTTAACTTAAGAGTTAGACTTAAGAGTTAAGACTTAAGAGACTAAGTAATAATTATTTAATATTAATTATTGAAAAATGAAATCGTTAAGTATATTGAAAATTTGTAGTATGACGACGACATTGACGAGTTAATAAGTGGGACTAACTAACTAAGTAGCTAACTAACTAAGTTAACTAACTAAGTACTGAAGTAGTGAATAATCTAGGTTGAAATTTGAAAATCGTAATTTTTTAGAACTGAAAATTAATAAATAATTACTGAAATTATTAAATATGTTATAAATATTGTAGTATAAACTAACAAATTACTCAATAACTAACTACAATACAATATTACGAATTTTCTAAATCTAAATATAATTAATACAAATTAGAAGTATAAAATATTAAGTAAAACGAAATTTATAAAAACAACATTTTAAATGTTTGTTTTCTAATATTATGCTGTAATAATACATAATCTAAGTATACTTATGCTAGATCTATGCTAGAGCTAAGTAGATCTAGGCTAGATCTAAGTAGATCTAAGCTAGATTTATGCTAGATCTAAGTAGATGTAGGTAGATTTAGGCTAGATCTTAGTAGATCTAGGCTATATCTACCTCAATCTTACTAATAATCAATTTTTATATGTAAAAACAGTAATTTTAGATCATTAGATCTATTTACTATGTATATTTATATGGAAAAGTAGTATAGAAGATAGAGTATTTAAGCATTAGTAGTAGTTTTATATATTTGGAAATGAAAAAACAAAGAAAAATGAAGGAATTTGGGATTTACCTTCTCAAACAACACCAAAAGCACTTAGCTCCAGGTTCTCCAGCAGCAGCTGCGCATGCCAAGGAGAGAATACGTGAGTGTGTGAGGCTCCCTCAGTCAGCCACTAACTTAAAAATATCTCCAGCAACCTTTTACACTTAATGGGCTGGACCGTCCAAAAGTCGGCCCAACATCGGCCACATCGGCGAAGCTTCGCCAACATCGGCGATTTTGGGACCACTTTGTACAGCAAAATGTCAACTTCGGCGAAGTTGGTCAAAATTCGGCTCGATGTTGAGACGGACCCGAAGTATTCCAGCATCGACTTCGCCTGGGCTCGAAGCTCGATGTTTCGGCGAAGTTTCGCCCAACATCGCCGATGTTGCGTTCCATGACTACAATAATAACAGATCCAACAGAAGAACTAGAATAGAATAAGGAGTGATCAATCACAGAATGAGAAAGGCCTAACTGTAATACAACCTCACTGAATTTGTCAAACCACGCTCTAGGAGATTGTTTCAATCCATAGATGACTTTCTTGAATCTATACACCTTCTGATACTCCCCCTGAGCAACAAAACCAGGAGGTTGTTCCATATAGACCTCTTCCTGTAGATCACCATGAAGAAAGGCATTCTTGACATCAAGTTGAAACAGAGGCCAATCAAAGGTAGTAGCCAGAGAGATGATGATCCACACTGAATTCAGACGAGCCACAAGAGAAAAGGTCTCAAAGAAATCAACCCCATATGTCTGAGTATGGCCTTTTGCTTCCAGTCGAGCCTTTAATCTCTCAACTGATCCATCTGGATTATGTTTTACTGTAAACACCAATCTGCATCCTACAACATTTTTATCGGAAGGTAAGTTAGTAAGTTCCCATGTGTTGTTTTGTAAAAGAGCAGACATTTCCATTTGCATGGCCTGCTTCCAACCATTATCCTTCATAGCTTCAAGATGATTTCTTGGAATAACCACAGAGTCAATCCCAAGAGCAAAGGAACATGCCTGCTTAGATAGTCTGGACAAACAATACAATCTTGCAATAGGATGTTCAAACAACACAAGAACGAGTACCTTTGCTGACAACAATGAGAACATCAAGATCAGATGGTTTTTCAGGATTCTCTTGAGTAGAGGAAGCTGGGGAAGTCTTAGAGACTGGAGACGCTACCTCCTCTCGATCATGTCTGCATCGTCTACTGTAAACATGTGGAAATTGCTGAATCGTAGTGTCATCTGCCGACTGCTCTTCCTGAACTATAATATAGTCAGGGATGATGAGTGGCACTTTCTCACTCTGATTTGATGGTGACACTCTCTCATTGATAACTGGTGGTGGCACTCTCTCACCCTCACACCATTGCTCCCCCTTACTGGGAACACTAGAGAAATATGGAGTAGACTCATGAAAAGTTACATTCCCTAGACACAAACATACGACAGAGACTGGGACAGTAACATTTGTACCCTTTGCTAGTATTGAAGTATCCAAGAAAAAGAGTCCTAATTGACCTAGGAGATAATCTATCAGCCTTAGGATCAAAATTGTGGACAAAGGAGGTACAACCAAACACCCTAAGGGAAATAGGAAAGGACTAATTACTAGGACGTAGGACAAAAAAAGGAGTACGTCCTTGAAGCACCGATGCTGGCTGTCTGTTAATAAGAAAGCAGACAGTAAGTAAAGCATCAGACCAGAATCTTTTAGGAACGTTGGATTGAAACATAATTGTCCTGGCAATATCAAGAAGATGACAGTTTTTCCTCTCAACTACCCCATTTTGTTGAAGAACGTATGATGTATCATCCCAACAGAACTAAAAAAATCAGCCATTGCACTTTGGACATATTCTAAGGTATTATCATATTAAAGAATTTTAATATTGCAATCAAATTGGACTTTTATTTCTTGATGAGAATGCTTGACAATGGATAACACATACTCGCGACTCTTCAACAAATAAATCCATGTCATGCGAGAAAAATCATCCACAAAGGAAATAAAATAGCGAAAGCCATTATAGCTATTGTCTTTTACAAGACCCCAAACATCAATGTGGACTAACTCAAAGGGACTAGAAGCCCGTTTATTGACTCGACTGGGATAAGACATTCTATTATGTTTTCCTAATTGACATGACTGACACTCTAAAGCAAACACCTGTGATAGCTCAGGTTCTAACTTCCTCAAGTTCTCCATAGAAGGATGTCCATATCTGTAGTGTCATAGTAAGGGAGAACCGCTCAAAAGGATAACCGGAGTAGGAGCAGATACTTGGCGAGGCAGACTTTCACCATGGAAGAGGTAGAGATCACCTTTCCTAGCCCCTACTCTTGAGATCCTGTAAGACAAAACAAGAAGGTCCAAATGTGACCATGCATTTCAGAGTATCAATCAATTTTGCAACAAAAAGAACATTGAATGGAAATGCAGTCACATGATGTACATATTTAAGATCAATTCTAGGAGTCAGAGAAACAGATCCACTGACTAACACTCTCCTCACTGAACCATCTGCTATAGTCACAGATTGGTGAGGATTGAGGAATATGTGAGTCAATGGAATGAAGCAATCTCTTCGTACCAGTCATATGCTGTGAAGCTCCAAAGTCAACCACCCACGAAGAATTGAATCAGAAGCCAGTAAAGAGGTAGCCTGATTACTAGTAGTAGAGGCTAAGTGTGCTGAAGAAGAAGATGATGATGATTCCATACTTAGATGCTTAGTAGCCAGAATAAATCTATCATACTCCTCCTTGGTGAGTGTGATGCTAGAAGGTCCAGAACTCGACGGAGGAGGCTTAGAAGATGCAGTAGTACAACATAGTTTGTTGCCCCCACAGGAGGTGCAGTGGGTCTGCCATGCTTCTTCCAACATTTTTCAACAACGTGTCCAGGCTTATCACAGAAAGTGCACTTAAGACGTATGCCACGTCCTCGACATGTACTTAAACGCCCTCCTCTTACTGCATCAGCAACAAGGACATGAGAATCTCCAAGAGATGGGACGACTGTAGAATAAACCGGTTCAAAGTTGGACCGCAGAATCTGTGAGAAGGCTTCTTCCAAGCTAGGAAGTTTGTGAGAGGCTAGGATGACACCGCAGGCTCAACTGCATGAAGAACTCAGACCTGATAAAAACTTTGCTGTGATCAAGTCGTCTAGGTCCATGATTTGTTCTTTGACAGACCAAAATATTCTTCCAAAGGCTTGTCTCCATGTCATTCTGCAAACAGGCGGTCATAGATCATAAACTGACGAAGAGCATTCTTTTCTTGAGAATGGTGTTTCTTAACTACATTTCATATTTCTTTGGCGTTAGTGTAGAACATGAACCTAGCAGCGATCCTAGGTTCCATGCTTCCCCACAGCCATGTCTTCACCAGACTGTCATGACGCTTTCGTTGAGCATAGCTTTCGGCAGTAGAAGCAGGAGGATCAGAATCAACATGTTTTGCTTTGTCTTTGGACTCCAATACTGTATGGACATCACTCATCTACAAGAGATAGTTTTTCCCGTTTAGCTTGATGGAGGGGATATGTGACATCTCTTTGTAGACCACAGATGCCGTAGTGTCCTCAATGTTTCAAGCAAAAAATAGAGTGATGGGATGATACACGTCACAATAGAACAGGGGTGACGGAGGGATGCACGTCACGATAAACGAAGAAGTGACAGAGAGATACACATCACGTCAAAGGATTAGATGCGTAATTGACACATCCACAACAAATTGAGATTTCCCAATCACACATGGAGGAGATGTGATTAGGAATTAGGCCGACGACGACAATGACTACTGCAGCTAGAGAGAAAGGGTAGGAGAGGGGAGGGGGGCCATAGGAGGGGAAGAGGGGGGTGGCGGCTGACCTAGGGTTCCCTAGGAGCGAACCCGCTATGATACCATGTGAAAAGTTGTTACAACTGCTTAGGGTACAATGTGCGCCCTAGCATATATTTATAGAGTTTAGAATAATAAAATAAGAGAAAACGAAACTTCAGAACCGCTAGTCTGTCGCCATGTCGGTACTACCGACTGACAGGTCGGTAGTACCGAGATATGAACTCTTCGATACTGTTGATGTGTCGGTACCACCGACATACAAGTCGATAGTACCGAGATATGTAATCTTCAGTATATCAACACACCCTATATAAATTTCACTTCCTTACAAAAACAATGACCTTAGTTCTTGCAAAAGACATCATCTTCGAGTCAAGAAACAATCAAAGTGCTTTAACTTCTAAAAACGTCTTCTAACCACAAAGAAGTGAATACTTGGAACATATTAGTTTAAATAAGTTCAACGCTATTAGGATAGATTGTACTTGTAAAGGCACGTTCCTAGGCATGCCTAGGTGGAAGACTTCCAAGCTATGAAGCATGGATACAAATACGGGTATGGATAAATGTATGGGTACACTACAAGGATATGATATTTTAAAAAATATAGGATACAAGTACAACGTGGATCGACATTTTTTAAATATTTATGTAATTTTTATAACAAAACAACAAATATTAAAAAAAAAAGATTAGGAAAATCCAATTTCATTCTCAAATCAAAACATATTAGGGGGTCTAGAGTTGGGGACTCAGATGATTTTGGGATTTTGAGGGATCACATGAATCAGATGCTCCAGTGGTTGCAAAATGGGTTGGTCGTATCCATGATGTATTGAGGTTGTATCCTGCTAATAAAAAATAGAATACCGCTTAAGAAGTATTTGGTACGTATTAGAGAGTGTCTAGGGAGTCTCAGTATCATATATGTATTTGATACAAGTAGGACACCCGTTTTGGAGTATCGATGCTTCATAGGGGGAGAAGGCTAGGGATGCAATGCTTACCTTCAAAGGAGATGAAATAGATATTGTCTAGATAGAAATCCATAATAAACTACATCGGATTTAGTCACCAAAACAAGAGGCACGTTAACCAACAATACTAAATTGATGCCTTTCGAAGAATGTGGAGGACATCAACGTGCATAAAACGTGCACCTGAGGAAGGGAAAGCATCCACAAGTACCATGTAAAGGTGAATAAACTAGTTTGCAATAAAGAACAAAAGAACTGACTTAAAGGGATCAACTGTGACAGCCTTGCTGCTACTTAGCAGAGAGGGTTGAGACAGGAGCTGGTGTTAGATGTTAATTGAGCCAGGCTATATCTAGACTTTTTTTTCCAGTTACGGCATGGATACGACAAGGACATGGCTTAAGAGTATCAATACGTATCTGGGAGTATCCACTGAGTATTGGTACGGAATACGTATCCGATACGGGTACGATACCTATTTTGGAGTATCCGTGCTTCATAGCTTCCAAGGGATGCACCTTGGGACTTTTTATGGGTTTTCATCCCTATATGTGGGGTGTATATGTTGCCTTTCCTAGTATGCTAACAATATATTATTATCAATTTAGGATGTTGATACCCTTATCATTAGGCTGTAATACACAATGTCCATTTTTAGGTCTATAGAATATGTCTAGTATGCTTTAGTTCTTGAATCTAATTTCCATGTTTAGTTTTGTTGGGATCTTCTTTGTGTAGTCATGTATTTAGTCTGACATTCACAAGTACATGAGTGCATTTTAGTCTCTGCTCCTATCTACGAGTGTTGTAAACACTTGTATATCATCTAAATACAACCTAAATGACATTTATATGATATAGGAGTAGGATTTCTTGTACTCCCTTCCCCTCCTCTCCCCTCTCCCTTCCGTTGGCAATAAGCCTCTCCCTTTACCATTCCTCTCTCCCTTCTCCCCTCTCCCCTCTCCTTCCTGTCACTATCACCTCCTTCCTCTCTTTGTCAACCCATCACAACTGCTACCCCTCTCCCTCTCTCCTTCTTTGCCGACGTGTCCAACCCCTACCTCCTGCCCCACCCCTGCATGTGCACTCAAACCCCCTGCCCCTTGCTGCGACACCATTCTCCTCCCTTTTATCACATCACCCCCATCTCATCCCCACTGTTGCTATTCTCCTTCCTTCGATGCCTCCACCTCTCCTCCCTGGCCCTACCACCCTCATCACACTCTCCTCTCTACCTCTCCTTCATGTCCCAACTGCAATACCTCCTCTGTTGCTTCTACATTAAATCTTCCCCACGTTTTTACAAGAATTCTTCAATCTAGTGATGGCTGACTCCTAGGGAAAGGCTTTTTCTATCTTGAATTCCTGACCCTTTCCTTTGGGACTAAGGAATGTTTGTGTAATATATGTACACATATTAAAAATTATACATCTAAATGTACTAATATTTGTGTAGAGTGTGTATGTGTGTGAATAAATCAAAATGTATACACAAATAAAGATGTGTGTGGAATGTACATATGTAGGTATATTGTATATATATGTAGACACTGAATATATCAAAAGATATATATTATATACACAAATGTACAAATGTGTGTTAAAATTGTTCTATATATTTGAATATATACATACAAATATATGATTATATACGCGGATGTAAGATTAAATGCATATATCATATATGTATGTACAAACATGTGTAAGTATTGGGCTTTGAAAAAGCAGAGTTTAATTGTCCTCTTAATCGGCCAAGCGGCCGCATATGTGATCCATCACCCCTTTTTGCACCTATTAGCAATATGCAGTGCAACATGGTCGCCACTTAGGCATATACAATCGTGTGGACCGCTTTTTGAACCAATGGCAAAGAACTTTATCTTTTAGATATTGCTTGATTTATTATGTTTCTTTCTCGTGTTCCCAAACCTTTTTGGTCTGAACTTCTACTCACAACATACTTCTTGAATAATCGAAGGCCTTCGGTTCTTCAAAACAAAGTATAGTTTTCTAAGTTATATTTCATGGCTGAAACCTTTCTTTACAACGTTGCATATTTGTTGTCAGTGCTTTGCCAAAATTTGAGCCCTAGCCATGATAAATTCATTCACCGTGCCATCAAATGCAATTGGTTCCTTTCAAGTACAAAAAGGACAGTGGTCTTATTATCTAATTGGATGCAAGTGCATTGTTAGTACAAATGTTGTCTTTTTGAAATCACCCCTCATTGTTATGAGGCTAGACTCTTTCCCTAGACACTTTGACCACATCATCCCCTGTCCCCTTGCCTATGCATGTGTCTGTGCCCGAGGAGCTTGAACACATAAGAGGGAAGCGCCTACTAAGTGTATCATCATTGCTGATGCCAAACTTTTGAGCCTTCACCCCTTCTATTCAACTCTGTGGAAGCATACTCTCGGGCATGGGTATATATGGAAAACTTACACAAAGCCCTAATTTGCTTATTTTTGCTAATAACCAACTGAAATAAAAAAAGTGACAATTAATTAATTAAGAGCTTACAAGTCCCTAATAATACACATAGGTCCTAAAACTGAAAGAATTGCATAATCAACCCTAAACACTATAACATTATAAAAGAACTGTTTAGGACCAGTCGGATGCACTAAAACTTGTCTTGCGTCGCATTCGCTGCATCCCGTTTGAGATCAAAACTAAAAGTTGATGATGCAAAATGCTGCCATGTCCTCATGCAAATAAGACTAATCTGACAAACATCGCGCTTTTGCTGTAACCAATCAAGGCAAGGAACACCTTCACACTAGAAGTTGCATTCAAGAGTGATGGGAAGAATGAATCATGAAATGTGGGGCTAATTGTATAGAGCTTTGCTAGTGGCGTTGCCACGAGTGATAGAGAAGTTGGAGTTGCATCTATGTAATTGACATTGTCGTCCTTATCTTATGCATCTTCATTGTCCCATGTAAAGCGTTTTGGGCAAGGGCGTATTGATGCCTAATTTCACTGCAACCAAGACATGGGCAAATCGATGGAGGATTTAATGTTCTCAAGAACAACTATGGAGGTGGTTGTCTACTATCGATCCTGAATGTGTCGTTCATTTGATTGCAAAAAACACTCCAACTACGCAGTCAATGTTGTGACCATACCTTTCATTTTGTTAAAAACATGAATGAAAAATCATAAATTAGAAGTATTATGTATTCTTTATTTGCATAAAAGATATAACATAGAATACATTACTGCATAAGAATATATATGTATATATTACATAATTGAACTCCCCATCAAAATAGTGTGCCAAAATCTCGTGTCCATAAGAGCAAACTTGTTGAAATTTTCGTTAAAGAGTTTTGTTGGTGTCAAAATCGGACATGTTAAACTATGACAATAACTCAGTTTCTTTTTGATATTATCCTATCTAACTTAGGGTTTAGATCCAACTGAGGGTAGACATAAGATTGAAGGTTAATGAGGCCAATGGGGGACAAGATGGAGTGTCCGGACCTAGATATAGGGTCTAGCTTTGGGCTCTAATGCCAACTGATGTAAACCATGTTGCAAAACTTAGTTCATTCATCTAGTTCAATTCTATTTAACTTTGGGCATGGTCTTACATAGAAAACTTGCGGGAAGCCCTAATTGGTTTATATTTGCCAATGGCCCAAATGAAATCAAAATAACAACTAATTAATCAATAACTTATTAGTAAGTCCCTAATAATATACTTGTCCCCATAACACGAAGAACTGAATAAAGAACCCTAAAACACAATAACATTATAAAAGAGCAAATTAGAACTAGTCAGATGTGCTATCATGGTTTTAAATATGGAATCGAGCTTGTTTTACATGACAACATCATGTAGAAACAGAAGGCCACATGTATCCTTGTGCACTAAAAATATCTAATTCCATTTCCTTATTCATCATTGTCTAGATTATCATATATATAGTTTTTTAGCTACATGTGTCACTTAGTAGCAATTCTTTGCTATTGACTTGGTATGTAGCTCCATTGTCCACTTCTTTGATAATATTAACTTGATGTCTTATGCACCAAAAGTATGTTAATATCAAATGGAAACAAAATTCTTTAAGGGTTATTTATTATCAAATTTTTTTTATTGGATCTTATCTTATGTTCTTAGTTGACATATTAGGACGTTGAGTCAATTAGGGTCTGTACTTTACTATTATGTACGGATTTCTGACATTATCATCTCCAAATAGCTAATGCATAGCCTTTTCTGTAAGATGGAGATGATGACTATACCTTGAAGTTTGGAATTGGAGATACCATTATTTCTGGTACAGAAGTTTGACCATTTAGTATGAGATAAATTATATTGATTACTTTCTTACCCGTTAAAGAGTTTTGTGGGTGTCAAAATTGGATATCTTAAACTATGACAATAACTCAGTTTCTTTTTGATATTATCCTATCTAACTTAGGGTTTAGATCCAACTGAGGGTAGACATAAGACGGAAGGTTGCGGAGGCCAATGGGGGACAAGATGGAGTGTCCGGACCTAGACATAGGGTCTAGCTTTGGGCTCTAATGCCAACTGATGTAAACCATGTTGCAAAACTTAGTTCATTCATCTAGTTCAACTCTATTTAGACAATACCCCTGGGCATGGTCTTACATAGAAAACTTGCGGGAAGTCCTAATTGGCTTATATTTGCCAATGGCCCAAATGAAATCAAAATAACAACTAATTAATCAATAACTTATTAGTAAGTCCCTAATAATATACTTGTCCCCATAACAAAAAGAACTGAATAAAGAACCGTAAAACACAATAACGTTATAAAAGAGCAAATTAGAACTAGTCAGATGTGCTATCATGGTTTTGAATATGCAATCGAGCTTGTCTTGCATCACAACATCATGTAGAAACAGAAGGCCACATGTATCCTTGTGCACTAAAAATATCTAATTCCATTTCCTTATTCATCATTATCTAGATCATTATATATATAGTTTTTCAGCTACATGTGCCACTGAGTAGCAATTCTTTGGTATAGACTTGGTATGTAACTCCATTGTCCACTTCTTTGATAATATTAACTTGATGTCTTATGCACCAAAAGTATGTTAATATCAAATGGAAACAAAATTCTTGAAGGGTTATTTATTATCAATTTTTTTTGAGTGGATCTTATCTTATGTTCTTAGTTGACATGTTAGGATGTCGAGTCAAATTAGGGACTACTTTACTATTATGTACGGTTTTCTGACTTTATAATCTCCAAATAGCTAATGCATAGCCTTTTCTGTAAGATGGAGATGATGACTATAACTTGAAGTTTGGAATTACTTTCTTACCCTTCTCTATGGTGTTTCACATTCAATGACCTGACCTATTTGGATTTGGAAACTCTATTATAATGTCAACAACTTCTACAATTGTCTTCAACCCTCTCTAAACTGTAAATTGACCTAAAGCAATGCACGTTCGTCTTTATAATGACTGATCGGTTGAGGTCTTTGTGCACTTGAGCTGTAGCAGTAGCAGGAAGAGGTAAGGCGTGTGTTGATGGTCCACCCTGATGGCATGAGATGAAAGTGTGATCTTTGATGAGGATGGTTGATCGGTTAGACATTTAGTTGAGTTGCCTAACTGGCTCCAAGTTCTATGAGTATTATGGTCCGACTAAATTTCAGTAGAGATTGGGGGGCAAGGGGCGAAGTGTTATGACAGAGGAATGATTTGTAGGATGTAGATAACATGGTTTGCTTTTCTGAGCGATCTTTGATGAGGATTATTGATCATTTAGACATCTAGTGGATTTGCGTAACTGACATTGTGAGAACTATGGTTTGGTTGAGAGACTAAGAGCAAGTAGAATTTTGATGTCATGGTTTTCTTTTCGAAGTGATCTTTGATGAGGATTGTTGATCAGTTAGACATCTGTTGGGTTGCCTAACTGCCACTAAGTTTTATGAGGATTATGGTTTCCACTGGATTTTGATGGTGATTTGGGGGCAAGGGGAAAAGTGGTATGATGGAAGAGGAATGAAATGGATTGGGACTGTTGTTGGCCACTAGGGATGGAAGAAGTGAGGTTGTCCACATCTGCAATTCACTATCCTTATCATTTGCAGTCGGTGGAATGGATGTATATAAGGGTTGTCCACGTGGTTGCAGATAACATCCGTTCCGTCGCACAAATCAACCAACAATTCATACATGTTGACCAGACTTTTCAGTTTTTGCACGCCATGCTTTGATGAATGACTGAGTGATGCATAGTCCACATTTACATGTGGCTAAAGCATGATGCAAAATTTGTATTCAGTTTCTACCTAACAAATATGTTGCTCTCTACAATGCGGTAGACCTTTTTCGCGCCTCTTTACATCTTGCTTCCATTGCTATCTGTTCTTGCTCTGGCGCTTCTTCTGTTATTGGACCTATCCCTTCCTTTTGGCTTCTTCTTAGCCGCAATGTAAGCAAGCACGATTGCCGCGGGCCTTTGTTAGTGCACTCCACAAAGAGGACACCCAGGAGGGGCTTGCTGTTGCCATTCATACCATCTAACCTCCCTAACACCCTCCTTGCTGGGGATGGAGACAGAGGCTTGTTGCCAACAATATTTTGGGGAATTGCATTGGTGGCGGCACTACTACGTGTCGGTGGGAGGGAGGAGGGCCAAGGGAGTAGTGGAGTTATACATATGAGCCTAGGGAATGGAACAAGCTGGATATGATGAGGAATGATGTATTCTACTCTCTGCAAACTAGGAAGAAAAGACAAATGATTCAAGAAGAAGATAGCCGACTGCAAGAGGACATACAATCTGGGCAGTGCTGACCAGCTTGTGTACTCGTTGTACTCATGGTAAAGACCGAGTAGCACATCTTCATTGCATGCCCGGAAGCACGGGTATGGTAGGATGTTGTGCCTATTTTCATTTATCCCTGGGAGACATGACCGTTCTTGGGATTGTCTTGCCGGATGGGTTCCAGAAGCAGTGATAACCGTGGGAAGCCAGGGAAGGACGAATGGAAGTTAATGGCTGCTGGACTGAGGATGTAGTAGTGAGTCATTGGTCTACCAACTCCGTTGTTGCCATCATATCCTCTGAGAGAACAGTTCATATTTACTTAATTCGGATGAACAAATTATCTGGAAGTGCCACCAACACTATACTATGTGGAGGGGACTACAAAATTGGTGTTTGCTAGAGGGTGGAAGAAAGTCATTTCGAATCCTACCATCTTTTGTCCTCGCCTTGCTCGTGGTAACGGTTGACCAACACATCTCCATTGTATGCCCGAAAGCACATGCCTGGCTGAATGTTGTGCCCATTATCATCCATCCATGGGAGATAGGACCATTCTTGGGATTGTCTCGCCGGATGGGCTCCAAAAGCAACAACCACCATGAGAAAGATGAATGAAAGTTAATGGCTATTGGATCGAGGATGTAGTAGTGAGTTACCGATCTTGCAACATCGTTCTCATGGTTACAATCCGGGCAAGTGTTGACCAGCTAGTGTACTCGCTGTGGTAAAGGCCGAGTAGCACATCTTCATTGCATGCCCAGAAGCACAGGCCTGGCAGAATGTTGTGCCTATTTTCATTTATCCTTGGGAGACATGACCATCCTTGGGATTGTCTCACCGGATGGGTTCCAGAAGCAGTGACAACCGTAGGAAGGACGAATGAAAGTTAATGGCTACTGGACTGAGGATGTAGTAGTGAGTTATTGGTCTACCAGCTCCGCTGTTGCCATCATATCCTCTGAGAGAACAATTCATATTTTCTTAATTTGGGTGAACAAATTATTTGGAAATGCCACCGACACTATACTGTGTGACAGGGACTGCAGAATTGGTGTTTGCTAGATGGTGAAAGAAAGTTGTTTTGAATCCCACCATCTTCTGTCCTCGCCTTGCTCGTGGTAAAGGCTGAGCAACACATCTCCATTGCATGCCCAGAAGCACATTCTTCGCAGGATGTTGTGCCCGTTATCATCCATCCATGCGAGATAGGACCATTCTTGGGATTGTCTTGTCGGATGGGTTCTAAAAGCAACAACAACCATGAGAAAGATGAATGAAAGTTAATGGCTACTGGACCGAGGATGTAGTATTGAGTTACTAGTCTTGCAATATTCTCGTTGCCATCACAACCTTTGATAGAACAGTTCATAGTTACTTTAATTGAATGAACAAATTATCTCGAACAGTGGAGTGGCACCTGAACGGTACTGTGTTATGGGGACTACAAAATTGGTGTTTGCTAGAGGATGGAAGAACGTCGTTTCGAATCCCACCAGCTTCTGTCCTCACCGTGCTCGCTCATGGTAAAGGCTGGGCCGGACATCTTAATTGCATGCTCGGAAGCACATGCCTGGTAGGATTATTTGCCCGTCGTCATCTATCGTTGGAAGACATGTTCGTTCTTGGGATTGTCTCACCGGATGGGTTCCAGAAGCAACGACAACCATGAAAAGGATGAATGAAATGTAATGGCTACTGGACCGAGGATGCAATAGTGAGTTACTGGTCTACCAACACTGCCGTTGCGATTGCCATTACTACCTTTGACAAAACATTTCTATTTACTTTAGTCAGATGAACAAATTACCTGGAACTGTGGAGTGGCACCGACAGGATACCATATGGTGGGGACTGCAAAATTGGTGTTTGGTAGAGAATGAAAGAAAGTTGTTTCAAGGCCCACTAGTTTCTATCCTCGCTGTGCTCGTAGTAAAGGCCAAACAACACATCTTCATCAAAAGCACATGCCTGATAGGATGTTTTTCATGTTGTTATTCGTTCTTGGACACATGGCCGTTCTTGGGATTGTCTCGCCGGATGGGTTCCAAAAGCAGCGGCAGCCATGAAAAGGACGAGCGAAAGTTAATGGCTACTGGACTGAGGATGCAGTAGTTTGTTACTGATCCATCAACACCGCCGTTGCCATCACTACCTTTGGGAGGACAGTTCATATTTACTTTAGTCGGATGAACAAATTATTTGGAACTGTGGAGTGGCACCGGTATGATGCTATGTGATGGGGATTGTAGAATGGTGTTTGGTAGAGAATGGAAGAAAACCGTTTCAAGTCCCACCAGCTTCTATCGTCGCCATGCTCGTAGTAAAGGCCGAGCAACACATCTTCATCAGAAGCACAAGCATGACATGATGTTTTGCCCGTCATCATTCATCCTTGGAAAACATGGCCGTTCTTGGGATTGTCTCGCCGGATGGGTTCCAGAAGCAGCGACAACCATGAAAAGGACGAGTGAAAGTTAATGGCTACTGGACTGAGGATGCAACAGTTTGTTACTGGTCTACCAACACCGCTGTTGCCATCACTACCTTTGGGAGGACAGTTCATATTTACTTTAGTCGGATGAACAAATTATCTGGAACTTTGGAGTGGCACCAGCACTGTAATGACCCGTTTTCAAATTAGTCATCTAATTAGGGTTTACTTGGATGATTGTATGCTTAACTAAGTTGATCATGGTTCAAAGCTTGATTAATGATGGTAGTTAAGTTTTGATGTGTTAAATATAATGAGAAGGTTTAATCATACTTTGATCCACATAATTAGGGTTAAAATTTTGGAAACCCTAATCGGCCCAAATTAGGGTTTTGATGACATATGAATACAAAATTTGATAAGTATAGTATCTCACTAAATGATTTTTAGTATTTTATATGTAACTCTGATTTAATTAAAATTTGGATATGATATGTATATATCAAATGTGAACACTCATGAAAAATATCAGAATTTTTGAAGAATGTTCTGACCTGTTTGTTGGTCGAGTTTCAAACTCGACCGATCATATTTTCAGATTGATATAGCAGTGTGGAAATTGAATTTTATCTTTTTATTGGTATATCCAATTGATCTCAAATTTTAACTGTAGTTGTTAAACTCCATTATAGACACCCTATTAAATTTGTGTAATTTTTGGATGATTTTTTATCTCTACAAAGAGGGGCGTCGGTCGAGTTCTATGAAGGACAAACTCGACCGACCATGCTTCTGACTACAATATAGCAGTGTAGTATTTGATTTTTAATTATTTTTTGGTAACTCCAAATGATCTAAACTTTTACTGTTTCAGACATTAGGTTAAAGTTTCATAATTTTTGGATGAGGTTTGAGTTCTGAAACGTGTGGTTTCGGTCGAGTTTATAACTCAGCCGACCAACCAGTCTGAGCAAAATAAAAATACATTGAGGGGCTTGTTTGCAAATGTTCTAAGCACCTCAATTCATCTATATAACTAACCTAACACACAAGGAGCTCTCATAACTCATCCTTCCTATCAAAGAAACAAAATTCTTGAGAGAGAGGAGAGCTAGGGTTTTGAGAAGAGAAAGTGGTAAAGATGTTGACCTAGGGTTTCTCTATCCAAGATATGATGAAATCAAGTAAGTTTAGCTTCTTTGCATAGCATTTCATGGTCACATGTCAAGATTCCGTCCCTCCCCTGATTTGATTCGAAATCACATCAAATCTCCCCCTTTTCTCACTCTTTCTCTTCTAATTCCCATTTCTAGGGTTTCTGAGTTGAGAGGAGAAAGAATTTGATTCTTTTGCGAGAGTTTGATTGGGTTTCCAAAAATTCAGAGGTTGACCTACGAATTTAAGATGCTTGGCACCTGAGGTGAGTGTTTTTCTCCCTTCTAAGCTTTGTATTCATGTTGAAAGCCTAATTCTATCCGGCTAAAACAATTAGAAACCTTGTTTGTACATGTATGTGATTGGATTTGATTTGGGAAAGATATTGAGGATCCAATTCTACTAATTTTGATTATTTATCATTGATTGGAAGTTGATTAGTTCCTAATATATTGATTGAGGATCCATGGGTTTTTCTTATGGGTAGATGACTATGCTATTTCATGTGAATTTTGCCTAAAAATCAGCCCAATGGCCGATATGCTTGGAATCGAATTGACATGTGTAAAATCATATTTGAATTGTACTAGATTGTATGATACAAGTGTATTGTTGAATGTTAATGGAATTGAATGACCACATATCCTGATTAGGATTTGTGTTGAGGAAGTGAATCAAATGAGTCAATTAATCAAAGTATACTTATGATTGATGAATGAAATGTGTGAAAATAGAAACTAGAGTCCATGTTTGTGAATAACCCTAATGAACCCTTGAGTCATGATTGGATTACTTGAATGATATGATATGTTGAACTAAGGAATGACTTCTTGAAAACCCTAAAAGTTTATTATTAAGACGATTATGAGTGATAAAGCTAGAACTTGTATATGATGTTGTAAATGTGATCAAATGCTGAAGTTGAAAGTTTTAATACTTCAATTGAATATGATGAGTCTTACTAATATCATCTAAGTCTAATGCATTTGTTTTAGTATAATAAAGAATGATCATTGTTGATTATGGGAATGACATTAGAAGTCAATGACATAGTACACTTATCTAAATGTAAGAAATGATATGAAGAAAATGTATTGATGGTGATGGTAAGTTAAAGATGAAACTAATGAAGTTATTATGATGAAGTCTTTAATCCTTTGTTTTAATTACATGTGGCTTGAGCCAAATTGAATGGAACATACTAAAACTAGACTTTGATGGATATCAATGAATAGATAAGTATTGTATATCAAGTGAGTTAGAAATGATTGGTTCCAGTAATTTAATGAACATGACATGAGAGAAGTTGAGATTAATTAATATGAATTAAAGGAAAAAGATGAGAATTAGTAGACAAATTTAAGAAACAAACTCTAACCCTAAAATGTTGAGCTAGATGGTGCTAATGAATAACAATCTCAAATGAGGTATTCAAGAATGTACATAATTGTAGTTTAATTCAATTAAAAGATGAGGTTCAAGCATTTGAATTGATTTACAAGAATGTGTTCTTTTATTGTGATTGTTTGATAGAATACCTGTACTGCTTTTTAAAACACTGGGTGAAGGTGTGAATGGATTTAGGACTTGCTTCTGCTTCGGATGCTTGAGATGCGGTGCAGGGGTGTTAATATTGGTTTGGAAGTTGGCTGTTTCTTTAACAGAGACGCTAAGGAGTTGAAGAGCTTTTTTAACTGCGAAAGAAATTTTGCCAGGAAGGAGGACAAAGGAGGCCTTCCTCTGGTGTGCCTCGATGTATGTTTGGATGTATGTAACTGAACTTCTCCATGTTTTAGACATAGATTGCAAGAAAAGCAAGAAGTTGCACGATGGAATACGAAGGGGAATGTAGGAATGCCGACTGGTATGAGAACTGCCTTTTGAGGATGGTTGAGCAAAGGCCATACATCATAAACGCTTGTGATTTAAGCAATTTTCTTGTCTTATCTGCCATCAGATGTCAAACTGAACCTTATGTTTATGTTATACTACTTTGAAAATGAAAATAAAAATGAGGGAGGCTCGGCATTACTGCGTGGGAGAGGCCTATTCGATGAATAATCGTAAGGCTGTACTCCGATTTTGACTTGACTTTGCAAATAGTTTGTTATAGTCTTTAGTACAATATAATCCGTCGCACGAGAGAGAACACTGAAATCTAAGCTAGTGTGACCATGGTTGCAGAGCGGCAGATGCTCCTGCCAACCAAGTGCACTTGATTGCATTTTCGTAGTTACTTTTATTTTGCACCATGTGAGGTTCAAACGAGAAAGTACAGCAGTCAGCTTTCTTTTGCTCATCTGTATTTTTAATTTGTAACTGGTATACAATCTGAAAATTTTAGCACATGGAACCGGCTATTTCCTTGTGCAGGTGAGCTTGGATGGTGCCAACAACCGATTCAAGGCCCAGAGCAACATCCACCTTGAATATGTGTTCATCTTCATCCACATGCAGCAGCTGAAACTGGGACTCGACAAGCGATACAGGCATGAAGTGGCTCCCATCCTCTGCCCTCCGTCGCACCCGTCCAGCAACCACATCCCTGGTGGTCTCCAGGCACACGAATTTGACCCTGCAGGCAGAGCAGTCCCCCAGTGGTGATGCTGCGTAGGTGGTGTCCGCCCGCCTGAGGATCTCCCTGTACTTCCTCTGCAGGGCCGAGCATGTGAGCACTACACCACAGCCGTCGGTTGCCATGTGCTTGGCGGCAGCTTCTTGGAGGGACTCCAGCCATGGGAGGCGGTCTTCGTCTGTGAGGGCTATGCCTTTGCTCATTTTGTCTGGTTGAAAGAATCAAGAGAACAGAAAGGAAGAAATGGCGGTGAAGACTGATAGAAAAAGACCTAGCTCTGCTTCTGTATTTGTAAAGGGGACCACATTATTTGTTCCGGTGGCAAAAAATAACGATATGATATTGATATGTCTTTCTTCGAAAGGGGGTCCCTCATAATTCAAAACGTACATGTCATGTATTTTTATCTCGTCAACTGTATATATTTCCTTTTTTTTTTGAACTCAAGATACCACAACAAGGTATGACTGTTCATGCTTTCATAAACGCTTACCTTTGTTCTCTCTGGAATGGAAGTCATCGGCTTCAAGGAATAGCCAACCCAAGGCCTCCGCCAGCGCCGCCCCAACTGTGCTGTTCAGAACAGGAAAACAAGAAGATGCGTTTAAGCCAAGCCTCGTTGGTGGTTACGAACTGGGCATGGGAAATAAGAGGTTCTGTGGCAACTCACGATTTGCCGCAGCCACTGACGCCCATGATCACGACTGCCAGCCCCATGGTTTCTGCTGCTCCTGAAGTTACTTCCCAATCAAGAAGCACCAAGTTGCAGATTCCGGAGGACGAGTAAGGATAGGACTGAGGTGGAATATGGTTGTGCAGTTACTTCCGGGAAGAGGGATCGGCCTATGTGTCTTGAGAGAGAGAGAGAGAGATATGGCAATATGTCGCAGAGAGAGAGAGAGAGAGAGA
The DNA here is from genome assembly GCA_963693085.1 of Alisma plantago-aquatica. NCBI lineage: Eukaryota > Viridiplantae > Streptophyta > Magnoliopsida > Alismatales > Alismataceae > Alisma > Alisma plantago-aquatica. The sequence continues at coordinate 1,190,458,404 of OY856411.1, read as the reverse complement.
GAAATATGGCAATATGTCGCAGGCTGGCGTCTGAGGTGCAGTTGTGTTTGCCCTTTCTAACCGGTGGGCCAACTTGCTGTAGCTGGAGGATCTTTTTGGATAAATCTATTATCTACTACCTATAAATAAAAATAAATGACACGGGTGTGGCTGTTTTTCTTTTGCAGCAGCCTGCTTATTAGCTTCTTCGTAATAGCGAAACTTGCTTAGTTTTTCTATCCAATAGAGTCCATTTATTCGTTTCTCTGTCACATGTCAAGCAGTAAAAGTGCTGCTTCCGATGACGAGCATATCATGCTTGCTGAATGCACTGAATGGAGACTCTCTCACAACCATCTGTGTTTGAAATAGTCATAAAAAAGACACTGCAGTTATATTGTTTGCTTACCTTTTCTTTTCTTTTTATCTTTTTTCTTTTTAACCATAAAAAAGACATTGCAGTTAGATTGTTTGCTTACTTTTTCTTTTCTTTTTATATTTTTTCTTTTTTAACCAAGTGCCGCAAATTAGAAAAGGAATTTGTTTTTTCTTAGACATTGACAGCTGGTGCGGTAAGTAAAAAAAACCTACAGATTGATACCTAATGTTCTATGTGACAAAAAACTACTTGCATTGATGTTTTAACTTTTAGCAGAGGTTGAACGTGATGTAGAAAATTTAATTTGTCGACTACTTGCTTTAATAATTTATGTGATGTCAGTGGTTCAGTTTGTCTGCGTGCTTATTGTTATTTTAGATCACATTGCTTTAGTAATCACATAGTTCTAGTTAGAGGAGTCAATTGCCATTTTATCAAGTTCTTTCTTTTACGATTATGTATAAATATTGAAATGTTAATTATATCTCTCTCATCAATTAGCCAGTCTGAAAGTAAAGCACACAATTTTGGTAATGACACTTCAGATTGAATAAAGTCAACAAATAATTAATTGAGTTGTTCTCTTTAACTGGTTGTATATAAATTATTGTAGGTTACTAATCATATATTAGCCGTCAACATAAACATGTCCAAGAAAAAGTATATCTAATTTTCATAACGACACGTTACAAATTAAATGGAGTCACTTGACAGTTAATTGAAATGTTTTCTCTTAATACGCCGTACGTACCATATTGTGATTCTATATGTAACTACCTATAAAAAAGAATACAAATGGTATTATCTATTGTTTTCATACCGTCCAATTTGCCCATATATTTCAACGGTGTTTATTTTGAGGTTTAACATTTTGCTATATTTCTTCTACATTTCTTAATTCCCAACAACTACCGTGTTTACTTGGTGCAATTTTGCTTAAGCTATATATTATATTTTAAATATTGATGACATGATAGTTGCCGCCAGTTGTATATTCTAATTGTTTGTGTATTATAAAATATTTTTTTTCATCTGTAGTGTGTATGTTTATTTTTAACTCGAGCCTACTTGCAAGATTGTATATATTTTTACCATGTTTGCTTTGCACAGCTATTTTTTATGTTTAGAATCTCAATAATGTATTAGTTGTCATGTGTTGGTTGGTTGTTCTTTATTACTTTTTTTAAGTGAACTTTTTGTTGTATAGGTCGTGCATATGTCTTGTTTCAGTCATGTCTTAAAGTAGAGTTAAATGTAGAATTAATGTATATTGCAGTTTAGTACTGTTTGTAGCCCAATTCCACTGGTCTAAAAAGGTTAACGTTGCTCAATAGCACCATGAATACATTTAGCAGTGCTCTATTTCTGTATAACACGTGTTTATCACTTGTCTTCTTCTAGTAGAAGGAAAGAATCAGAATGGGTATAAGCGGACATACACGATATAAGCTAACACGTCAAGGGTGTCACCAAAACCACAGGCAACAACAGGAGAAAAAGATAAAAGAGAGAAACAACCATCCAAAAGATAAAACGAATAAGTTCGGGCATCTAAATCAGCCAAGGTGGCCATGAGGTGATGATAAAGTTCGGGGATGGGGATCCCTTTGTACAGGTGATAGCAAAAGGAGACTAGTGGCATATATAGACGGCATTGGATAGTTCTAACAGGAAGGCAACAACATAATAAGAGCAGTATACCAACAACAAGGTTAACGACATTTTATGGATTTGTAAATGTTAGATTATCTTGAATGTCATAAACGTAATGTTGTATTATTTTTATGTAATTAAAGAAAAAAAGGAGATAACATTCAAGTTGATAGATAATTACATTGTGTGTAAAATAGGTCATAAGAAAAACATGTGCCGAATGTCATACCAAACACAATTTTAAAGAAGATCACTGAAACGAAAGCAATACATAAAAGAAATGAAAACTGCTTCTTGACTTCGATAACATTATTGCACAAATCTTTTCAGTTTCACATCAAAGAGACTATGTCCTCCATCTCCTCCGACATGAGTCGCACCACACTTATCAATTGTTAAAAGACGATTTGAATGCAGAGTTGATATGAGTGGACTCTCGAAACGGCGATATACAAAATTTTATCAGAGCACACAAGGACTAATTGGTAATTTAAAAAGTTAAAGATAAAAAGAATATGCAATCCCCTTCTCACTTCTGCTGACAAGATATGTAATATAAAAAAACTAACGACAAAAATAACAACAATCTTTCATATAACCTTCCGACTAGATTTATATATTTAAAAATATATAAAGAAATTGCATCCAAATCCTTCTATCTTCTCGCACGAATACATTTTTAGAATAAAAAAGACTATTTTATAAATAAAAACATAAAAAATCATATACAATGCTTTTCACACTTTTTCTATGCATTATATATGACAATGCAAATATGACTTTATAATTTAAAAAAGTAAAAGAACAAAATTATATTGAAAACTCTCAACCACCTTTATTTAAATTCAAACTTTAATTCATCCAAACATTATTGGGTCGCTTCGCAAGTCCAAACATAAAGTGGGATTGGGGGTGGTGAATTTTATTTTTCTTAAAGATCCCCAAGGGACGGGAAGGATCTTTCACATTTGAATGATCTTCAAAATGTCTTTTTAATATTTTTCTAAAACCCTTTAATGTTTATGAAATCCTAATACCCCCTCCCCAAACCCCACAAGAATATCACCTTAGCTAATCCGTGATATGTGAGAGCAGGCTAACCCAAACTGGGCTGATGTTTCAGCCTACACAACTTGGTCTATGTTTGGTATATATAACGATAATTGAAAAAACAAGCTAAAAGCTTTAACCTATCGTTTGTGTAACCAAGTCTACGCTAGGGCCAAGGCACAGCTAGACTCGAATAGGTAGTGTGTGTAGGCGTGTATATATATGTACACGTGCGTGTGTTGGTATTCGTACTGGATATAAAGTGAGAAATCTAGAAACACTATATGTTACCAATTTATTGAGGTGCGGATAATGTATAACCTTTAATGACCTGTTTGGTACGTGGTGAATGAAGGGAAGGGGAAGGGAAAGGGGAAGCGAGGGAAAGAAGCTTGTGCTGTTTGGCTGGACAAAGTGATGGGGAGGGGAAGGGAATGGAGGGGAATGAAGGGGAACGGATGAGAACAAACTAAGTGTATTTTCAGCCATTTCTCTTCCATATTCATCGGATCGGAGTGGAGACAAGGGGAAGGAGAAAAATTTGGCAAAAAAATATTAGAATGATCACGAGAAAATATAAAATGGAGAGAAAAAATAAAAATAACTTGACGGAGAAAAATTAATATAACCCACAACTAGTGTGGATAAAAAAGTAATATGTCAGGAATGTGTTACTTTATTTGGTTAGACACATTAACTAATGGAGCAGTATTGGATAAAATTTGGAGATTTTTTTGTTAAAAAAATAAAATGGAACTAAAATAAAATATATACACAAGATTGAAGGAAACCTAAAGTTATATTTTTGATAGAAATGTTAATTTTTTTTGTGATTATTACACAAATATAAAAAATAAAAAGTTAAAAATAATCGGAAGAAATGTGTTGGACTATGGCGGTAAGCACTTAACAACATGGAGGAAAAAAGTTTATATATATAAAAATAAAAAAGGAAACTACTTCTATAACTATATTTTCAAATATAAAAAACTTATATTCTCACTTCTATAAAAATATCTCTTGTATAGCGCTTTTAACACAAAATAAATAAAAGCATAAGTTGTACACGTTACATCTTATATTTTTTTAGTCTATAGACTTTGCCATCCTGAAATGATTAATAGCCTTATTTGTTGTATGTGCCTCTGTGATAATATTTTTATACATTGATATATATTAATAAATATAAATATATTTATTATATGTAAAAGTATTTTTGTATCATCAACATTCTACGTCACTACATTTTTTTATATTTACATTATTTTTTGTATTTTCCTTCCCTTCCCCTCCCCATGCTAACCAAACATGCTAATATAAGTGTTCTCTCCCCTCCCCTCCCTTCCCCTTCATTCACTGCATACCGAACATAGCATAAGAATAGTTCCACTTACTTAATGACGAAGGTCGATACAATATCTAGGACAAATACTTTTGCCGAACATAAAGTTTGGAGCGACAAAGCGTTCACACACGAAGAACATTTTTTACACAGATGATACTCGATCGTTCGTCCAATGATAACACAAACATGCATAGGCCGCAGAAACAACAAAGAGAGAAGAACATAAGGCGATAGTTCTCATTTTTTCAAATACTAAATTGACTCGACGATATATTTGTTTAATAGGAACGCTTCACAAATAGTTGACAAATGAAGAGACGTGAAGAAATTGCGGATAAATTTTCCCAAACAAAACAAACAATTACTGTCTCAAAGATATGCGACAAATGCTAAATTTTTTGAGTAGGTCAGGTGAAAAAACCAAGCCGAGATAACACCCACATAAGGAGTCTAGGAGCCTAAATTGACACCCACCCTTGAGCGTAGGATGCGTCATACACCGATGTACCTAACTAAATGATTTTTTGATAGACTAGCCCCAACCCAGTTGGACTGTCTTACCATACGCATGCAAAATCGATATTTCCTTGTGTTCCTAAAAGAACCAATGGATAAGAATCCATATATATGGAGGAGGGAAGCTTAGAATTCCCCTATGTGAGACTAAATGTTTTATTTAATTTTAAAATACCACATATGATAATAATCTCCCATGATTTCAAAATAGACTTCAACTAGAAGAACTCAAAAAAATGTCATGAGTAAGCTTTGGTGGAACTGTGTTCTTGAACCAAAATATTGAGTTGATGTGAGTAACTTGTAAAAGGCTGGTGGAACTATATTCTTGAACTAATTCTTCCTTTATTTGATCAGATGCTTATTACCCACACCACTTTCATAGAATCAATTATCATTCTTACGGGTTGGCGGATTTAAACTATGCACAAACTGAAAATATTCATGAGTACTTTAGAGATCTACCTAAGTCTTAGCGGGAGCATCCCCACTCCAACTCATATAGTTGGAAATTCATCAAGTATATATTACAGTCTTGTACACCACCATCAATGACTATAAAATCCATTTCCAACAACATTTATTCAACTATTTTCTATAAAATATTATTACCTCATAAGAATGAGATATACATTTACAAGGCATAGATTCGAGACTTAGTTTTTCACAACCTCCTTCTTTGGATCACCATTCATGAAGGTCGGGTATCCATCACTTTGATTTCTACTATGGACATTATTCCATTATCCTCAACGTAGTTCTCACTAGTCTTTGATTTAATACCTTTGTCAGAGGATCTATCAAGTTCAATAATGACTTTACATAATCTATTGAGATTGTTCTATCACATATAAGCTGGCTCACAATGCTATGAAGTAGATGAATATGTCTACTCTTCCTATAAATATTATTTTTATCTATTACTATGACAACTTGATTATCAAAGTATATAACACTAGTGGATACTCTTTCTCCTAAATGTGAAGATCCATTAGAAAAATCTAATCCATTCATATTCAGTTCTAACTTTTTTCAAGGCAATAAACTTAAATTTCATAGTAGTACAAGCTATGCATGTTTGCATAATGAATTTTCAAACACATCACCTCCACCTGTGGTGAAGATGTATCCACTTGCAGATTTCAAATTATTTAAATTACAAAATCCAATCAGAATTACAATATCCTTCTAGTATCGTTGGGCATCTATGAAAGACCGCCTGATGATCTATTGTGCCTTTTAGGCATCTTAAAACCCAACTTAGAGTATTGTAATGATCCTTGTTAGGATTTTGAGTATATCTGCTTCATCTCTCAACTGGATATACTAGAGTTAGATGGGTACAATTTATTAAGTACACAAGCCTTTGAATTACTTGTGCATATTTGACTTGTTGAACACTAGTTCTTTATTTTTTTTTTCAAATAACAATTGCAATTAAAAGGCATGCTGTCTGGGTCATAATCAAAATTTAAAAATCTTTTGAACAATTACTCAACACTATGTTTTGGAGAGATTAGGATGCAAACATCTCCTTTAATAATTTCAATTACCAAATTACATACACTTTCCCAAAATCTTTTATGTCAAATTTTGAAGTTAAGAAACCTTTTGTTTTGTATATAATATCAATATTAATGCCAAAAATAAACATGTCATCTACATAAAGACATATAATAACATAAACTTGGTTAGAAACTTTATAATATACATTTATCTCCTTCATTTATATGGAACCGATATGATATAAAAACTTTATCAAATTTCTTATACCTTTTGATTAGGATCTTGTTCCAAGTCATAGCGAGACTTGATTAGTTTACATATCATGTGTTCTTTTCTTGATTAAACATAACCTTCTGGTTGATCCATATGGATTTGTTCTTTAAAATATCCATTCAAAAATGCAATTTTAACATTGATTGATGTATAATTAACTTCTTCATTGGTGCTAAAGCAATTAAAATTCTGATGAAAGAAATTCTAGTTACATAAGAAAATGTATTGAAAGAGTCGATATCCTTTTGTTTCTTATAACCCTAGGCAACTAATCAAGCTTTGTGTTTTTCTATAGCCCGATCAATTTTAATTTTCTTTTGTCCATTTACATCCTATGTGTTTGAATCTTGGTGGAAGTTTCACTGACTCCCATGTGTGATCAGATAATATAATTTTTTCTCACTATTAATTGCTTCCTTCCATGAAGAGGAATCAGATGAATTAATAACTGAAAACTACTAGAGGGGGGGTGAATAGAGTTTTATAGATAATTTAACAATTATTGAACTCAAACAACCACAATGAAAATATTGGACAAGGAGACACAGGGTTTAGAGTGGTTCCAACTATAGCAAATACTATAGCCGTCAGTCCACTACCCGATTGCTTACCCAACCGGGATTTGAAAAGAAATTTATTTTATTACCTCGCAAGGAATTTACATAAAATACAATCTCTTTTCCCAAACCCTTCAAGCAGCCTTCACCTAGAAGTAATCGCCCAACCTTGAAGCAGCCTTCCCTTGAAGTAGGTGCACCAACTCCCGTTGCACCAGCCTTCTGAAGTAGCTTCCCATGCGATAGCCTTCTTGAAGTAGCTTGAAGTCCCCTTCTCCACCTGAGAAGTCAACCCTCTCCACTCCGTAGCCTCCAACCCTAGGAGTAGCAAGGAGAGTACAAAAGATAAAAAGGAACAAGAAGGAAAACAGAAATTACAATACCGTTGTAAGCACAAGGCTTGATTTTCCTATATCAAGCGTTTAGATCTCCTAACCAATGTGTATGACAATGTGATTGTAGTGGATAGGAGATACTAGCCTATAGGACACGAAATGGGAGTAATAGGAATGAATGGCAAGTGTAGGAATTGCTCTATTGCTCTAAAACAGATTGCAAGTGAGTATTCAAGCTCAAGTATAGCACAAGTATAACTTAGGTGTATATTGGTGTCCTAAGGCATGTCCTATTTATAGGAGTGGCCTATGGATACTTAAGGACGTTCTAGACAACTTCTAGGGGTTTCTAAGTGCTTAACTAGCCGTTAGGTACAAAGTTGTTGCTTTAACAACGGCTAATTAATTTATTCTGCAGTTGCTGTCAGAGACCATCTCGGTCGACAAATGGTCGGCCGAGACACCTACTCGGTCGAAGTTTTGTCGACCGACAGGCTCTCTGGAACAAGTGATTTGCAACGTCTTTCTTCAACTACCAACTAACTTGTCTGTTGTGTCTAACGGCTACTTTGGATCTTTCTCGGTCGAGAAGATGGTCGACCGAGAGTGTCTCGGTCGAGGAGTTTGTCGACCGAGAATGATCCTGTTTCAAGGTTTCAATTTAAGCATTAATTATATGTGTGAGTGTGCAAAGGTGATCCTAATTAAATGGGATGACATGTCTAACTATGGTGTTTGGCTAGGGAAAATCTAACGCTTGATTTACATGCAAATCTAAGTACTTGTACATTATATATTTGCACAAGTTTTACAACATTGATTACATTGCATGAAAATATAACTAAGTAAGCTCTTGGATTTTTCCCTTGCGACTTTGTCATCCTGCACACTCAAGTAGCTCGTTAGATTAATAAGAATGAAATGTTTGTCATCATCGAAACAAAGGGATTTTTAGATGTCCATTTAGCCAACAATCTCCCCCTTTTTGAAGATGACAAACATTTCCAAAATACGAAATAAGGAAATATAAAGCATGTGAGTTTCATACCTGAAAATTACCTTTTGTAGCCATATAAAGCATGTTATGAAACTCATTTATATTTTTGATTTTTATATTCTTTCTCCCCCTTTGTCATTTCAAAAAGATATCCAAGTTGAATATTTTATTTTTCTTCTCCCCCTTAATATTATGCTCCCCCTTAAATAGATATCCATGGATTTTTGTCTAATTTATCCATACTTTGTTTCTCAATCATTTGCAAAGGATGTTAAGCCTTGAAATGATATGAGATTCCCTTAAGATCCTCTAATCTTAGAGTACATAAAAATGTCTCCATCCAAATGCAAGAGATGTTAAGCCCTATTTTGGGTAGAGAATTCCTTCAAGTACAAGGTACCATTTTTCAATAAATGCATAAATTTCTTTATAATCAATGAAAATTTTCAGCTACACATGGTGATTACAATGTTTTTGTAAGCTTCTTCAATCAAATGGTCAAAGTTGTTTTTATGATCTCCCCCTTATTCTTATGCTTTGCTCCCCCTTAGATAGATATCTCAAATGAAGGTTTGAGTACTAAGTAAATATATAAAATGTTGTAGATGATATCCATGATTTAACAAAGATGTATGCAATTTTATGTCAGTCTGGAAAATAGAAACCCGGTCGGTCGACAATTGCTCGACCGACAGTGTTCTCGGTCGACTAGTTGCTCGACCGAGGATGTTTCTGGAGAACTGTTTTGTCATTTGTCAATTTAGCCACAATTTTAATCGTTGCCTGTTTTAATTATGACTCCCCTTATTTGTTATGCTCTATAATAATGAACTTATAATCCATATTTTTTTTGAAGATGTCTCATATGCTTAAAAAATAACCATTTGAATCAAGCAAAGATGGCAAACTTCATTCAATAGCATGGAAAATATTACAATCATATAGAAATGACCAATTTATTACAATCATTGTTATTATAACTAGTACAACTACAACTCTTCACTGGAAAGATTTAAGAATTACATCGATGTCCGGATCTTTCCCAAGGAATGGCTCGGCTCCATAATATTTGACCAGAGTTTGCCAATCCAAAGAACCTGTCTTAGTTAACGCATATGCTTCCAGAAATGTAGGAACTCGGTCAAATCGGAAGTGAGCAGCTATATCTTGCAATTGTATGGAGGAAAATTGAGTATGTGCAAGATCCATTGATGGTGGAGGTGGAGTTTGATAGTAGTTGTATGAAGGGTTAAATGGGTTGAGCATGCCAGGATTTAAGGAATGCGGATATTCATCGGTTTGGCTCGGAGAAAGATTTTGCATTCTTTGATTCAAGTATGTCATGGCATGGTGGGTATAGTTGAGTTGGTTACTAAGATGATATTGGGAGCCGACAAGATAAGTGAGAGTATTTTGAATGGGATCAACAGAAAGATTAGTAGGAGGAGGGGGTGGTGGTATATCTTGATGTGATGATTCTCCTTCTACTCTTTCCCTTTTATGACCAAAGTCAATCCCCATCTTCTCTACGGTGTTCTTACTTATCTTTGGTGGTCTACGCTCCCATGTATACCCCATATCTTCAATTTGTAACTTAAGACAATGTTGAGTGATCTGGCATACAAAATCGGCATACGGTGGATTGCCAGAAAACTCAAGCATGTTTTTAAGTATTATGCGAATGAAGTTTATAGGAATTTCTTTTATGATAGCATAAATTAGACACATGCGGAAAATAGGGACCTCAGATTTATTGGCTCTTGGATGTATGTTTGTGGAAACAATGAGGTTTACTATCCTACATGCCGGTTTCAGGTTTATTGCATAATAGGTTCCCCTATCTTCATGACAAGTAGTATTGGTTTGAAATATGGCTCTTTTTATATCACTAAGGCTAGTGGAGTGGTCATCATGGGATAATAAATTTAGTGGATTGCCGGTGGTAAGGTCAAGGAAATATTGGTATTCATCTATATCAATTTCTAGCATATCAAGAATATCCCCTTCGGAAAATTTAAAACTACACCCATTGACCATGGTGTAGAAGAATGTGGTTTCATTTTCGGTGTGGGATAAGAGATTGGCATAGAATTCGTTGACTACCTTAGTGGAATAGGAAGGAAAAGAAGGATAGATGAAGTCCTTCAGCTTCTGCACTCCAAAGAGATTCTCCAGATCGACTATGTTGATGAAGTCCATAGCTTCGACCGGGCGTCGGGGAAGAGGAGCTTTAGAGGAAAGCCGTAGATATCGATCTCCAGCATCTCCGTCGACGAAGGCGATGTCGTTGATGATCGTCAGTGGCGGAGTGGCTTCCCGATCTTCTCTTCTTTTTCTTCCGATGACTTTCTTCTTCCCACGGGCAGCTGAGGATGAGGCCATTTGTGTTTCTTGAGTGTGGAGAAGAAGCAAGGAAGATTTGAGGATAAGAATGCTGAAGGGTTGCACGAAAATGCACTAGAGATGGACTATGGAGGCAAGGAAATGCAAGTGTGAGTAAGTGACTCATTTTTGCTCTTATTTATAGCATTCCAGCGACCTGGTCGGTCGACGATTCGTCGACCGAGCGTCCGCAACGGTCGAGTTGCAGACGCGCCACTTGGTTCCCCAACGGTCAAAAAAACGGTCATAACGGTCCATCCGCAACGGTCGTATCCAACGGCTATTTCTCGGTCGAGCACTTGTCGACCGACGTTGTCTCGGTCGAGCATTTGTCGACCGACAGTTCGTCCGATATTGAGTCTGTTTAGTATTTGTCGGTCGAGAGAGATGGGCTGACCGAGAGGTTCTCGGTCGACGAATTCGTCGACCGACAGACTTACTGAGTACAACTTTTAAAGCTGATTTTTAAATGCAAATGGTAGATCATTTTTGTAGAGCATTTATATGGATATTCTAAAGGAGAAATATTGGGATAATTTAAGGCTTAAATGATAACAAATGATTTAATTTTCAAGAAAAATTTATATTAAGATTAGGTTCAAAGAGAGAATTTCCAAAAATAAGCAATTTTTTGTCGAAGCTTATTTTAGGTCGCCCTTGACTACGACCATAGCGCCCCTTAGTCAAGTTTTATTTTGACCAAGAGGCAAATTTTGCAGATATTTTTCAGATTTGAATATATTAAGTCTAATATCTGCATAAAATTTAAATATCAAGTTGAAGCATACTACTTAATTGGAGACATAATTAATTATTTCAGAGATACTGAGTTAGAGATTTTGTTGCAAGCAATAACATATAGCTAATAAGTTATTTTGCTGGCTTGCAAACAATTTTCTATACGCACCCAATGATGAAAGCATGGTATAAAGCATACAATGATAATTCCAGTATATGTATAGACCGAAAAATACTTTTACGAAAAATCATATGAAAATAGGAATTTTCTTTTCATTTGACTTAGACTTTAAATCATCTAGGGAACAAACTGATATTAATTTCATTTACATTTGTAACTATGTAGAGTTGAGATAGACATAGGAATATGAAACTAATGTCTTTGGTCATATCTCAACTTGATTTTGTTCATTTAGTTTGGAGGTTTTGGAATCCAAACTAACTCTACATCTTTTCTCTTATAAGGACATGAAAATGAATAGTGACCAAGGCGCAAACAGTAATGACAACATATTGAGTCAATTTCATATCTTTTTCTATGGTTGTGTCCTATGTTGTCATTGGGTGAGGATGTCCTTTTAGGTACATATATAGATTGGGTTTGTGACTTTCTCTGACTAGGTTGTTGATGAGATTTTCCTTTAGGCTTGCAACCTAGTCCCCTTCTCCCAATTTGTTGATAGGGATTATCTAGAATTTGATCAAGAATGCCATGGTTATTCAAACTACGAACTTGTTGTTGTAGCTTGGCAATCTCATCCATTCTTTTCTTAATGTCTATTTTGGCTTGGTCTAGATTTGATGACAATAAATTTCTTTCTTTAACAATAGTGTCATAATCTATATGGGTGCACAATAATGGTTGTTTCTGAAGATCGTTTACTTGAGTCTGTAAGTTTGAATTTTCAACAGAAAGGAGCTTGCAATCGGCTTCCATAGATTTTAACTTAAGATCAGAAAATTTATTTCCCTCTTTAAGATTCTCATTTTCAGATGCAAGAGCAAGAAGTTTAACATTTAGATCACCATTTTCCTTATTTGATTTCTTTAATTTCTTTTTGCACTCAACATATTTATTATGTGTTTCTTCAATAATAGCAACTAGTTCTTCTTTAGATAAATCAAAAAGACTTACCTCTTCTTCTTCTTCTTCTTCTTCTTCTTCTTCACTAGTTGTAGCAATAAAGCATTCTTTGTGCTTATCCTCTTCCTTTGATCTCCATGGGGATCCGGTTGTTTTGTGATTTGTTCCTAAACACCAATTGCAGCATGTAGTGGTTTTGTCCAAGCACTTTTCACCATTTCCCTCCATTCTTCAAGACTTGGTTAGGGTTCCTTGAAGCCCGCTCTGATACCAATTGAAAACTACTAGAGGGGGGGGGTGAATAGAGTTTTATAGATAATTTAACAATTATTGAACTCAAACAACCACAATGAAAATATTGGACAAGGAGACACATGGTTTAGAGTGGTTCCAACTATAGCAAATACTATAGCCGTCAGTCCACTACCCGGTTGCTTACCCAACCGGGATTTGAAAAGAAATTTATTTTATTACCTCGCAAGGAATTTACATAAAATACAATCTCTTTTCCCAAACCCTTCAAGCAGCCTTCACCTAGAAGTAATCGCCCAACCTTGAAGCAGCCTTCCCTTGAAGTAGGTGCACCAACTCCCGTTGCACCAGCCTTCTGAAGTAGCTTCCCGTGCGATAGCCTTCTTGAAGTAGCTTGAAGTCCCCTTCTCCACCTGAGAAGTCAACCCTCTCCACTCCGCAGCCTCCAACCCTAGGAGTAGCAAGGAGAGTACAAAAGATAAAAAGGAACAAGAAGGAAAATAGAAATTACAATACCGTTGTAAGCACAAGGCTTGATTTTCCTATATCAAGCGTTTAGATCTCCTAACCAATGTGTATGACAATGTGATTGTAGTGGATAGGAGATACTAGCCTATAGGACACGAAATGGGAGCAATAGGAATGAATGGCAAGTGTAGGAATTGCTCTATTGCTCTAAAACAGATTGCAAGTGAGTATTCAAGCTCAAGTATAGCACAAGTATAGCTTAGGTGTATATTGGTGTCCTAAGGCATGTCCTATTTATAGGAGTGGCCTATGGATACTTAAGGACGTTCTAGACAACTTCTAGGGGTTTCTAAGTGCTTAACTAGCCGTTAGGTACAAAGTTGTTGCTTTAACAACGGCTAATTAATTTATTCTGCAGTTGCTGTCAGAGACCATCTCGGTCGATAAATGGTCGGCTGAGACACCTACTCGGTCGAAGTTTTGTCGACCGACAGGCTCTCTGGAACAAGTGATTTGCAACGTCTTTCTTCAACTACCAACTAACTTGTCTGTTGTGTCTAACGGCTACTTTGGATCTTTCTCGGTCGAGAAGATGGTCGACCGAGAGTGTCTCGGTCGAGGAGTTTGTCGACCGAGAATGATCCTATTTCAAGGTTTCAATTTAAGCATTAATTATATGTGTGAGTGTGCAAAGGTGATCCTAATTAAATGGGATGACATGTCTAACTATGGTGTTTGGCTAGGGAAAATCTAACGCTTGATTTACATGCAAATCTAAGTACTTGTACATTATATATTTGCACAAGTTTTACAACATTGATTACATTGCATGAAAATATTACTAAGTAAGCTCTTGGATTTTCCCCTTGCGACTTTGTCATCCTGCACACTCAAGTAGCTCGTTAGATTAATAAGAATGAAATGTTTGTCATCATCGAAACAAAGGGATTTTTAGATGTCCATTTAGCCAACAATAACATCATTGTAAGATTGATGGTCCTTATCTACAATAAGTGAATAATTTCATCACCGAGATGCTTATCCTTCCTCATCCTAGTGAATCATTAGGCTCTACATCATTAAGTTCTAACACATTATTGGTATTATATGTACTTGGTTTATTTTCTAATGTTTCAATAACATACCAAAATCTGACCTACTAGATCTGGAAACCCTAATCCTAAAGATTTGATGCTTTTGGTTATAGTTAAAGTTTAAAGCTACAAATATGGTATACCCTTATAGACCTAAATAAGATTAATAAGTAAGTGACTGTAATGAAATATGGATAAATAATGAAAGTAATGGGAAAGATGCTAAAAATATTATTATAATGTGCAAAATAGGTCCTTTTCACCTATAATCTTTGTAATATAGAAATAATATGTAGTTAGTATTGAGATGGTTAATCTTGATAAATATTCAGTAGTGGAAATGAGTTGGAACATATCTAGGTTAATAATAATTGTGATAATGTATTGACAATCATGAAAAGGATATAAAGAATAATGGAGAGTTGGTTTCTTTTGAATTGGAAACATAAGATCACTAAATATCTTCAGAAGGGGTTTGGAATTAAATAATGAGTGTGAATAGATGTGAAAGTTTAGGGGAACCACTCATGATAAGATAATCCTCAAACAAATCTAATACCAACCCATTATCCATAAAAAAGTTATTTGTAAGTAACCTCTTTTAACCCTAATCCATTGGATAACATAAGTAATTATGACAAAAGTGGAAATTAATTGAGATTTAGAATCCTCATGTTTCATTTAGCTTAGATGCCAAGTTACACATTAATTGAATAATTGTAGAAGTCTTAAATTCATTAAGGAAAGAAAATATATGTTAAACTCTAAAATATTAAATAAAACAGTGAATCAACCCAAACTAGAAAATAATCTCAAAATTCTACATGTTTTAAATATCCTAGGTGTCAAGTTTCATCTCGTTTGAATTAATTGAATCCTCAAATAATTAGAGAAAAATATTTTAATAAAACCCTAAAATATCAAATATATGATATATTTCCATTGATTTCCCTAAATTTATGCATAGTTATCATGTCACGCTATCTTATCCTATAGTTCCATATTTATTTTATTTTTTACACATGATTTCCCTCTTTCCCTTGTTTTGTTTTGCTATCCAACGACTATGGTTATTTCCACATTGTTTTATGCCCCATATAATGACCAAGCTATTGTCTCCTACCTCAAGTAGGCGACTGTGTCAAGAAACATTTTTGCTATTGATATATCATCTCTAATATTCTCTCTCCTCTACTCCTCACATCCTCATTCTTCCTCCCTCACTTTCCTTGTTCCATGCCAAACACAATGACCCCTTAGATAGCTGCTTCCCCACGAGGTTGGAAACCCCCAATTTACAATATCTAGAGTCATACCCTATGATACGAGATAAGACACATGGGATTCTCACCTATAATTATCCATATCATGAGAATCTAGGAACCCTAACACACTTTGATCTCTTGCTAATTTCCTAAATTTGCTTCCTTTTATCTCACCTATCCTCACCTTCTTTGGCAGACACCCAGACTTGGGTTTACCTGTATGTTCCATGAAAACCCAATTACTTCCACCTACACCATCTCTATTCAGCCATGAGCCTTCCCACATGCCCCGTTCCCCTGTCCTTTGATGAACCATCCTCCCCAACTCTAGATGTTGCTGCACACCAGGGCCACATCAGTAGGGAGCTAGGGACCCATACACAACAGGCAGATAGCCCTGATTTTTTGCGGTAACCTTAGTGAAGCTTTCCCCAATCTAAGTCTTACCCTGAGTATGATAATTCCCTGGTTTTTCATCTTTACCTTCTTCACATGTTTACATGGCACAATACCCAAAGTCCTTTGGTTTACCTTTCTCCTTGGTGTTTTGGTAGGCTAGATCTGATGTGGGTTGTGTAGTCAACGACAATGTTGGCTTTCTTATTCTTTGTTATTTTTAGTTCCACCTTCATCTCCCCTGTGATGGTGTACGTGGTTGTTTATCTCTAGACCACCTCACAACCATATTTTTGGTAATAGGGACGGATCTGGGTGTTACAACCCATTCCTAGCTTTGCTGCTAATAATAGAGATGTAAGATAATCTTAATACTTGTCATGTTTTTGTTAGTAATATTTTATCTTGTGCTTTATATTAACTTTGGTAACCTTAAATACTTGTTTGGGCAACTCATAATCATGACTTAAGCATACTATAAAGATCTGAGTTGGAGTTAACATAGCATTAACCCATACATGTATGCAAGAAGAGAGTTAATGACATTGAACGAAATAATTAATAAATAATCTTTTCTCTAATAATTTTATCAAAATAATATTATAAGATTTTAGATAATTTAATTATGAATCCAATAAAAAAAGAATGAACCAAATCAGAGTTAAAATGAGAGAGTTATGCCCTTTTTAGTAAACATATACAGAACACCGTGACCGACGCTGCGTCGACACCGCAACCTACAACGCACACCGCGATCGCGGCCGACGCTGCGTCGACACCGCGATCGCGGTCGACGCCGCCCAGGACAGCCAATCATAAAATGATATTATATCGAGAAATATTTATCCGTTTTCAATGAAAAGAAGTGCATTGGAACCGCGATTTGATCCTTTATCATACCAGATAACTTGCTCTACGAGAGGAAGTCCTGGAGAGCCAATTCTGTGGTGATTTTTGGGGAAGAACGTGAAGAACGACGGAAATCCAACAGGGTTTCTATAATTCGAGTTGGTAAGTAGTTTTAACTGAGGATTCCTCCTTCTCTTCGCTTCCCCTTGATCATAATCCTTGATCCAGAGACTTTGAGGTTTGGATTAACCTTTGACCTTCATCTTCTACCTTCAACAGACCCCGTTTAGGGTTGAAAGGAAGAAGAAACCGCCGATTTTGCTAAAGTTCTGATATGGATTCGGGAGTTTCAGAGATTTACTGCGTTTTTAGGGTGCTCACACCTTAGGGTGTGTGGGTACTTCCTTTAAACAGTAGATTGCACAAAAATGAGTTAAATTATCAATAATCTTCAATTGTTTAGTATGCGAGTACAAACCCTAAGTTGCCTTTTTGATCTAGCTTTTGCAAGATGATATGATATGAATTATTCCTCTGTTGTGATGAATTTTGGATTATGAAATCGCATTAGAAATGATCGCAACCCATCTAAATGAGAATTCTTAAATTAATTGTAGAGGTTACATGATTATACTGAAATCTAAGATTTTCAGCTATGATTGAAATTGTTGTATAATTGAATAAAGAAGTTTGCCTAGTTGAATCTCCTTTGTTATGAATGATTATTTTATTTGTATGCGTATTACATATATGTCAGATAACATCTTGGATTTCATTCGATGATATCAATGTTTGCTTGATATATCAGTAAGGACGGTGAAACCCTAAATGAATGGAAAATTGGAGGTTTGCAATTAGACATCTTGATTCAATGTTATTTTTGATGCATGATGCATACAATCCTTATGGAAGTTATGTGATAAGTGAATGAGGCGAATGAAACCCTAATGATAGGGTGTTCAAAGAAATGAGTATTGTGATATCAATGTTTCTCAGTTTGAGATGTGGTGATGCTTAACAGTTCAATTGTGGTACATGTTATTAGATGGTTTATGAAGTGAACATTTTACAAAGCTAAACAAAGATATGTAGATGTGATGATTGAATTGTGAATTTAAAGAGTGAATTAGACATGTAGATGCCCTAAACACTATAGAATCCTCACAGGATGAGGCCTATGCTGTGAGGAGGAAACAATTTCCCGACTGGAGGTAGTCCATATCGAGGTAAGCCGGAGCGCACCAGTAGGGTGCGGGGGTCTTAACCAGTAGGGCAGACTCCTTACAATTGTGTGGTACCCAACATCAACCAGGGATGCCGGTGGTACCTATGTTACTTGTTGAGTGATCAGTGGTCAGTAGGTCCACTGATGCACAATAAGCCTGAGGGCTTTGACTCACCGCCTGAGTACCGAGGTTGAGAGGTGGAGTCTGAGATATCCGGCCACTCCTATTAGCCGCCGAGAGGCAGACATGCCGAGGCCCGCTGCAGACGGGGTCTTACTCAAGAGATAGACTTAGGAACTCGAGCATGCTTCTAAGCCTTGTACAGTGAGATCGTAGCTTGTTGCGATTCTTTCACATGTTGTGGTACACCTCATGTGGGTTCAGGGCATAATAAGATGAATGAGAGGTTAAAAAAGTGTGTGCAATTATTCAATTATTCTTTGTATGTTTCTGAATTATTAGTCCTCTTTATGATCAATCAAGCATGTTCATATATTGATTCACTCTTGTAGATATCTAGATTATCTTTTTTTTTGAGCAATCCGAACATCTTCATTACTGAAAAGACATACGGAATCTACACATAGGAAAAGTGATTCTGGAAGTACATACAACCAAGAGCAGGGCTATCCGATCCCCAAAACTCATATTGGAATGATAATAGAACGCTTATGCATTGATATCTTTTCCACTAGGCTGACATAAGCAGCTTTTCATAAGAGATTCCTTCAACCTGAGCATAGATCGGAGATGATAAACCTGCAAATGAAAAATATACAGACCAGTGTTTTCCACCACATGCAAAGCCATAGACCCAGTAGTGAATCTGAACAGAAGAAATCGAGACCAACAAGAGCCAAGACTCATAGCTCCCAAACAGAGAGAACAACAACGCCGAAAAGCAACGACAACAACGCCGACGAGCGGCGAGAAATGGGCAGAATAACCTGCAACAAAGAAAACAAGAAAAAAAACAGGGAGACCCGCGAAGAAGTACAGGGGCGGGGAGTCTCGACTGTCATAGGGATTGACGATCAGGGCAATTCTCCCATTCTCCGCTCCACCCCAGCGAGCCAAAGGACCACCAGGGCATGCCGCCCAAACCACCAGCACCGCAGCCTCAAGATCCGAGGCTGAGTACCACCGCTGAGTAGGACGGGTCCTAGACGAAAAGTAGGCGAAGGCTCCGATCGTCGAAGCACCTTGAGACAGCCGAGGAAGAAGAAGCCCAGGGGGAGAGGGAATGCTGCGCGTCGGCAGGCAGCCTCCCCCCCGAGCAGAGTCAGCGACGGGGCAAGCCCTAAATCGCGGGAGCTAGCGGCAGTTCCCAGAAGTCTAGATATCTAGATTATCTTACCATATTTATTATTGTGAATGATTAGTGTCTTTAAAGCTTACTACTGTTATAATTGATATCAGTTGCTCAAAAGTATATATGTAATTATATAAGTGCTTTAAACTATTTTCTTTGAAGTACTCATTCACTGAGCGTGTAGGCTCACCCCTCTATTCACAATGTTTAGGGAAATCATGTGGACTTGAAGAAGGTCAATGCATCAAAGTATATCTACCACATGAGTTAAGTATGAGATCAGTTAAGTTCAGTCAGTCCCTGTCACTCTAGGTCCTTATATAGATGTGAGAGAGTTGTAAATGATGTTTTGTATCTTTGTTTCCTTGATAATAGAGAGTGTATGTGATTGTCATGTCGTATGTACATGGAAGTGTGAGAAACAAAATGAATGTATGGATGTGTATCATTAATGTTGAGATCATATTAGAGTAATAAAAATTTAATTCTCTTGTAAAGTTTATTTATGTGATTGGATGCGAGAAAACAAAGAGTTTGAAATGAAATAAAGAAAAATAAAATAAAAAATAAAAAAAATAAGGTAGTGAACTTTGTATTAAGTATAATCCTCAAACTCATGCCCAAATCTCATGATTAGTGGTAATCGTGGGATGCGGGCGTGACATTGGGGGTGGGGGGATCCGGGCTGAAGCCCCCCTCTCAAATCAATATGTATGTATTTATACATATATAACATGGGAAGGTGTAGTATATATAGAATGTTTTCTAATATAACATCAAGTAAAATGACTAGTTGGATTGGTATTAGGCTGTTGTTTCTAGATATGTTACCTGGTTTTTCCAATCTCACCAATGACATATGTTTTCAAATTCTTTTAACTCAACCCCCATGTTGTATTTAAAATCAAGCCTTCTAACTCAGCCCTGCTTGGTAACGATCAACAAGTTCAATGGGAATTGTTCCTAAGTTGGAGAGCTATCAACTTTTTGGAAAACCACAATTATTCATGGCAATGGCTGCCAAGCGGTCGAGAAATACTGGAAAAGTAAGCAAACAACTAGGGAAAAAAATAAATAAAGGGACATGTGACCAAGCAAGTAGTCACCTGGATGAGCATGCTAGTTACCTGCTCTTCTTCATATGAAAGACTAGATACTTTGTGTTAGTTTTTGCTATTTTATTGTACCAATATATTTATTTACTTTAGGAGTATGTTTCTATATCTATGTTTGACAAAGCCCAACGATTCAGTCAAACTGTCTACTTATTTGCTTACTTTTATTTGGAGTATGAGTAATCTTGGTGACATACTACAGACTGAAGGGAGTACAGTTAATTGAGTTGCTCATGTTTAGTAAATTGTATGCAAATTATTTTGAGTGCTAAATATATATCATCCACCGACATACACATGTTCAACAAGAGATTGAATTACATGTAACTTTAGTAATGATACACTACATATTGGAGGGAGCCCGATGGTAGTTAATCAAGTATGGTTGTTATCTATTAGTGTGTTGTATATAAATTATTATCAGTTACAATTATATTGTTATCCGATAATAGACACATGCCTAAGGAGGATATCATGTGTAATTTTGCAAATGGCACATAATAAGTTTGAGGAGATAGTTGGAAGTTAATATGGTTGATCTCTTTTAATGTAATTTATGTTAATTATTGTCAGTAAAAATAGCGATCAATGGATACATGGAAAAGAAGGTAGGTAATGACAAGATACATGTTGGAAGGAGTCTTCTATGTGTTAATCAAGTTGTTCTCTTTTACTATTTTGTATGTAAATCATATTGTGAGTACTATTTATGAACCCATAGAAAAAAAATGATTTTGGATCTAGATTTTGTTAATATGAGTTGATTTTAGATTTGAAAAGATTTGAGAGTTGATGCCTAAATTGGAATTTAGCGGTTACAAGTCCTTTGAAAATGGATTTTAAAAATGTATTTTCACCACTTTGTGTTTTTTAGTGTGCCATTTAAGATAAATCAAACATATATGAGAAAAGTAAAAATTTTAAGTGAAAAAAGACAGACCATTTTATATTTTGAAATTATGTATCAAATTAATGATATTGGAGAGCACGTGCTTATCATGTGTGTTATGCTAGTAAGGGAACATGCTAGATAGCAAAAAAAAAGGTATTGCATCTAACTAGTGGTCAGGGATGAATGGAGATTTAGTCAGGGATAGGACTTGGGAGAACTTGTATTTTGGTTAGGGACAATGTCGATGACCATGTGTCCCTGACCCTTGTTTAGTTTTTTTGTAGTGTAGGGACATAATTAGTATCATTAGAAAAGTAAACAAATATGAGAAGGTTGAACATAGTTCTTAAAACTCCAAAAGATAATTGGGACTCGTAAACCCTAACCCCATAGAAAGGTCATTTCTAATATAAGTCAATGTATATGATTGAAAGGGAACAAAATGACAATGATGTGAAATAGTATATTCACAAGCTTATGTGGGGTCTCTTTGACTTTTGATCTCTATATTCAAGCTATCTCAAATCCTAGTTCACACAATAAGTGGAAGAACTTTGCTTCCTAGGCTTTTTGAGCATTGCCCATGTGTTCATTATTCTGTGTCAATACATGTATTATAGTCTTTTTCCTATTTCATTTGATAGTTTTTTTCCACTACATCTCAATTATATGAATGAACTCTACTAACTTGTCACACATAGTGTAATATGGGGGTAAGAGGTTCCTTTCATGAAGTTTTTATTTCAAATAGAGCTCGTTAACTTCAAAAACCCATGGAGAATAATCTACAAGTTCGAAAATAAAATAAAATATGTTTCATGATCAATAAAATTATCCTACCAATGGTAGTGATTTAATTATCTAATTCTAAAAGGATAAAAGTTGATTTATGTGTTTACATATTTAATGGACAATTAATCCTAATGTTAGCTCAATTGTTTAATAGGTGATCTTGAACCCTGATGTGGAACTATGGTTGACCCAAGATTTATCTAGAATCAATATGAGGTATTTTTTCATCACCTTACATCAAAATTAATCGATCACCTGTCTTTCTCTCTTTGATCTACTTGAAGACTCAATACCCTAATTTGATTTATACATATATCTCTTTTGATATTGTTTACCTTTTGATTATTTCTCTTTGATCATTGAAATTGTTGGATCTTCTTTTATGGTACTCTAAATCCACTTGATATCAATGGATGTTCTCATCCCTCACATTTTGACTTTAAGTTGCTTATTCTTTTATATGCATCATGTGGTGACTACTAGCATAATGTAATATATGTATTATTATGTGGATGTGTAACTTTCAACACTTGATAATGCAGAGGGACAATTCCTACAAGTGAATTATTAGATAAATATGTATTCTATCCTCCTCAAAGTAGATGTGCATATGTTCTTGCTCACTCCATATTCATGGTAAATGTGTAATCCTAATAATATGTTTATATTGTTCTAGTATTATCACATGTAAAATACATGGGTGCCTTGCTCATATTATTCATTCCCTTATTTGTTCTTGACCAAACTTATTTCTTTCCTCTACATTTGTGCATGTATACTAGAATAAAATTATTTAGAGTAAAGATACCTCTATACCTCCATAATATTATTGGGTGCACATTTTCACCCAGAGCACTCGTAATATATATATAGGGGCACACATTACCCCCTAGAGTGCGCCTTTCCACCCGACTAGGTTTGAGATTTTATAGGTGTCAGACCTACTTAAATAATGTTAAGTAATTATTTGGCATACACTATTTATTATTGTGATATTTTGTTGTAAGTTTGTTTAAGACGAGAAACTCTCTTTTTAGTTATCTTCTTCAAATGTTTTTTTAGTATCCATTTGGATGTTCTTTTTCCCTCTTGTTTGAGAATCCTTGATGAAGTCTATTGATGTCCTTTTTCCTCAACATTTCTCAATCACTATTTATATGCATATACTTGCATTTATATACTGACAACATCCACTTTGTCTTCTATTATGAGCTACGCTTCCAACCCTTTAAGTGAAGGACATGGCATGATGAATTGGAATTCTCTTAGAAGAGTTGATTCTTAGGAGGTAGACTTGAAGTATATCAAACTTCCCTCTATTTAGTTGTTGAAGTTGTTACCTTCATGTAAAACCCCATGTGGGAGTATAAGGTGTAATCTTTTAAATTGAGAATAGTCAACATATTTATTTTCACTACTATATTTTGGTCTTCATGGTATCTATTTTTGAAAGATTAAAATTGTACATGTTTGTTATCGATGATGAATCTTATTTGATTGAGTGAGGAGTAGATCCCCTCTCAATTTTCACTCCTTATAGTTTCATTTGATGAATTATGCAATGTCTCCATAGGAGTTCTCTATGAGATATATACTCAAAAAATTCTACATTTTTAGATCCTATAATAACATTAGGCTCTACAACATTGTTTCTACTTCTAAGAACAAAAAATATATATGTTTCACTATTTCGTGCATAACATATGATACCATCTAGAATTCTAGATCCTAGTTTTCATTTATTAGCCTCAATTAATAATAATAACGCGCTCCGTCTGGTTTTGGTCTGGCGGCGGAAGGAGCGACTAGGGCTTGCGGCTCCTGGGAGCGGCGTCTTGCTTGGGGGAGGGGGTCGGGTTGCGTTTGTGCGCCGGCCACTCCCCCCGGGCTTCCTCCTCGTCTGGGTCGCGCGGATCCGAGGTCAGGGGACAGCTGTGGCCGGATCGTCTACCGTTTCCCTCTCGCTCTAGCGGCGTTGGCTTCGGTCCCGAAGACTTGAGTCTCGACGGTGGTTCACGGGAGAGGTGTGGATGCGGTCCACGGGTTGTTGAGGTGCCCTCGTCTTCCCCCGTTGCTTTTGTTGTACCTCCGGTTGTCTCGCAACCTAGGCTCCCCCACCCCATCCCCTTCCTTTCCGTTTCTGTTCCTGTCTCGGTTCCTTTTCTTTTGTCTTGGTAGGTTTGTTGGTGGTGGCAGGTTATCTGCCTGTGTTTGTCGCCGCTTGTCGGCCTTTAGTTTGGTTTTTGCTCCTGCAGTGGGAGTGTTGGTGTCGTTTGTTGGTCGTGTCGTGCCTCGGGTTCCTTCTTTGGCAGACGGTGAGCTCGGGCACCCCTCGGTGCTTTAGGCAGAGGAGGAGGAAGCTGGGTTTTGGGCTTCGTGCGGGTCCTCCACCCCCTGTTCGCAGTGGTGGTCGGGAGTGGTGGTGGAGTTCCCGGCACCCTCTACTCCCCACATTTGTACCCGCATGAGCCGCCCTTCCTCTGTATCTGCACCTCTGGGGTTTTGGCCTCCTTCTCGTGTCTGCTGGTAGGCAACCGTAGCGCGTCGCTAGTAGTTGAGTTTCTCGTCCTGTTTGGTGGGGGCGTTGGGTCTGTGTTGTTTGTTTTGTGTCGTGGGGTTTGTGTCCTCCTTTCATGTTAGGTCTTTTTTTGTTTCTTTGTTTTATGGCAGCAAGTGCGAAGGTGATTACTTCTTCGGTCACTGGTTTGGAGCATATACCTTATATCAGATATAATCTCAGGTTGAAGGAATCTCCCATAAAAAGCTGTTTTGGTCAGCGATATAGAAGAGAGATCAATACATCATTGTTCTTATCACGTTCCGATATGAGTTTCTGGTTATTGTTATTGTATCTGCTCTTTACTCTTTGTGTTCGGTTGGTGTATCTCCCTTTTCATGTAGATGCCGTATGGCTTTAATGTAATGAATGTTGTGGCTTCAAAAAAAAGCCTCAATTAATAATACTTTAGCTAAACACCCCCACATTTGAGATACTTCAAATTAGGAGGGTATCTTTTTCATAATTCATACACAGTCTTATTTGTCTTCCTACTAGAAATGTGGTTTTGAATAAAATAAAATAAAAAAGTTGCTTCAACCACAAGTTGTTGGGTGCTCTATATTTAATTAAAATATAATTCATCAATTCTTTTAGGTTCCTATTTTTACTTTCAATCATCCCATTTGATTGAGGTAAATATGGAGAGGTGTATTTATGTATAATACCACGGGTCTCACAAAAATCATTAAATGAAGTTGTATTCACCACCCCTATCTGAGCACATGCATTTATATTCCTATTAGTTGATTTACTAATTTTTTAGAATTAAAAACATCTCAAATGCTTCATATTTTGAATTTAGTAAGTATAATTTTTTATAACGTGATAAATCATCCACAAATATGATATAATATCTTTTCCCTCCAATAGATGAATTTTATTTTAAATCTTTAAGATTTGTGTGAACTATATCAAGCAATTCTGAATCTCAATGAGGTATTTAAGAATATAGTTTAATTGTAGATTTAATTGAACACATATTCAATATTTATTCTTTAAGTACATGACAATGTGTATATAACTAGCAATTCAATAAATTTCATGTATTGTATCTTAAATTAACATGTTCAAGTCTGTTGTACCACATATCAAAAGATTCAATGATATAAATATAAAAAGAAATATTAACAACATAAACGTTTAGTACATTCAGGACAAACATACCATTTGAGCTATATCTCATCCCCAAGTATGCTCCAAACTTAGAAAGAATCACTTTGTAAAATTTGAAGGGCACCTTGATCACACATTTTAACATGATGAGACACATATCAAATTAACTCTAATGTCTAAAACATACAATATATCTTTGATAAGTAGAAACTTTCAAGGGGGCATCTTGATGATGATGTTTCCCTTGTCATCATAGAGGAACCACTAGGATTTCCTATGATAACTCGATGCTCATATTGTCCTACTTTTGAGTAGGTCAAGAAAGTATCCTTATTGCTGGTAACAAGGTGTGATTCCCAAGAGTCAATGATTTGATCACGATGCTGGGAAGATGCCATATTGATCAAGATGATGAACACCAAGACTATGTCCTCTACTAAAATATTTATTATTGGTTCCTTTGAATCTTGAATGTCTTACTTCTTTCTATGCCTATATATTAGAGAAGTGTGACCAAATTTTCCAAATAAAATAGAAAACTATTTTCTTCTTAATATCCTAGTTACCTTATTTATTTATTATTATAATAGTTTTCCTTTCAAAATTTTATTACATGTCATTCTTCCAACAATTACACACACGAACAGATGGTGAAAACATAATAGATATAAGAAAAGAAGGTGAGTGTTCTTGTTTTTTAGATAACCAAAAGACTCGATGCCATATTTGTTTACTAGGAGTGCACTACAAACATTTGACAAGAAAGGAGATGCTAAGAAGTTGTGTTTGGAATCATCCAAACAAAACAAAAAACAACACATTCTCAAAAGGATGCGATACATGCTAAACATTATTGAGTGATCTAGATGGAAAAACTAAGCCTGGGATGCACCCACATAAAGGGCCTTGGGAGATTAGTTTGCACCTCCCTGTGTGTGGGACATGATGCATATTGGCACACTCAATTAAAGAGTTTCTAGACCAGATCAAAACAAGACCGATTGGAATGTCCCACTTTACATATGCAAAGCCCATGCTCCCTTGTGCTCCTTCAATAACAAATGGATATGAATCCATATATAATGTAGAGGTAAGCTATATATCTTTCCTTATGGGACTGAATCTCTCCCTTTGTCCTTAAAATACCAAATAAAACAACAATCGTCCCCTATTTTAAAATAAATACTTTGAACACAATTTACTAGAAGAACTTAAATAAATTTCAAACATAATCTTTGATGGAACCATTTATCTGAACCAAAGTATTGAGTTGATGTAAGAAACTTATAGAGGATCGACAGAACTATGTTCTTGAACTATTTCTTCCTTTATCTGATTAAAGGCTCCTTACCCACTCAATTTTCTTAGAATAAATTACCATTTGTATAGGTTGGTACATTTAGGCCACACACCTACTGGGAATATTTATTAGTGCTTTAAAGACCTGCCAAAATCTCAATGGGAGCAGCCCCACTTGACACTCGTATAATTGGACTTTCATCAAGTATATATTTTAGTCTTATACACCACCAACAATGTCTATGTGATCTATTAAGAATAAAAGTTTCCAACTATTCACTGCAAAATATTATTAAATCATAAGAATGAGATAGAAATTTACAATACATTTAGTTATCCAACAACTAGGTTTTTCTCGATGAACCTCCTTCTTGGCAGCACCATTCACGAAGGTTGTGTATCCATCATTTTGACTTTTGGTATGTCTGAAATCCCATTCTCCTCGATGGGTTTCTCACTTATCTTTGGCTTAATGGCTTTGTTAGAAGATCACCAAAGTTCAATTCTAACTTTACATAATGATCATATATTATGCTATCACAAGTAAGTTGCCTTGCAATGTTATGACATGGATGAATATGTCTACTCTTCCCATTATAAATTTTGGTATTAGCTCTTGCTATGGAATCTTGATTATCACAGTGTATAAACACTGGTGTAGAATGTAACAAGAAGATCCATTAGAACATGTCTTAGCCATTTTGTTTCAATTCTATCCTTCTCTAAGGCAATAAACTCAAATTCCATAGTGTAATGAGCTATTCACATTTTCTTGGTGGATTTTCAAGACACAAACAACACCTCCACCCATGATAAAGATGTAGTCACTCATAGATTTTGAATCCATCTAAATCAGAGATATAATTGGCATCATAATATCCACATAAGACCAACCCATGATCAGTTGTGCCTTTTAGGTATCTTAAATCTCTATATAGAATTCTAGTGATCCTGGTTAGGATTTTGAGTATGTCTAACTAATATTTGAAATGGATATGCTGTATTTGGATGAGTATAATTTGTTAAGTATATAAGGCTTTCATACGAATTGTGTATATTTGACTTGTTGAGAACTAATTCCTTTATTTTTTTTTAAGATTGTAGCTACAATTAAAAGGTGTTCTGACTGGAATACAATCAAATATTGAAAATATTTTGAGTATTTTATCAACATGATGTTCTTGAGAGAGAATGATTCAGCCATCAATTTTAAAAAGTTCGGTTCCTAAAATCATATCTCTCTCTTCCATAACTTTCATGTCAAAATTGAAGCCAATTAATTATTTCTACTATTTATAATAACAATAATAATGTTAGAAGTAAACATGCCATCCACATAAATCATATAATAACACAACCTTGGTTATTAACTTTAGAATATATATTGGTTTTCCACATGCAATGGCCTACTTCTTCTCATGCCTGCATTTTGGAGTAGTGCGACTAAGCTTTCCATGTACAAAATAGAAAGTATTTTTCTTCTTAATGTCCTTATTACCAATGTTCTTTCTTATCCTTCAATTTTGTTTAGACCGATCAACAAAATTATTATTGTGCTTCATTTCATTATCAATATGCAGTAGACGATAACTCTTTATTCAAGTGGGATATTTTTCTAGTATAATTTTAATTTTCAAACCAAATGCATAATATTATATCATACAATGGAATTGTTTTTCTGGTGTATTTCAATTATTGTTATGATATTTTTAAGAAGCAGACAATTTTCAATTTAAGAAGCAACAAGGAAAGTTTAGTGAAGATCAACCTTTTCGTCTTTCAAGCCACCAGACAAGATTTGAAAATTATGAATTTGATTTTCTATTTATTTATCTTCATCCATAAGAAAATTCAAAAAATTCACAACAATATAATTTTAGGTAGAATCCTGTTGCAAAATATATTTCCTATTGAGGCTTCCTAAATTTTAGATATAGTTTTAATTTGAAAAGATATGTCAAATAGTAAATTAGGTATAATACTTCATATGTCAAAAAATATGACTATTAATTTCTTAACTAAAGTCATTTTCAAAATTTAGTTCGAATAAATCAAATGCTACATTTGAAATTTCTAAAGTAGTAAAAACTTTTTCTTACCAATGTTTATAATGTAGTCTATTGAAAGGTTTAATTTTAGTAACATCAGGAAGGTGAGTTTGTGACACAATAGGAATAGTGACAATTTTATTGATAGATATGGATGGCATCATATGTTTGATGGAGTTTCAATTTCATTCATATTTGCACCCATTGAAGAATACAAATATTCTTAGGAGCATTGTTCACACTGGGTACAAAAGTGAGAAATTTTAAAACAAGATATGTTATTGACTTATTGAGGTGTGAAAATGCACGGTCCTTTAGAGTATTTTATCTTACTTGATGATGAAGGTAGGTGCAGTAGCATGGATTGACTACTATTATAGAATAAAACAACATTCAGAGAGCAACATCAGGTGAACAATACTCAATCTTTCTTTCAGTGATCACCAACATAGGTGTAGGCAATAAAAACAAAAAAAAGAGAAGAAAAGAAGATGAGAGTTCTCATTTTTATACAGTAGACTGAATTGAAAACATCATTGTTTAATATTAGCACACCATAGGCTATTGAAAAATGAGGATATTCAAAGCAGTTGCGGTTGGAATTATCCAAACAAAACAACCAACGACTGTTTCTTTAAGATATGTAACACATAATTAAATTTGTTGAGTGGACTAGGTGGAAAAATCAATCATGAGATGCACATACAGGAGGAGTCCCTGGAGGTCGGATTTGTACTCCTTGAACACGGTATGGGAAATTCTCTGGAACACCTGGTTAAAGGGTTTTCAGACCAGCCAAATCCCAGCAGGGTTGTCCCACCATGCACATACAAATTCCATGTTTCCTTGTGCTCCTCAAATAACTAATGGATAAAAATCTATATATAAGAAGGATGGTTGTTTTGGACCTCTCTCATGTGATACTAATATCTCCCTTTGACTTTCAGAGACTACATAAAACAACAATCCCGACTATTTCAAACAAAGACAACAAATAA
The DNA here is from genome assembly GCA_963693085.1 of Alisma plantago-aquatica. Lineage (NCBI taxonomy): Eukaryota > Viridiplantae > Streptophyta > Magnoliopsida > Alismatales > Alismataceae > Alisma > Alisma plantago-aquatica. Next base: position 1,190,427,931 of record OY856411.1, on the reverse strand, counting down.
AACTCACTGAAAGAACTTAAGAAAATGTATAACACAAGCTTTGGTAGAATTTTTTATGAAACCAAAACATATGGTTGATGTTAGTAACCTGTAGAGGATTGATGGAACTATGTTCTTGAATTAATTCTTCCTTTTGCAGAGGCTTATACTCACATGGTCTACCCAAATTTAGTTGGATTATCCCATAATGTGAATTCAAATCTCATATTCCCTTGTGCTCTTTCAATAACCAGTGGATGAGAGTCCATATAATGAGGAGGGAAGTTTTAGAGATCCCCCATGTGGGACTAAAGCTTTCCTTTTGTCTTTGAAATACCACATAAACAACATGTGTGAGTGTGTGTGTGTCATGTGCATGTATGTATGTGTGCGTGTGTGCCCCCGACATGGTTAGGATTTGAGGTTTATACGATGATATATTTTATATTATAATTTGCCATCAAACTTTCCAAATTATAGTTTTTTAAGATATATTTTGTTGACATTACCAACATCTACCTTTGATATTTTTAAAATTTTCAATGCCATAAATTCAATTTGAAATCATATTTATTATGTACTTGGCGTAGGATGATATTTTTTAACATTATTGCCTACATCAAGCTAATAATCTTTTTAACAATGAGTTTGGGCTCATGACTACCAATACTTGGAATGACCAAATGCTTGCCCAAACATTGATGTCTTCTCTATCTATTTTGTTACATGCTACTCACTAAAGTTCACTCCTTATTTTTTGATTTTTTTTGTTACTTGTACATTCTTTATGCACACTTACCATCCTCCATAGTCGTAGTAGTATAATTCTATTAAATGTACCTACTGACTCAAATTCTAGCTCACTTTATAATTTATGTTTGGTTCAAATAAACAAGTGATTTTTCTTTCAAAACCTACAACAATCAAGGTCAAGTACAATCAATTTCTAGCCAACTTTATCCAAATTTGATAATTCAAAATTTCAAAACCTCTTTAATTCTACAACCTTCCATTAAAATATAATTTTATTTATGCATGATTGAGTTTCCAAAATTGATAATACAGTCCAGATCCATCAAGTGAGTGAATTCTCAAATTTGCAACCATTCAAGCAAAAGGGTTATCTTTTTGGATTCCACAAAAAACAACGCCATTTACATGTTTTTTTCGTAAACATGCAATATTTTGAGCCTAATTCATGTTGAATGGGTGATAATTTTTCCAGACCCATAAAAGCCCTATTAGATTTTGTCAAATTTGGTGAAGAAAAAGTGTAGATAGCACTATAGTGGAGGATTAAGAAAAAAAGATAAAAAATAATTGAACTGGAATGAATATAAAGGTAAGAGAATAAACTATAAAAGAGACATACCCTCAGATGTGATGGTAGATAAATGTTTGGCTATTTAGGGGGAGTTTGTTAAAATTCTTAAAATATTAGGTCTTTAAAAAAATTCCTTAAAAGGGGGAGGGGGTGACTGTTGGGGAAAGACTCCTCACTTTTGAGTGTAAGGTGATTGCTTGAAGATATGAACCAAGATGACATTTCATATGGAGATCCCATGAATGATTGTGAACACCCATCATCCATGTCCATATTGTAATTTATAAGATTTTTCATTTTATATTTAGTCCAATTTTGTTGTCAACAAGCGCAATCCAACTACACAAATCTATCTACATGATATCAATGTTTCTAACAATTGTTTGATTAGTTACTACTCTGTATTTGGTGTGTTCAATGTGAAGCCGCTGATGAATATTTATTTATGTTATGTGCTTCCTCACTAGTTATCTGTTTAACTAGAAGGTTAACTAGGATCTTCAAATACCTGGCAACCAATATCCATATCACCAACATTAGAATGCCTAACAAAAAATAGTGAGATACTTAGTTCACCTTGCCATCTAAGGTTGACTCTATAAGGTATACACCTACTATCTCTCCATAATCAACTTAAAGGAAACACTACACACAAACAGAGAGAGGGAGATAATGGAGGATGGGGTGGTGGTTGTTTAAGGGCTAAAATGAATTGGGGCATACGAGGTTGGGAAGAGAGAAACACATGAATTGTACAGGTGCAGGGAGTGGTGAGGGGAAATAGAGATATGGAGGATGAGAGTCAATGTTGGATAGAGAGAAAAATAAAAGGGCAACATTTTGAATAGATCCAAAGATAATTTATTAGATGGCATTACACCAGGATGGAATGGGTGACAACAATGGTGACTATCAATGTCCTTCAGAACAAAGAATAAGAAAATAAACCCCATATGGATACCAAAAACCTACCTCTTCTATCTCTACTTCTATTGGCAATCAATCCTAGATGGATTTGTTCCATGCCACAAAAAGGGTGGGATATATGGTGTTGGAGAAGATTGATACCATGGTCAATGAATGTATACTGATGTACCCCAAATTTGAAGCCATTCGTAATGCAGACATTGGCAGAACTGTCTAGTTGGCTACATTATAGGTCTTAACAGTCACTTCCCTATTCTTGGGGACTATCCCCACAAAATCTAGAACCTTAATGACATTATGAATGTGCTAGAAAGGTCAAGGTTTCTTCCTTGTTAGAATTTCATATCAGTAAAATCTGGAAGATGGTCTTATAATAGGACCTTGGTTTGTTAGAGATAAGCTGATAGTCCAAATGAATTGGAAGATACATTATCTACCACTTGACTTGTGAGATAAAAAGGCACAATTGAACATATCGGATCCTTCATGCATATTCCTTTGTGTTTCAATTTATTCACAAGAGATTGTATGGGAATGGAATCCAAACATATTTAGTTTTTAATTCCTTCCTTCCTCCTCTTCCTTATCCAGATTCCTTGAAATTGGGTGATAGTGAATGTGACCTTCAAATAATTCATTTTGAATATGAGTGGATACCAAAGAAATGTATTTCATATGTTATGCTTGGTCATGATGAATACAATCCTAATGCTCATAAAAGATATGTATTGTTAAGAACATGTCTATCTCTTCATGAAATGTTATGATTCTTTTAAATTCTAGCATCGAGGAAGATCCTTATCAGCCCCCAATTCCTCTTGATATCTCAACTCAGGGCACAACCATGAATGCCCTCCTCCTAGAGTCTCTACTAAAAGTTTGCTTGCTAAATTTACTACTATTGACTTCATATTTATCATCAATGTTTCAACTACAGATGATTTTCAGCTTGTGAATATTGATAAAGAGAATCAGAGAGGTAAGAAGAAACCTAAATGTAAGGTCCTAATAAACCTACCCTAAGGAATAGTTTTCAAGTTCCATAATTATAATGGTGATGAATCTCAACCCAGCCAACCACTGGGAAATAATTATGTTCCCAATGACTATTCTATTCATATTGTGTCATGGAATGTTAGAGGGATGAAAAATATATTTGTTAGCGGCCATGAGGAGTTAAAAAATGAGTATTAATATAATTTTCCTTTTTAAAACTAAGATTATATTCAAATAAAGTTAATAAACTTAGTAAAAGATACTTCCCTGGTGATAATTGAATTTGAAATCATAATTCTCATGTTTGAGGTAGAATCATTGTTCTTTGGAACCGACATCTCTGTATTATGACTAAATATTATGATTTGATCATTATTCATTCTAAAGTCTACTTTGATGATTCTTGTTTAATACTATCGATAGTCTAAGGTCATAACTTAGATTGGATAGAGAGAGTCTCTAGAATGATATTAAAGTTCTAACTAATTCTATTCATGGTTTTTGTTCATTAAGAAATGGCTACAAAAATATTGAAAAGATCCTCCTTCTAGAAAGTCAATGTTAGGTTTAAATTTTTTTATTCTATCAACTATGGGGTGATTGATCTTGAAATTAGTGCTCCATATTTTATTTGGGGATAATCACTAACCTGGTGATGATTTTTATACATACAATATTGATAGGACTATCTATAATATTGAGTTATTAACTCATTTCTCTGAGGTTTAGGGCATTATTCATTCTAATACTATTAGTCATCATCATATTTTATATTTGTGTATTAGTAAAAGGAAGAGTGTCTTGCCACTAAACTACTGGCGAGATGCTTGAAGAAAGTCTTGCCACTCATTATTTCTCCCAAACAACTGGCTTTTGTGCAGGGAAGGTCGATCAGTGATGGTACCTTATTAGTTGTTGAATTCCTCCTCTCATCCTTCAATCAAAAGAATGCTACAAAGAAAGCTTGCTTCAAGGTGGATATTACAAAGGCATACGATCATGTGGAGTGGTCTGCCTTGTGAGAAATCATGATGGCCATGGGCTTATCCAGAAGGTGGGTCAACCTAATAACCCAATGCATCGAGTCCACCTCTTTCTCTATTCTGTTTAATGGGGTGCCACATGGATTGTTCAAGGCTACTAAAGGACAAAGGCAGGATGATCCTTTATCCCCCTTACTATTTGCTATTGTTATGGAAGTTTTAATGTGTGGAATCAAGCAGGCTAAAGGTGTGGGGCTGATGAAACCTTTCAAGGTGAAGAACACTTCAATCACTTCTTATCTTGTGTTTGCGGATGATGTGATGGTCTTTTTGGTTGGGCACTGCAAGTACTTGAGACATACCAGGATCATTATGGAGTGGTTTGGGAAACTAACCAAGCTCTACATAAGTCAACTAAAATCTAAGATCTGCCTTTCTCGGTCTTGTGATGCTAGGCGGGGTCGACTGCATGCTGCGGCAGGGATGTCCTGAGGCCGATTGCCTATGAAGTATTTGGGCATCTCGATTTCTGGTGGAAGAGGAAGAGGCTAAGACTATGAGACCCTAATTGATGAGCTTAGGGCAACTATTGATAGATGGATAGGGTTGTTCATATCCTTAGCTGGGCGGATGGTCTTATGTAATACAATACTCATGGGGAAATTTGGTTTCTGGAGCAGGCAGGCGGAATTGCCAAAGTTTATAGTTGATAAGGTTGCAACCTCATTGGGGGGTTCCTGTGGGGTGGTAAGGCACATGGGGTGTCTTGGGAGACCATCACAAGAGAAAAAGAGTAGGGGGTCTAGGGGTCTTGGACCCTTGGGCCATGACGGAGAGGAGCACCTAGATGCGCATACACAAATTCCTCATGGACCAGGAGTCGTCATGGTCCATCTCGATGCGACAGAGGTATGGCGTTTCACTGGAGGAGGGAGCAGTGCAGGGTTACTCTTTGGCTTGGTGGATGATGACACAACAATGGAACCAGGTGAGGGGAGATTATTATTTCAGAAATGATGGTTTGTGGGAGTGCCTGGATGGGAAGCCTTAGGTTAAGAGGAGAAGTGGGCCTGTACCTTGGGAGGAAATTGTGTGGAACAAATGGCACAGTCCTAAATGGAGCTGTTGCCTTTATAGAGCTCATCTTGGTCGCCTACCCACTGTAGACATGTTAAACACTTGGGGGATCAATGTGAGCAGCCAGTGTTCTTTGTGCTTTATTGGTACTGAATCACATGACCACCTGTTCAATACATGCGATTTCTCCAAATATATGGTGACAAGGTGGGATTTGAAGAATGGGTGGGATGGATCGGTCCCTAGCAATATTGGTGGCTGCTTTCAGTGGATCCTCTCACAGATGAGGGGGAATAGGAACATGAGGTCTTTTGGGGGTATGGGTATTGCTTCCATCATTTTTCTCATTTGGCATGAGAGGAATACAAGGGTGCATGGTGGCATGGAGAGGGACAAGTTTAGCACCTTTGATATTTTGTTTGAGTAACTTAACCTAATGTGTAGGACCAAACCTGAGATTTATAAAGGTTTGGACCCAGTTGCTAGAGCACACTGGGGCTTTTGTAGTTAACACACCCTTGTACAATAAAGGCCATACCCTATACAATTTCTATTGAGTAATATTTTACCTTATCCAAAAAAAAGGAAGAATGTCAAAAGTCATTGTGGTTTGTTAAATGCTTGGACTTCAAAGGGAAGATATCTTGAAGTTCTATAAGAGTATGGAACATGGATGTTGAAGGCATTCCCATGTATGATTATATTAAAAAAAGAGCTAAATTGAATTTTTGGAAGTAGAAGGTTACAACAGCTGTCGAACGTGTACAACATGCCGTGTCAATCACAAAACCAATTCTCACTCTGCTGCCAACAATAAAATGTATCAAAAATAGTATATCTTTAGGTGGAATCCATAGAGAGTGAAATCAATTTAAAACTAAATAATTTTAGTCAAGCATGCAACTTAAATTAGAAAAGTTAATTGATTGATTAAGTCCTAAAAGTTTTGTCAGAAATTTCAAAATATCAATTTTAAAAAAATACACTTGATACCAAAGAACCTACTAATCTTGACTAGAAACTGAATTTGATTATCTCTCTGATCTGAGACTCACACTATTAGTTGAATTAATTATTTTCACCTATTAGTAAGATAGACATCTAGATTGCTTGTCTCTCAAATCATAATTATAGCATAAAATATTAAGATGTACGAGCTTGCTCCAAAGATAATCATAAATCCACCTTCTTACAACAAGCAATAAGACTATATCATGCATGAATCTCTATTCACTTTCATATAAAAGAAGTTAGAGCTTGAGTTGCCCGATACCAAATATGTACCTCTCTCAAGGTACGAATTTGGGGACTTGGAAAGTCATGAACATTTATCCTCATAAATGATTAACAATAGTTAGAGAAACAAGTGATAAAATTCATAATCATTAAAAGTGATGTTCATCACATGACACTGGTGCCATTTAGACACCAAATACAAGGAAATCTACTCCATAATCATTGGTGACACACAAACAAGTTTGGAAACTACAAAATTAAAAGGTTTCATGGAGAAAATAGAAGAAAACAAAGCGAGAAGGGAGGAGATACATGTTATAATACTTGTAGAGGAGTTATACCTACAATGGTGACACTCTAGAAGCATCCCCAACTCAAAGAGAGAGAAATCTACCTCCAAAGCTGTCATCTTCTTCCTTTCAGTTTTCATGGATCTGAGTATCCTTTCAAGTTGCTGTTGGTGTGTATGCCCTGAGAGCCAATCATGGGATGATTGGTGGGATACATTAAGATTGATTTGATAAACATCAAAAGCAAGCATCCAATTCTTTCTGCTTCAGTCATATGAGATAGTGATAGAGCAGATTGAATGTGTAGAGAATGACAATACTCAATGACGTATGCCTTCAGGTTCAGGACCTGAACGATGAGATCATACAGATGCTAAGAGTTCTTACATTCTTGTTATTTCCCTAGTCGGATGTCATTGTGGAAGGTAGATAGACAACAATGACACACAAGACTAGATTGTGGTGTTGGTTGATGACAGAATCTCATTAGTCATGATATAGAGATATCAAACCAAACACATAGGTACTTGTTAGAGAACAAGTGTACCGGACAGACCCACCGTGAGTTTGACACATGGAACCATGACATGGTAGTCACAGTCAATACTCACAGTGATGGTGGTGAGTGTGATTCTTTGACCTGAAATCACTACACTCAACACATGTCGTTGGGCACACTTTGACATCATCAAACGCAGTCCTGAAACATGGGTTGTTATAAAGGTGATGATTGGGTGGCTTTGACACATGGGGCTTTTGAGGGGTGAGTGATAGATATGGGATTTGTCCCTCCTGAGGGAGTTTGATATCCAAGACCACTTGATGAGTAGGATTGAAATAGGCGTGCGCACTCATGTGTGAATCAATATGTGATATTGATGTCATACATATCTCTTCCAATCTACTCTGATATTAAGAAAGTGAATGAACATTGACAGGATGACTGTTCCATGCCTCGAGTTCATTCGGGATATCAATGACAAAGGAATTATACATTCACTGTAACACCATTCACGGATTGTAGGATTGGAAGTTGTTCTCCAACTTTCTACTTTCACTTGGGTAGCACTGATGTGTGACTAGGCACCGCTCTTTGCTTGTGAAGTCATAAGTGTTATGGACTTTCACTGCCAACGTGAAATGGACCTGCAAGGTCACACACATAGGATTTAACCTGGAAGAGGAGTTTTGTCCAAAAGCAATGTTTAGATTGATTACTAAAGGAGTTTAGTAGTTCAATTAAACACTCAGTCAATTGATAGCTCAATATCATAATGTTCAAGGTGTTGGATACATTGATTGGAGTATCCGATTTATTGAAATCGCAATTGACTGATTCTGCACAACATGTACTCCCAACCGATCGGTTCATGTGATGAACCGATCGGCTGAGCTTGGTGAACCAGTCGGCTCAAGTGTTGATCCGATCGGCTCAAGACCAGGGTGAACTGATTGCTTCAAGTGTTGAAATGATCGATTCAACTGGTGCAACTGAGAAACTTGGGAAAATAGGATTGGTGAGAGTTTTCCTTTCGTTTCAATTGCCCAATTTGATTGGGAAATAGGATTGGTATTGGATACCAATTAGAAACAAAAGAAGGAAAGTCAATCGGGAACCGACCAGGATCACCAACCGACCGGTTCAGGTCCCCAACCGACCGTTTTACTTGTGAAATGATCGGTTCAGGTTGTGAGTTGGTTGCGTTTGTGGAAAATCTCGAACCCTTCTACTCCTTCTTTTAGTCCCGCATTGCCCGGGATAGAGAACCTTTTCCCATGACCCTCCTATATATATAGGGGTATTGGGGGCTTCTCAAAGTACAACTCAGTGCAACCAGTTGCTCTGCAAAGTTGTCGTTCTCTCTAGTTTTGGTAACCGAGAGAGAGCCCGAGCAAGTGCTACCCGCAAAGGGAGGCGCATCAAGGGAAAGACAATTGCAGTTGCAACTGGAAGTAGGAGAGTGTGTTGGCGACTAGTACGTCAATAGGAGGGTGCGAGTCCTTCCAACTCCTTGTGGGACAAGGAGTGTGGAGTTCCAGGTGGTCCGTGTGGACTACTTCAGAGGCGGGAGGTTTCTGCCGCTCAGGAGGACAACTGTCAACCTCGACAGTCCCGGTGAGAGAGGAGTCGTCAGTCCCAGTGCGACTAGGAGCTGCACAGACACCGTCCAAGACCGGAGGTGAAGACCGCGCAAGGCGCGAGGTATTGTCGTCGAGCAAGCCTCGGGACAAGGTATGATTCCATAAACCATCCTTTCCTATTGTATAGACATTGACGCGTTTCCTTGTTCTGGGTTTGGGGAGGGTAAATTTTTTGTTTCCGCTGCCTTCTTTGCCTCCCCTAAAAACCCAACAGTGGTATCAGAGCCACGTCAACTGCTCTACACTTTAGGGATTATTGATATGATCGATATTGGTTTGTCGCCTTTATTTATTGCATATGATGCGAATAAAATTGGCTTTATGCATGTCCAATCCTAAATCCACAAATCCTAATTTACATATATGATATGTATTATGAATGCACTCGATACGCGTCGCCCTTAAACGAGTTTTGTGGTGGATGTATAGCGTGGTTATGGCCAATAAACCCTATATGTGTATGGTTGTATGTGGTTGCTTGCATCTCAGTCTGCGCACTGATCTTCCTTCTCCTATTCCTGATGTAACTCGAAATAATTCGAGATTTCTTTCCTACCTTTGCTCCCCTCAAATGTAACTCGAGGTTTCTCCTTTTACAATGTAAAATAGGACAGAATTTTATTTCTTGTTATGTCGAAGAACGGCAGACATCCTGACGACAGCTGAGATGATCGGTTCAAGGAGTGAACCGATCGGTTGACGTTCCAGACGATCGGTTCAAGGAGTGAGCCGATCGGTAGATGACCGGTTCGAGGAGCGAGACGAGCGGGTGGCGGCCATGAAGAGATGCACGACGACCAGGTGAACTGATCGGTTGGACGAGCCAACTGATCAGATGGTGGCACCAACTGACCGGCCTGATGGAGAACCGATCAGTCATGTGATGAGTTGATCAAACCCAGAAAGGCAAATCACATAGTTCATCTTGTACAAGTTGCATGTGATGTAGACCTAGATGACCGTGATTCCTCTTGGCTCGAGGAATCACATTAGGATGGCCATAATCATCACTTTTATCGTTTTGCATGTTTTCTATGGGATATAGCATGTATATGATACGTACTATATATTGTGGTGATTGGATATGTATATGTATATAAAAACCAAATCCCTCATTAAATATTAAGTTTTAGATGCCTTCCAAATGCGACACATGTGAAAAGCTTGATCGACCAAGTGTGGGCACGCCCTAGCGTGGTGCACCGTCTATCTCATGGAAGCGTGAAGGATGAATGTGTGGGTCTGCCCTAGCAGGGTGCATATTCATCGTGTTTGCTTTGGGTCGGACTTAACAAGGTGACCTAGATAGGATCTAGCACCTTGAGGAATAGAGATGATCATGGCAAGGAGTTGCATATGACATCTTATCAAGAGTTGCATATGATGCAATTGGCAAGAGTTGCCTACCTGAGAGATCTATGTTGTGGGTGACAGCCCTAGCTGGTCCATGACTTAGAGGATTTCAGGATCTTGCTCACTAGAAGGTTGTACGCTGCAATCTTCCGAATTGATGGTGAGGGCTATCAATTTGAAGTAAAATAGTGGGAACGATAATTAATTAAAGGCCTAGTTATATCGTCAATTTTTTAAATCAATCAAACAAGTCAAAATAGTTTTGGACTAAAATTGCATATATTTCCTTTTGTTAAAATAAATGGTTAATCAACAAATCACTTTATTTGCGATCAGTCTTTGAGACCAACAAATTAAATGGGAATAATTCCATGAATGGTTAGGATGATGAGAAGTGTTCTCAAAGAGTGAAAGCTCCAAGTCCTAGTTATACCAGAACCATATGAACTCAATCCCACCACATCAATGGCTGAAAGTATGCTTATGGAAGCATACCGAGGATAACATTGATGAGGAGTGCTTAATGTTGTGTTCTCTGAACTATGAGTTGCAGAGACAACATGAGACATATGATGTCTCAAGGACACTGTCCTAGTATGTCATGACAGAAGGAGATCTAATAAGGTATTCACGCACTCAATATGATTGGGTATGTGGAAAACCTGACTAAGTAGGATTCCCTTTGAGCCAGGAGTTGGCTATTGGTATGATACTGCAAATGTTGCGAGAATCATACAATTCATGATAAGCTACAACATGAACAACTTTGACAAGCGTTGACAAAGTTGTTGGACATGTTGAGGAATGTAGAGGCAAATATGAAGAAAGACTAACCCTTATCTTTGATGAGATCAATGAAAGGTAAGTCTTAAGGGCAAGGGCTAGGGCAAAGCAAAGAAGTGTTCTGATGCTAGCCAACAACCCAAGCCGTCTTCAACCTCAAGGCACATGGGGAAAGGGTGTATGAGGGAATTGCCCTCTATATCTGGAAGAACAAAAGAAGATGTAGGAGGGGATGGAGATCTACACCTAAGGTATCATGAAATGAACCGCTTCTTTATCTGAGGTATATGATACCAAGATATGGATATGTCATATATGATATGCAATATCCACAAAGAAGTAATGACCTTTGTGAAAGGACCAAGAAAGGAGTACCCATCATTGGAGAAAGTGTTGCTGCCATAGATAGGAGTACCTTTCAGTTTATTTCAGCCTAAAGGGCACGAAATAGAGTTGAGAACTACTATTTCATATTGCCAATAGATAGAAACACTTTATTTTTGCATATTGTATGACAATGATGGCAATTAATAAAGTTGATGTTTCAATCTTAAAGATATGATCTTTGTGGCATTGCCTTGTTTATCTTATGATACATGGTATGCATAAGATAAAATGATACCTAAAGTTATTGATAACTCAAACAATCAAATTAGCATCAATCATGAGAAATTCATTTCTAGTTTCCATGTGATGGATAAATCTAGACTCTTTTGGTTAGAGAACCAGTAAGAGACATGAATATCTTGGACATGATTAATCAATCTTCACTAATGGTAGTGGGAGAATGATTATCCTATTAGGTATGATACATGTGATGTATTTACATACCTATTGGAGAAAATGCTAATACTTCAAATGGTGTTTAGAGAAATACCAATATGAATATCTTGAAGTGTTCAAGAATATCATAAATCAAGTACAAATTTGGTAAAGTGTTAGTTCTTGATGAGATCAATGAATGAAATACTTAGACCAAATGTTTGAGAACCTTGTGAGTGATTATGATAGTGTATCATAGTGAACTCATGATTAAGGCATGGTGATGTCTAAATCAAGAAGGAATCATACTCTAAGGAGTTAGAGTATTATTATCAAATAACTGAATTCATCTTAATAAAAGAACACCCCACACTAATAAAGGACATTGAGAATCACAAGGAGGTGTGAGTTATTATATCCTTGACGGATACACCTCAATTATCTATGTGATGAGTTGTTCATGTGATGAGTCAACTATCTAGATGAATATGAGGAACTAAATTTTGAGTTATGGTCTATGACCATTACATCATAAATGAATTCCATGTGAACCATAAGGTATGACCTTGATGGTAGCACTCATTGGATGGAAATCCATAAGTGCAAATAAGTCTTAAGTGTTAAGACACATGGATAACATTTGAGAAGGATGATGCTTGTTGATTGCAACCTAATGACTAAGACATTTGGCATATGGATACTAAAACCACATTCCTATGAGGAATAAAACAAGGATGTGTACGTGACACAACCTATAAGGTTTATGAATCCACTAATGCAAATGAAGTCTATAAGTTACAATGGACTAATCAATGTGATTGATTGAGTACAAGCAACTCAGAATTGGATCTTTACTTTGATGATATAGTCAAAGGGTTTGACTGATATGTCAAAGATAAAGAAGGGATCTGTGATTTAGTGGGAGCATATTCACATTCCACATGTTGATGTGAAATGGAAATGTTCTTGAATGGAAATCCAAAGTGGAAATTATCTTTAAGGAAGATAGAGATGTTTCCTATTTGATAGGAATAGAGATCTATAGAGATAGTTCTCGAAAACCTCTTGACCTGAAAAGAGAAAGCATACATTGGAAATCTGTACTGAAGGGTTCAGTATGCACAGATTCAGTGGGAGAAAACTTGTCCATGCTACATGGAGTTAGCATCCTAAGGCTAAGTGTCCAATTCTTATGAAGAATGGGAACACTAAGAATAGATATGGATCTATCATGTATGTAATCATCCCATTATCTTGCATGTATCGACATAGCAAGAATAAAATGCATTCATCATCTTGTATGTAGGACATGACAATATGATGTGCTCATCCTGATAACTCATATGTGGGACATGACGAGTGGATGTCTGTCTACTTCCAGTAAGGGTTACTGGAAACCATAAGAACTTGATAAGTACTTGAGAAATGCTAGTTATATGGTGATAAGGAAGAGTTCGATGTAAAGAGTTACATTGATGCGAACTTCTGAAAAGGACAGAAAATTAATCGCAAAATATATATAGGATATATAAAAGTGAAAGTTTGTTGATAATTGGAAGTGTTCCAATAAAGCAGTTTAAAAGGAAATTCCGAGTATCTATGTGTTAGAGAACAATAGTGGATACTATATGGATCTGGAAGTTCATGAGATGAACTTATATTCTGCTCATTGATGACAAGTATGGAATCCTTGATCATGCAATGTGGCTAAAGGTTAGCAAAGGAATAGTAGATCGCATATTACGGCACCTCCATCTCATACGTGTGACGTACAGCGAAGAGATGAGAGACATGCAATTTATACTGACTTTGGCAAGGTGTTGCCATTACTCACTATGTTAAGCACTAGAGCACAGTAACATGTGGGACATGTTTGAAGATCACTATGAATATGATTCAAGGGTGATTGGCTCGCAGTGCAAGTGGGAGTCTGTTGGTGTGTATGCCCTAAGAGCCAATCATGGGATGATTGGTGGGATACATTAAGATTGATTTGATAAACATCAAAGTCAAGCTTCCAATTCTTTCTGCTTCAGTCATATGAGATAGTGATAGAACAGATTGAATGTCTAGAGAATGACAATACTCAATGACGTATGCCTTCAGGTTCAGGACATGAACGATGAGATCATACAGATGCTAAGAGTTTGTACATTCTTGTTATGTCCCTAGTCGGATGTCATTGTGGAAGGTAGATAGACAACAATGACACACAAGACTAGATTATGGTGTTGGTTGATGACAAAATCTCATTAGTCATGATATAGAGATATCAAACCAAACACATAGGTACTTGTTAGAGAACAAGTGTACCGGACAGACCCACCGTGAGTTTGACACATGGAACCATGACATGGTAGTCACAGTCAGTACTCACAGTGATGGTGGTGAGTGTGATTCTTTGACCTAAAATCACTACACTCAACACATGTTGTTGGGCACACTTTGACATCATCAAACGCAGTCCTGAAACATGGGTTGTTATAAAGGTGATTATTGGGTGGCCTTGACACATGGGGCTTTTGAGGGATGAGTGATATATATGGGATTTGTCCCTCCTGAGGGAGTTTGATATCCAAGGCCACTTGATGAGTAGGATTGAAATAGGTGTGCGCACACATGTGTGAATCAATATGTGATATTTATGTCATACATATCTCTTCCAATCTACTCTGAGATCAAGAAAGTGAATGAACGTTGACAGGATGACTGTTCCATGCCTCGAGTTCATTCGGGATATCAACGACAAAGGAATTATACATTCACTGTAACACCATTCACGGATTGTAGGATTGAAAGTTGTTCTCCAACTTTCTACTTTCACTTGGGTAGCACTGATGTGTGACTAGGCACCACTTTTTGCTTGTGAAGTCATAAGTGTTATGGACTTTCACTGCCAACATGAAATGGACCTGCAGGGTCACACACATAGGATTTAACCTGGAAGAGGAGTTTTGTCCACAAGCAATGTTTAGATTGATTACTAAAGGAGTTTAGTAGTTCAATTAAACACTCAGTCAATTGATAGCTCAATATCATAATGTTCAAGGTGTTGGACACATTGATTGGAGTATCAGATTGATTGAAATCGCATTTGACTGATTCTGCACAACCTGTACTCCCAACCGATCGGTTCATGTGATGAACCGGTCGGCTGAGCTTGGTGAACCGGCCAGCTCAAGTGTTGAGCTGATCGGCTCAAGATCAGGGTGAAACGATTGCTTCAAGTGTTGAAACGACCGATTCAACTGGTGCAACCGAGCAACTTGGGAAAATAGGATTGGTGAGAATTTTCCTTTTATTTCAATTGCCCAATTTGATTGGAAAATAGGATTGGTATTCGATACCAATTAGAAACAAAAGAAGGAAAGTCAATCGGGAACTGACCAGGACCACCAACCGACCAGTTCACTTGTGAACCGACCGGTTGAGGTGTCCCAACCGACCGGTTCAATTGTGAACCGACCGGTTCAGGTCCCCAACCGAACGTTTCACTTGTGAAACGACCGGTTCAGGTTGCGAGTTGGTTTCTTTTGTGGAAAATCTCGAACCCTTCTACTCCTGCTTTTAGTTCCGCATTGCCCGGGATAGAGAACCCTGTCCCATGACCCTCCTATATATATAGGGGTAGTGGGGGCTTCTCAAAGTACAACTCAGTGCAACCAGTTGCTCTGAAAAGTTGTCATTCTCTCTGGTTTTGGTAACCGAGAGAGAGCCCGAGCAAGTGCTACCCGCAAAGGGAGGCACAACAAGGGAAAGACAACTGTAGTTGCAACTGGCAGCAGGAGAGTGTGTTGGCGACTAGTACGTCAATAGGAGGGTGCGAGTCCTTCCAACTCCTTGTGGGACAAGGAGTGTGGAGTTCCTGGTGGTCTGTGTGGACTACTTCAGAGGCGGGAGGTTTCTGCCGCTCAGGAGGACAACTGTCAACCCCGACAGTACCAGTGAGAGGAGGAGTCATCAGTCTCGGTGTGACCAGGAGCTGCACAGACACCGTCCAAGACCAGAGGTGAAGACCGCACAAGGCACGAGGTATTGTCGCCGAGCAAGCCTCAGGACAAGGTATGATTCCACAAACCATCCTTTCCTATTGTATAGACGTTGACGCGTTTCCTTGTTCTAGGTTTGGGGAGGAGAAAATTTTTATTTCCGCTGCCTTCTCTGCCTCCCCTAAAAACCCAACAGTTGCCTCTTCTCCTTTCTCCTGAGTTTGGACGGACCATACAAGAAATATCCCTCGATAAATATCCTCTTGATATTTATTATTTTTTCAATTACACGGTGGTGCATTTTGTGCATAAGATTTTACATGTCCTGCACCTTGATAGTTGCCAAAGGTTGAACTCAAAACCCTTCTATACATCATGCATGAAGATGTGCACTAACTTCTTACTGTCATTAGGAGTGAATATTGTTAAGATTGCACAACGTGCCACTGATCAAGCACATCGTGCATGGTGGTGATCGTCAAAAGAGCTACTATTTATGTGGAGTATGACATACTTAGATGATGTACACCATGCACATTAAAGTTGTCTTTTTGAAACCTTCTGGGATCATGCACGTCGTGCACATGAAGGTGCACATCGTGTAGGCAACTTGGAGAACTCATGTGCATGCTCTGTGTATGAGTGTGCACATCGTGCTGCTTCATAGAAAGGATGAAATTACTTTATCAATGATGAGGTTGGAATTAGTTAGAAATGAACCCAACCATGGAGACCATATTGATATTTAAAACTAGGTTGGCATACCAAATGTGTTTTAATTGCCTACGATTTATATTTCACTTCGGAACCTGAAAAACCACCTAACCATTGCGACCAGGTCTGTATTCTAAACTAGGTTAGCACACAACCAAAAAAATTATAACCTTTCACAAATTGAATGAAGACATATAGAGGTTGAATCTACAAATGAGCTTCTCTAATTAGAATACCATTGGGTTTTATAATGAAATACTCTGGATTAGTTTATTCAAGATTCTACTCAAGATAAAATATTTATAAATTTAGTTCATTTTAATTGCAATTTTCATTTTCATCATCCATTCTTTGAATCAATGGAAACACTACAAATGTCAGGTTAACTAGTTCAATTTAATACAATTTCAAGAGTTCTACATGCTCATTATATCCATTCTCAACCAAAAGAACAAACAATGTTTAGGTATATACAAATGAATAGCATGGTGGACTAGTTTAACATAATGTTTTCATATGCCCATCTATGATAGAATTTTGAAAATCTTCAAATTTCTTACCTTTAGACTACAAATTCACTTATAAGTATACAAGCACAAAAAGAATTAAAAACTCTCACATGGAATGGAAAAAATGAAATAAATAAACCATGTGATTGAAAAGATTCAAACATAATGCAAATTGGAATAAATGAAATGATGCTAAATAAAATGGTAGGCATGCAAACATTCATAATGATAATAGAGATGTACAAAAAATGGAAAATGGTCAAATGAATGAAGAAAGTCAAATTTTCATCCAACTCCAAGCTTATTCAGAATAATTTCCACACCACAAGAATAATCTTGTGCAAGGCGCAATAATACACTCATTGTAAGGTATCGGGGTCAAAGTATTTGGGCTATTGTCTAGGCCATGAAGGGCATTTGTAGGATGTCTCACTGTTAGGGTCGGGTGGAGGAGCATACATGTCGGGGTGGTAGTGTTGGATGATGTTCCAAGCATCCATACAATTGAGGATTGAGAACATATCTTGGTACTAGCTGTGTAGGGCCTAGATATCTACATCTTGGTGGTACAACCTCACTACCTACTGCTGGAAAGAAGATGTCATGAAATTATACATATGATGTCAGTCAGGTGTGGACATGGGAATCTCGATGGAGGGTAATGTTAGTAGAGGGAGTAGTAGTCAAGAAGAGCCAACACCATATGTGCCATGCTACAACTTCTAGGGTAGGCACTTGAGATTTCTCATGTCATACAAGGTGGCCCTCTCTAAACAAGGCATGGAGAAATATGCATGTTGATGCCCATGTATATAAACATAGTACTTGTGGTTCCTTGCATTGTACCGTAGAATGGTAGACGACACCAAAAGGCATGCTTCTATCAAGTCATGCCCCTAATGTGTAGGTGGTGTGGGGACCAACTTGAATTTTTCAGCTCGCTTGGAGATCTAAATCCAATGAGAATGTCTCCATCTAGCATATTTCAAACATCAACCCTCCAAACCTTTTCAATCTGAAAATGCCCCACATTGAGTCTCTTCTTGTGCACCATGCACAAGAGAAAACACAATTGATCATGAGAAACCACACTTTATGTCTCCTTCCTCCTAAAAATTTTGTTTGATAAATCATGGTGGAGGATGTGAAGAACAACACTATGGAGGCGAGTCAGCTTGGCCCTCCTAGGGTTCCAAGCCTCTTCACCAGTGATTTCAGACCAAAACATGTGTTAGTTAAATTCTTGACATATTTTATTCAATCCTTCATGGTCAAAACCCAATTTTCAAAAAAATTGTTTTCCACAACAAGAATTCTGTGTCATCAAGAACAAAATCAATCACCTTCCCCCGACTACTCATTTCTTAAAAAAGTTAGAAACTAGAGAATGAAAGTGGGGTAGATCTTTCTGTTAACTATGGAGATCATCTTCAGGATGGATATATTCTTCAACAAAAGCTTGATGTCAATGGTCAAGTCAAACTCCTCTAGTCTTTACTAGTAGAGGAAGCTGACCAGGTTCATGCATCAAGTGATGAGCTTCTAGAAGTGCTTGATCTCATCCTCCGACTAGATGGTAAAGATAACATCTACAAAGGAGCCTTTCTCCTCTTCATATTTTTCACTTCCATCCTCCTCCACCTTGGGTTCGAGATCAGGGTTTTGGGTTCTAGATGGCTCTTCTAGTGGCCTCTTGCCTCCTCCTCTGATCCTAACCATTATGGATATGGAGATGGAAAGGCATAGGATCTTGAAATGGAGAAGTTGTGTATGTCTTGGGTGGTGCATGATGTGCACATGGTGTTGCACTCTTCCCATGAATCCGATAAGCATTGTCTTTTTTGCACCATGCAAATCACTTATTGGAGGTCCTCCATGCACCACAATGTTGAATTCACAAACTGCAACTACTGCTACTCAGTGAAGAGTAAAAATGAGGTGGAGGACCACAATGTTGTTAGTGAGTAGAGGGGGTGCCTTTGTGTGGCTCTAGTAGTGGTAGAGACATGCCGAGGGAGGTTGTAGGAAAGTGCATTCCTTTCTCCATGATTTAGTGGAATAGGCTATTTTGCAGGAGAAAATCCTCCTCCTCTCCACTCAGGAAGGCTCGAGGACAACCAATGTTGTCATGGATGGTTAGGTGCTGGAAATGATAACTCGTTGGAGTTGCCTTGGGCATCAACAACAACTACTTGTTCTTGGAGTGTTCTACCTAGGGCATGGTATGATGCACTTGAGTGATGCTCCCCCCTTTTTAACTTCATTTCTCATGCACGCCATAATGGGTCTTATGTACAATATGCACAGATCCATACTTTCCAAGTTTAGCAAGATTCAAAGCATGCAGTGCACAGTTTTTCCATGTCGTGCACAAACTCAGTAGAATTGATTTTGATACACCAATTGGCATGTCGTGTTGTTAACTGACCACAAGACATTTTATCGATGATGTGCATGTCATGCCATTTGATTAGCACACAATGCAAGAAAATTGCAAATCTTGTCTTGTCTATTAAACATGTGCACGATATGCTAGGTGGCTTGCACATTGTGCATTGAGGAATTTTGACTTGTACCTTGTCATATCTTATGCATCATTCTATTAAAATAAAATATTTTCTAACAATCATCATGAATGAACTTAAGAAAGAGTTTTCAAACATACATATTTACATGCACAAGTGAAATTATTTTAGGCTCTGATTGGTTTGTTGTAACTGGTCTGGAAAACTTATGAATTAGAGTTCCTTAAGTAGTTTTTCATGATTGGTTTAAAGTAAGTGCTGGAACTTGAGTTCTGTGACTTGCTATGAGTTACATACTTACATACAAAACACAGTTCGTGAGTTCCCTCTTAAAAAGAGTAGAAAATGAGTTTTGGAACAACTAACAACATTTCATATACAATATTATTCTTCATTCTTTGAAAATGACACATGGAACATATTTTTGACTAAACATGTTACCATCAGATATATGATTTTTTGCCAAAATGAATACATCATATGATAATTTGCTATAATTGTATAATGTAAAAAAATGTACACTATAGGCACCATTATCAGTGTGTTTTATAAAATAAAAAACTAATATTATACTTTGTTAAAGAATATGATGAAACAAAATTGATATTTACAAACACATAAAATGTAGATATTATTACATACTTTGTACATATAATTGAAATAAAATATTGTGATTATATTTTAATCACAATTTTTTATTAAAATTATAGTAATACAACACTAAAATCTTTTCTAAAGAAGCAACATTTGTACTATTAACACTTATTGAGGTTATTATGCTTAAAACTATTATGATTATTCACATAATTGAGTCTTTCATTATGTCTTTTCCATCTTTAATTATTATATATTATATAGTAAAAATCAAAAATAGGTTTTTAATGATTTCTGTGTTTGTTCTTACAACAAACCAATCACATGAATTGAGTGGAACTTAAGTTCCATAAATTGAACTAGAGTTCTCGAGAAATGAGTTCCACACAACTTATGACTTACACCAAGCCAATCAGATCCTTAACTACAAATAAATTATGAAAATATAAATGGAATGGAGAATGTGGACTACCTCCCACGAGCGCTTGGGTTTGATGTCCCTCAGCCATAAATGCTTCTTCTTCAACATGGCTCAAATGCTATGTATTGATCTATGATGTCTTTAGTAAGGTCACCCTGTTCTCTTCCTGATCCCATATCAAATGTTGGGCACCTACGTCTCTTCTCATAGATCTTCATTTTGAGTTCACCTAATTCAACATCAACAATTCTTTGATAGTCTTCAGGAATGGACATCTTAAGAGAATGTCTCATGGGATTCCACCTTTGTATTACACAATAACAAATTCCATTGGCACATAGAAACCTTAAATTTTTAGTAGCACATATTCTAACATGTCTCTCGAACTTTCCCTATAATGGGCTTCCATCTGAAAATTGATTTTTCTTACTTGGGTGCATTTAAACCTAGATGAAAAGATATGTCTAGTGTCATCACATTCAATATAGGACGTTGGTTGCATAACATATTTAAAAATGTTGAGACATAGAAGGCTCATGCATCTTTCTATTTAAAAGAAATATTGGCTATTGTTATGGCACTTATACTGGGTGCATGAACCATATCTAAAAGTTCATGATCTTCTCCTTCATTAGTTGGACTCCCATGGATAAGAAATAGAACAATCTAGTTTTCCAAGTCCTCCTCATGAGTGGGGACATGAATAGGTTGTGTGGTCAATCACACCATTTTATTCCTCAAATGGGGTGGCATGTACATGGTTATAGTATTCTCCTAAAGCTCAGCTTTAGTGGCACTCCTTCTACAATTGCCAAGTCATGGGTTGGTGCACTTCAAGAATAGATTGTTGAACACATCTAGTGGTATCACTTACATGGGCTGCTACATTGGTTGACCCTCCTTATCAACTTGATTCAAGAGGTTGACATGGATTTCATTCACATAAACCCTTGGGATCAACACAATATTTCCTAAAATTGTTCCTTCATTGCTTTTGAGTCCACCAACGACTGAATCTAGATTCCCTATTTGAGGTTCAAGTCCTTTGATTTGAGGATGATTGGTTTTGATGAGTGTGGATGCCTCATTCGTGGACCTAGAAAGAATGCCTTTAGGCATGTCATTCTTTTTCAGGTTGTTACTAGTGGTTGTCCTGCATTATTTATGTTTTTCATTGTTCTTATAGCTAAAGTTTGGGCAGTTTCTCCATTCCAAATTGTAGCCGTTTTAAAAAGGTTATTTTTGGGTGTCCCAATTAAATCAAGCTACTCCTAACTGAATCCTAAAACAAATGCATTACAATCTACATTATGGTGTGAATCATTGTAGGAGTCACACATAATCACATGTGTACACAATTGACACTTATGGCATTGACTTTCTTGGTGAGATTGTGTAGTTTTGCATTAAGGGCTGCAATTTCCTCTTTGTATTTCCCGCTTCCATGATCCATGCCCCTAGAAGATGGGTTCATGGACATGATCACAATCAATATCTTGACTTCAGTGCATGTTGTTTCAAAGCTAGAGAGCTTCTTTAGGATCTCGCTGGTCTTGTGGGGATGAAACATTTTATGCAAAAATGTTGTTAGAAAGGCATTCTAGCTCCATGGTTGTTGAAAGAAATGGTATTGATTTGGATTTTTTTGACTTTTTGCTTCTTTCTCAAGTTCACTTACTAGTTAACACAACATCAAGGTTGTCAAAGATGTCTATAAAAGAGTTCAAACTAGATTGGGTATGCCCCATGCATGGTTCCTTCCGAATAAAAAGAAAATGGTTTAGTTTGATAAGAATTGGTATGAAACACAAGAACTAAATAGTTGTCGGAGGTTCATCCTATAGAATTACAAAATCACTTGAAGCTCACTAAGTATCAATTAGCACAAAGTTTGTCTCCCTATAAATGTCACCTAAAATTGATGGCATGCACAAAGTGTTGTGTCAATTACAAAATCAATGCTCACATCCCCCGTATAGGACATGTTAACAACAATGTAGTGTTGGATTCGATCCACAGAGAGGCAAAGAAATTCAATGCTAAAGAATTCTAGTCAAACATGCAATACAAATAAGAAAAAATGGTGGATTGATTAAGTCCTAATGAACTAATTCTATCTTGAGTCATCTTTTAAAAGATCAATCCAAATAAATAGATTTGGTTCCTAAGCACCTATTTAACACATGATGGACAATTATAAAAATAGATTTCATTCTCTTTTTGTCTACATCTCACAGTATAGTATAATCAATAATTTTCACCTACAAATTACCTAGGTGGCTAGATTACCCATCATTCAACTCATGATTCTATCACAAAATACTAAGCTTTTTCAGATGTCTCTAAAGAAAATCAGAAGTCCGCCTTTGTTGGACAAACCAGAGGGATAAGCATGTAGAACTTTATTCACTTTCATGTAATAGAATTTAGAGCTCCAATTAAACCCATATATCTGTCAAGGAATGAATATTGAGGAATTAAAAAATGGTGGCCTTTGCTTCTCAAAGTGACTAACAAAAATAACATAAAAAATAGATAAATTCATAATATTGAAAATTAATGTTCATCACATGACTAATAGGTGTCATTTAGGCACCAAATACAAGGAAATCTACTTCATATTGGTTCTATATGCACAATAAAATTGGATATCCCAAAATTTTCAAGTTTCATGGAGAATACAAAGTAAAACATAATAGAAAGACAAGAGAAACATGTTACAACACTTTTATAGAAGTTATCCTCTATAATGGAGTTTCACTCAAAGCTTCCCAAGAATGAAGAGAGGGAAATATACCTGTAAAACTTTCCATTTTTTCCTTTCTGCCTCTTGTGAATTTGAGTTGCCTCTCGATTAGCCTCTCCTTCTTCCTGAGTTTGGACAGACCAAATGGATATTCCTCAATAATTGTCCATATGTTTCTTTATATTTTTCCACTTGAATGGTGTTGTACATCATGTGTAAGATTATGCACATATTGCACCCTGACGACTGCCAAAGGTAAGGCTTAAAACCATTCGACATGCCATGCATGAGTATGAACACACCATGCTTGATGTTGTGAGGAGCAGTTACTAATAAGATTTCACAGTGTGCAATTTACCAAGCACATCATGTATGGTGATGACCACAAAAGGAGCCGATAGCAATGTGGTGCACAACATGATTGGAGATGCACATCATTTGCATTGAAGTTTTGTTTACCAATATGAAGTTGTTTTTTTGAATCTCCTGTTCTAGTGTTTAATAGGGCTTCATATGGAATGAGTAAACTATTAGAGCATCTTCAAAGAAAGAAATAATGGAGGAGGAAGACTAAAAAGAAAATGAAGAGGAGAAATAAAATCATTGTTGGTGTTGTTACCATAACTGTAACCAATGTGGAAACATCTTACCATGATAGTTTCATGGTGAAAGATCCTCCTACCGATTGGGATGAAGTAAGGAAGTGTTACTTGAATAGATTATACAATGGTACAAATGATGACTGTGATGAACAATTGCGAGCGAGAAAAAGTGGATTTTTTAGGCTTTCTAAAGTATTAATAGAGATTGGGGGTTTAGTTCCTACTAAACATGTTGTTGAAGAAACTACTGCGATGTTCTTGCACATCCTAGCTCATAGTCTCAAGTATCAATTAGTCAGGTTTCATTATCATAGGTCCTAGGAAATGATAAGTAGATAGTTTCAAGCAGTCCTTTGTGCTGTTATGACAGTGAGCAAAGAATATATAAAACTACACGAGTGCACTCTCAATGGGATTGATATCATGAGATGGAAATTTTTTGAGGTATATATATTTATTAAAGTAATACTTCAATTTGGTACACATCTATTCATAAACATAGAAGTGGCGTAGGTATTATTGTTGATAAGATGTTGAAGGATGATGTTGTCAAGATCACAAGGATGGGTGACATAATCACAGCTATCAAGGTTGTTCTTGTGGGAAAGATTTTTAACATTTAGTGTCTATGCCCCCAAGTTGGCCTTGGTGAGGAGGCTAAGAAGGATTTTCGGAATGACATGGATGAATTAATGCAGGGAATACCAACAAATGAGAAGATCATGATTGGAAATGTTTTAAATGGCCATGTGGGGAGTAGAAGCACTGGGTATGAGAGAGTTCATGGTGGTTTTGAATATGAGAGTAGAAACAGAGAAGGAGAGAGGATATTATGATATGATTTTGGCAAACACCCATTTTAAGAAAAGAGAATATCATAAGATTACTTTCAAGAGTGGACACAATTGTAACCAATTGATAACTTTCTTACGACAAGGTGGGTGGATCATAAAATATTCAGGGATTGTAAAGTGATTCATGGAGAAGAACTTATGACCCAACATAGGTTGGTGGTTTTGGATATTGACATGAAGATCAATAAACCCAAGCATAACAAAAACCAAGATAGCAGGATCAAGTCATGGAATCTTAATGGAGAAAAGAAATTGACTTTTCATGATAGACTCATCAAGGATGGAACTTGGAACTTGGAGTTTGATGTCAACACTATCTAGCATAACATGAGTTTATGCATAACAAATTTGCCAAAGAGGTTTTAAGGGAGTCCAAAGGTTGTGGGCCTGCATCGAAAGAAACTTGATGGTGGAATGATGAAGTATAAAAGGCTATTACACTGAAAAGGGAGATCTATAGGAGCTTGCCCAAATCTCGAGATGATGGAATGTTCTAGAGATACAAGCAAGCAAAGAAAGAAGCCAAAAAGGTTGTTCAGGAGGCAAGATTTAAATACTTTGATGATATTTATAAGAAGCTGGAACAAGAGAATGGAAAAAAATGTACATAATGGATCGTATAAGAGAAATGAAAGGACGATACTTGAGTCAAGTAAAATGCATCAATAGTGAAAAATGGTAGATGGTTGATGAAGGATGATGATGTCAAGATCCAATGGAGAAATTACTTCCATAATATTTGAATGGAGATACTATAAATGATGTTAGAGACTCATGTGACATGAGTACAAGAGATATCATTTACACACAACAAGTTTCACTATTTGAGGTTAGGCATGCTTTAAAAAAGATGAAAATAAGAAAATCATGTGGACAAAATGGTATTCCCATTGATGTATGGAAGAATATGGGGGATGAAGGAGTTATGTGGTTAAAAAATTTCTATAAGAAGATCATGGAGACTAAGAAGATGCCAGGTGAGTGAAAAAATAGTACTATAGTCCCCATATACAAGAACAAAGATGATGTTCAGAGTTACACAAACTACAGAGGTATCAAATTGATGAGTCACATGGTGAACCTTTTTGAGAGGATTATTGAGCATAAGCTAAGATCTATAACACATATATCAAACAACCAATTTGGTTTCATGCTTGGAAGATCAACAATACATGCTATTTTTTCTGATCAGGAGGCTTACTGAGAAGTATAGAGAAAGCAAAAGAGATCTTCATATGGTTTTATTGATTTGGAAAAGGCTTATGATCGAGCACCCAAGGAAGTGTTGTGGATGATTTTAAAGAAAAAGGGTGTGCCAATCCAAGGCATTGACTTGATTAAAGATATGCATGATAGCTCTACTATAAGTGTGAAGACTCCTGGAGGAGATATACCAACTTTTCCTATCACAGTTGGGGTAAATCAAGGATCCATACTCAACCCATATCTGTTCATTCTTGTTATCGATGAGTAGACAAATAATGTGTTAGAATGATTATTACTTAAGCTATTATGTCTATTTACTCAAGTCATTTAGCCTATTTGTAATATGGTCCCAAGTGTGTCCTTGGCCCATTAGGGTTTGTCTAAGTGTTTTTATGCTTCCCCCTTTATCCTACTTATAGGAAAGGGTGGGTGCCTCCTATATGTCAAGAAATAAGAAGAACCTACACGAGCAGTTTCCCCGCACTCATATCATTTTTGAGATGGAACCAGAGCAACCGGTCCAATGCTACCTCTAACCCTAAGAGATAGGGGAGATTCCCCCACTTGTAGGCAGTCACCCTGGGACAAGTGGTGGTTTGGGTGAGCACATGTAGAGCTATCCCTTAGTGGATGCCCACTTAACCCTCTTGCTTATATACCCCCTTCTTTGCTAGCTTGGGATCCCTTTAGCTCTTTAGTTGCTTTCCTTCTTCCTTGGTGGCCGATACACTTCCCCTTGGTGGAGCTTGGTGGCCGATACTCTCTCCTTGGTGGGCGACATAGCTCTAGTCTCCTTCTTCCTCTACTGGTGGCCAAACCCTAGAGAGTGCCTTGCTCCTTCTCCTCTTGTGGTGGTGCCTTGGAGCTTGGAAGCTTGGTGCTTGGAGCTTTGGAGCTTGAGGAGCTATACTACTTCCTTTTCATGTTGCATGCTATATGTGCTATCTTGATCGGCCATTTTTATCTTGTTGGAACTATCTTTGCTCTAGTATGTGCCCTTGATCTTGTTGGATATGGTGGCATGGTTATGTTGTTTAGATGTGTTCTTGAACCTTGTTGGCCGAACCTTTGGGTTAGGATTCTTTGGGAAAAACCCCTCTCACTTGGTTGTTGATAGGTGAGCCTAGGGTTTTCTAATCCAATGGTGTGTGTGGTGTGTTCTTGGGGAAAAACTCCTTTCTCTCCCTTTGGTCTTAAAGAGGTGAGATTGAGCTCTAGTGGTGTAGGCAAAACCCCTCTCTCCCTTAGTCATGAGAGGTGAGTCTATACTCTAGTTGCTTGGGCAACACCCCACTCTTGCCATGGACTTGAGAGGTGAGCCTTTGGCTTGTCTTGACCTAGTTGAGGTTGGTGGGTTGGTCGTTATGATGATGACCCACCTTGCTGCCCGATATGTGATAAAAGTTGCACAAAACCCCTCTCACTTGGTTGTTGAGAGGTGAGCCAACTCTCTTGATCTTTTATGGTTTGGTGGTTGTCTTGAGGTTGAAGAAGACCCACCCGTCATGGTCTTGGAACCCCTGCACGACACCCTTATGATGTGTTCTGCCTGATATCCCTTTTCTAGGGATGTGTCTTAGGTGATATGCTAGATGGTATTCTGTTGACCTTCTTGATCGATATGGACCTTTGCCTTAGTTGGTGTTTGTGGGCGTTATGCCTTTGGCAGACATGATGCTTGATAGATATCCCTATTTTGTGCCTTGGGCGACATGGGTTGGCTTTGGGTTTTCTCGATATGAGTCTTTTATAGGGAAACCCTAGATGGGAGCCATAGTGTTGGCCGATATGGTTGTGCTTAACCTAGTTGGACGATAGGCTACCTCCGGTTCCATTGTGTTGTTTGAGAGACAACAACAGTGTGATTGTTGGGCATTATGGTTTTGACCTAGTGCACCATGATCTTAGGTGATATGGCTTTGGGCGATACAGTCATGATAAGTTGCCCGATAAGAAACCCTAACCCTAATGGGTGATAGGGGTCTTGGCCGATAGGGCTGTTATGCTGCCTACCCATGGCTGCACGATACACCCTCTTGGTCCATGGTTGCACGATACACTCTTGCACCTAAGTGCAAGATACACCCATGGTTCCTGGTTGCACGATATCCCCTTGTATCTGGTTGCACGATACACTCTTGGCCCATGACTGCACGACACACCTTGGTGCTAGTCTGCCCATTATCCCCTTGTGCATGGGTGCATGTCATACTCGTGGCTGATATCCTTTGGGTGAGGGTTAGTGCCCTGCCCGCCACACCTTTGGTGAGGGTAGGCGACCCCCTTTGGTGAGGGATGTGCCTAGCTTGGGAACTCTAGGTTGGTGAACCTGTTGTCTTGAGCCCGCATCTTTGGTTAAGATGTTGTTGAGATATGAAAAGTAGGTTGTGAACAGTGATATGTTTGTTACCTAAGTAAGATGATAAGATAATGATTGTGTTCATAAGATATAGGGCATAGTGGATGCTCATGGTTTGATAACACTAATTTAATTGTTAGACATGCAGATACCACTTTATACTCCATATGATCACCATAATGGATGTGGTTTTAATCATATGCTCCCTAAGTTTGAATGGAATGATAATAATACTCTATTCTCTAAGATTTATGTTTGGTGATCCAGTTATCTCTCCTAATATGCATACTAACCATGTAGGTGTATCAAATGAATTCATAGCCATGTGAGAGCTATGAGGTGTATGTGTTTTGTATAACACTGAATGATGATAATCCTTGTTGATGAGATAACCTGTATCACCAGTATGATGAGAAGGGTCTATTGACCTGATAAAAGCTGAGTGCCTAGTCGAGGTGTTATCCCTTGATACTGTGATAAGGGATCGCTATCCCAGGATGATGATGTTTGATGATGAAGCCTTGAGAGGTAGTGGTATTATGTGATGAGGGATTGAGATCCCATGGCAATATGATAATGACAGTTGTAGTATGACACAATGTTGTTTATGTTTTATAACCTGGTTGCCTCAATAATTCACCTAAAACATAATAATTAATTACAGTGGAACATTTCATGTAGTTTTGCCCTGGCCATAGATCCATCATCGTCAGTAGCTGGTGATGGTGAAACAGGATCATCCTGTGGGATTACCTGGAGCACATATTGTTGAATATGCGGGGTTTCTCCTAGCAGAAAATAGGAGGATTAGAGTGCAACTGCGGTTGTGGACTCAAGATGTGTATAAGAGCATGGTGAACAAGCCCATGGCTCAGTATGATAGAGCATGAATGTGTTCATGGCTCAAGGAGAACGGTGAACTGGCCCGTGGCTCAAGTATACTAGCACCGTGACACCAAGGGCGGGCTAGATAAAAAGGGTAGACTGCATGAGCTAACCCTGTGGCTGAGGCCACTCAAGCAAGAGACTACGGTCCTGCTTTGATTATCGTGCACTAACCACGAAGAGGTGAGGTCATGGAGTCTGGCTCTCCCAATGACCTTGTATGGCACCGGTTTTGGGCTTCGCAGCCGAAGGTTGGATTTGAGCGGGACGACTCACTTTCGTAGGGCATAATAAAATTTGTAATCTAGTCATATAGTATGTATCGCTTAAGGCAAAACACGGAATATTGGTTGAGGCCTTGCATGTATAGTTTCACTAGTTATATCTTGTAAGTTATTTGTACATTCCTCATATCTGGTGATAAGTTATTATAAAGCTTATCTTGTCAATCATGTTCCATAAAGAAATATCTGGTTATATGCCTCCTGGATATCTTGGTAAGCTAGTTCTGTTCATTATGCCGTATATATGAGCTGCTTATATCAGTTACCTACTTTATCTGTTCTAGCTCTCCTTTGAGGTTGTATAGTTTGATAGGGAGTTATGTTTCTCGCTGGGAGTGTGTGTCTCACCTCACTGGTTTGCAACCTTTTTAGGTGATTGTGCTAGACGTGGTGGTGTTCATGAGGTTGTGACCGAGCAGCAAGAAAAATAGTAGGAGGAAAGAGATGGATACACTACTGTTTTGGTTGTTTTGTAGTAGAGTCCTAGAGTCATCCATGTACACTCGTGTCCTTGGAGGTGTTCTTCTGACGTTTCACGATGTATAGCTGATGTAGCTTTGTTTATCCTACTTTTGGCATGGTATGGCTTGTTCTGTATATAAACAAGTGGTGAACTCTTCGTGCCTATGTGACAGCTGGATCCTATGTACTATGGACACGTATCAAGGTTATGTATGTTTATATAACATGTTTTCTTACATGATAAGGATCTGGATGTAATACTTTCTTTATTTATCTGCCATCCAAAATCAATTTTAATTAACCTGTATTTTTGGTAATATGTGGTTTATGAAATTTCCACATGTTTTCGCGTGGCATTTCATTGTCTGTATGATAGTAGGATGTCACAATAGGTTTTGGTATCAGAGCCCTAGGTTCGCTGAGTCTACTGGGATCTAGGACTAGGTTTGTGTCTGTTCTTGTGAGTTTTCTAGATTTTCTTACAATAACCTTCTGCCCCAATAGAAGATAAAGCTTAAAGATGTCTGGAAATCATGAAGAACATGCTGTTGAGAGTAGTGATGCTGCATCTGCTGATGGAGCATGAGTGCAAGCACATGAAGATCGGGTGCCTGAGGTCCCCCAGCTTGACTCGACCATTCTCGAAAACCCTGCCTATCAGCATCTTATGGGTCAGGTAATGGCAATAATGAATCACATGGTGGATAGATTGCCAGTGCCTCCACCAAGAGCACATGATCCCCATGGTGAATATTTGGGTATTGGGAAGTCCTTCGAGTGGCTTCGCCGAGTCAGAGCTTCAGATTATGCTGGAATGGTTGATCCAGCAGATGCAGATCTGTGGCTGACAGGTCTTCAGAAGGCCTTCTGGATCCTTGACATCCCCGAAGGAGAAAAAGTCAAGCACGCTGTATACCTTTTGAAAGGTAGTGCTGGCCACTGGTGGGCCATCGAGGAGGAGAAGTGACCCAATGAGGTGATATTTTGGGATGTCTTCTGACGGGAGTTCATAAGCTGATACTTTCCGAAGACCTATCTGGAAAAGAAGATCAACCAGTTTGAGCGTCTTCACCAAGGATCGATGAGCATCGTTGAGTATGAAGCCAAGTTCATGGACTTGTTGAGGTTTTGTCCTCATATGGCGGCAACAGATGATGAGAGAATCACACGGTTTGAGAAAGGTCTAAGTGTTGAACTATCAACACCTGCTGCTGCTTTAGAAAACTGAGAGCGATTTTCCATGTTTGTGGAGTATGTCTGAAGGATTGAATGGTCTGTCTGAGAAAAGAGAGAGGCTATGACCAAAAAAAGACCTGCTCAGTTCCAAAAATAGAGGCTTGACAACCACAAGAATTCGAGGTTTTCTGCACTTTTCGTGAGACAAGGTTCTAGTGCACCATCGCAGTGGTCACCAAGTAAAGGAAGAGGGTGTGGTTATTCGCCATCCAGATCTTACATCACAGCTTCAGTAGAAGTGACAGGGCCATCTAGGACACAGTTAGAGGACATGTCATGTTATCACTGTGGACAAACTGGGCATTTGAAGTCAAATTGCCCGAGGAGAGATGTTGAAGTGACACAACAACTGAGGCACAATCAACAGGGGTTAGATAGAAAACAGTTTAGTGGTGCCAGAGGGCAAGGACGCGGCCAAGCGTCGCAAGCTAGATTGTCTGCTCAAGGAACAGAGGATGTGGACAGCAAGCAACAGCTCGATTCTATGCTATGAGTCAGTCGGAGGCGATAGTCAACCCGTGAGTGGTGGAAGGTCAGATGGAGTAATTTCATTCTGATTCGTCTTCTTCTTGCTTTGTATCTGTTTGGTTGACCCGGGTGCTACACACTCTTTTATCGCCTGTAGTATGCTTAATAGCTGTCTTTTACCTATTAGTTGTAAGAGAGATAGCTTGTTGTTAGAAACCCCTCTTAATGGTTCCTCGATGCTTCGAGAGGTGTGTCCGTCCTGTATTCTATCTTTTTCAGGACACAAGATACAAGTGGATCTTATACCACTTGATATGCATGGATTCGATGTAATCCTTGGGATGGATACCTTAGAGAAGTATAAGGTTGTGCTGGACTATGGTTCCAAGATCGCGGTGTTTGCTGATAGTGGTGAGACGTGGATCTTCCAAGGAGATAGGAAGATTCTTCCGACGTGGCAGAGAAGTTGTTGCGATAAGGATGTAAGGCGTTCTTAGCTCATGTTTGGATACCGAAGCAAAAGGTCCGAGTCTTAAGGACGTGACAATTGTCAAAGAGTTTGAGGATGTGTTTCCCAATGAGTTTCCCGATGTCCTGCCACCTCGAGAGATTGACTTTGAGATCAATCTAGTTCCAGGGACACAACCATTTGCTCAAACACCGTACAGGATGGCTCCAGCTAAGATGGCAGAGCTAAAGAAGTAGTTATAGGAAGGTTTCATCAGACCGAGCACATTGTTGTGGGGTGCTCTAGTCCTATTCGTAAAGAAGAAGGATGGATCAATGCATCTATGCATAGATTATAGGCAGTTGAACAAAGTCACGATCAAGGACAAGTATCCTTTACTGAGGATAGATGATCCATTTGATCAGTTGCATGGTGCGACGGTGTTCTCAAAGTTTGATCTATGATCTGGATATCATCAGTTGAGGATCAAGGCAAAGGACATACCAAAGTCAGCTTTTAGGATGAGGTATGGTCACTTTGAGTTTGTGGTTATGCTGTTCGGGCTAACCAATGCACCTGCTTTTTTCATGGATCTAATGAACAGGGTGTTCTGTCCATTTCTAGATCAGTTTTTGTGGTCTTCATAGATGACATCTTGATCTATAGTCGAGATAGTCAACAACATGAATAGCACCTTCGACAAGCATTGACTCTCCTTCGCCAGCATCAGTTGTATGCCATGTTTAGTAAATGCGAGTTCTGGTTGAAGGAAGTGACTTTCTTGGGTCATGTGATATCCGTAGAAGGAGTCAGAGTGGACCCCAAGAAGGTGGAGTTAGTTGCGGAGTGGGAGCAACCAAAAATGCGACTGAAGTTCATAGTTTTCTGGGTCTAGCAGGATACTACTGGAGGTTTATAAAGGACTTCAGTGTAACTGCGTTGCCATTGATGAAGTTGACCAGGAAGGATGTACCTTTTGTTTGGGATGATCGTATTCAGCAAGCTTTTTAGAATTTGAAAGAAAAGCTGACTAGTGCTCCAGTGTTGGTGCTGCCAGAGCCTGGAAAAAGCTATGTTGTTTTCTATGATGCTTCCAAGAAAGGCTTAGGTTGTGTGCTGATGCAGGAAGATCATGTGGTTTCTTTTGCTTCGCGACAGCTTAAGAAACATGAGGAGAGCTATCCGACACATGATTTGGAGCTGGCAGCGGTGGTCCATGCGTTAAAGATATAGAGACACTATCTTTATGGGGAAGTGTGTCAGATCTTTACAGATCATAAGAACATGAAGTATATCTTCTCACAAAGTGAGCTGAACATGCGACAACGTCGCTGGATGGAGCTGATCAATGATTATGATTGCACTATTGAGTATCATCCTGGTAAGGAGAACGTGGTAGCTGATGCGCTTAGCAGGAAGTCTCCTTCTCTTCCTATGAAGAAGGCACAATGGAGTTCTTTGGTATGCCATAGGCGGAATATGCTTATCTCTTTGTGGCAGATGAACGTACAGTTGGAAATCTCCTTATTGGCTGGACTGTTGGCACAGATGCAAGTAAAGCCTACGTTGAGGCAGTAGATCAAAGAAGCGCAATAGGTAGATGCTATAGTTCAGTTGATTAAATCAGAGTTTGGGAGCGAGAAGTGGGATGTCTTCCATGTGTTCGAGGATGGACTAGTTTGTTATCATGGCAGGATGGTGGTCCCAGATGTTGACGATTTGAGGAAGTTAGTACTTGAGGAAGCACACACATCAATGTATGCTATAAATCCAGGTGTCACCAAGATGTATCATAATCTAAAGGATCTATATTGGTGGCCTAGTTTGAAGAGAGGCGTGGACGAGTTTGTAGCTAAGTGTGCAATATGCCAGCAAGTCAAGGCTGAGCATCAGAAACTGGCAGGTACGTTGCAACCCATGTTGATACTGTTGGTATGTATGCCCTGAGAGCCAATCATGGGATGATTGGTGGGATACATTAAGATTGATTTGATAAACATCAAAGGCAAGCTTCCAATTCTTTCTGCTTCAGTCATATGAGATAGTGATAGAACAAATTGAATGTCTAGAGAATGACAGTACTCAATGACGTATGCCTTCAGGTTCATGACCTGAACGATGAGATCATACGGATGCTAAGAGTTTGTACATTCTTGTTATGTCCCTAGTCGGATGTCATTGTGGAAGGTAAATAGACAGAAATGACACACAAGGCTAGATTGTGGTGTTGGTTGATGACAGAATCTCATTAGTCATGATATAGAGATATCAAACCAAACACATAGGTACTTGTTAGAGAACAAGGTACCAGACAGACCCACCGTGAGTTTGACACATGGAACCATGAGATGGTAGTCACAGTCAGTACTCACAGTGATGGTGGTGAGTGTGATTCTTAGACCTGAAATCACTACACTCAACACATGTCGTTGGGCACACTTTGACATCATCAAACGTAGTCCTGAAACATGGGTTGTTATAAAGGTGATGATTGGGTGGCTTTGACACATGGGGCTTTTGAGGGGTGAGTGATAGATATGGGATTTGTCCCTCCTGAGGGAGTTTGATATCCAAGGCCACTTGATGAGTAGGATTGAGATAGGCGTGCGCACACATGTGTGAATCAATATGTGATATTGATGTCATACATATCTCCTTCAATCTACTCTAAGATCAAGAAAGTGAATGAACATTGACAGGATGACTGTTCCATGCCTTGAGTTCATTCGGGATATTAGTGACAAAGGAATTATACATTCACTGTAACACCATTCACGGATTGTAGGATGAAAGTTGTTCTCCAACTTTCTACTTTCACTTGGGTAGCACTGATGTGTGACTAGGCACCACTCTTTGCTTGTGAAGTCATAAGTGTTATGGACTTTCACTGCCAACGTGAAAAGAACCTGCAGGGTCACACACATAGGATTTAACCTGGAAGAAGAGTTTTGTCCACAAGCAACGTTTAGATTGATTACTAAAGGAGTTTAGTAGTTCAATTAAACACTCAATCAGTAGATAGCTCAGTCATATGGTTCAAGGTGTTGGATGCATTGATTGGAGTATCGGATTGATTGAAATCGCATTTGACTGATTCTGCACAACCTGTACTCCCAACCGATCGGTTCAAGTGTTGAACCGGTCGGCTGAGGTTGCTGAACCGGTCGGCTCAAGAGTTGAGCCAATCGGCTCAAGCCCAGGGTGAAACGAGCGGTTCAAGTGTTGAACCGATCGGTTCAACTGGTGCAACCAAGCAAGTTGGGAAAGTTAGGTCGGTGAGAATTTTCCTTGCGTTTCACTTGCCCAATTTGATTGGAACAAGGATTGGTATTCGATACCAATTAGAAACGAAAGTTGGAAAGTCAATCGGGAACTGATCAGGACCACGAACCGGCCGGTTCAGAAGTGAACCGATTGGCTCATGGGTCCCAACCGATCGGTTGGTGCTCCAACCGACCGGTTCAGGTCCCCAACCGACCGGTTCACTTGTGAACCGATCGGTTCAGGTTGCGAGTTGGTTGCTTTTTGTGGAAAAATCGTGAACCCTTCTACTCCTGCTTTAGTCCCATATTGTCGGGCACAGAGAACCCTGTCCCATAACCCGCCTATATATATAGGGGTATTGGGGGCTTCTCAGAGTACAACTCAATGCAAGCCGGTTGCTTTGTGAAGTTGTCGTTCTCTCTAGTTTTGGTAACCGTGAGAGATCCTGAGCAAGTGCTTCCCGCAAAAGGGAGGTGCAACAAGGGAAGGACAACTGCAGTTGCAACTGGTAGCAGGAGAGTGTGTTGGCGACTAGTACGTCAACAGGAGGGTGCGACTCCTTCCACTTCCTTGTGGGACAAGGAGAGTGGAGTTCCAGGTGGTCTGTGTGGACTACTATAGAGGCGGGAGGACACTGCCGCTCAGGAGGACAACTGTCATCTGACAGTCCGGTAGGAGGAGGAGTCGTCAGTCCCGGTGCGACCAGGAGCTGCACAGACACCGTCTAAGACCGGAGTTGAAGACCGCGCATTGCACGAGGTATTGTCGCCGAGCAAGCCTCGGGACAAGGTATGATTCCACAAACCATCCTTTCCTATTATATAGACATTGACGCGTTTCCTCGGTATGGGTTGGGGGAGAAATTTTTGTTTCCACTGCCTTCTCTGTCTCCCCTAAAACCCAACAGATACCGCATTGGAAATGAGATCTTATAACCATGGATTTCTTAGTTGGTCTGCCAAGGACAACTAGGAATCATGATTCCATTTGGGTGATAGTGGACATGTTGATGAAGTCAGCTCATTTCATTCTGCTGAAGACAACATACACAGCAGAAAAGCTTGCTCAGATGTATGTGGATGAGATTGTGCGTGTGCATGGTGTTCCCGCAACAATAGTATTCGACCAAGGTCCCCAGTTCACGATTCATTTTTGGGAACAGCTGCACAAAGCATTGGGAACGCAGTTGAGGTTCAGTACTTCTTTCCACCCATAGACAGATGGACAGTCTGAAAGGAATATTTAGACTTTGGAGGATCTTCTCTGAGCTTGTGTTTTGTAGTTCCTAGGAAGTTGGGACGTGCATCTCAGTTTGATAGAATTTGCCTACAACAATATTTACCAACGGAGTATCGACATGGAACCTTATGAGGCTTTATATGGCTGGAAGTGCATATCTCCTCTACATTGGTATGAGTCTGGTGAGTATCAACTTTTGGGTCCTGAGTTAGTACATAAGACAATAGAAAAGATCAAAGTGATACATCAATAGTTGAAAACGGCACAAGACAGACAGAAGTCATATGCAGATAATTGCCGATGACCTCTAGAGTTCTAGGTGGGAGACAAGGTGTATCTCAAGGTCTCACCATGGAAAGGCGTGCTGAGGTTTGGACAGAAAGGCAAGTTGGCACCCAGGTATATGGGGCCATATCCGGTAATAGCACGTGTTGGCAAGGTAGCAAGTTAGAACTACTGCCAGAGTTGCATAGGTTACATCTGGTGTTCCATGTCAGTATGCTAAAGAAAAGTCATCCAGGCACAGAGACAGTGATACAACCTGTTGAGGTTGATCTGGATGAAGATGTGACATACGAAGAAGGTCCAGTAATGATCATCGATAGAAGAGTGAAGAAGCTGAAGAGGAAGGACCTGGTTCTTGTGAAGGTTCTTTGCCATCATCGTGGTGTTGAGGAAGCCACGTGGGAGCTTGAGGAAGAGATGAGGAGGATGTATCCCTTGCTTTTCTATTTGAATTTTGAGGGCGAAATCCCTTTGTAGAGGTTTATGGCTTGTAAGGACCCAGACCTTTGTTTTGGGCTTACCCTGTTTGCTTTGCCTAAACCTTGTGTTGAGATTCTTATTAATCACCTGAGTTGTGATTAGGGTTTGTTTGTGCCTTGTTGAGAGGTGGAGGTGCAACTTGCAATTTACCCAAGTTTTAGGGTTGATGTGCAAGTTTGTCACCTTGAGAGATGTCTTTCTCTCTCCTTGCATCCTCCAGAGTTGAGAGGATGGGTTGGGCTCGTTGCTTGAGTAGCTCTGGGCTTTGTTCTGCCTTGTTGAGGCTTGGTATCGGGCAAGGGTGAGCCTGGTGCCTTGCATCGGCCATGGTGTATTGGCCAGGAAGGTTTATCAGCCAGGGTGGTGGTGGGTGTGTCAGGTTACCATGATGGGGGACACACACCCCACTTGACCTAGCCTCGTTTGTGTCACCATCTTGGGACAAGTGTCCGTTGCCTTGCTAGTGGGTGGCAAGTCATGGACAAGTGGTTTGGGATGCTAGCATGTGGCATAACCCTGGGACAAGTGGTGGTTTGGGTGAGCACATGTAGAGCTATCCCTTAGTGGATGCCCACTTAACCCTCTTGCTTATATACCCCCTTCTTTGCTAGCTTGGGATCCCTTTAGCCCTTTAGTTGCTTTCCTTCTTCCTTGGTGGCCGATACACTTCCCCTTGGTGGAGCTTGGTGGCCGATGCTCTCTCCTTGGTGGGAGACATAGCTCTAGTCTCCTTCTTCCTCTAGTGGTGGTCGAACCCTAGAGAGTGCCTTGCTGCTTCTCCTCTTGTGGTGGTGCCTTGGAGCTTGGAAGCTTGGTTCTTGGAGCTTTGGAGCTTGAGGAGTGTGCTTGAGGCGGGTTACATAACTCCTAACCCTAGCTATACTACTTTTTCATGTTGCATGCTATATGTGCTATCTTGATCGACCATGTTTATCTTGTTGGAAATATCTTTGCTCTAGTATGTGCCCTTGATCTTGTTGGATATGGTGACATGGTTATGTTGTTTATATGTGTTCTTGAACCTTGTTGGCCGAACCTTTGGGTTAGGATTCTTTCGGCAAAACCCCTCTCACTTGGTTGTTGAGAGGTGAGCCTAGGGTTTCCTAATCCAATGGTGCATGTGGTGTGTTCTTGGGGAAAAAATCCTTTCTCTCCCTTTGGTCTTAAAGAGGTGAGCTTGAGCTCTAGTGGTGTAGGCAAAACCCCTCCCTCCCTTAGTCGTGAAAGGTGAGTCTATACTCTAGTTTCTTGGGCAACACCCCTCTCTTGCCATGGACTTGAGAGGTGAGCCTTTGGTTGGTCTTGACCTAGTTGAGGTTGGTGGGTTGGCCGTTATGATGATGACCCACCTTGCTACCCGATATTTGATGGAAGTTGTGCAAAACCCCTCTCACTTGGTTGTTGAGAGGTGAGCCAACTCTCTTGATCTTTTAGGGTTTGGTGGTTGTCTTGAGGTTGAAAAAGACCCACCCCTCATGGTCTTGGAACCCCTGCACGATACCCTTATGATGTGTTCTACCCGATATCCCTCTTCTAGGGATGAGTCTTGGGCAGTATGCTAGATGGTGTTCTGTTGACCTTCTTGACCGATATGGACCTTTGCCTTAGTTGGTGTTTGTGGGAGTGATGCCTTTGGCCGACATGATGCTTGATAGATATCCCTGTTTTGTGCTTTGGGCGACATGGGTTGGCTTTGGGTTTGCCCGATATGAGTCTTGGATAGGGAAACCCTAGATGGGCGCCATAGTGTTGGCCGATATGGTTGTGCTTAACCTACTTGGATGATAGGCTACCTCAGGTGCCATGGTGTTGTTTGAGAGACATCAGTGTGCTTGTTGGGCGTTATGGTTTTGACCTAGTGCACCATGATCTTAGGCGATGTGGCTTTGGGCAATATGGTGATGATAAGTTTCCAGATATGAAACCCTAACCCTAATGGGCGATAGGGGTCTTGGCCGATAGGGTTGTTGTGCTACGTACCCATGGCTGCACGATACATCCTCTTGGTCCATGGTTGCATGATACACTCTTGCACCTGAGTGCACGATACACCCTTGGTTCCTGGTTGCACGATATCCCCTTGTATCTGGTTGCACGATACACTTTTGGCCCATGACTGCACGACACACCTTGGGTTCTAGTCTGCCCGTTATCCCCTTGTGCATGGGTGCATGTCATTTTTGTGGCGGATATCCTTTAGGTGAGGGTTAGTGCCCTGCCCGCCACACCTTTGGTGAGGGTAGGCGACCCCCTTTGGTGAGGTATGTGCCTAGCTCGGGAACTCTAGGTTGGTGAAAATGTTGTCTTGAGCCCGCATCTTTGGTTAAGATGTTGTTGAGATATGGAAGGTAGGTTGTGACCAGTGTTATGTTTGTTACCTAAGTAAGATGATAAGATAATGGTTGTTTTCATAAGATATAGGGCATAGTGGATGCTCATAGTTTGATAACACTAATTTAATTGTCAGACATGCAAATACCACTTTATACTCCATATGATCACCATAATGTATGTGGTTTTAATCATATTCTCCATAAGTTTGAATGGCATGATAATAATACTACATTCTCTAAGATTTATGTTTGGTGTTCCAATTATCTCTCTTGATATGCATACTAACCATGTAGGTGTATCAAATGAATTCATAGCCAGGTGAGAGCTATGAGGTGTATGTGTTTTGTATAACATTGAATGATGATAATCCTTGTTGATGAGATAACCTGTATCACCAGTATGATGAGAAGGGTCTGTTGACCTGATAAAAGCTGAGTGCCTAGTCAAGGTGTTATCCCCTGATACTAAGATAAGGGATTGCTATCCCTGGATGATGATGTATGATGATGAAGCCTTGAGAGGCAGTGGTATTATGTGATGAGGGATTGAGATCCCATGGCAATTTGATAATGGCAGTTGTATTACGACACAATGTTGTTTATGTTTTATAACCTGGTTGCCTCAATAATTCACCTAAAACATACTAATTAATTATAGTGGAACATTTCATGTAGTTTTTCCCTGGCCATAGATCCATCATCGTCAGTAGCTGGTGATGGTGAAACATGATCATCCTGCAGGATTACCTGGAGCGCATATTGTTGAATAAGTGGGGTTTCTCCTAGCCGAAAATAGGAGGATTAGAGTGCAACTGCAGTTGTGGACTCAAGATGTGTATAAGAGCATGGTGAACAAGCCCATGGCTCAGTATGATAGGGTATGAATGCGTTCATGGCTCAAGGAGCATGGTGAACTGGCCTGTGGCTCAAGTATACTAGCACCATGATACCAAGGGCGGGCTAGATAAAAAGGGTAGACTGCGTGAGCTAACCCTATGGCTGAGGCCACTCAAGCAAG
The DNA here is from genome assembly GCA_963693085.1 of Alisma plantago-aquatica. Taxonomy (NCBI): domain Eukaryota; kingdom Viridiplantae; phylum Streptophyta; class Magnoliopsida; order Alismatales; family Alismataceae; genus Alisma; species Alisma plantago-aquatica. The sequence goes on along the minus strand of OY856411.1, from coordinate 1,190,387,158 downwards.
AGACTATGGTCCTACTTTGGTTATCGTGCACTGACCACAAAGAGGTGAGGTCATGGAGTTTGACAATCCCAATGACCTTGTTTGGCATCGGTTTTGGGCTTCGCAGCCGAAGGTTGGATTTGAGTGGGACGGCTCACTTCCTCAGGGCATAATAAAATTTGTAATCTAGCCATATAATATGTATCGCTTAAGGCAAAACATGGAACATTGGTTGAGGCCTTGCATGTATAGTTGCACTAGTTATATATTGCAAGTTATTTGTACATTCCTCATATCTGGTGATAAGTTCTTATAAAGCTTATCTTGTCAATCATGTTCCATAAAGAAATATCTGGTTATATGCCTCCTGGATATCTTGGTAAGCTAGTTCTATTCATTATGCCGTATATATGAGCTGCTTATATCAATTACCTACTTTATCTGTTCTAGCTCTCCTTTGAGGTTTTATAGTTCGACAGGGAGTTATGTTTCTCGCTGGGACTGTGTGTCTCACCCCGCTGGTTTACAACCTTTTTAGGTGATCGTGCTAGACGTGGTGGTGGTCATGAGGTTGCAACCGAGCAGCAAGAAGAACAGTACGAGGCAAGAGATGGATACGCTGCTATTTTGGTTGTTTTGTAGTAGAGTCCTAGAGTCATCCCTATACACTCAGGTCCTTGGAGGTGTTCTTCCGACATTTCACGATGTATAGCTGATGTAGCTTTGTTTATCCTGCTGTTGGCATGGTATGGCTTATTCTGTATATAAACATGTGGTGAACTCTTCGTGCCTATGTGACACCTGGATCCTATGTACTATGGACACGTATCAAGGTTATGTATGTTTATATAACATGTTTCCTTACAGGATAAGGATCTGGATGTAATAGTTTCTTTATTTATCTTCCATCTGAAATCGGTTTTAATTAACCCGCAGTTTTGGTAATATGTTGTTTATGGAAGTTCTCCACGTTTTCGCGTGGCATTTCATTGTCTGTTTGATAGCGGGATGTCACATTCATAAACAAAAATCATCTTATGAAGTTGCTGGTATCTAGATCTATAAGGGCCATCATGCCTCTGTCAATCTTGCTTCCTAATGAAGCCACTGCTATTTTATTTGCCGCCATCATCATATATCTACACTGCCATTACCAACTCCACCACCGTTCTACTCCATGCCACCACCATTCTACTCCATGCCACCACCATTGAGATCTAATCCAAAATCTTGGATAAAGATCTCTCTTTTCTATTAATATTTTGGGGATACATCGTCCTATGTTGTTATGGTGGGGATCCAGAAGGATTTCCCCTTATTTTGCTGGCTTATTTGGGGTTTTTCTACAGCTATTCTCTGCCAACACAACGTGTTACTTCTAGACACAGCATGTAGGCAGTGTTACTACTTCTTTGCAACTTTGTTCTTCGTTTGTGGACACAATGTTGATACGACCCAAATTGCGTGTCTAAAAGGAGGCAGACTCAGAAGGATCAAACTTTAAATTTATAACCCGTAACCTTCAAGGACCCCCACGAATTTATTATGGGGTCAAACACAGGGACGTGGGGACATTTAGGATGCTTTAGATCTCACTCTTAAGTCAGATAAGCCAATCTTCTATTTGATAAAAGTATGAAGCTAGAACTAGTCTAGAAGATTGTCACAAAGTAAAACAAAACAAGGTAAAGAAAACAAAACAGAGTCCGTAAGATTCTACTAATCAAAGAGAAGGAGTTCCTGGCTATGTAACCACAAGTTAGACAGTCTATGCACCCATTCTCGGGCGTAGACAACCCTCAAACACCCAACAAGCAACCTACATCCAAACATAGTACATACTGTGGTATCTGTTCATGTGAGGTCATCTCACTCACTTTCGCACAGTGTGACTAAAACCCATCAATGATATGAAGCCTCTCCTGAGGATGATAAATCAACACCCTAGAATATTCTAGATACCCTCTTAGGTCTAGAATATTCTGAGATGCTAGGAACATGTGTGATCTGGGTAGAACTAGGTTGTGGGACCGACTGTGCCGGACTGGTCCCAGCCGTGCCCATGTCTACAGTTCTGCACAGATCACCTTGAACTATCCTCCTTTCAGATTTTGATCCAAACTACCATCTCTTATCTATTTCTACAACAAATCTCTTGATATAGGAAGAAATAGAAGTTCAAGTAAGAAAGAGATCAACCAAACTAGCAATCATAACCAGAAAGAGAAGATAGAACATGAAACGTACTAGATATGAAATAAAACTGCTTGCTTAAGATCAAAGTACATAAACATACCCAAAATAGGCTACATAGCCAAGAAGGAGCTCAACTAGCCATGAACAAGCATAGTTGGCACTGAAAAAAGATGGAAGAACATCATTTGTGCAGAAACAAAGGAGAATAGTAGAAGAAAGGAGAAGAAGAGATTTAGCCAGTAGAGGAGAGGTGGCTCTCATTCCTTAGCCTTTGTATGGGCTGGATCTCATCTTTGGGTCATCCTCCTTGATCTTCTAGACTCCTTGGCCTCCTTTCTCTTTGATTCTGCTCCAAACAATAGCTTGGTGGGTGTATGGAGGTGGAAGATGGCTGAGAATGGTAGGATATGGGTGAACGGTGGTGGAAAATGACGATGGATGGAAGAAAACTAGAGGGATGAACATAGGATGAGCACTTCAGCCTTTTCAAACATTTGAACTCTCCCACGGGGATCTGGGAACCAAGAATGTGTGGAACCATAATGCGGAACTAGAAAAATCTCTGAACCCCTCTCCAGGTCATGAGGGGTGGGTATTTATAGGTGAATGCAGAGTGTATGTAATGAGTGGCCACGACACTTGTCCCGGTCACGACCTTGGTCTTGGCCCAACTGTGCTAGGTTGGGCATGGTCGTATCGAGGGTCATGGTCGACGCAGATGCCACAGTTGAGGCAGATCCTGCAGTCGAGGTATATGCCTCGGTCGAGACAGACCCCGCAGTCGAGGTGATTGTGTCGTGGTTACGGTCATGTGCCATAGTCCGGATGGTGTATCACGGTCGTGCTGGGGTGTCAGTCATGGAATCTTGGCCTTAGCCCGACCATGTCAAGCTGGGCCCACTCGTGCTGAGTGTCACGATCACAACATTGTCTTCTTAGTTGCGGTCGCGGCCCTCATGGAACAAACCCACCCCCACGGGGGGGGTATTACTGGGAGCAGAACCACCATCTCCTAAGCTGGTGCACAAAGCATGACATTTGTGGGGTAGGATCTAGAGAAATGAAATCTTCTTGAGTTCGGTGCTTATAGGTTCCAAAATTGACTAGTTGAGCAACTCTATCTATGCAAAGATATAAATTACTATAAGATAAGAATATAGGGTTATTTTAGGCATATTAAGGCTATAAGGACACAAAATCATAAATAAATGCTTAGTATAAATGCCTAAATTTGGGTGTTATCAGACATCATTTTTGGACACAACGTGTTGCTTATACCTTGACACGGCGTGTCATCATTTGACATGCCGTGTCGACTGCTTCTGTCTTGAGTTCTACCTCGACTTCTGTCAACTAACACAACATGTCCTTTCAACAACACGACGTATCACCTACTTTTCCTAGATCGAACTGTTGCTACTGTGATTTCAAACATGGTGTGTCTCTTAAATGATATGGCATGTTGCCTGCTACTACTACTTCCTATATCGATTGACACGACGTGTCCATTGCTTCCTGTTGCTACATCTTGGCATGCTATAATGATTCTATCATATGGCACCACGTCCCTTCTTTATCCTTACCATGAGAAATTATCTTCCATTTTCAACATTTTTACAATTTTGTTTTTACACCCCTCAGTCTTGCACCCTACATAACTTTTTTACTTACCTCAATAGTTTTTGCACCCCCATATACATATTGACCCTATTAATCCTACCGAGTAACATTCTGGTAGTGTATCTCCTCTTTCTATTGAGTTTCCATTCTGATAGTTTTTTTTGTTCTTCTTGTTCTACCCCCATATTATTTTTTTGACCTAATCAATTTTTTTTGTGGTGGCTCCACTCCCGCACCCAATGATTTGTCTACCTAAGGGCCGGACAAATCTCATTCCCGATTGCACAAAGATCCATTTATTTTTCTATCTAAATTTTTGTGATCAGGTTATGTTGCACTTTGACTCACATTATCGGTTACCTCCTCAACATATATTCCTACAAAACCCTACCTCTATCATTGTTTTTGACTCTCCACTCCAACCACTCTTCATTATTTTCATGGTTGGAATGAGGGGGATAATAGAGGATGAATAGTAGAGGGAGAGATGTGGAGGAGAAATGAAGGAAGAAGAATAATTTAGTTATGCTGCCACTGATACTATATGGATCCTTTTGCTACAATACGATGCTTCTTTTTGGATCATTCTATTATTATGTGAACTCTTCATGATAGTTTTATTGCTATGTGGAGATTTCTATTGCTATTATTTCTTATTCATCATTTACCTCCACTGCTGCTATGAAGTTACCAACTGGGACGTCATTCTTGCTACTTGTGCTATGACTAGCACATTTTACTTATTGCTATGTGCTTTTTCACTATCTGCTCTCTGTGCTTTTTTGCACTTTACTTTCTACTGTGGACCATCACTCTCTGGACCTTGTGAACCAACACTTTTGGACCTTGACGTCTCCTACTGTGATGGATATTTTACGAAGAGGGAAGATGATAAAGACTTTTGTTGCTGACCTTACTTGAAGCTTCGTCTACATTGCATATTGGAGTTATTTACTTGTTTGCAACTTTGTACACTGATCTTTTATCCACCTACGTCGTCAGATTCTGCTATTGTGTGTCAGTGCTTCTTGGGTTTTCTGTGCTTTCTGCACATTGACTCTCTACCTGTCCATGCTTTATGTGCATGTTGACATTCTGCTACTACGATCCAAGACTCTCTGGTTTGTTCGTGCTTTGTTTGCATGTTGACTATTGCTTCTTCTTGTGATCCAACACTCATTGGCTACTACGATGATGACTGTGATGAAGATCTTGGTGCCTATCTACTGCTCTTTCTGCTACTACAGATGCCATTATGATGATCAAGAAGCCTCTATGCCTGCCCAGATATCAGCTGCTTTGGAGTATCTACTTGAGGGGGAGTTTTTTTTTAAAATTTGAGCGCTTTAGTGATTTATTTAACATTGAGAGGGATAAATTCCTGTATGAGTTTGGTTATTTATTTTACTTTTCTTAGCCTGTCTGTCTTTTTGCAAGATGACTTGGGATACTCCCAAGCTCCAGCTTGAGGGGGAGTGTTAGAGTGTCTATTTACTTGAGTCATTTGTCTATTTGTAATATGGGCCCAAGTGTGTGCTTCTCCCGTTAGGGTTTGTCTAAGTATTTGTATGCTTCCCCACTTATATTATTATAGGAAAGGGTGGTTGCCTCCTATCTATCAAGAAATATGAAAAACCTACACGAGGGGTTTTACCCCACTCATATCGGAAAAAAACTTCTTGGATCATGCATGTGGCGCACATGGAGGTGCAAATTGCACAAACAACTTGGAGAACCCAAGGGTAGGCTTATGCATTTGTGCACACCGTGCTCATGGGTGTGCATGTCGTGCTTCTTCATATAAGGGCCTTGATTAGAGTTTTCTTTGTTGTTAATGAGGGTGGCATTGGTTCCATATGGACCACACTTTGTAATATTTGCTTTAAAAACCTTTTTTAGTCCAAATGATTGCAAAAAGATTAGTTACTCTCTTTATGCAAGTTCAAGATAAAAGGGTAGCCAAAGCATGAAATTTGGATAATTAAATACATGAAATTAGGGCATAAAAATTAGTATGGACTACTTTCATCAACATCTTATTAGAAAAAGCTCATTCTATGTAATCTGATCTAATCCAAGCATAGGAGACTAGCATTAACTGTTCAATTTCCTCATTTTTAAGATATTGCTATCAATGGAAGAAATATTAAAAATATTTCTATTTTTTTGGGAGGAATCATTCTTTAGGAAAAAATGGCATTACTTAGCCTTAAAGAAAGATATTTTATTATTAATTTTTTATTATACTATGAAAGTCAGAAGGCAAATAAATCAAGCCTCTCATTGATGGTTGTCTTTGTTCTGAATATTGTAGAATCAAAAGTCACATTTGGGCTTCTACGATGATAAGTTTGATTCTAATGACATTTATTCTATTCTTTATTTTGAGTTCTCTCTTCCATAGTGTGGTATGTTGACTTGAGAGTTCTACATTGTCCATATTTTGATAATGACTTAACCATTCCATTCCTATGTCACTAAAATGTTTGTTTAAGATTGATTTCAGGCTTTGGGTACATGAAAAGGATCAAATTACACAAGCCCTAGCTTGTTCAAGTTCAAGTCAAATGCAATGCAAGTGTGTGTTTTGGGAAATCACTCCAAATGACCTTAGATGAATTTTGTAATCACTTGTATTGATGATATGATTTGTAACTAAGATGAGAAAAAATCAGGGACACTTAACTCCAACATTTGATCACTCAAACGTCAATTTAGAAAATTTGCCATAGGCTGTTTATCGGTCGAGTTGGAAACTCGACCAATCCAGTGATGGATTTTCTAAAGAGACCAACTGGTCGAGTTGCACACTCACATAACTTGACTGACCGATTCATTGAGCAAAACTGATTTTAGCTCATCGGTCGAGTTTCCAAGAACAAATTCGACCGATAGTTTGAAAATTGGCTTTGTCATTTAGTGGATCGGTCGAGTTACCTTTATTGAAACTCGACCAAATGTACTGTATAGAAAATGCAAAAAAAGTAATTATAACCATAGGCGAGTTGTTTTGAGCGAGAATAGATCCATTGCAACTTGGAAAATGGCTATATATCTCACTTAAGTGATGCCACACTCAAGCGAACACCCCCAACTTTATGCTATTTTAAGTCCTTTCTATAGTTGAGTGTGTTACAACTCCTTGAGCCCCTTTCTCTCTCTTGTTTGCACAACATTTCGTGATTATGAGTGAATTAGGCCATTTGTAAGAGAGCTACTTCCTTGTGCTGGTAAAGCTCCCATTCCATTCCATCTTCCCTAGCCCTTTCCTCAATGAAGCAAAGGTGAAGCAAGATACTCTGAGTGAAGGTGGAGTTGTTACTATTCTTCTTCAAGGTTGAAGAAGAGATGAAGATCTTCTCCAAGTGAAGGAGAGGCAAAGGTTGAAGATCCAAGAAGGGTCGGTAAATCCCTTAAAGGATGAAGACTTGTGGAAGAGTAGGTAAGTCCTTGGAAGAAAGCAAAAGACACTTACAAAGTGTGTAAGTCCTTGGTAAGGTTGAAGACTCTTTGTATTGGATAGATGATTCCTTTGGTGGGTCTTGTGTTGTAACTCTTATTGGTGAATATATAGAGGAAAGCACTTGCAAAGTCCTATAGGTTGACCTATCTAGGTAGTGGATTGACTCTCTCCTAGTTTGGAGAGTGGAACCACTCTCTAGAAAAGGAAAAAGGCAAATTAAAATGCGCTGCATGCTTAGCTAGGGCATCAGCAACAATGTTCAACTTCCTAGGGATGAAGCTCACATCCAGCCTAGGTCCATTGCTCAGAAGCCATTTCAGCCTGGCAATGTGAGGTTGCAGTTTGAGAGGTGGAGTTATGTCAGACTCCAGCAGCTATATAGCTTGTTGGGAATCTGAGAGAAGGTGGCAGCTGCTCCAGCTCTCTCGTCTGATTAAGGTCACAACAATGAAGATAGCATGCAACTCAGCTTCAAGCGCGCTAGTTGCTACGGGTTGTTCTCCTGAGCCCCTGCAGCACACGCCTCTGGGGTCAGCGACATGGATGCCTACACCAGAGGGTGTGGAGGGGTTGATGTAAGAAGCATCTGTGAATATGAAACGATCACAGTGATGTGGAGCAGAGGGCTGAGCGCCAACATGGGTAACACTGCCAGTAACGATGTCCCTGGGGAGGTTAGTGACAGTGTTCACTCGCTCTCTGATGAAATTAGCTATCATTCTGGGATCTTTCTTGGCACCTTGGTGAAGACGCTCCATGCGGCAGGACCAGATGTGCCAGCATGCTATCGCTGTGGTAATGCGGGAATGCGGGCCACTGGAGGGGCCTTGAATGACGAAGGAGATCCAATCATGTTCATGAAGGAGGAAGTGGTTATGATCAAAGCCAAGGGCCTACCAGGAGGCTTTGCTGTCACAGCAGTCCCTTAAAGCATGCAGGAGAGTGTCGGTGCTGTTGTTGCAGATCGCACATTGAGGGTCGACATCAAGGTGACGACGGTGCTTCTCTTCATTCATGAGCAGCGCGCGATGGAGGAGAAGCCAAAGAAAAGTGCTAACTCGTGCAGGTAAATATCCATCCCAGACCGAAGACCAGTGACCAGGTGTCTCCACCTCTTTACCCTATCTGGCCCAGGCATAAGCCGACCTCGAGGTGAGATCGCCAGAGTCGTCGAGCGACCAACTCCAGCGGTCCTCCCCACTATCGTTGTTGGGGGGAGGTGTGGCATTGATGATAGGCCAAGCTTCTTCGAGAATGTAATGATGAATGAAATCCCAGTCCCAGGTGTCCGGGGAGGGGGACATGGAAGCAACAGACAACTCGAGCAGATTAGTTGGAGGTTGAAAATCAGGGGTGAGATCATAGATCGATTTCCCCATGAGCCATTTATCTATCCAAACATTGGATGTGTTACTGTTGTTGACAACACGGTGACTCAGTAACTGGACTGAGGGTAGGTGCTTCCTAATGAAACCCCAAGCTGAGGAGCTGAATTTGTTCTTGAAGGTGCCTGACCGCATATATTTCTCAGTCATGATGCGCACCCAAAGTTTGGAAGGGTGGTTCATGAAGGTCCATACATTCTTGAGCATCAAGGCTAGGTTCTGGTCTCGAGCATCCTTGATGCCCATGCCCCCTTTCTTTCTGCTTGAGGTGACTTTCTTCCAGGACACCAAAGAAGCCTTTTGATGATCCCAATTGCCACTCCTTAGAAAACGCCGGATGTGGCGATTGATCTCATCGCATAGCGCTGGTGAGAGCTTGACTGTCTGCATAGTATAGGTGGGAAGCGCCTATAGGGTAGAACGAGCAAGCGTAATACGGCCCGCTAGAGATAAGTGCCGCATAGTCTAGATATTCATACGGTCCTTGATCGAGCTTAATAAAGATGCATGGGTGTCTTTGTTAATCCTATGATGAAGGATAGGGACACCAAGATACCTACCCAAATCGTCGGTCCACTGAAAGTTGAGTTGTCTGCTGATAGATCTCCTCTCGGCAATAGGGGTGTTAGCACTGAAGAAGCAACGTGATTTTTCCAGTGAGATCATCTGGCCTGAAGCTGCCGTGAAGCGCCGCAGTATCTGACTCATGGTCCTAGCCTGTGCTGGTGAAGCTTCGCCCAAAAGGAGGATATCATCTGCAAAGAAGACATGACTGAGATGAGTGCCACCCCGTGTGAGAACTAGAGGCTTCCAGGCTCCTTCCTCAACCTCAAGGGAAATCGCTTGACTAAGACGCTCCATATAGAGTACAAAGACGTAAGGGCTTATAGGATCACCCTGTCTGACCCCTTGGGAGGGTTTGAAGGGCGCGAGGGGAGCACCTTCCCACAGAATAGATGTTTAACCTTGAGTGATGATCTCCATGATGATACTGCATATGTTAGGAGGCAAGCCTGTGTGATTGAGCGTGTCACTGATGAAGTCCCAATGCATTCGATCGAAGGCCTTGGATAGATCTAGCTTCACACAGATCATCCGCTTCTTAGTAGATTTCACTCGCATGGAATGGATAACTTCTTGAACAAGGAGAACATTGTCACTGATATGGCGACCAGGGATGAAGCTGGACTGTGTTGGAGAAATCCACGAGTCCAGAAGGGGTTTGATGTGTTTGACTAACATTTTAGAAATTAGCTTGAAACATCCATTCGTCAGAGAGATAGGCCTCAGGTCGCCGCAGCATTGCGGAACCTTGATCTTCGGGATGAGGACCATGTTGGCATTTGCTAGGGAAGAATCAATTTTCTTGGCAACGAAAATAGTTCGGATAGTTCTTGCTATTGAGAATTTGATAGTGTCACAATTGGATTGCAGAAATTCGTTATGTACGCCGTCAGGACCCAGTGCCTTGGAAGGTGACATCTTGAACAGGGTGGCTCTGATCTCCTCTAGCTCCGGCAGGGCCTCCAGCTTGATGTAATTGGAAGCAGGAATCGTGGGGAAGACACCCGGGTAAGCAGAGATGTCCTCTGCGGATGGGGTAGATGTGGCTATCAGAAGAGATTTGAAGTATTAGAAGACCATGCTTTGGATCTCGGCAGGCGATGAGATCCAGGTGCCTGCAGCGTCTTTCAGCTGGGTAATCTTAATGTCGTGACGTCAAGCCTTCACAAAGGACTGGAAGAAATGGGTGTTGTTGTCCCCGTATAGAAGCCAATCGATGTGCGCCTTCTGCTTCCAATCAGCCTCCTCACACATAAGGAGCGTGGTGTATTGTTCCTGGAGGGCAATAGAGTTATCAGAAGAGATATTGGGTTGGTAGAGGGATTGTACCTGACATCGCTCAATGCGATTCAGTAGAGTCCGCTTCTCTTTGTAATGTTTCTTTAATCGCTTATCCTCCCATCGTAAGGCAGCCTTACTGAAGGAGGCGAGGGCATCTTGGAAATTGGCAGACTGGTCCCATTGCGGAAGAAGGTAAGAGCGGAAGCTGGGAATCAGGCACCAACTGGATTTCGTTTTGAAGACCTTGGTCGGAGAAGATGACTTGCTCGCCAGGTTTGTGAGGATGGGGTGGTGGTCTGATTCCACTCTAGGAAGAGTGATGACTGAGGCTTCCGGGAAGAGGTCAAGCCAGTGCTCGTTAGCTACGACCCTATCCAGCTTCTCCTGGAGATCGCCTTTCCGGAAAGTGTAAGGGTGGCCACTGGCCTTAATCTCAAGAAGGTTACAATTGAAGAGGCAGTCATTAAAACGAGTGCTAGCATTCTTGTCAAAGAATCTGCCCCTAGACTTCTCGGAGGTGTCCAACATGGTGTTGAAATCCCCCACGACAGTCCAGGCCGCGGAAACAGAGGACGAGAGTTCTTCCAGTCTGCTCCAAAGAAGACGACGCTTGATTGGGTTTGGGCTGGCGTAGACAACAGTGAGGAACCAGGCATCATTCACCCGACAGTGAATAAACTGGCGATGGTTTAACAGAATCTCAATGTGGCATTTGGTATTGTCCCACAGTAACCAGATACCACTAGAGAAGCCAAGTGCTTCGACCCGGTGAGAAGAGGGAAAGCCAATACGTTTAATGATGTTATCAGCTACTGGACCACTGCATCTTGGTTCCAAAATAGCTAGGATCTGGAGTTTGTGAGATCGCTTAAGGTCTTTAATAATGGGCAATTTGCCTTTAGAACTCGCACCTTGGACATTCCAACAACAAAGCTTCATTAAAAAACGTCCAGAGGGTGGGTGACTGGAGGCAGGTTAATTGATGGCAGCTAGCAGCCCAGCCGACTGCTCGTTGCCTTCTGCAGTAATATGCATCGTTGCATCAGCCTCATCCGGGGGGTCTGGTTCTTTAAAGACGAGTGATCTCGCAGTTGTGGTGGAGGTTCTTGGAGCATCTGCTTAAGTGGTTGGATCCAGCCGACCTTTTTTCCTGACTCTGTCGGGACTTCCGACGGTCTGATAGATAATCCTTCGATTCCGCAGCATCACACCACCCGGGCCACTGCGGCGGGGGGGAATGCATTGGGAGTCCTTGCTCGGTGGTAGATTAGCACCAAAATGAAAGCTTAGGCCCGAGGTGACGACCTGCTCTCTGCCTACACACGTTTCATCATCGTGAAGGATAACAACAGTGTCTATTGTCGCACCTTGCTTGGGGGCGGTGGTAGAAATCGGTGGCTGTGGGGTGGCTGACGCTTTGCCCTTTGCCTTGTTTAACTGCCGTTGTTTCTTCTTGTTCACAATAGTCTCCCAATTCCCCTCGTCCTCAGAGACAGGGGTGGCCTCCAGCTCAGAAACCTTCGCCTTGGCCTGTGAGTTGCTCTTGGTGGCGTCTGTAGATTTGCCTTTTTCCTTCTCGATCGGTTTGCGCCTAGTTGGCTTCTGGGCGTGGATGTCCAGGGTGTATTTGACACTGGGTAATGGAGTCAGGGTAGAGGAGGTAGCTATGTCCGACGCGAGGGATACTACGTGGATGCAATCGGTGTCTGCGTGACCGAGACGTCCACACTTCATGCAAACCAGGGATAGGTTTTTGTATTGGAGGCGGAATTGTTCATTGTTGATGACGACGGCTGGAAGAAGAGGTTTCTTTGTCTCGACTTCCACCGCAACCCGATCAAATTTCCCTCGGTTACCTAGCTCCGTGTTCGAGTCCACCCTGATCGTCTTCCCCACCAGATCTCCGATCATGGAGAGCAACTGGTTCGGATAGAGAAAGACTGGGAGATCGGCGATACGCAGCCAAACCACGAGTTTGCGCGGGATGGGATCTGAAGGTCGGAAGGAAGGGGACCATGATTGCACTGACAGGTAATTTCCGAAGACCGTCCAAGGGCCACCAGTCATGGCCGTGAGATAGTCACCTTGATTCGTGAACTGGACAATATAATAACCCTGTTCTTGGTCAATCACGTGGAAGTGTTCCTTGGGAGACCACAAAGCTTTGATCTTGTTAACCAGGGCTTGAAACCCTAAGTTGATGCCTATCGCTTTAACCACGACGGCGTGTTGGAATGGAGCCAGGAGCGGTTGGATGGCATCGTGCTTGACGGAGATAGCTGGAAGAGGGCCGTCCATGTCTACTGAGATGTCGTCCGCCTTCAGCAGGTCTGGAGAAATAGGGTTTAGATATGACAGGGAACCACATAGTTTCTCTTTGTAGGATAAATCTGCCTCCTTTGTTATACTTTCGTTCGTCAGCATGGGATCAATCGGAACTTCCACGTGTTCGAGGCTTGCAGGGTCGTTGGGTTCTGGCGGCCTGTTGTGGTGTGGAAGGCCCCTACCGCCACGGCCTCCGCCGCGTCCGCCACCACGGCCAAACCCTAACGAAGCCATACTAACTTTCACTAATTAGTCTACCCTTGTTGGAGAGTGGAACCACTCTAAATGACCTTGTCCAAGTGCTTGTTTCATTTTCTCTCATCCTTGCTATGCTTGTTAGTTAGGACTTCAAATTGCACTTATGCTATTGGTTTTGATTGATATAATTTGAAGGTCTAATCTATCTTGTGAGAATTTTTGAAGCTCTATTCACCCCCATCTAGAGCCCTAGATCCAACAAGTGGTATCAGAGCCAGGGATCTTCTTCAATAATCTCCCACGAGATGAGAAAATGGGTGACAACCTACTTGGTTCACTCAACCTAGAGTGAGGCTTCTCCATGCATCCTTCAGCCTTTGATGGTAGAAACTTCCTCTATTGGAAGAGGCGTATGAAATTGTACATTCAAGGCATGAACTTTGATATGTGGAAGGTGATGATAACAACATATAAGGAGCCAACCAGAGTTGTTGCAACATGGAGTGAAGCTGCACTTAAAGAAGCCCAACTCATTGCCAAAGGCATAAGCATCCTCTATGCAACCCTTTCCCAAACAAAGTTCAACCACATCTCATCTTAGGATACCACCTATGAGATTTGGGACAAATTGAGCATCACTTACGAGGGCACAAAGAAAGTCAAGGAGGCTAAGATCTACATGTTGAGTAGCCTTCTAGAGAACTTCAAGATGGGAAAGAAAGAAGGGATTGCAGAGATGTACTCAAGACTCAATGTCATCATCAATGGGCTGACTACTTTGGGAAACACTTTGGATAAAGGTGTAATCAACTCCAAGATCTTAAGGACTCTACCATAGAGATGAGAGTCAAAGGTCACCTCCATTAAAGAAGTGAGGATCCTTGGTGACATCTTAACCGAAGAGCACATTGGCAACCTCCAAGCCCATGAGCCAAGGCTTGACAAGTAAGAAGAAGAAGCCAAGCAAGAAGAGAAGGAAGCCAAGAAGATCAAAGATAGTGCTTTCAAAGCACAAGTTGAGGCAGTCATCCTTCAACAACAACTTGCTTGCCAGACTTTTCCTTCCTCCTCTAGTGAAGATAATGGCCCAAGTGAGAATGAAGCCAACTACATCAAGGGCAAACACTTTAAGGGAAAGTAAGCCTCTTTCTATACTCCTAGATGCTACAAGTGTGGACAAAAGGGACACTACAAGAGTGAATGTCCCAAGTCAAGAAAGTTACACCACAAGGGCAGCTAAAAGAAGGAGGAAGAGTACAAGAAGGAGATAAAGTACAAGAGGAAGGTCAAGAAGGAGAAAATACACAAGAATGCAACTCATGTAGTTTGGGAAGCTTCATCCTCAAGTAGCTCAAGCTCTGAAGAAGATGGAGAGTGCTGGGTTTTAGGGGAGGCAGAGATGGCAGTGAAAACAATTTTTTTTCTCTCCAAACCCAGAACCCAAAGAGATCTTGTCAACATCTATATAGTAGGAAGGATGGTTTGTAGAGGCCTACCTTGTCCAGAGGCTTGATCAGAGACATTACCTCACGGCGAGCGCGACCTTCACCTCTGGTCTTGGACATTGTCTGTGCAACTCCTGGTCACACCCGAACTGACAGATTTACGACTGTCCTCTGAGCGGCAAAAATCTCCCACCTCTGTAGTAGTCTACATGGACCATCGAGAACTCCAGTTGTCCTGTCCTATAGGACACTGGAAGGAGTCATCCCCTTCTATTGGCGTACTAGTCACTGACGTGCTCTCCCACCACTAGTTGTCGTCCTATAGTTGTCTTTCCCTCACTGTGCCTCCCTAGTCGGGTAGCAATTGCTTGGGCTCTCTTGGTTACTACAACGAGAGAGGACAACTTTGCAGAGCAACTGATGTTCTGAGTTGTTCTATCTGAGAAGCCCTCAGTACCCCTCTATATATAGGAGGGGTTTGGGTCAGGGTTCTCAGCCCCGGGCAATGCAAGACTAAAGTGGGAGTAGAAGGGTCGGGAATTTCCATGAATTCGATACACTCCGGTAGGTGAACCAATCATTTCACAAATGAACTGATCATTTGGGGACTGAACCGATTGGTTCATCTCATGAATCAGTCATTTGGGGAGCTAAACCGATCAGTTCATTCATGAACCGGTCGTTTCACTTCCCAGGGTAGTTCTGAGTTGACTTTCCTCTTTCCATTTCCAATTAATCCAAAGATCAATACTTGCCCCAATCGAATTTTACAAGTGAAAAAAATATTTTCTCACCAACCTAACTTTCCCAAACTGGCTCATTTGGTCAAGCTGAACCGATGGGTTCAACACTTGAACTGGTCATCTCACTTAACCCTGAGCCGATCGGTTCAACAGCTTGAACTGGTCGATTGACAGTCCAGGTTGTACACAAATCAGTCAATGCAGTAGTCCAACACTTGAACTTGGTGATTATGAGTCAAGTCAATTGATTGAATGTTTAATTGAACTACTAAATACATTTAGTAAACAATCTAAACATCATTCGTGGATGAACTCCTCTTCCAGGTTAAATCCTATGTGTGTGACCTTGCATGACCATTTCACGTTGGCAATGAAAGTCCATAACACTTATGAATTCACAAGCAAAGAGCGATGCCTAGTCACACATCAGTGCTACTTAAGTGAAAAGGAAAGTTGGAGAACAACTTTCAATCCTACAATCTGTGATTGGTGTTACAGTGAATGTATAATGCCTTTGTCACTAATATCCTGAATGAACTCAAGGCATGGAACAATCATCCTTTCAACATTCATTCACTTCCTTGATCTCAGAGTAGACTGGATGAGATATGTGTGACATCAATATCACATATTGATTCACACATGCATGCACATGCCTTTCTCAGTCCTACTCATCAAGTGGCCATGGACATCAGACTCCCTCAGAGTGATTATTCCTTCGGCAACATCAATCAACGCTCTTCCTGTAGCCAAGAAGGGCCGTCCAAAGATGATAGGATATGTAGGGTCCTCCACAGTGTCAATGATCACAACGTTGCAAGGAATGAAGAAACTTCCCACACAGATTGGTACATCCTCAAAAACTCCTACAGGTCTTTTTCAGGTATGGTCCGCCAATTCAATCCTCATGTTGGTCTTGACCATATCCACCAAACCCAAACGTTGTGCTAGGCTTAGGGGCATAAGGCTGATGCTAGCCCCTAAATCAGCAAGACCTTTCCACTCGATATTATCTCCAACGACAAAAGGAATGGTGAAAGCCCCTGGATCCTTCTTCTTGTTGGGTAAATCTGCTTTGACAAAAGCAGAAGACATATTATCTAGGTGCACGGTCTCAATCCTTCTACCTCTTTTCTTCTTGGTGATCAGATCCTTGAAAAACTTGGCGTAGGTTGGCATTTCCTCTAAAGCATCCAGAAAAGGTACTTCAAGGTGAAGTTTCTTTACTGACTCCATAAACCTCTCATAACGCTTTTTAAGATGTGCCTTTACCAGTTTGTAAGGGAAAGGCAACTTAGGAGAGTAAGGACTTCTTTTACCAAATAGTTCCTCCATAGATCTTGGTTCTGGCTCCCTGACATGAGCTTGTTGGTTGTCTTCCTCTACGGAATTTTCTGTCACAGTCCTTGATTTCGGTTTCTCAGGTCTAGCTTCTTCAGGGCGTTCTACTGTCTTCCCTGATCTCAGCACCGCCATTTTAGCAGATTCAGTGTTGGAGGGTATCTTACCTGAGGGATTCTTTATTAACTCGACCATCTGGGCCGACTGCTGATCTATTTGGCATTGGTGAGTTTGCATGTCTGCCATCTGAACCTGCATCGTGTTCAGAACTCTTGAATTGGACAACACACTTTGTTCCAGCTGGTTGTTGATAGTATCATGTCTTTTGACAAAATCGAACAATTGGCCCACCAAGTCTGGTTGGTAAGAGTTCTTGTCCTGACTTTGCTTCTTAGCTTGACCCTGGACTTGACTAGGGTTAACTGCTTGGTGACTTTGGTACTTTCCTTGCCCTTGGAAGTTTGCCTTGTTCGATTGGAAATTGGTAGTTCTGGTGAAGTGACCTTGTCCGCCCCTTTTCTCAAAACCTTGCGGTTGCTTGGTTGGGTTATTCAGCTGATGTGAGTTTTCGGCCGTATCCTTGTTGCCATAGTTAAAACCAGGGTGATCCAGTCTCTTGAAGTTGACAAAAGAGACGTTCTCAGCTTCCTCTACTTCGGATTCACTTTCACTTGACTCGTCAGGTCGGGTGTAAATGCAGTTATCAACCCCGTGTCCACCTTCTCCGCAGGTGACACATTTCATAACTTTCTCAACCTATTTCTTCCCTTTTCCACCTGATTCTTTCAATTGTCTGACATCAGTGGCTATCTTCTGGATTTGAGTGGTGATAGCTTCAAGTGCCTTGGATTCGACTGAAGGTCCTTCATTAGAGGCCTTCTTAGCATATCCTCTATCATATTTGTCATAGTCGGTGCCGGCATGTAACTCGGCTATGTTTTCGATGATCTTTTTGGATCTACTGGGCTTCTTCCCTAGAAAGTCACTTCCTGCAGCTGCATTCAGCGATACCCTTTCTTCAGAGGTCACACCATTGTAGAGGGTGGTTATCAGGAAACCCTTCTTGTAGTTGTGGTGGGGGCAGTCCCTCTGATACTCTTGATACCTTTCCTAGGCTTCGTGTAGATTCTCATTCAACTTCTGCATGAATGACGTGATCCTTTGCCTGTTCCTGACAGTTTTCTATGTAGGGTAAAACTTGTTCACAAAAGCGTCTGCCAGCGTATTCCATCTGTTCAGAGCTTGATGCGGTAGCTTGAGGTACCAGGATAGGGCCTTGTCCTCTAAAGAAAAGATGAAGCCCTTGCAATAAATGACTTCTTGTGGAACTCCCTGCATTTTAATGGCATCGCACATATTCTTAAAAGCATCAAGATGATGGTAAGGGTTATCGTTCTTTGAATTCCCTCTAAAACTCTTGTTCTGGATCATAGATATGACAGATGGTTTCAACTCAAAGTTTGTTACATTGAACCTTGGGATGACAACAGGACATCTTGAGTTATTGGCCTTTATGGCAGCCAACTCCCTAAAGGTCTTTTCTTCTTCGTTAGAATCTTCACTGTCACTGTCCCCATGGTTCTGCTCCTGATTATGTTGGTTTCTTCGGTGTCTGCGGTGATGACGACGTCTCTCGTGGTGATGGTCATCCTCGAATTGTTCTGTTTCAGGTTCTTCATGCTGCTGGTCGCCATTATAACGATCATTGTTCCCACGTGGAGGTGAGTGAGGTCTAACTCTAGCGTGTTGCTCACCCTCCGAAATAGGTGGTTCGATGCGAGGTGGCATGACTAGCGGTATCAATGCTCAACTGAGCAAAATGCTTCTTTCCTGAGTACCTGAATAGAACATATAATTAAGTTAGAAAACTTGTATCAATTAAACGAACTACTCTATACTCATTTCAGGTTAGAAGATCAAAAGGAATAGTGCTGTCAAGCTCATTACTAAGCTTGAGGCACGTGGATGTAGTTAGTGGATTCTGGTTCGTTAATAGTACCGTTTTGCCTTCCTCCCCGGCAACGGTGCCAAAAAGTTGACCGGCCTAAATCGTGCGTCCAAAAGGAGCGGATTTGAAGTAGTCGGACTTTTAAATTACCTGACTCTTAGGCCCCCGCAACGATGACGGGGTCCGAAATAGCAATCGGGGTCGAACCACAGGGACAAGGGTGGTAATATTAAGAAAACAGAATCAACACATTACACTCCGGTAAAAGCAAGGTGAGGATAAAGTTCCCAACGGGAACAATAGGCAAAAATCGGTAAAATAAAAGAAAACTATCTCCAACTGGAGTTACAAGGAAAATTAAGGTTTTTGGCATTTATCAATTTTTAGGGTTCTAGTGCAACAGAGCCAGAGGAGATAACACCATCGCCTTGGTAAGTAACCAAGGAGGAAAACTTCGGTAAAACAAGTTACAACAGGAACATCCAATACCCCTTCTCTCAAAGAGGGTACCTCTAACTAAGCACCAACACCCTCTCTCAAGGTTGCTGGACTTGGGTTAGAGTGGAAAGATAACTGAAGCAACTCCAATCCTAGGTACTCTCGTACTCCTTGATCGGACCAAACACTAGAGCCACAACACCTCTCTCGAGGGAGTTGTAACGGGAAACATGATTTGATAGCTAGTCAAACCATGATCCAAGCATACAAGCTAGAGTTCAGATGCTAAACAAAGCAATCGTCCAACAAAAAGTAACCAAACATAAAGTCAACAGATATTTAAAACTCTTCTAATTCCATTAGCATAATCATTATATAAAAGGGTTTGGTTACATTGTGTAAATAAAGAAAGTAAATGACTGCAAAAGGGAAGATAAGCATCACCTCCTTGATTTAGGAGATCGACAAGCAGCAGTAGATCCCTAAGGTCCCTCTAGCCCGATACCGGGAAGGAGCCTTGCCCGATCCGCCTGTGTCGGGCGGCATCCCCTATCGGGCGACAAGCCATGACGGGCAGACGTATCGATCAAAGCACTCATGCCCGATACGTTCGTGTCAGGATGCCACCCTCTCGGTCGTATCGAGCTCGGTATCGTGTCGGGCCAAAGACCACTTAGAGTATATGTTCCTCGTATCAAGTGGCCTTTTTGGCCGATATCGGGCTACTACGGTGACCGGGGCGGATGCTAAGTGAACCATTCCTGCCCTCTCGGGTCGGGGAAGTGCTCACCTAGTATCGCCTAATACACCTCTGGGACGCGACACACTAGCTCCAGGTGCTTTCCAAAGTTAGCTTTCGCGAGGTTCTGACCCGTCCCATCGAGGTCCTGTAGCTGCTATTTATAGGCAGCAGTTGGAAGAAGTTGTGGTTCTCCGGGCGCCACATGTCCTCCATCGATTCTATTAGCGCGACTTCAGGGATGCCCGACATGCGTGTCGCCCGACACAGTGGATGTCGGGTAGTACGCGTGTCGGGTATCGTGACGAGTGGGTGCCTGCCGGTGGGTGGCTTGTATTTCCCGACATGCTTCGTTGGGAGAGTAGTCGTGGCAGGTACAACTCCCTGTCGGCTAACGCGGCGTATCACCCGTCAGAGTCTTCTCACGCGGCACACTCATATCGCGCAGCATCCGTATCGAGCTGTTGTAGGGTGGGTAGTAAGTGTGTCGGCTGACTGGTAGGAGGGCCAATGTAGGTAAAACACGTTCATGGGTCGGGACGGGTCTTTTGCTAATTTTTGAGTGGAAAAGCGAGAAAAACTCTGCAAAAGATGATAAAAATGAGATAAGAGCGTAGCGTGGCCTGTTTATTCAAAAACATGACAAAAAGGAGAGGAAAACAATTTAAAAGGGTAGTTTTGACAACGAAATATGGGCCATAAACATCACAAAATTTGGTGTTATCAACTCCCCCAAACTTAGCATTTTGATTGTCCTCAATCAATTTTTAAAACTTTGTTTGTGATGCTTCTTCTTAACCGGTATAGTTTTCAAACAAAGGGTTTGAGCGAATATTGAGATGTCTTAAAGAGAATACTGTCCGAACACGAATAACATACTTTACTTTCCTGCCTTATTTAAGCAAAATTTTTCTCCACAACTTCGGCGAGATTTGGGTGCATGATTTCGAAGTTAGCTTTCACACCAAACAGATTTTGGGAACAGAAAGTTGTGTTTTTGGGTAGGCTAAAGGCTTTTTGGATTTTTCTTGTTTCCCATCAGTCCATCTAGGTACAGGTCCGTTAACGGGTGAGTGGTCCTTGCAGTCCATGCCAGTTGGCTTTAGAGCAGTGATTTCACATCCTACGTACCACTGTCCCGGATCTTCCATGCCTAAAGATGAGTACTTTTGGAAAACAAGTGTGTGTATATATATAATTTTTTTCATTTGGCACAACTCTCATGCTTTTATTCACTCTCATAAGGCTACTCTCTCTTTTGGGGATTTTGTTGGGTAAGAGAAAACAAGAGAAACGTTTGCTGTTTGGGCAACTTTTTCCTTCTGCATACACGTCTCTTAGCTGTTGCGAGATCATTTTTTGAAATTTTTGGCGTAGAAAGTTGTAGTCTTTTGTTGTTTGAGGCTGCATTTTGAAAAGACATAACAAAACCTGCATATCTTTTTACACAGAGAAAACATATTGGCAAGAAGTCGTATCAGGTTTTTACTATAAAGTGTCTTTGTACATATGTATAGAGACAAAATAAGCAAAATTTTTGTATGAGGCATGTATATGTATATGTACACATGTTATATAAAAGGAACAAAAAGAAAAAAAGGGGTAAAGTTCGAAGGACTTTTAGTACCTCCCTCAATGGTACATAGAATCCCCCCCAAACTTACTCCACACTCTGTCCCAGAGTTGTGAAGTAGATCAGGTAGGGTAATGTTTACTCAGTGAGGGTTAGCTGGTGAGCGAGCCTTTTCCAGATAGAAGCTCCCACACATATTCTCCACATTTGCTATGGTAGTCGATGTGGTGGAGCTAGTCAGGCGTCTCTTGATTTGATATCCATTCCAGAATGAAGATGCCGCAGTCGTTGGATAAAAGAATTTGTTGTGGATTGTGGTGGCAGAACTGAAGCTCGTGCCATTTGCTAGCTGCTGTCTCCAGGAATGGTTGTATCAGTGCTGCCACCTCATTGTAGTATTTTCATACTAGGCGCTCGAGGGATGTCAACGCTGTCGATGTACACTGTACCAGATGATCTTTGTTGCTGTCCGAGCTGTTGTAGAAGATTCCTGCTCGTTGTCGAGTGTACATCATCAGAAGCGTCCAGTGGTTGTAGTATAGGATAGGTAGGAAGATGATGTTTGGAATTCTGCATGGTAACTCTTCCAGAAATGATTGTTTTGATCCTGACTCATTGGCTAGGCAGATGTCGTTGAACAACATTGGATGGGCTATGTATGTGTGTTCAAACTTCTTCTGTATTATCTGGATGTAGGTGGCCACCACTGATATCGCCAGACATCCTCCTTCTTTTAACATGTCCCTCAAATCATCAACTGGGACTATGACACTGCCTGTCTCATAGATGACGTCTGCAGGGGTAGAGTCTGCTAACTTCAGAAGAACTTCATTGACCTGTTCCTGTGTGAGCATAGAACATGAGAAACGGTCGAAGTTGTTGATAATTTCTTCTGAAGTGTCGAGCGAAGCGGGGTCTTCAATTCCACATACTTCTCACAGGATTTCTAACCACTTTTCCGCCCCGTA
Source organism: Alisma plantago-aquatica (assembly GCA_963693085.1). NCBI lineage: Eukaryota > Viridiplantae > Streptophyta > Magnoliopsida > Alismatales > Alismataceae > Alisma > Alisma plantago-aquatica. The sequence continues at coordinate 1,190,364,952 of OY856411.1, read as the reverse complement.
GGTGTCTGCTTCTGTCTCGGCTTCTAATTTTGGAGTCCTGCTGGGTTGTGATGATTCGTCTGCTTTGTCACTATCCAGCAGCTTGTTCGGTACCTTTGCGTCTTGGAAGTAGCGCTTGTCTTTGATCAACAACAGAGAGTAGGTGCTCCTGAGTTGGAAGAAGTCTTGGCCCTGGAGGTGCCTTATATTTATGAATATGTTGAGCAGCTCCATGGTGCACAAGACGACAAGTGCGCTATTCCAGCTTCCTGATTCTGCTTGGATGGGGAAGTCTCTGATAGAGAAGAAGTTCCAAACACTGCTATGACGTTGGAATCCTTGATTGATAGCTCGGAGAAGACGCATCGGTAGAAGCCTAAGATGTTTATCCTCTGGGCGACTGAAGATTAGTCCTGAGCGTGGCACCTCCTCGTTGCAACAGTTGAATAGCTGGACATCATGGTTTCGGAGGTCTGCCACACATAGGAACCAGTTGTTGCAATGCTTGTATGGGGCCAACACAAGGTTAGTGTTGTGCTCTTCAATATGTCGCAGCATGTTGGCCACCGCGATGGAGTCTGATACTCCCATCATCAATCTCCTAGCCAAGGCCGGGGTGGCATTGCATATCGTTTGCCGACCTATCCTGGTGTTGACGTTCTCGATGATTGCACCCTCCAAGACCTTGAACAACTTTTTTCCGACGATGGCTGGGGAGCGGAATAAGCTTATAAGTGTTCCCCGTTGTACTAAAAAGTAGCCGTCACTCCAGATTACTTCTTCCTTGTCAGCCTGCGACCTCAGGACCTTATTTAGCAGCTTCTGGTCCCTGATCGTCAGGTATCCAATGGCCCTTCTGTCGAAGTCCACCATCTCAAAAGAAGTTATCTCTGATGGTGTAGAGAATTCATCTACCGTCGAGCTTTTTCCTCTGGGGGGTGTCTTTGGTTGGCAGCTTCAATGTCCCCCCCCCATCTCCCTCCGACTCATCAGAAGAATCCTCCCTGATGCTGAATGATTCATCATTATCTTCAGCTTCATCAAAGGAGGCGGAGGGAGTGAAGTCGTCTACACCTCAGGAGCTCTCCTCTCTTACTGGAGACCCGTTGACAGACATGTGTGTCGTCTCTTTGTCGGGCGTTGTAGAAGGCCCTCTTGAAGAAGACGACGCACCAGAAGTAGAGGGCATAGATGAGGAGGGTGAAGAGCCTGAGCCTGAGGGCAATGGAGACCTTCTCGGCTGCCTTGGGCGCGAATGGTCATCACCCCTGTTCAGCCTCTCCTCAATCACGTCAAGGCACTGGAGAGCCTGTTGTAGTGTGGCGTTGAGTGCCTCTAGTTGGCCGGGAAGGTCAACTAGAGTCAGCAGTTGCCACTCTTGGCTATTCAGTCTCTGCTGGAAGATGGAAAACTTGCGGGTTAGCGAAGTAAAAGTAGCTGAGTGGCTTTTTGTTACCTCCCGCAAGTTATCGAGTCCGTGCCCTAACATCTATCCGAGCGACGGAGGGGCTCCTGCAGACCTCCCTCTCATCCTCGCGACACTACTCTCGTGTGAAGATCTACCCGACGAGTGTGCAGCCTCGCTTGGGGTAGTGTCAATTTGGACTGTTTGCGAGGTAGTTGCTTCGGGGTGAGACATCAGCACTCTCACGGCTGTCTCTGCCTCGCATGCTTATCGTGGTGGAGAGGGGCGCGGTGTTGGTGGATGCTACTCCACCTCTCTGTTGTCAGTGACCTCCTGTGCAACTGCCACAGGAGACACCGGCGAAGACGTCGGCGTGAACTGTGCAGCTCCAAGCTCCATCTCGAGGATCTTGGTGAACACCTCATTACTGGCATCCGACTGTACTTCTTCGTCCACCACTAAGGGCGTCATAGGAGTTTTGGGAGTTGCGGCTGTCTCTTCCGCGACAGCTTCCCTCAGAGCTAGTGTGGTTGTCTCAGCCCCGGTTGTCTCGGGGACCTCCACGATCACTGGTACTTCTTCGGCCATGGCAAATGTTGTCGTGGTTGCGGCTGGTATTGCAGGAGCGACGACAGCTCTATCAATGGCTGTCGTTGGTTGCTTTGGAGCGGTGGGCGTCTCAACAAGAGTTGTGGAAGATTTGTCCTGCCGCGTGTCGAGAGGAATTGGTTCTCCTTTTGCAGCCACCCTCTCTTGTATACTGGTGGTGGCGGCGTAAGTGACTTTGACTGCCAACGCTTCAATCTCTGCGGTGGTGAAGACCAGATTTTCTGCGTCATAGTTGGCACAGCTAGGAAGCAGAAGGAGGGTGTTTGTTCTCGTGAATTTTTAGAAATAGCTTTGCCCCTCCTTCTTGATGATGCTGTCCCTCATGAGGAACTTGAGGTTGATCTTCTCGTCGCCCCTTGTCCTTGAAAGACTGTGTGGTTCCCTTGGGTACCCTAACCCGACTGCAATCAGATTGATGATGCCACCCATGTAGTACTCCTTGGTGATATCTTTTATGGGGTGCAGCCTATTCAGCAAGAAGTGTCCCAGGTTGACCACCCTTCCCTCCATCATGTGCCACATGAGATGGAGTTCTTCAGTGTAGACGTTGCTTGATTCGTTCTTGCTGAAGAGAAGGCACACGACAAACTTGTGCACTATTCTCCAGAAGAAGGAGTGCACCGCCGCCATCTTACTTTCCATTTTGAATGATGACTCACCGGTCAGCTTTCTCCAGAGCTCCACCGGGTTGAACTCGTCTCCTTTGGTGATCTTTGCACCATTGTTAAACAGTTCCTTCTCTGCCTCACTGGAAGAGAAGATTTCATTGAGCAGCTTCTCGGAGATGACGTGCTCGACATTGTATAGCCGCCCATGCAGTCTATATGCTCCGCCATATTCTTCGATTTCCTCGAGTTTATTCTACACCTGGTGGAGAGATGACATGAACTCCCTGGTGAGTTCAGTGTAGGAGATAGAGTGGATGAAGTAGATCTTCCTCAGCCCTGCTGCAGCTAGGACATTTTCCAGCCTGTCAAAAATGCCTAGTTGAAGGAAGGGCGAGTGGTGGCAGAATCTGCTCAGCCTGTAGATTTTTGTTGCCAGTTCTGAGTATCGACGCCCGTGCTCATTATCTCTGGGCACGAATCTACCTGGTGTGTGATCCAGAGGTTCTTCCGCTGTGGTTGAAACTGTTGTTGGGGCCGTTACTTCTTCCGTCCTTGGTCTCTTTTTAGCCGTGGATGGCCCAGTTGCCTCGGGGTTTGGGCGTTTCTGCTCAATCGTCATAGCTCCTGCAGTGGCCTCGGTGTCGATCCTCTGATCGTGTTCGTCAACTAGAATGACGGTTTGCTTGGTACAAGCCATTTCTGTTATTATAAGACAAGTTTATTAAGCATTTAAATGTTTCACCTTACCTGATATCAGGTAAGGCAAAAACGTAAAGTTGATATCGGTGTCTAAAAGAAAACTGATTGCACGATAAGAAAAGTTCAGCCCGATACAAGAGCTACCCGACACCACCGCATCGGGCTTAAAAACTAAGCGATATGATGCTCGCCCGATACGCCTGTATCGAGTAATATGATGTTCGACTAAAAAATTTCCATAGGTTCATCGTGAGACACCGGACGTCACCACAAACTGATATGATGCCCGATACGATCGCCTGAAAAAGGGTGTCGCCCGTCATAAGAAACATGTGAAGCGATATAAGACTGGGCGACATAGGAAAAATCGAACGTCATGGCCATTGCCCGATACGCCTAAAGTTCAAAGTGTGCCAGGCGACACAGTCACGCGATGTGAAGTGCCCGATACGATTGCTCTGAAAGAAAAGGTGTCGCCCCACAACAGAAACACGTGAAGCGATACAAGACTGGGTGACACGTGCCTTGCCCAATATAAGGTATCAGGCAAGCGCGCGTTATAGATGTGTCACGCAACATGGTCAAACGGTAACACTGCCAACAAATGTGTGTCGGGCGATACAAGGCAATCAAGTAAAGTCGTAAGTCTGATGCAAAAATGCGCGACATGAGGGTCGTGTCAGGCAAGCAAAATGATACGTCCGTCGGGTTATACCTTTGTTATCTGAAGATAGCTTGCGCGACACGGGAGAGAAAGCTAGGTGGCCGATACTAGATCAAAGAAAGAAATTATTGCACGATACAGGAGTAGGTGAGGAGTAAATGTCGTTACCCGACACAGCTAAACCTCAACTACTATATATAGCAATCCAGGTCGGGGGTAAAACGGGTAAAACAGGGGCACATGTCGGTCGAGGAGACAAATCATTCCTGAGACGGGCAGTAAAATCAGTCCCATCCATCAAATCAAGGGCTATTACTCATGCCGCCTGACACGATTGCTCATTGCTCGGTGTATCGTCCGACATGGCTTATTGCTAAGGTGTGACACATGGTACGCCTAGCCCGATACGCCTATGTCTCACGTTCCGCCTGAGTCCCTTGCCTGATATCGGCCAGGGAGCAAGGTATCTTTGCCCGGTACCAGGCTTCAGAACAAGATACTAGATGAAAAACCAAAAATAAAGCGAAGGAAAAAACAATTGATGGGTAAAACATCATTGACCTAAGGTGAAGTTCCCAGCCTCAGATAGCATTACTCATCAAATGCTCATAAAACTGAGCAGTGGCCCATAAAATAGAAGAGTCAGAGCAGGTGACGCATGCACTGACTCGGGCCTTATTACAATCATAATGTTCATAATGTCTTTCTTGCAGGAAAGGAAATAACGTCCTATTCTAGGAAAAGTAAAAACTCAAGTTGCCTCCCGAGGAGCGCTGTAGTTAGCATCGTCAACTCGACAGCTTCAGATCCTTCACTTTGCGCCTTCAGCTATTTCCACATCCTGCAAACTTATCTCTGTCCTTCTCACGAACGCTTCATCTTCATAGAACCTTTTTACTCTATGCCCATTCACTGGAAAAACTTTGGATGGATCATCTTTATCAGACAGCTCTATCATTCCTGATGGATATATCTTTGCTACGGTGAAGGGTCCAGACCACCTTGTTTACAGCTTACCTGGAAAAAGACGAATAGAAGATTTAAATAATACTACTTTGTCACCTTCACTTACATCCTTCTTCCTCAGGTGGGCATCATGCCACACCTTGGTCCTATGCTTATAGATCCTTGCATTCTCGTAGGCATGCATTCTCATCTCTTCGAGTTCCTATAGCTGTAGATGTCTTTTCTCCCCTACCTTTTCCAGATCCATATTCAGGAACTTAATCGCCCAAAGAGCCTTGTGTTCAAGCTCTAAGGGTAGATGATAGGATTTCCCATAAATTAGTTTGTAAGGGGTGGTTCCAATGGGTGCTTTATATGTAGTTTTGTAGGCCCAAAGGGCATCATCGAGCTTCATTGACCAATCTTTCCTTGTGTGACTGACAGTCTTCTCTAAAATCTGCTTGATCTGTCTTTTTGAAACCTCCACCTGCCCAGAAGTTTGAGGGTGGTAGGGCGTAGCGACCTTGTCTTTAACCCCATATTTCCGTAGGAGCACTTCAAACTGTTTTCCCCCAAAATGCGATCCACCATCACTTATTACAGTACGAGGTACTCCGAAGCGAGGGAAGATAGTTTTCTCAAACAACTTGATCACTGATTTAGAGTCGCAAGTTTGAGTGGCAACCGCTTCCACCTATTTAGACACATAATCCACCACGAAGAAAATGTATTGATATCCTTTTGATGGGGGAAATGGACCCATGTAGTCAATTTCCCATACATCAAAGATCTCGACTTCGACCCAATTGGCCATAGGCATCTCATTTCTTTTTCCATTGTTTCCTATCGATTGGCATTCTTTAAAACTTTTACATAATTTGCAGCATCCTTGAATAAGGAGGGCCAGTAAAACCCCGATTGTAGCACCTTGGCAGCGGTCCTTTCGCTCCCCAGGTGTCCTCCATATGGTGAGGCATGACATTCTTTCAGGATGTTTGGAACTTCTTCTTCAGGGGTACACCTTCTGTATAGGTTATCTACGCATCTTCTAAAGAGAAGAGGATCATCCCAGTAGTAGTTATTTATATCCAAAAAGAGCTTCTTCTTTTGATTGTACGTTATATCAGGAGGCAACTCCCCGCATGCAAGATAATTACAAATATCTGCAAACCAAGGCAAATTCTCATCTTTGGTTTCAACCATCAGTAAGGCTTCATCACCATAGTTGTCGTTAATAGGTGGCTCCTTCTGGTCTTCGACTATGATCCTTGATAAGTGGTCGGAGACTACATTTTCCGCACCCTTTTTATCAACGATCTCGTGGTCGAACTCCTGGAGTAACAAAGCCCACCTTAACAACCTGGGCTTGGTATCTTTTTTCTACATAAGATATCTTATTGCCCCATGGTCTGTGTAGACCTTTACTTTTGTTTCGATAAGATAGGATCTGAACTTGTCAAAAGCGAAGACAAGAGCGAGCATCTCCTTCTCTATAGTAGTCTAATTTGCCTGAGCCTCATCCAGAGTACGACTGGCGTAGAAAATGACATGGTGCCTTTTGTCCTTTTTCTATCCCAGGACTGCTCCTACAACATGGTCACTAGCATCGCACACAAGCTTGAAAGGTAGCTCCCAATCCGGAGCTTGAAGGATAGGCGGTGAGACAAGTGCATCTTTTAAGGCCTGAAAAGCATTTAGACAATCGTTAGAGAAGTCGAATTCAACATCCTTACCCAGAAGGTTTGACAACGGTTTCGAGATCTTCGAGAAGTCTTTTATGAATTTTTGATAATAGCCGTCGTGCCTGAGGAAACTCTGCACTCCAGATACAGACTTTGGTGGAGGAAGTTTAGATATAGCTTCAACCTTGCTAATGTCTACCTTGATGCCACGCCTCGAGACCTTATGCCCTAGCACAATGCCTTCTGGTACAATAAAATGACACTTCTCCCAATTCAGGACTAAACTCTTTTCTTCACAACGTTGCAAGACCAAAGACATGTTTTCCAGATAGAAATCGAAGTCCTTTCCATAGACAGAAAAGTCATCCATAAAAACTTCCACGATGTCTTCCAGAAAATCCGAAAACATCGATATCATGCAACGCTGAAATGTTGCGGGAGCATTGCACAAGCCGAATGGCATTCTTTGAAAGGCGTAGGTACCATAGAGACAGGTAAAAGTAGTTTTCTCCTGGTCATCTGGTAAGATGGGGACTTGATAAAACCCAGAAAAACCGTCCAAAAAGCAGAAATAGTCAAGATGCACCAATCTTTCCAGAACTTGATCAATGAAAGGAAGCGGATAATGATCTTTTTTCGTGGCTTGGTTCAGTTTTCGGGAGTCTATACACATCCTCCATCCGGTTATGGTCCGAACCGCCACTTCATCGCCTTTGTCTCCTTTTACTACTATTATACCTCCTTTCTTCAGTACCACGTGGATCAGACTCACCCAGTTACTGTCACTGATTGGGTAAATGATCCCTGCATCCATTTGATTACTTCTTTCTTAACAACTTCTTTTAGCATCTGGTTCAATTTTCTCTGGGGTTGAGCCAGAGGTTTAACAAACTCTTCCAAATTAATGCAATGCATACATAGAGCAGGGATAAGGCCTTTGATATCCTCTACTGAGTATCCTATAGCCTTCCTGTGGAGCCTCAACTCGTTGAGAAGCTTTTCCAATTGATCCTTTTTAAGATAGGCATTAACGATGATAGGATTTCTCTCTTCTTGATCTAGAAATTCATACCTCAATCCTTCAGGCAGATGCTTCAACTCGGGCTTAGCCTTGGGTGCCTTTTCTTCTGGTGTCTCCTCTAGAGAAGCAAACTTAGCTGTTTCTATTACCTCTTCCTCTTCACTCAGATCTTCATCAAACCGATTTAGATAGTTGAGAAACTCGACACCCTCTGGATCTTCAGAATCAGAGTCTTGATTGCTTAACACTCTCACAAGAGGGTCTACAACTACGATATCCTCTTCCACCTCTTCACAAAACTGGTTGTAGCTTTCTACGAAGTAAGCAGACTCTAGTAGGGACGACCCCTTCATAGCATTCTTTACTTTGAAATCTAAGTGATCGTTTCCGACCCTCAGAGTGATTATTCCTTCGGCAACATCAATCAACGCTCTTCTTGTAGCCAAGAAGGGCCGTCCAAAGATGATAGGACAGGTAGGGTCCTCCATAGTGTCAATGATCACAACGTCGCAAGGAATGAAGAAACTTCCCACACGGATTGGTACATCCTCAACAACTCCTACATGTCTTTTGAAGGTATGGTCTGCCAATTCAATCCTCATGTTGGTCTTGACCATATCCATCAAACCCAAATGTTGCGCCAGGCTTAGGGGCATAAGGCTGATGCTAGCCCCTAAATAAGCAAGACCTTTCCTCTCGATATTATCTCCAATGACAAAAGGAATGGTGAAAGCCCCTGGATCCTTCTTCTTGTTGGGTAAATCCACTTTGACAAAAGCATAAGACATATTAGCTAGGTGCACGGTCTCAATCCTTCTGCCTCTTTTATTCTTGGTGATCAGATCCTTGAAAAACTTGGCGTAGGTTGGCATTTCCTCTAAAGCATCCAGAAAAGGTACTTTGAGGTGAAGTTTTCTTTACTGACTCCATAAACCTCTCGTAATGCTTTTTAAGATGTGCCTTTATCAGTTTGTAAGGGAAAGGGAACTTAAGAGAGTAAGGACTTCTTTTACCAAACAGTTCCTCCATAGATCTTGGTTCTGGCTCCCTGACATGAGCTTGTTGGTTGTCTTCCTCTGTGGGATTTTATGTCACAGTCCTTGATTTAGGTTTCTCGGGTCTGGCTTCTTCAGGGCATTCTACTGTCTTCCCTGATCTCAACCCTGCCATTTTAGCAGATTCAGTGTTGGAGGGTATCTTACCTGATGGTTTCTTTATTAACTCAGCCATCTGGGCCAGCTGCTGATCTATTTGGCATTGATGAGTTTGCATGTCTGCCATCTCAACCTGCATCGTGTTCAAAACTCCTGAATTGGACAACACGCTTTGTGCCAGCTAGTTGTTGATAGTATCCTGTCTTTTGACAAAATCAAACAATTGGCCCACCAAGTCTGGTTGGTTCGAGTTCTTGTCCTGACTTTGCTCCTTAGCTTGACCCTGGCCTTAACTAGGGTTAACTGCTTGGCGACTTTGGTACTTTCCTTTCCCTTGGAAGTTTGCCTTGTTTGATTGGAAATTGGTATTTATGGTGAACTGACCTTGTCCGCCCCTTTTCTCAAAACCTTGCGGTTGCTTGGTTGGGTTATTCAGCTGATGCGAGTTTTCGGCCGCATCCTTGTTGCCATAGTTAAAACCAGGGTGATCCAGTCTCTTGAAGTTGACAAAAGAGATGTTCTTGGCTTCCTCTGCTTCAGATTCGCTTTCACTTGACTCTTTAGGTCGAGTGTAAACACAGTTATCAACCCCGTGTCCACCTTCTCCGCATGTGACACATTTCATAACTTTTTCAACCTGTTTCTTCCCTTTTCCACCTGATTCTTTTAATTGTTTGACATCAGTGTCTATCTTCTGGATTTGAGTGGTGATAGCTTCAAGAGCCTCAGATTCGACTGAAGGTCCTTCATTAGAGGCCTTCTTAGCATATCCTCTATCAGATCTGTCGTAGTCGGTGCTGGCCTGTAACTCGGCCATGTTTTCGATGATCTTTTTGGATCTACTGGGCTTCTTCCCCAGAAAGTCGCTTCCTACAGCTGTGTTCAACGATACCCTTTCTTCAGGGGTCACACCATTGTAGAAGGTGGTTATCAGGAAACCCTTCTTGTAGTTGTGATGGGGGCAATCCCTCTGATACTCTTGATACCTTTCCCAGGCTTCGTGTAGATTCTCATTCGACTTCTGCATGAATGACGTGATCCTTTGCCTGTTCCTGATGGTTTTCTCTGTAGGGTAAAACTTGTTCACAAAAGCGTCTGCCAGCGCATTCCATCCATTCAGAGCTTGATGCGGTAGCCCGAGGTACCAGGATAGGGCCTTGTCCTCTAAAGAAAAGATGAAGCCCTTGCAATAAATGACTTCTTGTGGAACTCCCCACATTTTAATGGTATCACAGATATTCTTAAAAGCATTAAGATGATGGTAAGGGTTATCGTTCTTTGAATTCCCTCTGAAGCTCTTGTTCTGGATCATAGATATGATAGATGGTTTCAGCTCAAAGTTTGTTGCATTGAACCTTGGGATGACAACAGGACATCTTGAGTTATTGGCCTTTATGGCAGCCAACTCCCTGAGGGTCTTTTCTTCTTCGTTAGAATCTTCACTGTCACTGTCCCCATGGTTTTGCTCCTGATTATGTTGGTTTCTTCGGTGTCTGCGGTGATGACGACGTCCCTCGTGGAGATGGTCATCCTCAAATTGTTCTGTTTCAGGTTCTTCATGTTGCTGGTCGCCATTATAACGGTCATTGTTCCCACACAGAGGTGAGTGAGGTCTAACTCTAGCGTGTTGCTCACCCTCTGAAAGAGGTGGTTCGATGCGAGGTGGAATGACTAGCGGTGTCGGTGCTCAACTGAGCAAAATGCTTCTTTCCTGAGTACCTGAATAGAACGTATAATTAAGTTAGAAAACTTGTATTAATTAAACGAAATACTCTATACTCATTTTAGGTTAGAAGATCAAAAGGAATAGTGCTATCAAGCTCATTACTAAGCTTGAGGCACGGGGGTGTAGTTAGTGCATTCAGGTTCGTTAATAGTACCGTTTTGTCTTGCTCCCCGGCAACGACACCAAAAAGTTGACCGGCCTAAATCACGCGTCCAAAAGGAGTGGATTTGAAGTAGTCGGACTTTTAAATTACCCAACTCTTAGGCCCCCGCAATGATGATGGGGTCTGAATTAGCAATCGGGGTCGAACCACAGGGACAAGGGTGGTAGTGTTAAGAACACGGAATCAACACATTACACTCCGACAAAAGCAAGGTGAGGATAAAGTTCCCAATGGGAACAATAGGAAAAAATCGGTGAAATAAAAGAAAACTATCTCCAACTGGAGTTACAAGGAAAATTAAGGTTTTTGGCATTTATCAGTTTTTAGGGTTTTAGCGCAACAAAGCCAGAGGAGATAACACCATCACCTTGGTAAGGAACCAAGGAGGAAAACTTTGGTAAAACAAGAGGCAACAGGAACATCCAATACCCCTTCTCTCAAAGAGGGTACCTCTAACTAAGCACCAACACCCTCTCTCAAGGTTGCTGGACTTGGGTTAGAGTGGAAAGATAACTGAAGCAACTCCAATCCTGAGTACTCTCGTACTCCCTAATTGGACCAAACACGAGAGCCACAACACCTCTCTCGAGGGAGTTGCAACGGGAAACACGATTCGATAGCTAGTCAAACCATGATCCAAGCATACAAGCTAGAGTTCGGATGCAAAACGAAACGATCGTCCAACAAAAAGTAACCAAACATAAAGTCAACAAATATTTAAAACTCCTCTAATTCCATTAGCATAATCATTATATAAAAGGGTTTGGTTACATTGTGTAAATAAAGAAAGTAAATGACTACAAAAGGGAAGATAAGCATCACCTCCTTGATTTAGGAGATCAACAAGCAGCAGCAGATCCCTAAGGTCCCTCTAGCCCGATACTGGGCAGGAGCCTTGCCCGATCTGCCTGTGTCGGGCGGCATCCCCTGTTGGGCGACAAGCCATGACGGACAGACGTGTCGATCAAAGCGCTCATGCCCGATACGGTCGTGTCGGGATGCCACCCTCTCGGGCGACACACCGTAATGGTTGATTCGTATCGGGCTCAGTATCTTGTCGGGCTAGAGACCACTTAGAGTATCTGTTCCTCGTATTGGGCTGCCTTTTTGGTTGATATCGGGCTGCTACGGTGACCAGAACGGATGCTAAGTGAACCATTCCTGCCCTCTCAGGTCGGGGAAGTGCTCGCCTAGTATCGCCCGGTACACCTTTGGGACGTGGCACACTAGCTCCAGGTGCTTTCCAAAGTTAACTTTCGCGAGATTCCGACCTATCCCATCGAGGTCCTATAGCTGCTATTTATAGGCAACGATTGGAAGAAGTTGTAGTTCTCCGGACGCCACGTGTCCTCCATCGGCTCTATTAGCGCGGCTTCAGGGATGCCCGACATGCGTGTCGCCTGGCACAGTGGATGTCGGGCAGTAAGCGTGTCGGGTATCATGATGAGTGGGCGCCTGCCGGTGGGTGGCTTGTATCACTCGACATGCTTCGTTGGGAGAATAGTCATGGCGGGTACAACTCCCTGTCGGCTAACGCGACGTATCGCCCATTAGAGTCTTCTCGCGCAACACACTCATATCGCGCAACATCCGTATCGGGCTGCTGTAGGGCGGGTAGTAAGTGTGTCGGCCGACTGGTAGGAGGGCCGATGTAGGTAAAACACGTTCATGGGCCGGGATGGGCCTTTTGCTTATTTTTGAGTGGAAAAGTGAGGAAAACTCTGCAAAAGATGATAAAAATGAGATAAGAGCGTAGCGTGGCCTGTTTATTCAAAAACATGACAAAAAGGAGAGGAAAACAGTTTAAAAGGGTAGTTTTGACAACGAAATATGGGCCATAAACATCACAAAATTTGGTGTTATCAAGGGACAAATCTCATATCTATCACTCACCCCTCTAAAGCCCCATGTGTCAATGTCACCCAATCATCACCTTTATAACAATCTGTGTTTTAGGACTGCGTTTGATGATGTCAAAGTGTACCCAATGACATGTGTTGAGTGTAGTGATTTTAGGTCAAAGAATCACACTCACCACCATCACTATGAGAGCTGACTGTGACTACCAAGTCATGGTTCCATGTGTCACTCTCACGGTGGGTCTGTTCGATACACTTGTTCTCTAACAAGTACCCATGTGCTTGGTTTGATATCACTATATCATGACTAATGAGATTATGTCATCAACCAACACACAATCTAGTCTTGTGTGTCATTGTTGTCTATCAACCTTCCACAATAACATCTGACTAGGGACATAACAAGAATGTACAAACTCTAAACATCTGTATGATCTCATCGTTCAAGTCACGTACTTGAAGGCATACATCATTGAGTACTGTCATTGTCTAGACATTCAATCCATTTTGTCATTATCTCATAACTGACTGAACCAGAATGAATTGGAAGCTTGCCTTTGATGTTTATCAAATCAATCTTAATGTATCCCACCAATCATCCCATAATTGTATCTTAGGGCATACATACCAACAGACTCCCACTTGCACCGCGAGCCAATCACCCCAGAATCATATTCTTAGTGATCTTCAAACATGTCCCACATGTTACTGTTCTCTAGTGCTTAATGCAGTGAGTTATGGAAACACATTGCCTAAGTCGGTATTATTTCATGTCTCACATCTCTTTCCTGTACATCTTACGTATGAGATGGAGTTGCCGTAATATGCGATCTAATATTCCTTTGCTAACCTTTAGCCTCATTAGATGACCAAGCACTCCTTACTTGTCATCAATGACCGGAATACCTATAAGTTCATCTTTATGAACTCCCAGATCCATATAGTATCCACTGTTGTTCTCTAACACACATATACTCGACATTTCATTTTAAAACGAATTTATTGGAACGTTTCCATTTTCAACACACATTCACTTTTATATATCCCATATATATTTTGTGATAAATTTTCTGTCCTTTTTAGAAGTTCACATCAGTGTAACTCTTTACAGTGAACTCTTCCTTATTTCCATAGAACTAGTACTTCTCAAGTACTTATCAAGTTCTCATGGTATTCTAGTAACCCTTACTAGAACTAGACAAACATCCACTCGTCATGTCCCACATACGAGTTATCAGGATGAGCATATCATATTGTCATGTCATACATACAAGACGTCAAATGCATTTTATTCTTGCCATGTCCATACATGCAAGATAACATGATGATTACATACATGATAGTTCCATATCTATTCTTTGTGTTCCTATTCTTCATAAGAATTGGGACACTTGGCTCTGGGATACTAACTCCATGTAACATGGACAAGTTTTCTCCCACTAAATCTGTGTATACTGAACCCTTCAGTACAGATTGCCAATGTATGCTCTCTCTTTTCCAGGTCAAGAGGTTTTTCGAGAACTATCTCTATAGGTTTCTATTCCTATCACATAGGAAATGTCTCTTTCTTCCCTAAAGATAATTTCCACAAAGGATTCCATTCTAGAACATCTCATTCCTCATCAACATGTGGAATGTAAATACACTCCCACTAAATCATAGATCCCTTCTTTATCTTTGACATATCAGTCAAACCCTTTGACCATATTATCAAAGTAAAGATTTCCAGTTTTGAGTTGCTTGTACTCAATCAATCACATTGATTAGTCCATTGTAACTTATAGAATTCATTTGCATTAATGGATTCATAAACTTTATAGGCTGTATCACATACACACCCTTGTTTTATTCCTCACAGGAATGCGGTTTTAGTATCTGTATACCAAATCTCTTAGTCATTAAGTTGCAATCAACAAGCATGATCCTTCTCAAAATGTCATCCATGTGTCTTAACATTTAAGACTTATATGTACTTATGGGTTTCATCCCAATGGGTGCTACCATCAAGGTCATACCCTATGGTTCACATGGAAGTCATTTAGAATCTAATGGTCATAAACCATAACTCAAAATCCGATTCCTCAATATCATCTATGTTGTTGACTCATCATATGACCAACTCATCATATAGATATTTGAGGTGTATCTGTTAAGGAATTTGACAACTCACAACACTTTGTGATTCTTAATATCCTTTATTAGTGTAAGGTATTCTCTATTTAAGAAGAATTTAGTTATTTGATAATCATCCTCTAACTCCTTAGAGTATGACTCCTTTTTTATTTAGACATCACTATGCCTTAATCATGAGTTCTCTATGATACACTATCATAATCACTCATAAGATTCTCAAACATTTGGTTTAAGTATCTCATTCATTGATCACATCAAGAATTATTACTTTTACCAGATTTTTACTTCATTCATGATCTTCTTGAACACTTCAAGATATTCATATTGGTATTTCTCTAAACACCATTTGAAGTATTAACATTTATTCCAATAGATATGTAAATACATAATATGTATTGTACCTAATAGGATAGTCGTTCTCCCACTACATCTAATGAAGATTGACTTGTCATCAAGTACAAGATATTGATGTCTCTTAATGGTTCACAACCAAAAGAGTCTAGCTTTATCCATCAGTATGGAACTAGAAATGAATTCCCATGATAATGCTAATTATTTGTTTGAGTTATCAATAACTTTTAGGTATCATTTTATCTTATGCATACCAAGTACCACAAGATAAAGAAAGGCATTGCCATAAAAGATCACATCTTTTAAAATTGAAACATCAACTTTATTAATAGCCATCCTTGTCACACAATATGCAAAAACAAAGTGTTTCTATTTATTGGCAAATATGAAATAGTAGTTCATAACTCTATTACATGCCTTCAAGGCTGAAAATAAACTAAAGTACTCCTATCTATTGTGGCAACACTTGCCCCATTTATGAGTACTTATCACTGTGACACCCCGCCATAACACAGACAACGAGATGACATGCGAAAACATGTGGAACCAACATATTACCGAAAACACGGGTTAATTAAAACCGATTGCGAAAAGCATACATGAGAAAACTTTTGCATCCAGATCCTGCAGAGAAACACATTATATAAACATTCACAAGCCTTGTTATAGGTCCACAGCTTAACGAAACCAGCTGTACTGTCAGCACCAGAGTTCAACACATGTTTATACATACATAACTGGCCACGTACAACTAGTAGTAGGATATACAAAAATTACAACAGCTAGACATCGTGAAACGTCATCAAACACCTCCAAGGACCTGAGTGTACATGGATGACTCTAGGACGCTACTACAAAACCACCAAAATAGCAGCATGTTCAACTCTTGCCTTCTACTGTTCTTCTTGTTGCTCGGCTGCAACCTCACGACCACCATCACGTCTAGAGCGATCACCTAAAAAGGGTGTAAACTAGTGGGGTGAGACACATAGTCCCAGCGAGATACATAACTCCCCGCCAAAACTATAAAACCACAGAAGGTTAAAGCAG
Organism: Alisma plantago-aquatica; assembly: GCA_963693085.1. Taxonomy (NCBI): domain Eukaryota; kingdom Viridiplantae; phylum Streptophyta; class Magnoliopsida; order Alismatales; family Alismataceae; genus Alisma; species Alisma plantago-aquatica. The sequence goes on along the minus strand of OY856411.1, from coordinate 1,190,348,904 downwards.
ATAACAACATGTAACTGATAAAGCGTATAACAAGAGCAACATACTGAGCAAAGCTATTATTGCTATCAAGCTTACCAAGATATCTGGGAGGCATATACCCAAGTATTTCTTTATGGAACACGATTGACAAGATAAGCTTTATAAGAAATCATCACAAGATATAAGGATCGTATGCATAATTGAATAGTACAACTAGATCGGCTATATAAGCAAGGCCTCAATCAATGTTCCATATTTTTCTCTAAGCAAGATATACTTATTCGGCTGGATTACATTTTATTATACCCTGAGGTAGTGAGCCTTCCCTGCTCAAATCCAATCATTGGCTGTGAAGCCCAATCCAGTGCCATACAAGGTCTAAGGAGATCCGGAGTCCATGACCTCACCTTCTCGTGGTCAGTACACGAATCATCAAGCAAGACCGCAGTCTTATGCTTATAGGGCCTCAGCCTCTGGGTCAGCTCCGCAAGCCACCCATATCTTTATCTCACCTCATCATAGGTGCTAGTGCATACATCTGAGCCATGAACGCATCATGCTCATCATCACATATCCTGAGCCATGGGTCTGTTCACCATGCTCCATCTATCCTGAGTCTGCAACAACAGTTGCACTCAAACCCTCCTATTTTAGGCTAGGGGAAACCTCACATATTCAACAATATGCACTCTAGGTAATCCCACAGGATAAACCTATTTTACCATTACCAAATACTGACGGTAATGGATCTATGGCCAGGGAAAACTACATGATATGTTCATCTATAATTAATTTGTATATTTTAAGCCAATTGCTGAGGCAACCAAAGTTTAAACACATCCTTATGGAATTACGTCATTATTGTGATCATCATACTGTCCTGGGACCTCAATCCCTCATTACATCAACCACTTCCTATCAAGGCATCATAATCATGCATCAACATCTGGGAACACATCCCTTATCTCATCTCAACTAGGCACTCAGACTTATATCAGGTCCTCAGACCTATCAACTTGTTATCTCATTACCTGGTGCTACTCAAGCACATACATCTCATAGCTCTTATAGGCTATGAATTCACATAGAAATACCTTCATGGTCAGTATACACATCCATAAAGATAACCAAAGCCATCATGGATTAACTGGATTATCATGCTATCAAGTATAAAGCAAGATCATGAGTATATTACACATCAGCTATAGAGATCATAGTTTTATTATCAACATAAGAATTTATCAGATCCCAAACATGTAGTCATCTACATGAGTTACATCATCATAGGTAGCAACATCATATCCTTCCAAGCTTCCTGATGCACAACCTACCATCTTATCGCATTATCATATATACATGACTCAAGGTGATTACACCATATCACTTGCATTATCATTATAAGCCATATACATTCTGAGTAATCAGAACCTTCACTTAAACTCCTGTAACCCTCACTATAGGTATGGCGAGCAGTGCCAACCCTCACCAAAGGGTGTATCGGTTAGAGTTCCAACCCCTAGAGCACTTGTGCCATCATCAGCAGGGCTGTCGACCAAGGGCCTATCGTGCACATGAGATAAGGTTAGGGTTACATGTCAGAAAACCCCCAACCTCATGATGCTCAAAGCAAAAATGATCAAGGTCATGACGCCCAAGGAGCCTATCGCCCAAACACCAAACCATGTCGTCTAGAGGACCCTCATAACAACCAGGACGTCGTGTGGTCCATGGGCAAGATGACCACTAAGGTATCGTCTAGTGGTCTTGTACAACCATCATATTGGGCACTACTCCATAACGCTCAACACCTCATATTGGTCAAAGCACATCCAAGACATGGATCATCTCGGCCAAGGTATATCATGCAACTAGAGAACATGATGGTAACATGCAACCCTATCGTGCATACCAGGTGCACAAGGCACTATCGTGCAGCTAGGTTAAGAGAGTGTATCACACACTCAAGGCTAAGCATGTATCAGCTATCTATCAACATCGACTAAGCCCTATCGCCCATCTAGGGTTAGGGTTCCTATCGGGAAGCCACACCACTCTATCGCCCGAAGCTCATACTGTCAAAAACATAGAGCCCCAGTACAACATGGTATCACCCAACATATTCACAACTTAGGTGACACAAAACTGCTTCAAGGAAGCCTATCGGTCAAGGGCAGCACTCCATATCGGCCTCCATCAAATCAGCATCTAGGGTTTCTATATGCCACCATATCGGGCATCACCACCATCAAACCATGTTGCCCAACACAAGGATAGCCCACTGAGCTCTATAACGTCCAAGGCACATTGGGCACCAAAACAACTACCTTAACTAGGTGTATCATGTAGGGCACTCAACAAAGCATATTGCCCAAGCACACATGGGTATTGGCCACCAACCAAACTCCAACTAGGCACATCGGCCAAGGGTACATCTCAAGACTAAACTATCGGGCAGCACTACTCCAAGGTCATATCGTGCAAGGCACAACCCCACAAGGTCATCTTCAACCTCAAGCACTAGGGCACCAAACCCTAATTGATCAAGGAGATCAGCTCACCTCTCAACAACCAAGCGAGAGGAGTTTTGCACAACCTCTATCACAAATCGGGCAACCACAAGGATCCACCTCAACATAAGTCATTATCTATTCGAAAGCTCACCTCTCAAATCCATGGTGAGAGGAAGGTGTTGCCCAAGCAACTAGGATATAAGCTCACCTCTCAACTTAAATGAGAGAGGGGTATTGCCTACATCACTAGAGCTCAAACTCACTTCTCTAGACCAAGGAGAGAAAAGGGGTATTGCTCAACAAGGAAACCCCAAAACATGGTTCAACCAACTAAATCCAAGACATATAAACCATCGACAACATCATGCTCACTATACCCATAGATCAACAACATATACTAGAGCAAGAAACATAACATGCAATGGTCGATCATCAACATATATGAAACATGCAATATAGATAAGGTAGTATAGCTAGGGTTAGAAGTTATGTAACCCGCCTTAAGCAAACTCCTCAAGCTCCAAAGCTCCAAGCTTCAAGCTCCTTGCTCCAAGCACACCACTTTCGGCCTCCTTAAGAAAAGGAACAAGAACCATAACCACCATGGTTGAGGGGTAAGAAAGATGGAGAAGAAGATGCTAAGGAGAGAGGGAAGATGCTTACCAAGGGAACAAGGTCCACCTAGGGTTCGGCCACCAAGCTAGAAGAAGAAGAAGAAGAAAGCTCCTTCAAAGAGATCGGCCACCAACCTTAGCTCCTCTAAGGGGATCGGCCACTAAGGTATCAAGGGAGAGGTGTATCGTGCACCAAGGAAGAGAGGGGCAACAAAGAGCTAAAGGGTTCCTAAGGAAGAGAAAGGCAAGGAATATATAGATGAGGATCAAAGGGGAACCAAGGCAAGGTGTCACCTTACCAAGGGACACTTGTCCACACATTTTACCACCTTGCAAAACACATGCACATTCCATGCCACTACTCAACCAAGGATCGGCCATATGTCCAAGCTAGGGTGACACAACCAAAGAAAGAAGGTTAACAAAGTCAAAGGCCGACACACCACCTCCCATGGCCGACACACCACCTTGGGCGATACAAAGTAAGGCCGACACAAGCATCCTTGCCTGATACAGGGTTCAACCAAGCAAGGCAAGGCCCAAATAAGGGAAAACAAGGCCCAAAAGAGCTCAACTAAGCCCAAGACAACTCAAGGCACGAGCCCAAACCTTCCTCTCAACCCTAGAGGAAGCAAAGAGAGAGAAATACATCTCTCAAGGTGACAAACTTGCTATCCAACCCTAACTTAGGTTATTTTGCAAGTAGCACCTCCAGCTCTCAACTAAGCACAAGCAAACCCTAATCACCACTAAAGATGATTAGCAAGCAACCAAGCACAAGGTTTAGGCAAAACAAATAGGGTAAGCCCAAAACGAAGGTCAGGGTCCTTACAATCACTTTACATCTTGGTATCATATACCTCAAAAGTGTTACAAGTTCATTTCATGATACCTTCAGGTGGAGACGTCCATCGCGTTCTTCTTCTTTTGTTCTTCCAGATAGAGACGACAATTCCTTTTCCAATGTCCTGGCTTTTGACAAAGGTGGCAATTGTCTCCCTTGGTCATGCCTCCCTTAACCTTGAGAGCTGAAGATGACTTGGGCTACTGGCTAGCATCAGAACCCTTCTTAGCTTTGCCCTTTCCCTTTCCCTTGGACCTTCATTTCTATCTGTTGATCAACATCATAGACTTAGGCTTGTCCTTCTTCATCTATGCCTCCGCTATCCTCAACATGCCCAACAACTCTATCAATGGCTTGTCAAAGTTTTTCATGATGTAGTTCATCACAAACTGACTGTAGGATTCTGGAAATGATTGTAGTATCACATAAGTATCCAACTCTTGGCTCAGGGGAAATCCCAGTCTCGTCAGGTTTTCCACATACCCAATCATCTTGAGCATGTGAGGACCAACTGGATCTCCTTCTGTCATGACGCACTTAAAGAGTGCCCTGGAGACATCATATCTCTCTTGTCGTGCTTGGTCTTGATACATGTTCTTGAGATGTTGAATCATCTCAATGATGTCCATGTTCTCATGTTGTCTCTGCAACTCGTGGTTCATAAAGCACAACATCAAGCACTTCACATCAATGGCATCTTTAGAATGCTTCTTAAAAGCAACCTTTTCTGCCTTTGGTGCGGTAGGAGCAGGTTCCTCTGTGGATGGCATATCCAGGACATAGAGCTTTTGCTCTTGAGTGAGAACAATTCTCAATGTCCTAAACTAGTCGTGGAAGTTAGTCCCATTCATCTTGTCCTTCTCAAGGACCGACCACAATGAGAAGTGATTGTTGTTTGTGACCATTTGTAATACAAAAGGAAATATATGCAATTTAGTCCAAAAGCTCATTTTTGACTTATTTGATTGATTTGAAAAAGTTTTACGATATAATTAGGACTTTAATTAATTATCGCTCCCACTATTTTTGTTCAAATTGATAGCCCTCACCATCAATTTGGAAGATTACAGTGTATAACCTTCTAGTGGGTCAAGATCCCAAAATCCTCTTAGTCATGGGCCAGCTAGGGATGTCACCCACAACTTAGATCTTCCAGGTAGGCAACTCTTGCCAATTGCATCATATGCAACTCTTGAAAGATGTCATGCGTAGCTCCTTGCCATGATCACCTCCATGCCTCAAGGTGCTAGATCCTATCTAGGTCACCTTGTTAAGACCGACCCAAAGCCAACACGATGAATATGCACCCTTCTAGGGAAGTCCCACATATCCATCCTTCACGCTTCCATGAGATAGACGGTGCACCACGCTAGGGCATGCCCACACTTGGTCGATCAAGCTTTTCACGTGTGTCGCATTTGGAAGGCATCTAAAACTTAATATTTATTGAGGGATTTGGTTTTATAGGTACATATACATATCCAATCACTACAATATATAATACGTATCATATACATGCTATATCCCACAGAAAACATGCAAAACGATAAAAAGTGATGATTATGGCCACCCTAATGTGATTCCTTGAGCCAAGAGGAATCACAATCATCTAGGTCCACATCACATGCAACCTGTACAAGATGAACTTTGTGCTTTGCCATTCTGGGTTTGATAAGCTCATCTCCATGATTGATCAGCTCGCCATTAGGCCGGTGGGTTGGGTGCCACCAGCCGATTCACTGGTGCCTCCAGCTGATCGGTTCAGTGGTCATCGTGCATCTCCTCAGGTCTCCACCAGCTTGTCTTTCTCGAGGAATCGACCGCCTTAGTCCACCAGCCGATCGTCTTACTCCTGAGATGATCGTCTCGATCCTCCATGTGTCCGCCGTTCTTTGACATAACAGGAAATAAACTAATCCTATTTACAATTGCATTGGGAAACCCCGAGTTACATTCGGGGGGAACAAAGGTAGGAAAGAATTCTTAAGTTATCTCGAGTTACATCAAGAATATGAGGTAGTGAATCGGTGAGCAGACCGAGATGCAAACAACAACAATCAACCACACACATATTTAGGGTTTATGGCCACAACCACGCTATAAACACCATAGAAACCATTTAAGGGCGACGTGTATTGAATGCATTTATATACCATATCATATGTGTATATATATAGGGATTTTGTGGATTTATATTGGACATGCATAAAGCCAATTAATTATTCATATCGTATGCAATAAATAAAGGGAAAAAAACCAAAAAATCGATAACATCGATTATCCTAAAGTATAGAACGTTGACGTGGCTCTGATACCACTGTTGGGTTTTAGGGGAGGCAGAGATGGCAGTGGAAACAAAAATGTTTATCCCCAAACCCAGAATCCAAAGAGATCTTGTCAACATCTATATAGTAGGAAGGATGGTTCGTATAGGCATACCTTGTCTTGAGGCTTGCTCGGCGATGTTACCTCACGGTGAGCACGGGCTTCACCTCCGGTCTGGGACGGTGTCTGTGTAGCTCCTGGTCACACCCGGACTGATGGATTGATGGTTGTCCTCCGAGCGGAAGAAATCTTCCGCCTCTATAGTAGTCCACACAGACCACCAGGAACTTCAGTCATCCTGTCCTATAGGACACTGGAAGGAGTCATCCCCTTATGTCGATGTACTAGTCACCGACGTGCTCTCCCACCACTAGTTGTCGTCCTACAATTGTCTTTCCCTCACTGTGCCTCCCTAGTCGGGGAGCACTTGCTTGGGCTCTCTCAGTTACCACAACCAGAGAGGACAACTTTGTAGATAAACTGATGTTTTGAGTTGTTTTATCTGAGAAGCCCCCAATACCCCTCTATATATAAGAGGGGTTAGGGTAAGGGTTCTCAGCCCTGAGCAATGCAGGACTAAAGTGGGAGTAGAAGGGTCTGAAATTTCCACGAATTTGATACACTGCGACAGATGAACCAATCATTTCACAAACGAACCGATCATTTGGGGACTGAACCGATCAGTTCATCTCATGAACCAGTCGTTTAGGGAGCTGAACCAACCAGTTCATTCATGAACCAGTCATTTCACTTCCCAAGGTAGTTCCCAATTAACTTTCCTCTTTCCATTTCCAATTAATCCAAAGATCAATTCTTGTCCAAATCGAATTGTACAAGTGAAATGAAAATATTTTCTCACCAACCTAACTTTCCCAAACTGGCTCATTTGGTCCAGCTAAACCGATCGGTTCAACACTTGAATCGGTCGTCTCACTTGACCCTGAGTCGATTGGTTCAATAGCTTGAACCAGTCAGTTGGCAGTCCATGTTGTGCAGAAATCAGTCAATGCAGTTCTCAATCAATCTGACACCCAAATCTGTTAGTCCAACACTTGAACTTTGTGGTTCCGAATCAAGTCAATTTATTGAATGTTTAATTGAACTACTAAACACATTTAGTAAACAATCTAAACATCATTCATGGATAAACTCCTCTTCCAATTTAAATCCTATGTGTGTGACCCTGCATGCCCATTTCACGTTGGCAGTGAAAGTCCATAACACTTATGACTTCACAAGCAAAGAGCGGTGCCTAGTCGCACATCGGTGCTACCCAAGTCAAAAAGAAAAGTTGGAGAACAACTTTCAATCCTACAATTCGTGATTGGTGTTACAATGAATGTATAATTCCTTTGTCACTGATATCTTGAATGAACTCAAGGCATGGAACAATCATCCTTTCAACGTTCATTCACTTCCTTGATCTCATAGCAGACTGGATGAGATATGTGTGACATCAATATCACATATTAATTCACATGTGCATGCACATGCCTTTCTCAGTCCTACTCATCAAGTGGCCATGGACATCAAACTCCCTCAGGAGGGACAAATCCCATATCTATCACTCACCCCTCTAAAGCCCCATGTGTCAAAGTCACCCAATCATCACCTTTATAACCATCTATATTTCAGGACTGTGTTTGATGATGTCAAAGTGTACCCAACGACATGTGTTGAGTGTAGTGATTTTAGGTCAAAGAATCACACTCACCGCCATCACTATGAGAGCTGACTGTGACTACCAAGTCATGGTTCCATGTGTCACTCTCACGGTGGGTCTGTCCGATACACTTGTTCTCTAACAAGTACCTATGTGCTTGGTTTGTTATCACTATATCATGACTAATGAGATTCTGTCATCAACCAACACACAATCTAGTCTTATGTGTCATTGTTGTCTATCAACCTTCTACAATGACATCCTACTAGGCATCCGTTCAAGTCACGTACTTAAAGGCATACATCATTGAGTACTGTCATTCTCTAGACATTCAATATGTTCTGTCATTATCTCATAACTGACTTAACCAGAATGAATCGGAAGCTTGCCTTTGATGTTTATCAAATCAATCTTAATGTATCCCACCAATCATCCCATGATTGGCTCTCAGGGCATACATACCAACAGAGAGTGCCACCTTGCCAACATGGCCTCTACTAGTGAAGAAATTTGTGAGGTAAGTGAGGTAAGCTTGCATGAGTTATCTAAGGAAGCTATTATTGATATGCTTATTTCTACATGTTCTTCTTTTTCTAAGTGTAATCTAAAAGAAAAAGGGTAGGAAAAATTATTGATGATTTGTATGCTAAACTTGAAATTCTTGAGCTTAATGAGAAAACTCATCTTGAGAGCATTGATAACTTACAAGGCCAATATCTTGATCTTGAGCTCCAATACAATGGAGTTGAGGTAGATAATGGTATCTATCTTAAGAACATTGAAACTCTTAAGGAAGATAACCAAAAGTGCCTAAAGGAGCTTGAAACTCTTAAAACTGAAAATGCTGAATTTAAGCTTCTTGTTGATGCTCGTAAGGATGAAAGAGATGTTTATCTTAAGGAAATTTGAGTGCTTAAATATGAAAATACTAGGTTTCTTGGTCAAGTTAATGATTTATCTTCTAGACCTATCTTGCCTAGTAATGATATTGCTTCTATTTCTCTTGAGAAGGATTCTTATTTGACTAAAGTCCTATGTCTAGAGGCTGACCTTATTCATGCTAGAGATGATATTGCTAGTTTGTCTTCTACTATCGTATCTCTTAGTGATGATAATCATAGACTAAGGGCCTCTCTATAGAAATTCCTCAAAGGGAAAAACTCCCTAAATGAAATCCTTGAGCATTATACTAGACAAAGTGGTACTAGTGGTTTGGGATTTGTAGGGGGAGCACCAAAAGGAAAGAGCAAATCCAAATCTAAGGAAAAGAGCAAGGAGACCTCTTTCTTTATTGGAGAGTCATCTAGAACTAAGAATCCTATAGTTTTTTCTTATTGCAAGTGTGATGATCATTACTCTACTTATTGTTCTTACAGGCCTAAGGGGACCAACCCAAAGATGAAATGGGTCCCCAAGCTAACTCTGGATCCCAAAGTTTAAGTTGGGAACTGACACTCTCCTTTCTTGCAGGAAAAAGGAAGATACATTGTTGATGGTGGCTGCACTAAGCATATGACAAGTGATATAAGCCATTTCAACAACTTCATCAAAAAGAAAGGAGGTTCAGTTACCTTTGGAGACAACAAGAAAGGTAAAGTTAAAGGTGAGGGTGATGTAGGTGAATCCTTGTGTATCAAGAATGTTCTTTTTGTGGATGGCCTATATCAAAATTTAATTAGTGTTAGTCAGTTATGTGATAATGGATACCTTGTGTTATTTATTTCCTTTGAATGCTTGTTCTAGATTCCCTCACCTATCAAGTTATATATAAGGGAACTAGAGTGGTAATATTTATGTTATTGTTCTTGAATCTATTAAGCCTGTTGTTGGTAGATGCCTAGTAGTCAATTCAAATGATATTTCACTTTGGCATCGTCGGCTTGGTCATGTAAATATGCATCAGTTGAAGAAGATGCGCAAAAAGGACTTGGTCAAGGGACTTCCCAAATTGGGTTTTGAAAAGGATGAGGAATGCCAACCTTGTACCCAAGGAAAGCAAACCAAGTCCTCCTTCAAATGCAAAGGACGACTTAGTACCAAGAGAGCTCTTGAACTTCTTCACATTGATCTATTTGGACCAATGAGAACTCAATCACTTCATGGCTCCAAGTATTGCCTTGTTATTGTTGATGATTTCTCTAGATATACTTGGACCTTCTTTCTTGTTTCTAAGAGTGATACACTTGATGTTTTCTTAAGCTTTTGTAAATGAGTTGAGAATGAAGCCTCTTGCCACATCGTTTCCATCAGTAGTGATCATGGGGGAGAATTTGAAAATGATATTTTTGAACATTTTTGTCAAGAATCTAGTTATGCACATAACTTTTCTTCACCTCGAACACCTAAAAAAATAGGTTTGTAGAGAGGAAGAATAGATCTTTACAGGAAATGGCTAGGACCATGCTTTTAGAGTATGACACTCCAAAGAAGTTTTGGGCCAAAGCAGTTAGTACCTCATGTTTTGTGTAAACTGGGTTTTTACACTTCCTTCTTTGAAGAAACCCCCCTATGAGCTATGGCGTGGTAGGAAGCCTTCTATCGAGTATTTTCATGTTTTTGGATGTCATTGTTTTGTGTTGAATATGAAAGATTCTCTCAACAAGTTTGATCCAAAATCTTACAAGGCTTTCTTTATTGGCTATAGCACTACTAGCAAGGCTTATAGAATGTTTAATGTTGATATTGATAAAGTAGAATAATATATAAATGTTAAGTTTATTGAGACTAACCCCTCTATTCCCAAAGATATTGTTCCAAATGATGATGTTGTAGGTGAAGTAATTCCTATTCTAAAAGATCTCAACATCACCCAAAAGGGAAAATAGGTGGTCACTCAAGAAGAAGAGAAAGATGAAGAGAAGAAGGATCCAACTCCCCTGTTTGCAAATAATCATCCAAAAGAGCTGATTTTAGGTGATCCATTTGAAAGAGTGAAGACACATGCTGCATTCAACAAAGAACAATCCAACAACGATCCACAACTTGAGCCAAATAACATGAAGGAAGCTCTTAGGGATGATGAGTGGATCCTAGCTATGCAAGAAGAGTTGGAGAAATTTGAAAAGAAAAAAGTATGCACCCTAGTGACAAAACCTAGTGGTAGAAAGATCATTGGCACCAAGTGGGTCTACTGCAACAAGCTTGATGAAAGCAGCAAAGTGGTAAGAAACAAAGAAAGGTTAGTGGCTCAAGGCTAGAATCAGTAGGAAGGTATAAATTTTGATGAAACATATGCACCTGTAGATAGACCTGAGTCCATTCGTATGTTACTTGACTTTGCTAGTTATAAAAACTTTCCTCTATATTAAATGGATGTTAAAAGTGCATTTTTTAATGGTACAATTGAGGAGGAAGTGTATGTTGCACAACCTCCTGGCTTTGAACATGATAGTTTACCTAACCATGTTTTTTTGTTGCAGAAAGCTCTCTATGGACTCAAACAAGCACCTCGAGCTTGGTATGAGAAATTAAAGAACTTTTTGATAGATCATGGGTATATCATGGGCAAAGTAGATTCTACCTTATTTCTAAAGCACACTTCTAACAATTTTCTTATCATTCAAATATATGTTGATGATATCATTTTTGGCAGAACCAACCTTGATCTTTGCAAAAAATTTAGTGATCTTATGCAGAGTGAATTTAAAATGAGTATGATGGGTGAGATCATGTTCTTCCTCGGATTTCAAATCAAGCAAACAAAATATGGGAACTTCATCAATCAAGGCAAGTATACAAGTGAGTTACTCAAACGCTTTGGGATGGAGAACACCAAGACAATGGACACACCCTTGTCAAATACTGCCAAACTTGATAAAGATGAATAAGGTGAGAAGGTAGATGAGAAGCTCTATAGAGGTATTACTGGAAGTTTACTCTACTTAACTACCTCTAGACCTAATATAATGTTTAGTGTTGGCTTGTGTGCTTACTTTCAATCAAATACTAAGAAATCACATCCTATAACTGTTAAGAGGATTCTAAGGTACTTAGTCAAAATTTCAAAATTTGATCTATGGTATCCCAAGTCAAGGGACTTTACTCTTACTGCTTATAGTGATGTGAATTACACAGGATGCCTGATTGATAGAAAGTGCACAAGTGGCACTTTCTTTCTCCTAGGACCATGCTTGGTTTCTTGGTTCTCTAAGAAATAGAGAGTGGCATTATCAACCACCGAGGTTGAATACATTGTATCCGGGAGTTGTTGTGCCCAAATCCTATGGATGAAGCAAATGCTCCAAGACTTTAACATTCATTTTGATGCTTCTCCTATCTATTGTGATAATATTAGTGCAATTAACTTGTCATATAATCCTATATTGCATAGTATATCTAAGCATATAGAGGTTCATCATCATTTTCTTCATGATCACATTGCCAAAAAAATATCTATATCACACATGTGGACATGGAAAATCAGTTGGAAGACATTTTCACTAAACCTCTAGCTAGAGAGCTATTTAACTTTATTAGATCTAAACTGCTCATAAATGCTTTGATGAATATGATATGTCTTCTAGATAGTTGTCATCTATCCTATATGCTTTGCCTATTTTTTGATCACCATTGCTTGCCAATATGCTAAAAATCAGTTTTTCGTGTTCTTTTGCCTTATTTTCCTCTTATTTTTGGGTATTTTTCACAAACACTTATTTTATCACTAAATAGTACCCAATGATTAGTGATATGTTCCTAAGTATGTTAAAAATGCATAATGGACTTGAAAAATAAATTTAATTGGCACTCTAATGACTAGTAATTAGAATTTCTAATTTTAGGTCAGATTGACCATCGGTCGAGATGCCAACTCGACCGATCAGTGGCCGAGAGTTTTTTTAAAGAGCCTATCGGTCGAGTTTTCGAGTCACAGAACTCGATTGATGGCCGGATTGGAGCAAACTTAAGATAGGTTCAACTGACTTTTTCTCCCTCTCAACTAGAGAAAAGTCGACCGATCCAACCTCTAGATCGCTCAAGCTTTCAACCCTTGCCCCGACCTTCCTCTACCTAGCCCTAGTTCAACCTATAACTACCTCCCTTGACCTTCTCCCTATCAACCCTAGGTCGATGCATGCATTTTGGTGGTGTTTCTTTATCTTTTACTCTCTCCTTCCTCTCCTTTTCATCTCCATGGCATCTAATAGGAGGAAGGGGCCCACCCCAACTAATGCACCTCCATCTTCATCCAACTCTCACTTGATTCCCTTTGATGACACTTTATCTATCTCAAATGAGGCTCTCAATAGGTACAGGGAGCTCCTTCCTAGGAACCCCTTCCCTTTGCGTGCCCTTTTTGATCCACGCCCATGGATACAAGAGGTCATAGATCAAGTACCAGAGTTTTTGTATAACCACCATCTCTCAACATTGGGTGTTATACATACGTGCTATAACAATTCCATCACAAGCACCAAAGCCGTTCACAAATTCTATGTAAATTTGTGTTGGAATTAAGAAACCCTTGTACCCCCACCTAATACTCAAGTAATCCTCACATCTATGATTGCCGAGAAGAAATTCAAAGTCTCTGAGGATACCATGAGCATCTTTTTTTCAGGTACTGAAGTGACTTACACCGACGTATGGACTATCCTGAGTATTTTGACCTATTTGAGCATGAGGCCTTCTACAAGTAGTGTGATATTACTCTCCCTAATATTCATAAGTTCTTGAAGAAGCCTCAATCCCTTATAGGAATAGTTGCACCCTTCCCTCCTATGTCTTAGACCTCAAGAGATGCATACTTGCCTTAGTTCTTAACTGCAATATTCATCCAAAGAAAAATAAGACTGAAATTGTAGAAAACACTGCGATAATTATGTACTTTCTATTGAACAACATAAGAGTCAAATGGGTGAGACATATTATCCATCATATGACCTACTTTGACTCAGGAAAGAACACCCATGCCACCCACCCACCCTACCCTGCCTTAATATGTGGTCTATTCCAGCTTACCACTGGTAAATCTCTTTTCCATGACCTGCACTACAAACCTGCCCCAGAAAGGAGTTTGCATCAATGATACCACACTTTAGAAGTCAATGCCTGTCCTATCCTCTACCACACATAGTGTCTCTACCTCTACCTCTACCCAACCACCTCCACCACATCAGCCTACCCGACCTGCCCGTGCCTCATTCCATGTATCCAATGTAACCCTTATGGGCTACATGATGCATCAATAGGAACATAGCCTTCAAGTTCAGGAGAACCTGCATTAGGACCTCTGTTCCATCATGTCCAACATGAACATGTCTTGTGCACACCCTTACCCTACCTACTAACCCTATCCAGGAGGTGACTATGCATCCTTTGCATATGATCACTTTTACCCTACCCCTCCACCTATATCTTCCATTGCTACACCCTTTACTGTTGGTGGATCTACCCCTGGTGTGCTGCCTCTAACAACTGGCCCCTTAGCCACTCTACTTGCTAGTCTTTGTAGTTATGCTCCTTCCTTCCCACATGCCAATAATCTCATGCTCTTGGCATGTCTTGGGATGAGCAGAATGCCCGTTGGCCCGGTAGAGGTTTCTGTTATCTTGATGATGAGGTGATGCCATACCAAGATGATGAGGAGGCTGTTGCCGACAAGGAGGCTGATGGTGATGCTTCAGATGATGGATCTGATGTATTTTCTAGTGCCTTCGGTGATGAAGGCGATGTTGTGCTCTCTGCTGCAGCTTCAGACAAAGATGATGACTACAAGCCAGACGCTTCTGATGTTGCTGATGATGATGTTGTGGACATAGATAGCTTAAGTGTTTAGTTGTTATAGTTTTTAATCTAGATGTTGATCATATATATCTTTCTAGTCTATTTTGTATTTTAAAACATCTGGGCACATTTTCTGAGTTGTACTATTTTATCATCTAGCTTTCATCAGTTTTGGCTTGTAGTTGTTTTTTTAGAACATGCTTTCTGGGTTGTAATCTTAATCCTTTGTACACTTACTCTTTGATTTACTATATCTCATGAGTTGGTGCCATGTTTACCATATTTTGATTATGAATTAGTTTGTTTGTTTCTCTCGTCTCTATTTGGTGTATGATTTGAGATTGTATGTTGTGGATGTATGTTTTGGTTGTGCTTGGAGAAGACCCATTTCTGTGCTCTTCTACCCCCCTTCCTTTTTGATAATGTGAAAAGGGGGAGAGAAGTTCAATGTTTTGAAGCTCAACCATATTTATTTTATTTCCCATGCGATCCTTTTCTTGTTCATTATATGCTTTATCATGTGAGTTGCTAAAGGACCATATTGCTTTTATTGCCCATGTGATGCTTTTCTACCCCCCTTCCTTTTTGATAATGTCAAAAGGGGGAGAATATTGACTTGAGAGTTCTACATTGTCCATATTTTGATAATGAATTAACCATTCCATTCCTATGTATCTAATATTTTTGTTCAAGATTGATTTCAGGCTTTAGATACATGAAAAAGGATCAAATTACACAAGACCTCGCTTGTTCAAGTTCAAGTCAAATGCAATGCAAGTGCGCATTTTGGGAAATCACTCCAAATGACCTTATATGATTTTTGTAATCACTTGTATTGATGATATGACTTGTAAATAAGATGAGGAAAAAACAGGGACACTCTATTCCAACATTTGATCACCATATGTCAATTTAGAAAATTTGTCACAGGCTTTTATCGGTCGAGTTGGAAATTCAACCGATCTAGAGATGAATTTTCTGAAGAGACCAATCGGTCGAGTTACACACTCACAGAACTTAACTGATCGACTCACTGAGAAAAACTAATTTTAGCTCACCAGTCGAGTTTCCCAGAACAAACTCGACTAATAGTTTGAAAACTGGCTTTGTCATTTAGTGGATTGGTCGAGTTACCTTTATTGAAACTCGACCGAATGTACTATATGGAAAATGTAGAAAAAGTGATTATAACCATTGGGGAGTTGTTTTGGGCGAGAATACATTCGTTGCAAATTGGAAAACAACTATATTTCACGCTTAAGTGATGCCACACTCAAAGGAATACCCCCAACTATAAATATGACCCCTTGGAGTTCATTCCAAGTTTTCTCATTCATGCTATTCCAAGTCCTTGCTATAGTTGAGTGTGTTGCAACTCCTTGAGCCCCTTTCTCTCTCTTATTTACACAACATTTCATGATTACGAGTGAGTTAGGCCATTTGTAAGAGAGCTACTCACTTGTGCTTGTAAAGCTCTCATTCCATTCCATCTTCCTAACCTCTTTCCTCAATTAAGCAAAGGTGAAACAAGATACTCCAAGTGAAGGTGGAGTTGTTGTTGTTCTTCTTCAAGGTTGAAGAACATGTGAAGATATTCTCTAGGTGAAGGAGAAGCTAAAGGCTGAAGATCCAAGAAAAGTGGCTAAATCCCTTAAAGGATGAAGACTTGTGCAAGAGTAGGCGAGTCCTTGGAAGAAGGCAGAAGACACTTGCAAAGTGGGTAAGTCCTTAGTAAGGTTGAAGACTCTTTGTTTTGATAGGTAATTCCTTTGGTGGTTCTTGTGTTGTAACTCTTATTAGTGAATATATAGAGGAAAGCACTTGCAAAGTCCTAGAGGTTGACTTCTCTAGGTAGTGGATTGACTCTCTCCTAATTTGGAGAGTGAAAACACTCTAAACAACCTTGTCCAAGTGCTTGTTTTATTTTCTCTCATCCTTGCTATGCTTCTTAGTTAGGACTTCAAATTGCACTTGAGCTATTGGTTTTGATTGATATAATTTGAAGGTCTAATCTATCTTGTGAGAATTTTTGAAGCTCTATTCACCACCCCTCTAGAGCCCTAGATTCAATATGGTGATGAATCTAATAGGTATTCATGTATGGATTCGACCAATGAGTTTGAAGACACCTTTTTAACTTTCAATTCTAAAAAGGCCTTAGGGCCTGATGGTTTTGATGCCTATTTTCCAAGATTGGTTGGCGGGTTGTCAAACTTGACTTTGTAAGAGATATTTTTCATTTCTTCAAGACAAAGAACAAGACATTTATTATTTTGATTCGTACGATAGTTTGTCTTGGGAAATTAAAAATTGGAGACCAATTTCTTTATGCAACACAAATTATAAAGTTAACTCAAAGTTTCTTGTAAGTCAACTTCAATTCATTCTCCATTGCCCCATTGATTTAAATTAAAAAACATTTGTTAAGGAGAAAATATCAGAGCCTCAATTTTTTTTTAAATGAGATAAATCATGATATTAATAGGATGTCTTCTCATCTGAAAATGTGCATTAAGCTTATGATTAGTCAATTGGGATGACATTTTTCTTATTTAGAAGCTCATTAACTTCCCAAAGTGTGGATTGTATAGTTGAAAGAAATCTTTCACTCCAAAAATTATCATATTATTACTAATGGATATCCTTCTTTTCATTTCAAATATGACATGGTGTTAGACAAGGGAATCCAAATCCCACATACTTCTTTGCCATTCTTATGCAGGTTTTCTAAAATTTAATAATATTTGAGGTTGCTAACAATAGAAATTCATCTCTAAGGTCCTTAAAAGATGTTGATGTCTCTCACATGATTGTTGTAGATGATCTAATGATCTTTTGAGATAATATTGAAAGTAATTTCATTCATCATAAAGCCTTTTGTCTACATTTGATGTGAGTATTGGTTGAAAGTCAATTACTCAAAGAGTTCCATCTTATTTAGCTATGATTCTAATAGTAAAGGTATTTGAGGATCTTCTATATTGAAGAAGGTCTATTACCCTAAAGATTTTTGGGATTTCCTTTTTTTATTGGTAAACCCTCAAAAAAATTTTGCACCCCTCTTATTCAAGAAATCAAAGCAAGTTTGGAAACATGAAAATTTAAAACCTCAACCATGGCTGGATGGAGTTAATTTATTCAACTATTTTAGCTACTATTTTTTTGTGGAAATCTTCTTTTCCTTTACCTTGTTCTGTTGTGAATGATATAGAATATGTGTAGGAATTTTATTTGGGGACAATCCAAAGGTAAAACAAAACGTCACTAGGTCAAATGGGAGGTAGTAACCATACCATAACAACAAGGGGGTAGATATTAGAGAAAGTAGAGATGTGAATGTCTCTAGTCTTTGTCAACATTTTGAAATTAACCATGAAAAAGGATAAATTAACCGTAAAATGGACACACAAAAAAATTACAAGAAGTCTTCTTTTTGTGTTAATCTGATATCTTAAAGTTTCTTTCCTTTTTTGTGGTGTTGGAGAAAAACTTGGGATCTTTTAGGATCATTTATTACCTGGTAAAAAGTTACTTATAGATGCTTAGGGAATTGAATTTCAACTAAAGTTTTTGTTCTTACTAGAGATTGGTATGTTCAATCTAACAGGAGCAATGAACCTCTCATTGACCTTCGTAGGTCCATTCCCATCCCTATAGGTTTGAAAGACAAAACTCTTTTCAAAGGAAATGCAAATATCTGTATCAAATAATCTTGGTTGGCTGTTAGAGTTTCTAATTTTGTAGATGCCTTTTTAGCTAGATCTGAAGTACAAAATCCATGAATATTACAATTGAACTTCTGGAAAATTGCTCACAATAGATTACCTACTTATGAATTTATTAGAAGATTTAGTATGAGATTACCTTCCATGTGCTTTATTTGTAGATCTAATTTGGATTACACCTTTGACATCTATTTTGAATGCAATTACACTTTGTCCATATGGAAACAAGCTCATGTCAACTCCTTATTGACGTGTCTTCTTCAAAAATGATTGTATTCATAAGTGGAATGGGAAAAACCACATGATGTTTCAACTTATCTATTATTTCATTTGGTGGAAAGAAATCATAGAGTTCATTCTAACTTTGTCTTATAGACATAATGAGCTTTGGTCCCTTTTCATGAGAGATCATTATTCTTTTATGAGTTAATATTTCCTTTTTTTAGCTTTGATTTGACTCATTTTTTATAGTTTTGTTCTTTTTAAGAAAGTATATTTCTAGTTTTAGTCAGACAACAAAATATAAACACTAACTTTTTCTTCTTTCATTTCTTTTAAACAAAAAAAACAGCCAGAGAGCATTTTGCACACACACACACTCTTGCAGACACACAAATATATATATATATATATATATATATATATATATATATATATATATATATATATACATAAAGTATGTTCAAAAAATGACAACTGCACATTTCATTAGTTTTCGATATACTATAAAATAGAGGCTGCAAAATTTTAAAAGGTTGTCTTATTGACAACGCTTTCTCCTATCACCTCTTTTTTCTTTATTGACCTTAGTTTATCTTTTGAATCTAACCCACTAAATTATCGCCTTTTCCTTTGTCTCTCATTTTAGTACAAACTCCTTTTGAATGTCAATTACTCTCTCCCTTTTAATCACACCCATTATCACATTGTATAATTTATGTTTTTCATTCTATGTGTAAATCTTCTTCTCAATTCAAAACCACATTCTGTCTCATCTAAACCAATCAAAATCAAATGAAGTTTCCATGATTGACCTTTCAATCATATAAATTCTATCATTATAAACAAAGTCACATTAATCACTTCTTTTAAAAACACACCCCATTCTAACACTCCTTTAACTCCCCATATTTTATTTAAGACTTATCTAATTATATATATATATATATATATATATATATATGATACTATAAAATAGAATGTTGTTCAATAAAATCACAACCACCTAATTTCGTACCTATTAAAAGTTATAACCACTGAAAAAATTGCATTTCACATTTCTCCCTTCTCTCACATTGAAGCACACTCTACTTTTGAATCTCAATAATGATCTTCCTTTTAGTACATCCTATTAACTTGTGCTTTCTCCTCTATTTGTCACACTATTTTTCAATTTGGAATCAAATTGACTCTACATATATCTCTTTCCCTAACTAGTCAGAATTTAATGAAATTTCAATCACTAACCTTCTAAACCAATAATAATCTCTTTGTAATTAAAATCTCACTAATTATCTTCTTTTGAAAACACCACACTATTAGAACACTCCTCTAAACCCTCTCCATTTTCTGAATATATATATATATATATATATATATATATATATATATATATATATATATAGTCAGGCTAGAATGCAATCGAGTGTACATATCACACTGTACACCCCAATGATGTTTGCCTATCTAGACCATGTTTTTTCAAAATCTAATCCATTGATCTTCATGGTTACAATAATAATAGCCCGCATGCAAAATTTGAGTTCATTTGGATGAGTGTAAGTCACTAATCTAAGGACAGCAAAATCGACACACAAAACTAATTTAAAATGCATGATTTTTGCCTCCTTTAGATGTGCGACCTATAAGTGTCCAAATGAGCTAAAATTTATTTTATAGAATGTTCTTAAGATATTTAAAAAGATCAACGGTTTAAATTTTTCAAAAAGTTATTGCATCTTTAAAAATGACTGAGGTGTACGGTGCCTCCAGTACATTCGAGTATACACTAGCATGACTCTCTCTCTCTCTATATATATATATATATATATATATACTATAAAATAAAGAGTTTATGATGCATATCATACTTGAGATATTTACTCTCTCATAAAATGTCCAAACAATGATAAATTTGCATTCCAAAATTTTATGACCCCCTTCTCCCTCTCTTCCCCTTTTTAACATATTGTTGTTTTCTGTTGTGTTTAATTTCTTCATCTAATGAAATGTTACATGTAGTTAGGAAGTTGAGAAAATATCACTACATCTCTTAAATTAATACCCCATCATCACCATATCTCTTAATTTGTACCCCATAAACCCCTGTCTTTCTCAATTGGTACCCAACAAACCACCCTGACTCCATATTTTTCTATATATTCATTTAGAGCCCTATTAGCACAATCTCCCTCTCTTTTTGTTTGTTTTACCAAAAAAACCCCAAAAATGATCACCCAACTCTCTACATATCAATCTTTCTTGATTTAAAATATCTACATAACTTCTTCTTGCTTTCATCCATCTCCATTAAATAATCTCCACATCCCCAAATAGTCACCCTTCACTTATCAATTTCTCTAATAACAATGTTCACTTTCCGTTTCTCTATTTTCTCTCCTCACACTTGTTTTCTAAAATGTGGTTGTTATTTTATATTAAAAAAATATCAAGATGATGCTGATTCAATAGTCACATAAAATATAATAGAAGGATAAAAAATAAATCTTAGAGTTGCCACCATTTTTATTCATAAAATAAGGAAAATGGGAATATGCATCAAACCAGTGGGAAAACATAAGAAAATTAGAATTTGACTCTGCATGAGGGTGGATAACAAAAAAGTAGAAAAGGAACCAAATACCAAGTTCAACAATCTTGTTAAGAGTGGGTAATGTTTAAGCATCCCACATCACCCAATACTCAGTATTGACCCTTTTCATGTTCTCGAATAAGAAATGAGAATTTCATGTTAAGTTTTTTGGTAGCTAAACTCCTTTTACTATTTTTGTATTTTTTGTGAATAATGAAAAGGAAAGTAAAAGAAGGGGACGCGAAGGGTATATACACCATATATTTCTTTCTCTCTATTCAGTCCTATACAAAAGAATCACAGAAAGGGAAAAAGGAATCCCTTGCAAGGAAACCAAGCGAGAAAAGTAAGGAAAATATAATTCCTCAAATCCAAGATAATAGCTTCAAAAAATTAGGGGAGCACAACATCGTGGAAAACCAAAGCTCTCACGATAAACACTGACTATTAGGAAAACAATACTTCAAACTATAGGCCAAATAACATCATAGGGAAATAGAGAGAAGTAACATAGTAGGATGCAAGACTTCACAGAAAAAATGAGCATGACAAATAGAATAGAGAAGCATGAACAAATGAAGTGAATATCATCTTCAATAGTTTTCCATAGTTTTGCTTGATTTGTAGACATGTTACTACGTACTCTTGAGTTCCTCTCCTTCCAAATGTGATAGGTAATTTCATGTTAGTTTAAAGAAAACAAAGAGATAAATTGATTTTTTTATTACATATCTTTGAGTTTGGAGATAGTCTTGGCTTTCCTGTGATGGCCCTAAGATCCTTACTTTTAGATAATAGGATCCTCAACATTGGCATAGATCCATCATGGGTGGTTGGGACCAAAGTGTGAGAAAAGAGAGGATCTCATAAAGAGGTGGTTTGATATGGGTAAGATTCAATCTATTTTGATTAATTAAATCAAGAAGGGTGTTGAATTAAATGTAGAATCTGTAACCATGAAAGATCAGAGAAAATCTCTCGATTTCAACGAATATTAAATTATTGTCTCTGTGTGTGCAATTAGATATTGAGTGATTTAGGTCAATGATAAGACCTGATAGGTTAGGCCAAATATATGGCTAGGATCACAACCCTAAAGATGAAAAAAATGTGAAAAGTTTCATGTACAAAATAGTCATGCATTTGATCTATGGCTTGCCAGCTCAAGATAGGGATTGTGATATGATACATTTTAAGGTCATATATAGGACCCAAATACATGTAGCTATCTAACATAGGATTTTGTAATGAAGAACAAAAGCTATTCCTTATTGAATTTAGGCACTGGACACTTATCCAGTGATAAGTTTGCCTATAGACAATACATGTTTTTTAGGTTTCTCCTTACGACACTCTTGTTCTTAGATATATCTCATTCTTCATGGGTGTTTTCATAGGAGAAGTGCTAAAGAAAGATAATATTAGATACTAAACAATGATCCATAAATAAAACTATCATCCATGACATGTGCATGTACTTTTTAATGATAGTCCCCTAGAGTTTTAGTAAGCCGTTGAAGAGTTCTAGGTTGAGTTTGGACTTCAAACGTGTTTCCCACACTTCTCTAGTTATCCTTATTATGTCAAACTTCTCTTGAACTACATCCCCACTGGGGAAAAGTGGGTTGGATCATTTTTAAAGAGACATTGACTCTTTTTCCAATTGATTAGCTATCAAGAGAAACTAAAAAATGTAGGCCCCTTATAAGGTCTTAGGATATACCAATAGATACAAAGGTGAAAGAATGTGTGATCGTCTGAAAGTTACTACCATATGTAGGAATTGAAAGGTGCAACACCTTTTTAGGACAAGGTTGGTACACATGAACAAAGTGAGTTGCTTACACTGGGCAGGGCTTAAATATAGTATTGAAAAGAGGCTTTCCTACTTAGGATATGGATTCTGGATAGGGAATAAATGGGTGGTCTACTTGGGGTATGGATTTAAAAACAAAAAAATGGATGAGGTGTATTCTCAAGATAGGGCTTTAAATATGAAATGAAAAATAAGTTTCCTACTCATGGTACAAATTCAAAGTAAAGATGCCTATCCGTGATAGATATTTTAAAGTCTGGTGCCTTCTTAGGGAAGGTCTTGGAAAGAGATGCCTGCCCAGGGTGGGGCTTGAAGCATAATGTCTATTCAAGATAGGTCTTGGCAACAAGATGAATATCCATGATAGATATTCAGAAACTTGAGGTGCATACCAAGGTTAGGTATTATGATGGTGAGTGTCTATGTAAGAAAGGCCCTTGTAGATTATTTCTATAGTACACATGGCTTTGATCAAGGTTCCTATCTATTTATAGGGATTTTTCAAGAATTTTCTAATCGAATGCATGGGTTTTCTAAGTGTGCCTAACTAAATGCGAGGCTTGTGTTGAAGGATATTCCTATCATGATATGGCTTGAATGCGGTAGCTTATTAAGGATAGGACTTGGTTTATGAAGAATGCCTATTCACGATAGATCTTGCCAATTTGTCAGTGTCAATTGAGGTATACCTATTTAAGTATAAGGCATCAGTTCAAGTGCCTACCTAAACATAGGGCTTTTGACCAGGATGGATGCATATTCAGGATAGGACTCAAAAGTCAGAGCCTACTTTAGTGTAGGGCGTTAGATATTGTACCTACCAAAATTTAGGATTTCAGCTCGAGTGCTTACATGGACACATGGTTTTGAACATGGTCCCTATATGAGTTTATGGATTTATGAAAGAAGAGAATGCCTATAAATGTAGGGCTTATAAAAGTGGTTCCTACCTAAATGTAGGTATTTTTTCAAAGGATGTGCATGCATTTCTATAGGGATTATGTTTTGGGGTTCCTACCTAGTGTAGGCCTTTAATTGAGGTGCATGGTTGAACATAAGACCCTTGGGACAAATCCCTACATGAGAATATGGATTTCAAAAAAGGTGCCTACCTTAGAGTACAGTTTAAATTGGAGGAAATGCATATATGGGAAGGTTCTACTAGATGTAAGTCTTTGAAAGGGATGTCTACTTGATTCTATGGCTTTGTTAGAGAAATACCTACATGAAAATAAGCATTTATTAGAACCTATATACAATATGGATTGAAGTGACATCTACCTAAATGTAGGGATTTTAACTGAGGAGTTTCCTACTTACGGGAGGGATTTTGTTATAAATTGTTTTTTCACATGTATTTATATAGTTGAAATGCAATTATTTGAGTAAAAAATATGTATTGGAAACTTGGTGTGCTTTGTTTTAAAAGTATGATTTTCTATTGCACATTTCCTTTTGCTATGGATTTCATGGTTCTACTGATTGTATTAATCTAGTCATGGATATAAGGGAAAAGGAAGAAAGAAAAATCCAATATTAAGAGAAATACAAAAGATAATGGATAATAAAAAGTGTACCTTTGGGAGTAGATAATATTCTCTAGAAAAGTGGTGTTGAAGGCGATTAAAGGATATGGAAAAATAGAAAGAGAAAATAATTGATATGCCTTAAATATATGAAATAAGAAGAAGACTTGGATACTAAGCAAAGTGTCTTTTATTATTTACTTTTGGTCTCAAACCTTTCCAAAAATTAGATAAAGTCATTAAAGACTTTCCCTTAAAATTTGGGATAGAAAGGATTACAGGTGTGAGAGATATGGATTTTGCAATAATCCATAAAGTGAGAGAATTATGGAAAATGTACATCAAATATCGCCTTTTCCTTTTCATATTTGTTGTATACCCGAACTTAATGTTTTATTCTTATAAGTTATTGATCGTTGATCCCAGATCCTATGATGATGGAGTCATCATCTACCTCCGTTAGATATGGAAATAGGAAGAGTAATACTAGGAATTTGATTCACACCTCTCTCTCCCTCTGATCAATGAGAGTTCTTAGAAATCATCCCATTGAATGCGGGAAATATTTATGAACCCAACCTTCATGGGTTTGATCCCCTTTGCAAGACTATACTCTTTTTCCCCAAGCCTCTACCCCTTTGTCTGCCAACCCAAGATGCAAAAGCCTATACAAAGCATAGGTGCCGTCCCAACAAGACTACCATCTCCTCCTCAAGGCTCTGGGTGACTCAAAGATCGCTCCCCCATTCAATTTCAACTCTCATTCTTGCTCTTCTCGTCCCCTCATTACTCTGTGTGACTAGGAGGTCATCTTCTTGGTTTCCCCTGCTCTGACCATCTCGAAGAAATTACCAAGTATCAGCAAGTACGACAAGCAACAACAGAGAGTTTTATAAAATTAACCAGTGCTCAGGGGTTCAATTCCTCAGAGTCAATAGCTTCATTGACTTCCACCCAGGGTTGAATACAACCATGGTGTAAGAGACTCCTTTTCCCTCACCTCCTCTTATATTAAGGTAAGGACATATTGGTCCATTCCCCTCTATTTTCATCCTAGCTAATACGATCCAGACATGCACGCCCAACATAGGTGGCGTGACCCCATTGGTCAGCCCAACCTAGTTGGTAAGGCTAGGATTGGGGCGATTTCCTAAGTGGCAGCCTGTGCTTGGTCAATATATATTAAACTTACAAAAATCATAGTAATGTATAGAAAGGTTTGATAATGGCATATAATATATGAATCTTGCTAAGAAAAATGTGAGAAATTAAGTAGAAATATAATCAAGACCTAGTTATATCTCTAATTTTAATAGTGCCCAAGGTTTCTATATTTAATGTGTTTAATACATAAAAACCCTAATTTCTAGGTTTTAATGATTTAATATGTTTGATTGATGTTAATAATAAAAGATTGATCTTTCTGGATAAAAAGGATAAATTGGATCTAATTTGAGATATATAATCTTAAATTGAAAAAATTAGGAGTTCCTTGAGTTAAAAATGCATATGATGATAACGTTACGACTTGTAAACCAAAAAGGCATGAAAAGGGATAATTAGGGTTTGGGAAGCCAAAACCTTAACGAAACCCTAAGTTGACCCCAAAACCCTAACTTAGAACCTAAGTCAGTCTTAATGATATATTTTAGACAAAATAATAATACATTGGTATTATGTTTTATTTCCATGATAGTTACTTAATTGGTTGTTTGTTGCCTTTGGCTGGGACATCAAGTCATTTCTAAGAAAGGTATGTGGTTACACATATGACTACATATGACTACTCACCTTACCTGACTTTCGTGATTGATAATTGTTCGTTGTTTATTTGATTCATGCAATCTATAAAATCACTACGGATATCACATTATATAAGTAACTTTCTTAACTATCTCTTATGGATGTAAGTGATACATGTGGGATGATATGGTGATGAATGATCTAGCCAGGATAGGAAGATTACCTCAAGCAAAGTCCTATGTATGGAATGTCACTATGGTGATCGGTGATCTGGTCCAGAAAAGAAGATCACCTCAAGAAAAAGACCTATGTATGGAATATCTCCATGGTGACTGGTGATTGGGACAAGGCCTTTGTATTATGTGTCCACTATAGGAACTAAACCCTAGAGAGAGGGTTCCCCACATGAATAATCCAAGGAGGGAGTGCCCCATAGATATTAAGTTGAGAAGTTAGAAAGAAAATGCATGTTTGCTTTTGTAATCATATTTGTTGCTATGGATGACTATATTGTTACACCTACATGTAAATAATTTCTTCCCCCCACTTACCAGTATAACTTGTTGTACTAGACATGTTTTTATTTCACTGTGTTTTAGGTTAAACTACTAGAAATCTACAAGAATGATGAAAAGAAACATTCACAATAGAAGGCACCAAAAGAAAAAGATATAAAGTAGTTCTGGAGGATTTAGATAGCTAGATTTTATTTCAAGTTGTAAACATTTGATATTCCATATCATCTAACTCCCTTATGGAAGAGTTTATCTTTCATCTTGTTACCAAACTCTTTTCATTTTAATGGAAATTTTATAATTGTTTCTGGTTATTTGATAAACCTCGATCATGTAAATATGGTAATGGACCTTCTCCACTTGGTCCTCCTTAATAGGGGATAATAGGGGGAGGGGGTAGTTGCGGATTTTGTAAGATAGGGATTTTGTAAGATACTATTCAAGATAGGGATTTAGCATAGCTGAATTGAGGTCAGGTTTGATCATGAGATTTTGAATTCTAGTAGTATGGACCACAATCCAAGATTCAGGGTCTAGATGACAAATGGTGTAAGGACCCTGACCTTCGTTTTGGGATTACCCTATTTGTTTTTCCTAAACCTCGTGCTTGGTTGCTTGCTAATCATCTTTAGTGGTGATTAGGGTTTGCTTGTTCTTAGTTGAGAGATGGAGGTGCTACTTGCAAAATAACCTAAGTTAGGGTTGGAGAGCAAGTTTGTCACCTTGAGAGATGTCTTTCTCTCTCTTTTCTTCCTCTAGGGTTGAGAGGAAGGTTTGGGCTAGTGCCTTGAGTTGTCTTGGGCTTGGTTGAGCTCTTTTGGGCCTTGTTTGCCCTTGTTTGGGCCTTGCCTTGCTTGGTTGAACCCTGTATCGGGCAAGATAGCTTGTGTCAGCCTTGCTTTGTGTCGCCCAAGGTGGTGTGTCGGCCATGGGAGGTGGTGTGGCGGCCTTTGACTTTCTTGACCTTCTTGCTTTGGTTGTGTCACCCTAGCTTGGACATGTGGCCGATCCTTGGTTGAGTAGTAGCATGGCATGTGCATGTGTTTTGCAAGGTGGTAAAACATGTGGACAAGTGTCCCTTGGTAAGGTGACACCTTGCCTTGGTTCCCCTTTGATCCTCATCTATATATGCCTTGCCTTTCTCTTCCTTAGGAACCCTTTTAGCTCTTTGTTGCCCCTCTCTTCCTTAGTGCACGATACACCTCTCCCTTTCTACCTTGGTGGCTGATCCCCTTGGAGGAGCTAAGGTTGGTGGTCGATCTCTTTGAAGGAGCTTTCTTATTCTTCTTCTTCTAGCTTGGTGGCCGAACCCTAGGTGGACCTTGTTCCCTTGGTCAAAAGTGGTGTACTTGGAGCAAGGAGCTTGAAGCTTGGAGCTTTGGAGCTTGAGGAGTTTGCTTAAGGCAGGTTACATAACTTCTAACCCTAGCTATACTACCTTCTCTATGTTCCATGATTCATATATGTTGATGATCGGCCATTGCATGTTATGTTTCTTGCTCTAGTATATGTTGTTGATCTATGGGTATAGTGAGCATGATGTTGTCGATGGTTTATATGTCTTGGATTTAGTTGGCTGAACCATATTTTGGGGTTTCCTTGTTGAGCAATACCCCTTTTCTCTCCTTGGTCTAGAGAAGTGAGTTTGAGCTCTAGTGATGTAGGCAATACCCCTCTCTCGTTTAAGTTGAGAGGTGAGCTTATATCCTAGTTGCTTGGGCAACACCATCCTCTCACCATGGATTTGAGAGGTGAGCTTTCGAATAGATGATGACCTATGTTGAGGTGGATCCTTGTGGTTGCCCGATTTGTGATAGAGGTTGTGTAAAACTCCTCTCTCTTGGTTGTTGAGAGGCGAGCCGATCTCCTTGATCAATTAGGGTTTAGTTCCCTTGTGCTTGAGGTTGAAGATGACCTTGTGGGGTTGTGCCTTGCACGACATGACCTTGGAGTAGTGTTGCCCGATAGTTTAGTCTTGAGATGTACCCTTGGCCGATGTGCCTAGTTGGAGTTTGGTTGGTGGCCGATACCCATGTGTGCTTGGGAAATATGCTTTTTTGAGTGCCCTGCACGATACACCTAGTTTAGGTAGTTGGCTTGGTGCCCGATGTGCCTTGGACGTTATAGAGCTCAGTGGGCTATCCTTGTGTTGGGCAACATGGTTTGGTGGTGGTGATGCCCGATATGGTGGTTGTTGGCTAAATCGGACAATAGTATAATCCCTTTATTTCGACGATGACAAACATTTCATTCTTATGGATCTAACGTGCTACTTGAGTGTTGTAGGAATTAGGTGGATGACAAACTACTTGGAAGACCTATATGCTCAAATTGCTTTAATTCATGATTGTAATCAAATGTAAAAACTTGTACAAGTATATAATGTACAAGTACTTAGATATCATGTAAATCAAGCGTTTAGATCTTCCCTAGTCAATCACAACACTTAGATAGGTCATCCCCTACAATAGTGTCACAATTTCACACTCATACATACACTAAGTACTTAGTTTAAAACATTGAAACAAGGTTAATCTCGGTTGACACAATTCTTTATCGAGACACTCTCAGTCGACAAACTCTTCGACCAAGAAAGACCCAGGTATCCGTTAGACATAGAAGACAAGTTAGTTAGGAGTTGGGTCAGAACGTTATACACACTTGATCCAGATAGTCCCTCGGTTGACAAGTCCTCGACCAAGAAGGACTCTCGGTTGACAAATCTTTGACTACGAGTGTCTCTGTCTGCAATTTTCAGGATTAATTAACTAGTCGTTGTTAAAGCAACTAATGGTTACCTAACAGCTAGTTAAGCACTAAGAACCCCTAGAAAGTGTCTAGAATGTCCTTAAGCATCTTATAGGCCATTACTATAAATAGGACAAGTCATAGGACACTAAGAATACACTTGTGCTACACTTGAGATTCATACTTGCAATTGGCAATTCATTCTTGTGAGCAATTGAGCAATTCTAACATTGGCTATACATTCCCATTTCTCTAAATTCGTGTCCTATAGGCTAGCATCTCCTACCCACTACACCTACACTTCCAAACACATTGGCTAGGAGATCAAAATGCTTGATATAGGAAATCAAGCCTTGTGCTACAACGGTATTGTAATTTCTATTCTTCCTTCTTGTTCCTTTATATTGTTTGTATTCTCCTTGATACTCCTAGGGTTGGAGGCTGTGGATTGGAGAAGGTTCTTCTCGGTGGAGAAGGTGGACTTTGGACTACTTCAAGAAGGTTTTCTCAACGGGAAGCTACTTCAAGAGGAAGGCTATTCAAGGGGAGCTTGAGGTTACTTCAAGGAAGGCTGCTTCGAGGTTGGTGAGACTACTTCTAGGTGAAGGCTGTCCGAAGGGTTTGGTGAAAGTATTGTAATTTTATGTAACATCCTTGTGAGGTAATAAAATTAAATACTTTCAAAATCCCAGTTGGGTAAGCAACCGGGTAGTGGATTGACTGCCTTAGTATTTTCTAAGGTTGGAACCACTCTAAATCCTTGTCCCCTTATCCAATACTTTTGTGGTTGCTTGCTTTGGTTAAATTATTATTAAAATATCATAAAACCCTATTCACCCCCCCTCTAGTGGTTTTTCAATTGGTATCAGAGCAGGGCTTCAAGGAACTCTAACAAAGTCTTGAAGAATGGGTGATGGGGTACTCAACAACCTCAACTTGGAAGGAACACTCGTGGCTAGACCTCCAGCTTTTGATGGCACTAACTACACCTACTGGAAGAGGAGGATGCAATTTTACTTCCAAGGAATTAGCTGGGAGTTATGGAGAATGGTGTCAACTCCATATGAACTTCCTCAAACAGAGTATGCAAATTGGGATGCTAATACGGTAAAGTCCGCCCAAATGAATGCAAAAGCCGTAAGTATACTATATTGTTCAATTTCCGTTGGTGAGTTTAATAGAATATCAAATTGTGAAACGGCATATGAGATATGGCATAGAATTTCTATAACATATGAAGGAACTGTTCAAGTTAAGAATTCTAAAATCGGAATGCTAAAACAGAAATTTGAACAATTTCGTATGGATCAAAATGAATCTATTAGTGAAATGTATGCAAAATTTTCTTCTATTGTAAATGGTTTGAATGCTTTAGGCAAAGTGATTAGTGAGGAAGACCAAGTGTCAAAGATTCTTAGATCTCTTCCTCCCAAGTACAAGCCCAAAGTAACTGCCATTGAAGAAGCAAATGATCTCACCCGGCTAAGGATGGAACAACTTATTGGCAACCTAGAAGCACACGAGGCAACTTTAGAAGAGGAAGAAAGACGAGAACGTGAACTTCAACAAGGGAAAAAGAAGGAAATTGCATTCAAAGCATCAACCAAGATTAGTCATGACACAAGTGAAGATGATAGTGAAGAAGAAACTCTCATTGTAAACGGTAAGCAATATAAAAGTTTTAAAACTAACAAAACTTCTAGTGTTTCTTCTTCTAGGTGCTTTGAATGTGGCAAAAAGGGACACATGAAAGGTGATTGTCCAAAACTCAAGAAAGGGAAGAAATCATCTCAAAAAAAGAAAGAAAGAGCATATAAAGCTGCATGGGATGATTCAAGTGATGATAGTGATGATGGAAAAGAAGAAGTAGAATGTCTTATTGCTACAACAAATGAAGAAGAAGATGAAGAGGTAAGTCTTTTTGATCTGCCAAAAGAAGATCTAATTGCTAGTCTTCAAGATACACATGAGAAATATATTGAGTGCAAGAAGAAATTTAAGAAATCAAATAAAGTAAATGACGAGTTAAATGCTAAACTTCTTGCTCTCACGTCTCAAAATGAAAATCTCAAAAAGGATATTGAAGATTATGATATTAAGCTGAAATCTATAGAAGCAAATTGTAATCTTCTTTCCCTCGAAAAGTTAAACTTGCAAACTCAAGTAAATGATCTTAAAAAACAACCTGTTTTGTGTACACATCTAGATTATGATATTATTGTGAAAGAAAGAGATTCTTTGTTATCTAATCTAGATCAAGTAAAATTAGATATAAAAAATAAAATGGATGAGATTATGAAGTTACAACAAAAAGTGAGTAGCTTGAGTAACAATACCATTCTTGATAATATCTTAAATGATTCTAATCGTCAAATTGGAAGGAGAGGACTAGGTTATAAGACTAAGGGAAAATCTTATCAAAAACCTAGTTGGAGAAGGACACAAGAGCTAAAGAATCAATCCATGAATGTACCCAAGAACAACTCAACTCCTAGAAAGAGAAATGAGATTGACTCTATTAGTTGTCATTATTGTTTGCATCTTGGACACTACTCTTTTTCATGCCCATACAAGAAAAGGAATAATGATCTAGCTTGGGTTCCTAAAACTTAGAAGTTTGAATTTGACTAGTTGAGATTTGACCTAAACTGATTCTTGATATACAAATGTCATATCTCAACACAATCGAGCTTTAACATTCATATTCTTGTTTTTACTTGGAAACAATTACTGAAAATAGCTCTGAAACAGTACAGAAACATTCTCAGTCGAGAAACTATTCGATCGAGAACATTGTCGGTCGAAAAATAGTCGACTGAGCCGGTTACTGCTTTCAAGTTTGCAATAAATCTGTTGAACCTGTTTTCCATTAATCTAGTTTGCTATCAATTTGTTATTAATGATTGATTTAATATGCAAATCAAGAATAAATCTTGGATACCATCTTTGAAACAAGACATATTGATCTTTTTGCGTCAATTAAGTTATAACATTATGAATATGAAATTCTTAAACATATTGCAAAAGTGTTATATGAAGACTGATTTTGAACAAGCCTTATTCATTGATTGAAAAAGTTTATTAAGCATGATTATTTACATTGTTTGTCTTAAAATTAAAAACTTATAAACCTGAATGAAATTATTTTGGTTTATTCTCTACATGGTTTGGCTTAAAACTGAAAATATGAACCATGATTAGTTTAATAAAGGAAATTACTGTTTTATCATAATCCACATGTTTTTTCCTAAGTATTCATTGGTCTATCTATATAGGAACCATGTATATTGAATTCAAATTTAAAATAAATCATTGAATTTATATGATTTTATCTTGATCATTGCATTGTGGATATGCTTCTACTGTTCTATCATAATCATGATCATTGTATTATATGCTTCTATCATGATCATTATGTTTTGTTGGTTTGTCTAACATAATCTTTGTTCCATATATACAAACCATGAATGAATATTGTTTTTGATCATTGTGATTCAGCTCATGAAGATGCCATTTTGCATAAACAGTAAAACTTCATGGCACAAATGCATTTTAAATTGAAAATATGCAGAAATTATACTTCACATATAAATGTTCAAATTGGAAATTTGCAGAAATTTCCTCTTGGTTGAAATCAAGTTTGACCAAGGGGCGCTATGGTCGAAGTCAAGGTCGACCTAAAATAAGCTTGACAAAATGCTTATTTGTACATCATTCTACTGCACTTAATCTTAGTATCTTGATTCAAAATATGTTTATCATATTGAAAACATAATTTTAGTGCATAAATCTCATAAAAGGTCAACTCATTTTGATCTAATATTGATTGTGACCTTAGAATCCTTAAAATATCTTGACTATAAGATTAAGGGGGAGCTCACACAAACTATCTTGATTATAAGATTAAGAAGCTTACTAAACTTTGTAAACATCATTTGAAGCTTGTTATGACCTTAGTATCCTTAAAAGTAGTTTTGGTTATGAAAATAAAGAAATCTACAATATTCATGAATATCACATATAGTTTGTTATTAATGGAATTCTCTAAACAAATCAGGGCTTAACATCATGTGCATTTGGTTAGAGATACTTTTCATGCACTCTACTAAAATCTTAAAGGATTCTCATATCATTTTCAGGGCTTAACATCCCTTGCAAAATGGATGAGAAATCAATATGTATTCATCAAGAGCTTAAGGGAATCTCATTTCATT
Source organism: Alisma plantago-aquatica (assembly GCA_963693085.1). Taxonomy (NCBI): domain Eukaryota; kingdom Viridiplantae; phylum Streptophyta; class Magnoliopsida; order Alismatales; family Alismataceae; genus Alisma; species Alisma plantago-aquatica. The sequence goes on along the minus strand of OY856411.1, from coordinate 1,190,315,144 downwards.
TTCAGGGCTTAACATCCCTCATAAAATGAATGAGAAATCAATACACATCTGCCATGAACTTAAGATGAACTCATATCATTTCAAGGCTTAACATCCTTTGCAAATGATTGAGAAATAAATTGTGGCTAAATTTAACAAATAATTGCTTTGCATTAATCCCTTGATTTTACATTGAATATCTCTTTAAGGGGGAGCATAGCTTAAAATTAAGGGGGAGAAATAAAAAGTCACACAAAATGATTATCTTGGATATCTTTTTGAAATGACAAAGGGGGAGAAATAATATAAAATCAAAAACATAAAATAAAATGAGTTTCATAATATCTCAGCCAGCACACACTTGCAAAACAAGAATGGCTACAAAAGGTAAACTTCATGTATGAAACTCATATGATTTATATTTCCTTATTTTATATTTAGGAAATGTTTGTCATCTTCAAAAAGGGGGATATTGTTGGCTAAATCGGACAATAGTATAATACCTTTGTTTCGATGATGACAAACATTTCATTCTTATGGATCTAACGTGCTACTTGAGTGTTGCAGGAATTAGGTGGATGACAAACTACTTGGAAGACCTATATGCTCAAATTGCTTTAATTCATGATTGTAATCAAATGTAAAAACTTATACAAGTATATAATTTACAAGTACTTAGATATCATGTAAATCAAGCATTTAGATCTTCCCTAGTCAATCACAACACTTAGATAGGTCATCCCCTACAATAGTGTCACAATTTCACACTCATACATACACTAAGTACTTAGTTTAAAACATTGAAACAGGGTTAATCTCGGTCGACAAAATTCTCGACCGAGACACTCTCGGTCGACAAATTCTTCGACCGAGAAAGACCCAAGTAGCCGTTAGACACAACAGACAAGTTAGTTGGGAGTTGGATCAGAACGTTATACACACTTGCTCCAGACAGTCCCTCGATCGACAAGTCCTCGACCGAGAAGGACTCTCGGTCGACAAATTTTCGACCGAGAGTGTCTCTGTCTGCAATTTTTAGGATTAATTAACTAGCCATTGTTAAAGCAACTAATGGTTACCTAACGGCTAGTTAAGCACTAAGAACCCCCTAGAAAGTGTCTAGAATGTCCTTAAGAATCCATAGGCCATTCCTATAAATAGGACAAGCATAGGACACTAAGAATACACTTGTGCTACACTTGAGATTCATACTTGCAATTGGCAATTCATTCTTGTGAGCAATTGAGCAATTCTAACATTGGCTATACATTCCCATTGCTCTAAATTTGTGTCCTATAGGATAGCATCTCCTACCCACTACACCTACACTTCCATACACATTGGTTAGGAGATCAAAACGCTTGATATAGGAAATCAAGCCTTGTACTACAACGGTATTGTAATTTCTATTCTTTCTTCTTGTTCCTTTATATTGTTTGTATTCTCCTTGCTACTCCTAGGGTTGGAGGCTGCGGATTGGAGAAGTTTCTTCTCGGTGGAGAAGGTGGAATTTGGACTACTTCAAGAAGGCTGTCTCAATGGGAAGCTACTTCAAGAGGAAGGCTACTTCAAGGGGAGCTTGAGGTTACTTCAAGGAAGGCTGCTTCGAGGTTGGTGAGACTACTTCTAGGTGAAGGCTGTCCGAAGGGTTTGGTGAAAGTATTGTAATTTTATGTAACATCCTTGTGAGGTAATAAAATTAAATACTTTCAAAATCCCAGTTGGGTAAGCAACCAGGTAGTGGATTGACTGCCTTAGTATTTGCTAAGGTTGGAACCACTCTAAATCCTTGTCCCCTTATCCAATACTTTTATGGTTGCTTGCTTTGGTTAAATTATTATTAAAATATCATAAAACCCTATTCACCCCCCCTCTAGTGGTTTTTCAGTGGCATATAGAAACCCTAGATGTTGATTTAATGGAGGTCGATATGGAGTGATGCCCTTAACCGATAGGCTTCCTTGAGGCACTTTTGTGTCGCCTGAGTTGTGAATATGTTGGGCGATACCATGTTGTGCTGGGGCGCTATGTTTTTGATAGTACGAGCCTTGGACGATAGATTGGTGTGGCTGCCCGATAGGAACCCTAACCCTAGATGGGAGATAGAGCTTAGTCGATGTCGATAGATAGCCGATACATGCTTAGCCTTGAGTGCGTGATACACTCTCTTAACCTAGCTGCACGATAGTGCCTTGTGCACCTGGTATGCATGACAGGGTTGCATGTTACCATCATGTTCTCTAGTTACATGATATACCGTGGCCAAGATGATCCATGTCTTGGATGTTCTTTGACCAATATGAGGTGTTGAGCGTTATGGAGTAGTGCCTGATATGATGGTTGTACAAGAACCCTAGATGATACCTTAGTGGTCATCTTGCCCATGGACCACATGATGTTCTGGCCATTATGAGGGTCCTCTATATGACATGGTTTGGTGTTTGGGCGATAGGCTCCTTGGGCGTCATGACCTTGATCATTTTTGCTTTGAGCCTCATGAGGTTGGGGGTTTCCCGACATGTAACCCTAACCTTAGCTCATGTGCATGATAGGCCCTTGGCCGACAGCCCTGCTGATGATGGTACAAGTGCTCTAGGGGTTGGAACTCTAACCGATACACCCTTTAGTGAGGGCTGGCGCTGCTCGCCATACCTATAGTGAGGGTTACATGAGTTTTGATGAAGGTTCTGATAACTCGGAATGTATATGGCTTATGATGCAAGTGATATGGTGTAATCACCTCGAGTCCTGTATATATGATAATGAGATAAGATGATAGGTTGATCATCAAGAAGTTTGGAAGGATATGATGTTGCTACCTATGATGATGTAACTCATGTAGATGACTACATGTTTGGGATCTGATAAATGCTTATGTTGATAATAAAACTATGATCTCTATAGTTGATGTGTAATATACTCATGATCTTTCTTTATACTTGATAGCATGATAATCTTGTTAATCCATGATGGCTTTGGTTATCTTTATGGATGTGTATAATGACCATGTAGGTATTTCTATGTGAATTCATAGCCTATAAGAGCTATGAGATGTATGTGCTTGAGTAGCACCAGGTAATGAGATAACAAGTTGATAGGTCTGAGGACCTGATATAAGGCTGAGTGCCTAGTTGAGATGAGATAAGGGATGCGTTCCCAGATGCTGATGCATGATTATGATGCCTTGAGAGGCTGTGGTTGATGTAATGAGGGATTGAGGTCCCAGGACAGTATGATGATCACAATAATGATGTAATTCCATAAAGCTGTGTTTATACTTTGGTTGCCTCAGCAATTGGCTTAAAATATACTAATTAATTATAGATGAACATATCATGTAGTTTTCCCTGGCCATAGATCCATTATCGTCAGTATTTGGTAATGGTAAAATAGGTTTATCCTGCGGGATTACCTAGAGTGCATATTGTTGAATATGCGAGGTTTCCCCTAGCCTAAAACAGTAGGATTTGAGTGCAACTATGGTTGCAGACTCAAGATAGATGGAGCATGGTGAACAGACCCATGGCTCAGGATATGTGATGATGAGCATGATGCGTTCATGGCTCAGATGTATGCACTAGCACCTATAATGAGGTGAGCTAAAGATATGGGTGGCTTGCGGAGCTGACCCAGAGACTGAGGCCCTATAAGCATAATACTACAGTCTTGCTTGATGATTTGTGTACTGACCACGAGAAGGTGAGTTCATGGAGTCCGAATCTCCTTAGACCTTGTATGGCACCGGATTGGGCTTCACAGCCAATGGTTGGATTTGAGTAGGGAAGGATCACTTCCTCAGGGCATAATAAAACGTAATCCAGCCAAATAAGTATATCTTGCTTAGAGCAAAATACGGAACATTGATTGAGGCCTTGCTTATATAGGAGATCTAGTTGTACTATGCAGTTGTGTGTACGATCCTTATATCTTGTGATAAGTTCTTATAAAGCTTATCTTGTCAATCATGTTCCATAAATAAATACTTGGGTATATGCCTCCCAGATATCTTGGTAAGCTTGATGGTAATAATAGCTTTGCTCAGTATGCTGCTCTTGTTATACACTTTATGAGTTACCTACTGTTATATGCTTTAACCTTCTGTGGTTTTATAGTTTCGGCGGGGAGTTATGTATCTCGTTGGGACTGTGTGTCTCACCCTGCCGGTTTACACCCTTTTTAGGTGATTTCTCTAGATATGGTGGTGGTCATGAAGTTGTAGCCGAGTAGCAAGAAGAACAATAGAAGGCAAGAGTTGAACATGCTGATGTTTTGGTAGTTTTGTAGTAGCGTCCTAGAGTCATCCCTATACACTCAGGTCCTTGGAGGTGTTTGACGACGTTTCACGATCTCTAGCTGTTGTAATTTTTGTATATCCTGCTTCTGGCTGTACATGGGCAGTTATGTATGTATAAACATGTGTTGAACTCTGGTGCTGACAGTACAACTGGTTCCGTTATGCTGTGGACCTATAACAAGGCTTGTGAATGTTTATATAACATGTTTCTTTGTAGGATCTGGATGCAAAAGTTTTCTCATGTATGCTTTCCACAATCGGTTTTAATTAACCCGTGTTTTCAGTAATATGTTGGTTCTGCATGTTTTCACGTGTCATCTCGTTGTCTGTGTGATGGTGGGGTGTCACAGTTGGTTTGGTATCAGAGCTCTAGGTTTGCTGAGTCTACAGGGATCTAGGACTAGGTTGCGTTTGTTCTTGTGAGTTTTCCAGATTTTCTTACAATAACCTTCTGCCCTCAGCGGAAGATAAAGCTTAAAGATGTCTGGAAACCATGAAGAACATGCTGCCGAGAGCAGCGATGCTACATCAGTCGATGGAGCAGGAGGGCATGCATGAGAAGATCAGGTGCCAGAGGTCCCCCAACTTGACCCAGCCATTCTCGAAAATCATGCCTACCAACAGCTTATGGGGCAGTTGATGGCTATGATGAATCACATGGTAGAATGAGTGCCAGTGCCTCAGCCAAGAGCACAGGCTCCCCATGGTGAATCATTAGGCATTGGGAAGACCTTTGAGCGGCTTCGCCGAGTCAGAGCTTCGGATTATGCTGGAACGGCTGATCTGGCGGATGCTGATCTGTGGGTGACAGGTCTTGAGAAGGCCTTCCGGATCCTCGACATCCCCGAAGAAGATAAAGTCAAGCACGTTGTCTACCTTCTGAAGGGTAGTGCTGGCCACTGGTGGGCCATCAAGGAGGAGAAGTGACCTGGTGAGGAGATCAGTTGGGAGGTTTTCCGGTGAGAGTTCATCAGTAGATACTTTCCAAAGATGTATCTGGACGAGCAACCAGTTTGAGCGTCTACGCCAAGGGACGATGAGCATCACCGAGTATGAAGCCAAGTTCATGGACTTGTTGAGGTTTTGTCCTCACATGGCAGCGACAGATGATGAGCAGATCAGGTGATTTGAGAAAGGTTTGAGTGCTGAGCTGTCGACACCTACTGCTGCTTTAGAGAATCGAGAGCGGTTTGCCACGTTCGTGGAGTCCGTCCGCAGGATTAAACGATCTGTTAAGGAGAAAAGGGAGTCAATAACCAGGAAAAGGCCTGTTCAGTTTTAGGGATATAGATCTAGTGGCTTCAAGAAGCCAAGGTTTTCAGCACCTTCCATGATGAGAGGTTCCAATACTCCGTCATAATGGTCTCTGAGTAAGGGAAGAGGTTATGTTTCTTCACCGTCAAAGGCGCATAGTAAAAATTCTGTGGCAGTGACAAAGACATCTAGGCCGCAGGCAGAAGGAAGGTCATGTTATCACTGTGGACAGTCTGGGCACTTGAGGTCAAATTGCCCAAAAAGAGATGTTGAAGTAACACAACAACCGAGGCAGAATCAATAAGGGTCAGACAGACAACAGCCCAGTGGTAACAGAGGACGAGGACGCGGTCAAGCGTCGCAAGCAGGATCGTCTGCTCAAGGGAGCAGAGGACGTGGACAAGAAATGACTCGATTCTATGCTATGAGTCGGTCGGAGGCGATAGTCAACCTGTGAGTGGTGACATGTTAGATGGAGTTATTTCATTCTAATTTGTCTTCTTCTTGCTTTATATCTATTTTGGTTGACCTGGGTGCAACACACTCTTTTATCGCACATATTATGATCGTTAACTATCCTTTACCTATTAGTTATAAGAAAGATAGCCTATTGTTAGAAACCCCTCTCGATGGTTTCTCGATGCTTCAAGAAAAGTGTTTGTCTTGTGTTCTGTCTTTCTTGGGACACGATATCAAAGTGGATCTTATACCACTTGATATGCATGGGTTCTATGTGATCCTTGGGATGGATACCTTAGAAAAGTATAAGGTTGTGTTGGACTATGGTTCCAAGCAGGCAGTGTTCAATGACGGAGGTGAGAAGTGGATCTTCCAAGGAGACATGAAGATTCTTCCGACCTATTTGGTGTCAGCTATGGTAGCAGAGAAGTTGTTGTGGAAAGGTTGTAGAGCGTTCTTATCTCATGTCGTGGATACCAAGGCGAAAGGTTCTAGCCTCGAGGAGGTGACGGTTGTCTAAGAGTTTGTAGACGTGTTTCCTGATGAGTTCCCCAGTTTTCCCCCATCCTGAGAGATTGATTTTGAGATCAATCTGGTACCAGGAACATAACCAGTTGCACAGACGTCAAATAGGATGGCTCCAGAAGAGATGGCAGAGTTGAAGAAGCAGTTACAAGAGTTGTTGGAGAAAGGTTTCATCTGACTGAGCACGTCGCCTTGGGGTGCTCCAGTGCTGTTCGTTAAGAAAAAGGACGGGTCGATGTGGTTATGTATAGATTATCGACAGTTGAACAAAGTCACGATCAAGAATAAGTACCCATTGTCGAGGATAGATGATATGTTTGATCAGTTGCGTGGTGCTACAATATTCTCAAAGATCGATCTACGGTCTGGATATCATCAGTTGAGGATTAAGGTGGACGACATACCAAAGTCAGCGTTTAGGATGAGGTATGGTCACTTTGAGTTTGTGGTTATGCCGTTTGGGCTAACCAATGCACCTGCTGCTTTCATGGATCTAATGAATAGGGTGTTCCATTCATTTCTAGATCAGTTTGTTGTAGTTTTCATAGATGACATCTTGATCTACAATCAGGACAATCAAGAGCATGAACAACATCTTCGACAAGCGTTGACTCTTCTTCGCCAACATCAGTTGTATGCCAAGTTCAGCAAATGTGAGTTCTGGTTGAAGGAAGTGACATTCTTGGGTCTCGTGATATCTGCAAAAGGAGTCAGAGTGGACCCTAAGAAGGTGGAGTCAGTTGCGGATTGGGAGCAGCCAAAGATGCTGACAGAAGTTTGTAGTTTTCTGGGTTTGGCAGGATACTACCGAAGGTTTATAAAGGACTTCAGTGCGATCGCGTTGCCGATGACAAAGTTGACCAGGAAGGATGTACCTTTTATCTGGGATGATCATTGTCAGCAAGCTTTCCAAAGTTTGAAGGAGAAACTGACTAGTGCTCCAGTACAAGTGCTTCCAGAGCTTGGGAAGGGCTATGTTGTTTTTTGCGATGCTTCCAAGAAAGGCTTAGGTTGCATGTTGATGCAGGAGAATCATGTGATTTCTTTTTCTTCACGACAGCTTAATAAACTTGAGGAGAACTATCTGACACATGATTTGGAGTTGGCAGAGGTGGTCCATGCATTAAAGATTTGGAGACACTATCTTTATGGGGAGGTGTGTCAGATCTTTACATATCACAAGAACTTGAAGTACATCTTTTCACAGAGTGGGCTGAATATGCGACAATGTCGTTGGATGGAGCTAATCAATGATTATGATTGCACCATTGAGTATCATCCTGGTAAGGTAAATGTGGTAGCTGATGCGCTTAGCAGAAAGTCTTCTTCTCTCTCCACGAAGAAGGCACAGTTGAGTTCCTTGGTATGTCATAGGCAAGATATGTTTGTCTCCTTGCGGCAGATGAATGTGTAGTTGGAAGTTTCCTTATTGGCAGGACTGTTGGCATAGATACAAGTCAAGCCTACACTGAGATAGTAGATCAAAGATGCACAACAAGCAGATGATATAGTGCAGTTGATCAGGTCAGAGCTTGGCAGCAAAAGGCGTGATGGGTTCCATGAGTCTGAGGATGGACTAGTTTGCTATCATGGTAGGATGGTGGTCCCCGATGTTGATAATCTAAGAGAGCTGGTGCTCGAGAAAGCACACACGTCGATGTATGCTATGCATCCAGGAGTCATCAAGATGTATCATAATCTGAAGGACCTGTATTGGTGGTCTGGGTTGAAGAAGGATGTAGTCGAGTTTGTGGCTAAGTGTGTAGTATGTCAGCAAGTTAAAGCTGAGCATCAGAAGCCGGCAGGTACATTGCAACCCATTCCGATACCACAATGGAAATGGGATCATATAACCATGGACTTCGTAGTTGGTCTACCAAAGAAAGCTAGGAATCATGATTCCATTTGGGTAATAGTGGACAGGTTGACAAAATCTGCTCATTTCATACCGGTAAAGACGACGTATCTAGCAGAGAAGCTTGCTCAGGTGTATGTAGATGAGATAGTGAAATTTCACGGTGTACCAGCAACGATAGTTTCCGATAGAGGTCCTCAATTCACAAGTCGTTTCTAGGAACAGTTGCACAAAGCGTTGGGAACACAGTTGAGGTTCAATACCGCTTTCCACCCACAGACGGATGGACAATCTGAAAGGACTATTCAGACTTTAGAGGATCTTCTCCGAGCATGTGTTTTGCAGTTCCTAGGCAGTTGGGATGAGCATCTCAGTATGATAGAATTCACTTACAATAACAGTTACCAGCGGAGCATTGAAATGGCTCCTTATGAGGCTCTATATGGAAGGAAGTGCAGATCCCCTTTATGCTGGTATGAGTCTGGTGAGTATCAGCTTTTGGGTCCAGAGTTAGTACAACAGACGATAGAGAAGATCAGAGTGATACGACAACAACTGAAGCTGGCATAGGACAGACAGATGTCTTATGCAGACAATCACCGACGACCTTTAGAGTTCCAAGTGGGAGATAAAGTGTATCTCAAGGTCTCACCTTGGAAAGGCGTGCTAAGGTTTGGCCGAAAAGGCAAACTGGAACCCAGGTATATGGGGCCATATCCAGTAATAGCATGTGTTGGCAAGGTATCTTATAAGTTGGAGCTTCCTCCAGAGTTGCACAGGTTGCATCCAGTGTTCCATGTCAGTATGCTGAAGAAAAGTCATCCAGACGCAGGGACAGTGATACAGCCAGTTGAGGTTGAGCTTGATGCAGACGTGACCTATGAGGAGGGTCTGGTGGCGATCCTTGATAGAAGAGTAAAGAAGCTGAAGAGGAAGGACATGGTTCTTGTGAAGGTTCTTGGGCAACATCATGGTGTTGAGGAAGCCACGTGGGAGCTTGAGGTAGAGATGAGGCAGAAGTATCCCTCGCTTTTCTCTTCAGATTTTGGGGATGAAATCCCTTTGTAGAGGTTTATGTCTTATAAGGACCCTGACCTTCATTTTGGGCATACCCCATTTATTTTTCCTAAACTTTGTGCTTGGTTGTTTGTTAATCATCTTTAGTGGTGATTAGGGTTTGCTTGTGCTTAGTTGAGAGCTGGAGGTGCTACTTGCAAAATAACCTAAGTTAGGGTTGGAGAGCAAGTTTGTCACCTTGAGAGATATCTTTCTCTCTCTTTGCTTCCTCTAGGGTTGAGAGGAAGGTTTGGGCTCGTGCCTTGAGTTGTCTTGGGCTTGGTTGAGCTCTTTTGGGCCTTGTTTTCCCTTGTTTGGGCCTTGCCTTGCTTGGTTGAACCCTGTATCGGGCAAGGATGCTTGTGTCGGCCTTTCTTTGTGTCACCCAAGGTGGTGTGTCGACCATGGGAGGTGGTGTGTCGGCCTTTGACATTGTTGACCTTCTTGCTTTGATTGTGTCACCCTATCTTGGACATGTGGTCGATCCTTGGTTGAGTAGTGGCATGGCATGTGCATGTGTTTTGCAAGGTGGTAAAACATGTGGACGAGTGTCCCTTGGTAAGGTGACACCTTGCCTTGCTTCCCCTTTGATCCTCATATATAAATGCTTTGCCTTTATCTTCCCTAGGAACCCTTTTAGCTCTTTGTTCCCCTCTCTTCCTTAGTGCACAATACACCTCTCCCTTGGTACCTTGGTGGCTGATCCCCTCGGAGGATCTAAGGTTGGTAGTCGATCTCTTTGAAGGAGCTTTCTTCTTCTTCTTCTTCTAGCTTGGTGGCCGAACCCTAGGTGGACCTTATTCCCTTGGCCGAAAGTGGTGTGCTTGGGTAAGGAGCTTAAACTTGGAGCTTTAGAGCTTGAGGAGTTTTCTTAAGGCGGGTTACATAACTTCTAACCCAAGCTATACTACCTTCTCTATGTTGCATGTTTCATATATGTTGATGATCAGCCATTGCATGCTATGTTTCTTGCTCTAGTATATGTTGTTGATCTATGGGTATAGTGAGCATGATGTTGTCAATGGTTTATATGTCTTGGATTTAGTTGGCCGAACCATGTTTTGGGGTTTCCTTATTGAGCAATACCCCTTTTCTCTCCTTGGTCTAGAGAAGTGAGTTTGAGCTCTAGTGATGTAGGCAATACCCCTCTCTCGTTTAAGTTAAGAGGTGAGCTTATATCCTAGTTGCTTGGGCAAAACCCTATTCTCACCATGGATTTGAGAGGTGAGCTTTCGAATAGATGATGACCTATGTTGAGGTGGATCCTTGTGGTTTCCCGATTTGTAATAGAGGTTGTGCAAAACTCCTCTCTCTTAGTTGTTGAGAGGTGAGCCAATCTCCTTGATCAATTAGGGTTTGGTTCCCTTGTGCTTGAGGTTGAAGATGACCTTGTGGGGTTGTGCCTTGCACGATATGACCTTGGAGTAGTGATGCCTGATAGTTTCGTCTTGAGATGTACCCTTGGCTGATGTGCCTAGTTGGAGTTTGGTTGGTGGCCGATACCCATGTGTGCTTGGGCGATATGCTTTGTTGAGTGCCCTGCACGATACACCTAGTTAAGGTAGTTGGCTTGGTTCCCGATATGCCTTGGATGTTATAGAGCTCAGTGGGCTATCCTTGTGTTGGGCAACATGGTTTGGTGGTGGTGATGCCCGATATGGTGGCATATAGAAACCCTAGATGCTGATTTGATGGAGGCCAATATGGAGTGTTGCCCTTGACCGATAGGCTTCCTTGAAGCACTTTTGTGTCACCTAAGTTGTGAATATGTTGGGCGATACCATGCTGTGCTGGGGTGCTATGTTTTTGACAGTACGATCCTTGGGCGATAGAGTGGTGTGGCTGCCCGATAGGAACCCTAACCCTAGATGGGCGATAGGGCTTAGTCGATGCTGATAGATAGCCGATACATGCTTAGCCTTGAGTGCACGATACACTCTCTTAACCTAGCTGCACAATAGTGCCTTGTGCACCTGGTATGCATGACAGGGTTGCATGTTACCATCATGTTCTCTAGTTGCATGATGTACTTTGGATGAGATGATCCATGTCTTGGATGTGCTTTGACCAATATGAGGTGTTGAGCGTTATGGAGTAGTGCTCGATATGATGGTTGTACAAGAACCCTAGACGATACCTCAGTGGTCATCTTACCCATGGACCACATGACGTCCTGGCCGTTATGAGGGTCCTCTAGATGACATGGTTTGGTGTTTGGGCGATAGGCTCCTTGGGTGTCATGACCTTGATCGTTTTTGCTTTGAGCGTCATGAGGTTGGGGGTTGCCTGAGATGTAACCCTAACCTTAGCTCATGTGCACGATAGGCCCTTGGCCGACAGCCTTGCTGATGATGGCACAAGTGCTCTAGGGGTTGGAACCGATACACCCTTTGGTGAGGGTTGGCGCTGCTCGCCATACCTATAGTGAGGGTTACATGAGTTTTGGTGAAGGTTCTGATAACTCAGAATGTATATGGCTTATAATGATAATGAAAGTGATATGGTGTAATCACCTTGAGTCCTGTATATATGATAATGAGATAAGATGATAGGTTGTGCATCAAGAAGTTTGGAAGGATATGATGTTTCTACCTATGATGATGTAACTCATGTAGATGATTACATGTTTGGGATCTGATAAATGCTTATGTTGGTAATAAAACTATGATCTCTACAGCTGATGTGTAATATACTCATGATCTTGCTTTATACTTGATAGCATGATAATCATGTTAATCCATGATGGCTTTGGTTATCTTTATGGATGTGTATACTGACCATGCAGGTATTTCTATGTGAATTCATAGCCTATAAGAGCTTTGAGATGTATGTGCTTGAGTAGCACCAGGTAATGAGATAACAAGTTGATAGGTCTGAGGACCTGATATAAGGTTGAGTGCCTAGTTGAGAAGAGATAAGGGATGTGTTCCCAGATGCTGATGCATGATTATGATGCCTTGAGAGGAAGTGGTTTATGTAATGAGGGATTGAGGTCCCAAGACAATATGATGATCACAATAATGACGTAATTCCATAAGGCTGTGTTTATACTTTGGTTGCCTCAGCAATTGGCTTAAAATATACTAATTAATTATAGATGAACATATCATGTAGTTTTCCCTGGCCATAGATCCATTACCGTCAGTATTTGGTAATGGTAGAACAGGTTTATCCTGCGGGATTACCTGGAGTGCATATTGTGGAATATGTGAGGTTTCCCCTAGCCTAAAATAGGAGGGTTTGAGTGCAACTGTGGTTGCAGACTCAGGATAGATGGAGAATGGTGAATAGACCCATGGCTCAGGATATGGTGAATAGACCCATGGTGAAAGAAGATGAAGTGCCTAGTTAGGGTATTGTTTTGAAATGGAAGGGTTCCTACTTCGTGTAGGTATTGATATGAGGATCACCTATTCATGATAGCACTTTCAAAATGTCAAGTGCCTACTAATGGTAGGGATTTAAAAGAAAGAGTGGTGATTTCATAAATATTTAGAGATTTGAGGTGCCTACTTGGGGTAGGGATTAGAATGTGGGAAATCTATCCATGGTAAGGCTTGAGAGCATGTTTCCTATGTAGTGTAAGGTATTTGAATGATAGGGTGCCTACTCATGGAACGGATTAAAAGATGGATGCATTCATGAATGTAGGGCTTTTAGCAAAGGGTTTTCTACCTGGGGTAGGCTTAAATGTCAGTTGGTGGAGTTTAAGGTCTTGATGTTGGACCCAAAAAAGTTCATGGGATGGTCTTCAAAATGTGTCCTAGTTTAAGGTCTTAGTCCAGTACTCAAAGAGGTTTTTATTGGATATGTTCTAGTTTACAACCATAGTCTAGGACGTTCAAAGATTGGAGAATTTAAAAGTGAGATGCCTTCTCATCAAGATAGGCCTTGCGGTCTAGTTTAAGCTTTTTGGTCTAAGACCCAATTTTGTTTTGAAAATGTGGTGCCATTTTGGGATTGGGCTTGTAAAAAGGTGGAGGATTGAAATATGTCTAGTTTAAGGTCATAGACAAGGTCCTAAAAGATGAAAATTAAAGTTTTACCAGTTTAAGGTTATAGTCTAGGACCCAAATGGTTGGAAGCACCCATCCACATATGTGATTGTGATTGAGGATGCCTTATAGAGTGTAGGACTTTTAATTGAAGAAAAACTTGATAAAGGTGTATTCCCACTAATTACGTGGTTGATCACTAGGTCATGATTTATCAAAGAAATCTGATGCATGTTGTATTGACTTTTGAACTCCATGGTTTCAACTAATTTTGGTTATAAGGAATCTTATTGTGAAGAAATTGATTTCAGTAGCAGGCTAAAATTAGGGTCTTGTATATCACTCATTCTACTTTGTTGATGTGCTACTCAAGCTAAATATTCTATGCGCATCAAGATGACTTAGGGGAACATATAATGATTCTTACTTGGAGGGTAGAGGCTTAAAGTTTCTAAGCAGATATCATTTGTAGATTTTGTATCGTTCTATCTTTGATGTGTGAAAAGTGTTCTGTAAAACATAAGCTCATCATAAATGAGTTGTCCTTCTGTAGGGTATTAGGATCAAATATTCTTTATTGACTAAGTATCAATTTGCAAAGAGAAATTCCAATGTGTATGTTCAGGTGTTATGCTTGTGTCTAGGTGAGGTCACATTAATTGGTAGGAGGTAATCCTTTTTCATGGTGTTGTAGATATATCTTGGAATGCATATCGATCTTCAGTATCTAAGGAGTCTCTAGAGATGCATGCAAGCATTTCTAGAGCTAGATTCTAGTTAGACTTTGTCTCTGTAATAAAAGGTTCAATAGTTCATCCTATCTTTACTACATAAAATCTTTTGTTAATGATTCCCTGATGGATTTTGTTGGTGAAGACATGTCACGATTGTCAAAGGAGATCTTATTGACATTAAAATGATCTTTTATACCAATGCAAAGTGGGGCACTATCATATGAGGTTTCCCTTCCCCCTTCTTTGTTGAGGTAAGGGATTATCATGATTTGAATTGTTATAGTAGAATTTTCCCCATTTATTTGTTTGGTAAACTTTGTATTCTTCTTTTGACATTAAATTGATCAAGTTAGTATGAAAGAATTTGTTTTGAGGTTGAATTTTTATTCAGTTTCTGATGTACCATGGTTTGTGGCTTCTTTTGTTACTATTTACCATGACAAATGTTAGAATCTAGACCTTAGAGGCTTAGACTGCTAGTCAACATTGATAGAGACACACCTTTGACGAGTTGGTGGTAACCCACATTAGTTAGGAGGTTTATATTAAGATGCAAGAACCAACTTTGTAGTCATTGTGGTTCATCAAATGGAGAATGTCAACTACCCCGATCACCCTATCTTCCACTTTCTAGTACTAAAGTTTAAGGTGATTTGAAACCCCAAGCATGTTTGAGTGTGGCTAATGTCAACTATGAATAAGTTGGTTCTTCCTTTTGATTGATCATTGATAGTTGCACCACTAGGGGAAGATTTATTTAGGGTGGATTTTTTGCTCCATAGGATCTTGATTACATGCTTGTATGACTCATGTTGTCCCATGTAGTGAGTATTCGAGCCACAACTCTCTACCTAGTTGGGTTAAGGTGTCAGATGTTAGAGACTCCCCTATGGGCTCTATGCTTGACGCTTCTTTGTATATGAAATTCGTCACAAGCATGTATTTGGGCGTCCTTTAGACTTTATTATTCATCTTTAAAGTAATTTTGCATTCAAACTCCTAGGCATCGATGCTGAAAATCTTAAGATGGGAGATGTGATTCTCAAAAGAAGGTCTTTATGCTCCGCTGGTTCTATATATCATGCTTGTTGATCTTAATATTGTCATGTAATGAGTATTCAAATAGAAAATCCTCACCCATTATGGATCCATACATTAAATGCACCCCATGGGCTCTATCCTTGACACTTTTTATCAGAAGTGGTTCATTGCAAGCATATGTACTAGTGTGGGTTCCCTTTGGGCTTCACAATTATGTATATGAAGTTAACCCTTTTATATTATGGATGTTGATTCTTAGAGACTTAGTATGGGAACTTGATTATGGTTCAATGGGATTTTCCTAGAAAAGTTTCCCCATTTTTGGTCACAAGATAGATCAACATAAAATTTTGTGAGTCATGAACAATGTTGCAAGGGATCAAAATCTCCTTATCCCCCAATCCATGTGTCCTAGTCATGCCCCACGAATAGCATTGTTGTCATATTTAAACAATAATGTTCTTGTATGGAGTGCCCTCTAAATTTTCTTACAAGATGCCATGAGTTTGTGAATCTATTCCGACTCACCTTTGAGTTTGAGGTGCTTAGTTTAACTAGACCTAAAAAGACTACTTTATTGATTTTGAGGTGCATATTCATCCTACAATCGATTTTTTGATAGTGAGTGGGGTTGTACGCATTATAATATTATGGATTTGAGTGACTGTTAGGGATGAGATTAGGTTTGTTAACCATTTGCACCTCATGATAATGGTCATGATCCTTCCATCATCAACCCATTAGTTCTAGCCCCTGTTTGGTTCCAGACTGAAACCAGATCGACGGCTTTCGTGTAGCGACAGGTCAGCGTTTTTGGATCCGGATCGGCGCAGGTCAGTGTTTGGTTCAACATCCCGGAACAGTCCCATTTCGGGGTTCCGTAATCCCAAAATACGGACCAACTCAGTCCCGGTCTGAGCGGGATTTCATTTGCAACCCAGTTTCAATCTCGCTCCCGACTTTCCCGTCCCGACACTCTCCCACCCCCGCGCCACCCGATACCCCCCTTTATACCGTCTAAGCATTGTTGCTCGAGGAAGATGATAACTGGGTCTAGGAGTAGGTGTAGGTTGGCTTTACCTGTTTCCCGTCCACTCGGCTCTGTCTCGGTGCCGGCGTGTGGTGGTAGCAGTTGTTTTGAGAATGCAGCCGGTAGTAGGGTGTCGCCATGGCAGTGCTGCTGGGAGGTGGTTCACGGGGCGAACGAGAGGGCATAGCAGATGGTGAATTGAAAGAAGGTAAGGGCATTGTGTTGCCCAATCTCTTCTTCCCCCTACTGGTGTCACGACGCTCATCAATTTTGCAAGACATCGACCATCGTCGAGCAGCCCCAGTCAAAAAGGCAGCTCTGCTATAAATTTGGGGCAGTGGTCATCCAACTCCTCCTGTTTCACCTTGTGAGTGTCGTCAACCTCCTCTAAGATGCCTTCGGTTCCGGAGATTTTTGTAGCTGCTCAACAACCTGCTCGGATCCAACACCAGTCCTTCCACAGTAAGTGCATTGTGTTCTTCCGTTGTTCTTTCGCTGTTATTAGTTTGTAGTTGTGTCCATGTTTCTTGTTGTTCCAGTTATGAGTAGATACTAACTAACCCGTGTGTTTGGTTTGTGTTTTTGTTTTTTTACTGTTGTGGTGTGCGTGGACGGCGAAGACACTATGGTGTGCGTGGACGGCGACGACACTTCCGGTGTTCAGGTATGCTCTCTGACCCTCTCACACCATGATCATTGCCACTTTTTGCTACTGTGGTGTCCATTTGAGGGGCACGACATCCCTTCCTTCTTCCCTTTTTGATCCTAGCCCATTCCACCTTAGTTTGAACGGTGCTTTTCTTTCATTGTTGTGAGCTTTGTTCAAACTGAAATACAATTCAACCTTGATAATTTGATTGTCCATTGGTTTCTATTTAATCATATATACTATTTTGGATCCGTGCACTAGTGTTTATCTGAAATGAATTCCCTTTGAAATGTAAATGTAACAAGATTAGAAAAGCAAATACAAAGGAACACCATGTTTGAGTCAAAACAATATCTTCCTAGCTTGGGCAGTCAGTTGACATCTATTCATTTTTTACTTTATCATATTTCTTGGATAACTATTTCGGTGTATGTATCAGCCGGCTGTCATTGATATGTAGTCGAAAAATTTATGTGTGTTCCCCTGTTTGAATATGAGCTCATTGAATGTGAATATATAATTACTACTCACAATACTATTCATGAATTTTTTTTTATACAAATATGCTTAAATGATATCATCATCATTTTTGAATAAGACTAAAGTATACAAGGACCGTTACTTGTCCTTGACAGGGCCTCCTTGAGAGGGCCTTATGATCCATGTTTGCTATGTGTTCTAAGGAAGAACAAGAGTGACTATTTTTTGTTGTGGGAGAAAACTAGGTTTTAATTTGGGTACTTGAGTCTTGATTCGGTTGGGATTGGTATCACTTGTCGATTCGTATAATAATTTGGGGTAAACATGAGAAATCAAGGAAAGGAAAAATTGCAAATGATTTGTATAATAATTTGGGGTAAACATGATCCATTCCCTATAGCTCGTACTCACAATAATAATTACATATGTTTGATGTGTTGAAACAATGACACCATTATATATCAAACCATTATATATCAATCCATTCCCAATAACAATGACACCATTATATAATATAGCATGTGATTATTGATATTACATGTTCTTGCTTATTAACTGCTAACATATAGTTTGTACTCACAATAATAATAACATAACTTATTAAAGAGTCAACTCAATTAACTTCTTCAGACTTGTAGCACATGATTATTCAAATTACATATGTTTCTTATTCTAGATATGTATTTGTTGATGTGTATGTATAAGTAGAAGTACTACAAAATTTACATGCAAATTGCTAAAAACTTGATTGAATTATCACTTGACTCCCTTCAATGCTTGTTGATTGTTAATATATAATCAATAGTCACAATATATTAAAAGAATATGGTCTCGTGCCTTATAGGTAAGTAAGATAATATACAACTGAAATAGTTTAATTAGCTATTCAGTAAGCTTGGGAATTGAATTGACATGTGTAGAATAATATTTGAATTGTACAATGAGTTAGATGTCTGTATTGTTCAATCTTTTTGAAATTGAGTATGATATATACATAAGGATTAATATGAGGTGGTTACATTCTATGATTAGGGAAAAGGTGAAAATGAGTAGATGAATATAAGAACCTAATTGTAACACTGAAATGATAAGGTAGATGATGCTAATAAATGCTAACTCAATTGAGTGATCAGAATGTGGTACATGTATGCTTTGTAATCTGTATGTGGGCTGTCAGATTTTTTCATAGATGCATGCTATATTTATACATGCTATATTTTTTATTCCATTTATAGAATGTCTGGACATAATTGAACAAATGTAAATAGGTAAATGTATAATTTAACATTGATGGTAGAAAATCCTGCTTAAATAAAATGGAATATTTATATATTGCTTATTATATATTTATACATGCTATAAACACCGCTCACATTATTTATATATTGCAGCACATACGGGAGTATGTCTTCCACTGACCCGAAGTTGCATTTTATATGGTCGAGAGACAGTGACGACAGTTTAGTTTCAACACTGAGGAGGCAGTATGATATGGGTAGGTGTATCGATGGACAATTTACTAGGGATGCATGGAGGGAGATGGTCCGTGAGATGCAAAATAGGATGTCGAGGCCGGACTTAATGATAGACCAGGTGAAAACTAGGTGGAAGAACCTCAAGAGGGACTATGTCAAACTTAAGTTTGTAATCAACAAGAGTGGCATCAGATGGGATGAAGTTAGGAACAAGCCAAGGCTGCCCGACACCCCTGAGTGGAAGGAGAGCCTTGCGGTACATACAATAACCTTACATTGACCCAAAACTAGTCCTTGCCACATTTAAATATTGGTATCGTAATAAACAATTTTTTTTTTCAAATTTAGGTAAACAAAGATCTTGCTAGGTTGGTTAATCGGCCCTTTCCCCACTACTACGACATCGAGCTGATGGCGGGGAGGAACATTGCTAGAGGACATCATGCAATGTCTTCTACGGATAGACAAATACCATTCGACATCGCCTCCGAGGAAGAAGTTGCTGCCGACCTAGATTCATCTAATACACCAATGCCCTCAGAAACGCCCATTGCAGAACCGGACTTAGGCGCACCCGGGATGCAGAGTGAGGCCGACACCGGGGGAGGTGGCACAGATTCCCAAGGTGTTGGGGGAAGGACTCCTCATAGCCACAGGCGCAGGAAGCGGAAATCCTTGCCACACGAACGATGCGCCCTTTCTAATGAAGTGTTATCTGAATTCACACAAGTGTACACAAAGGTACACGAGTTGGGCACAAGTGTTGCCAGTAGAGCCATTGAAAAAGAGGAGTTTGCAATACAACATTTCAATGAAAATTTTCCCGAAGCCCCTACACAAGTGCTTACAACTCTTGTGAATGCCATCAAGGATTTGACAAATCGTACGATCTACCTCAGCCTCACCGACACCCCACATAAACTAACTATATGGTTGCATGATCTTTGGGAAAGGTCCCACATAGGCAATGCACCAACTCGACCTTCAATGGCATCCGATTATGTGCCATCTCAACAGGGATATGCTTTGCAGTCGCCATCATCAAACTTCAATGGCACGACAAGTATACCATCTATGTGGTATACTTGTAGCAATGTTGGTGGCACTAGTGGGAATAACACAGGTCCTTCAGCATCATAACTTATAGGAGGGTTCGGGTTGTGGTTTGCTTTCCAATATCGTTTATCAATGAACTTCAAGATTTTAGTTTGTGATGATGGTTTATTTGTTTACGAATAGGAAAACCATTTCATTGTTGTAATAAATATGATGCATCTGTACATTTGCAGTGCATCAATTTTATTCATATTTAATGTTCATGTTGTTCAATTTCATTCACATATATCATATTATGATCATGTTGCTACTCTTTTTAATGTACGGATCATGAAAGTTTGAAATCGTTTTGGTTGTAGGCATCATGTCTGGTAGTGGGCATACATAACCAATAGACCTCCTACCACAGATTATAGATATCGTGACTAGTACAACAAATCGCATTACTGATGCAATAGCTGAGTCAATAGCTAACTCCATCATGGATGATATTTCTGATGATGATGACGTACCTCCTTCAATACCTAGATCAGTTAGTATTTGGAGTGGGCACCAAAAGGTGCTAGAAATAATGTTTGGTCATGAACAGAGGGCTTATGACCTATTCTGAATGCATCCACAAACTATAAATACCCTTGTAGACAAGCTTGAGGATCGTGGCTTGTTAAAGAGTAGTAGAGGAGTCTCATCAGTTGAGGCTATATGCTACTTCCTTCAGATGGTTGGCCATGGCCATACCAATCATGCTTTGGCGGAGGACTACATCCACTCTGGTGAAAACATCAACAGAAAGTTCAATGAAGTATTGGATGCGGTGTGCGCATTGTGCAATGACTATATTGTCATGCAAACCAAAAACACAAACACACATCGTCGTATATCGGAGAACCCAAGGTTCTACCCTTACTTCAAGGTAGTAACAGTCATCCCCTGTAGTATTTATTATTGTTCAGTATTTTTGTATGTTGAAACTGTTGGCTAAATGGACATCTGTAAATCCCTTGTGTTTTGATAATGACAAACATTTCATTCTTGTTGATCTAACGTGCTACTTGAGTATTGCAGGCATAAGATGGATGACAAAGCTTTAGGAAATCTATATGCTTGAATGATTGTATTTTTCATGAAATCAAATTGTAAAACTTGTACAAATATATAATGTACAAGTACTTAGATATCATGTAAATCAAGCGTTAGATCTTTCCTAACTAATCACCACACTTAGATAGGTCATCCCTTTCAATAGTGTCATATATGCACACTCATACATACACTTAGAACTTTATTTGAAAACATTGAAATAGGGTAAATCTCGGTCGACAAAATCTTCGACCGAGACACTCTCGGTCGACAAACTTCTCGACCGAGAAAGACCCAGGTAGCCGTTAGACACAGCTGACAAGGTAGTTGGCAGTTGGAGATGAACGTTGTAAACACTTGATCTAGAGAGCCTGTCGGTCAACAAAACCTCGACCGAGTAGGTATCTCGGTCGACAATTCCTCAACCGAGATGGACTCTGACAGCAACTGCAGAATTAATTAACTAGCCGTTGCTAATGCAACTAACTTGTACCTAACGGCTAGTTAAGCACTTAGAACCCCCTAGAAAGTGTCTAGAACATCCTTAAGCACTTGTAGGACATTCCTATAAATAGGACATGCCTTAGGACACCGAAACTCACCTATTACACACTTGAGCAATCTTTGAGCATACACTTGCATTGAGCAACCTGTTTGTGAGCAATTGAGCACATTTGCAATTGGTTACTTTTCTCTTGGCTCTAATTTCGTGTCCTATAGGCTAGTATCTCCTATTCACAGCAATCACAATTCCATATACATTGGTTAGGAAATCTACACGCTTGATATAGGCAAATCAAGCCTTGTGCTTCAAAGGATAAGTTGTAATTTCCATTTTCCTTTCTTGTTCACTTTCATTGTTTGTACTCTCCTTGCTACTCCTAGGTTGGAGGCTGCGGATTGGAGAGAGTCGTGATCTTCTTGGTGAAGAAGGAGACTTTGAACTACTTCAAGAAGGCTGGTGCAATGGGAGGTTACTTCAAAGAGGAAGGCTACTTCAAGGGGGAGCTTGAATTTACTTCAAGAAGGCTACCTCGAGTTGGTGCATCTACTTCAAGTGAAGGCTGTTCAAAGGGGTGTAAGAAAGTATTATATTTTGTGTAATTCCTTGAGAAGGTAATAAAATTAATACTTTCAAAATCTCGATTGGGTAAGCAACCGGGTAGTGGACTGACAACCTTAGTATTTGCTAAGGTTGGAACCACTCTAAACCCTTTGTCTCCTTCTTGGTTTCTCACTTGTGGTTGTTTGAGTTAAATAATTGTTAAATTAACTTTAAAACCCTATTCACCCCCCCTCTAGTGGTTTTTCAGAAACTCGATTATGGTATTGTAGAATGCCATCGGTGCTATTGACGGGACACACATCCCAGTCTTGGTAAGACGTGACAAGCAAAATCGTTACCGAGATAGAAAAGGGAATGTCTCCCTGAATGTCATGGCTGTTGTAGACTTCTCAATGGAGTTTACATATGTACTCACTGGTTGGGAGGGCTCGGCTGCTGACCAAAGGGTCCTACAAGAAGCAATGACTATAGGCGGTTTTAAAGTCCCTCCAGGAAAGTATTACCTAGTGGATGCAGGATACACAAACACTCAACAATTTCTTGCACCGTATCGCAACACAACTTACCATATAATGGAGTATCGGGGTAACATACATTCCTACAACAAAAAGAAGGAAATGTTCAACCACTGCCATGCTCAGTTGCGTAATGTTGTCGAAAGAGCATTCAGAGTGCTTAAGAGGCAGTTTTCCTACCTTAAAAAGGGGGTGACATATTCTATTCGTTCACAGTGTCGCCTCGTAATGGCTTGATGTATCCTCCACAATTTCATACATCGCCAAAATGATGGTGACGCTATTATGGAAGAAATACCAGACAACATTACAACATCTTCTGTCCCACCCAATGGCATCGATCTAAGTTCGCTACACTGAACAAATGCGATAGATGCAAGGGAGGGTGATGTACAACGTGAAACTATTTCCACTTTTATTTGGGATACTCGTTGAACTAACTTTGTAGTTATCCTCATTTCTATACAATATGAAAACTCATGTACGAGTTGACATGTGTTGTGCCCCTCTTTGTTTAATAACAATGTTAGCATTTGACTACTGATGTATGTTTCACATGTGTTCTCTAATTATTCTAGCCCCTCAACATTTTATATGCCCCATAATAAAAAAATGTCACATTTTATTTGATTAGGTTGTCAGTCTTGAAATGGAGAATGGAATGCCGTAGTGTACATGTGGGCTCCAGTGCACCATACGAGTGTACATGGATGCCACAGATGTGGAAAATGGCCAGTTTGAAGACAACAACCCCCACATGCCATATTTTACATGTGGTAGGGGAGTTGTTCCAAACAGATGTCACATGATGTTGCCCGCGCACCGCGTACAACATACACTTGCCACGTTAACTGTAGTTAGGGATGCGCTGGTAACACAACTTGCATATGCACACAATGAACGCAAGACATGGTCAAAACAATGTGACTTTTTAAGTTCCACTAGAGCAGACACAGACCGGCTAAGAGCATAAATTGAAGTGTTGCGGGGGAGGCGTCTATATCTATGCGAATGAATCCACCTCCCGAGTGATAATGACTCTTTAACGGAGGAAGAGGGATACAATACATCATAGATGTAATATAATTATATGTAATGAAGTGTGACCACTACATGTTACAACATTCAAATGTGACTAGCGAACTACTTTCAAACCTAAGTCTCATATAGAGACATATGTTTTGAAGCCAAGTTTATGTTACTAATCATTAATCGTGTTTTAGATGTCGATGAATCTATCCGAAGTTCCGAGGTGTGATTGTGGTCTGGTTGCAGCATTGCGAGTTAACACAGAGGATGCGGGGTTATATGATTTTAGCATTCTGAGTCAAAAGCCGAGAGAAATGTATTATATATGTCCTTCTAGAGAGGTGCACTAGTACAACCACAAATACTCAATTGCACTAGCTAAGTAAATGGTGGCTCATTCTTCAACAGGCACACGGTCCGAGATCACATTTCTCCTCCCACTTCTTGGGAGCTCACGGTTTCATGTTCTATTTCACTCCCCGATGGTTATATTTTTTTGGCATTCTGAGTCAAAGGCTGGGAGAAATGTATTATATATGTCCTTCTAGAGAGGTGCGCTAGTACAACCACTAATACTCCGTTGCACTAGCTAAGTAAATGGTGAATTTGTTTTTTTAACTCGAATTTGGGAAATATTTTTAGGGAAAAGACCGATGCAAATACTTTCATTGGGCAGTCGATCTCCCCCCAACAACAGATTCGCTGAAGGCTGAAATTATGTTACTAACTTATGAGTGCAAGTCGGTATGGGGGCAGGTGATGAACATGAAGGACTTTGTTGAAATCCATCACGACTTCCAACATGTTTACACCTCTGAACAGTACGAGTATGAAGTTTTACAAGCCTCCGTTCATAGGTTGGAGGACAGTTGTACTCTGCTTTTGGATACTCCTTCACCCCCGATGACTCCATAAAGTTGTTGTTACACTTACATCACAAACTTTGTATTTTTCTTAATTCTGTTCAATTCTTATGGATGTATCACATTTTATGCCATATATTATTTGATCACGAAATCCTAGCATTCGAATTATATCCGCAATTATGTTATTTTCTTAATTCTGTTCAATTCTTATGGATGTTAATTGCAATATTATATACATACATAATTTTGTAATATGGCTGCACAACAAACTACGACGTATGTTATATGGTGTAGAGAGCTTGATATGGTTCTAAGAGGTTTGATGAGAACCCAATATCACATGGGGAGATGTGTGAATGGATTATATACTGCTCAGGCTTGGAGGGAGGTGTGGTGTCACTTTCTACACATAACAGGGGGGTCTTACATTTCTTTGAGCGAGCTGCAACTGCGGTGGCAACACATCATGAGAAAGTTCATAACAGATAATCTTTTTATTTTAGGAGATTTAGTGCCTCCCCCACCATTGGCCGTCAACACGATGTTCAACGCAACTCTGTGACTACTCATCGCACCTATCCACCAACACTTGCTGAGTACCTTACGAATGATGAAAACAACAATAACACATGAAGTTGTAACATAGTAGCTCAAATTTGTATTTGTTTATGTTTGGCTGTCTCAAATTTCTGTTTCCTTATGTTGTACAACTTATGGGCACAATCAATTTTTTTCCATCATTTGATAAAACATCTACTTTATGCTTTTGATTACAAGACTTACATCGCGTTAAAACTTGCATTTGTGTATGTTTGCTTGACAACTTATATTTCTATACATTAGTATAAGTATTACTTTTCTAGTGTCATTGTGTGCTCATATTTTTAATTTTTTTATTAAATATAGATGTCGCCATTGAGATCAAAGTCACCGGAAAAGTACGAAAAGATATTGATGTCTCCATCAAAGATAAAAAATATGGTAAAGAAAACCTTGTATGCAAAAAAAATGTTGTGAGACTTCACTTAATGGGGGCAAATATGGGAGACAGGAACAAGGAAAGGAAGGGGTTAATAACCCTGTTTGTCATCTGCCATTGTTGTTTGACTGGCCAAAATATGATGTCAAACAACCCATTTAGCCTGTGCAGGAAGAATGACCCTTTTCATGGGATGAATATGATGAGGACCTGAAGTGGGCCAACTTGGATGGTCCTACCTAGGATCAACATAAATCATCATTCACACCGCCATCTTAGCATGTATATATGGATGTGTAGAAGTAGGCCTAGGCAATGCCACTCATGTTTTTTCCGCTCTTCCTTCGTTCATGATGCATTTGTCCAGGACCAAAGTATGCTATTATCCCTTATTTTGGGCATTATTTAAGTTCAAATGAAAACTTCTTCACTTTGTCATTTATTTTATTATTATGGAAGAATTATATGTAACTGTGGTATGGACATGTTTATATTCAAATGGTTATGCTACATGTGCGTAATTTTATGTTCTATCATGACAATTTCAATTATCTTGTCAGTTACAAATTATTGGATCGAATACACATAACTATATACATAAATACAAGATGCCACACAAGACAAGACAACTGTATATTATTTATTTAAAATAAACATATAAAAAGAGCATACTCATCTTATATCCATACCACTAAACAACAAATAATATCATCCACATTGTGTATGGACAATTTTTTTTCCAAAATTTTTTCTTGTATTGTAGTGCCATCACAACTTCATATATTGTGTAACTATTAAGTCATTTATGTTAGAAGAGGACAGAATAGACAGATCCTGACTAGGTTGCCAAACAAAATCAGACTGCAGTCAGACTGATAACCAAACAGAATCAGACTGAAACCAGACTCAAACCAGATCAGCTGACCAGAATCAGACTGGGTTACCAAACAGAATCAGACTAGATCCAGACTACACCAATCCAGATCTACTGACTAACCCCGCCCAGTCCAGTCCAGACTACGAAATCTCAGTCCCGAACCAAACAAGGGCCTATTGTCTGAATGCTTTTGAATTCTTTGACACACAATGGGCTGTTAATCAATTTAAGTGGAATTTTCTTTGTTTTGACTTTTTTAAGATAAATAGAATTATATGCATCATTATGATACCTAGAATCTCCTTGGTGTCTCATGATTTTATATCAGTTTTCGTCAGGTTGTGCAATGACTGGAGTGGAGATTAAGCAATTTTTTTACTATAGTTAACCCTTTGGTAATATGCTCTAGAGTGACTTCTTGAGAGTGTCCACCTTGGAAAATTTTCCTTAATAATGTGTCTTTTTTGTCTCCTGGGGTGCCATGAAAATCATAAATAACATTGATATTATAACTCTTTGGCAAGGGGTTAGGAGGCTCTTATGGTTGGGAACTTCATGAAAGTGCTCAACCAAAGGGGGAACCTTACTGAGAGGGACCCCTAAGGGTATGAATTGTTCGTTAGGTGTACATTAGTTGGCTAGCAATTACAAATTTATTTGTGCTTGAAAAGAACAATCTAGAACCCTGCTCGGCCAACACTTTAGTCGACCGAACTGTGTCTCAGTCGAGACTTTCTTCGACCGAGCCTAGGTTTAAGGCAAAAGTATTGCAACATCTATTTCCAACTCCCAACTACCAACCACTTAGTCAAACGGTCACAAGATTTTGACTGAATCTTACTCGGTCGAGATAATTTTTGACTATTCATGTATAGCACAAAATTGTTATATTCATGGAGGGGAGTGAGACATGCCCCTGATCGAGTGAATAGAAGGATATATCTAAGTCTTATCGTGAGATGTTTCTAGTGGAACCATCATAGAGTTAGGTGGATCATGGTCATTTAATTGTAGTGAAGGGGGTGAGGTTAGATGATATCTAGGGACAAGGTGACCCACTCGGGACCAATGATGTGACTGGGCATCCATATGTATTTTAGTGTATGAGATTCCTCCTTCCTTAAGGGATATCTTATGAGAAAAATACGTGTGACTATCAAGGGACAATGTGACCCACTCAATCCTAGAGGCTATGACTAGATATCCATATGTATCTCGATGCATGGGATTCCTCTCCCGGAGATTTCATGAGAGAAATGGTCACATAAAAGGGTATCTAGTGACAAGGTGGCCTGCTAAGAACAAGAGCTTGTGGTTGGATATCCATTTGTATCTTGCCATGTGAGACTCATCCCTCCTAAGGGAAGATTTTATGGGAGAGATCCTCACAAAAAAAGGTACCCATGGACAAGGTGACTAACTTGCATTTAACCTAGGTGTAAAATGCAAGTGTACATGTTGAAGTAATATTGTAATTAGAGTTTGTGGTGTAGAACTCAAAAATTGAGAGGCTAGAGACTACAACTAACCAAGACCACAATTTCTAGACCAATGGAAAATATTAAGTATTGATTGAAAATTAAAATTAAAATGAACAAAGTAATAAAAAAAGTTGATGTGAAATCATTAAGGGATCTCTATGACAATCGGCTTCATCATAGTGAAATTCATACTTGATTTTATTCTATCTAGAATGAAATCAACATTTCTTATATGGAATTGGGGATACTTAGCTTGTGTTACCCTCTTTTGTAGTATAATACACTATCCAATTGAGTCAAGAACCCACTTTTGTAGTATTCTAGTGAATGACTAAATGATAAAATATATGTATCAAAACCTAAGTTAACCCTAGACAATTAATTCTACTATGAAATGAAAGACAAGGCAAGCAAGGAAAAGAGAAATCTATGCCAAGGCATGCAAGAAGAGATCTACACTACACTAGTCTAGCAAACAGAGCAAAATAGCAATTAAAGACCTAAGCTAGAAAGAGAAAAGCAAGAATAAGGTAAGGAGCTAACTAAGAAAGTAAAGAGCTAACTAAACTAACACCAGCTAAGCAATAAAGCAATTCAGGTTTTAAAGCAATAAAGGGATGTGTGGGATGTTTGGGGGATGCACTTATCAATTAGGTTGGGGGTGACATATGAACATTATAGTCCCATTTAGATTATCAAACCAAGTAACAAGCTAGAGTCTAATGAATTGTCCTAGACTACTAACTAACCTTGGATAGGATAGGTTGTGTATAGGGGAACTAGCCCCTAACACCTCCTACTACCGTTACAAGGCTCAATTGGGTTAGGGTCTAGGTGCAATTCAATTAGAGTCTAAACAAGCCTAGGTTTCTAGCTTAGATGGTCATAGGGTGATTAGGGGCTGAGGTTAGTAATGGGAGTGGAAGTGAGGTTTTAGGCCTCCCATCACCCACATTCTAGCCTTGAGAAAGCTCTAAGATAATCACTCCAAATTCATCTAAACTATCTACTTAGATCTCTCAACCAGGGTTAGGAGAATTGATTAGCATGTAGGAAGATGGGTGGCTAGAGAGGGATCCATGAATTGGACCTAGGAGCAAATCCCAAAATTCACACATATAAGAAATTTCCCTAAATTCCTGGGTGATTTCAAGCACAAAACAATAAGAAATTTATGAAGAGTGAGATAGAAATAGAACATAATCATTAGCTGACGAAACTACAATGTTTGCATATCATTTGCCCTCAACATGGTATAAAAGTAACATTTTTGGCTCCAAACAGCCCACCTAAGGGGCCTAGCTACTCTTGGAAATGCAAAATACAAAAAGAAATGAGAAAGAGGTAGAAGAAGCCATGGATCTCGATGTAGATAGAGAAATTCTCCTCTTCAGCTACTGCAAGACATCCTCCTCCTTCTTATAAGTGCAAGGACATGTAATGATGACAAAATAGGGTCAAAACACTAGGAAAATAGGGTTTTGGTAGTGAAAATGGTGAAATGGAGTGGAATGGAGGTGGAAATGGAGTGGAATGGATGGAATGTGAAAATGGGGTGATAGAAGGTAGCTAGGGGTGGCCAACCTTGGCCTATAGCCGCCACCCACATAATATAGGTAGGGAGGAAGCAATAGGTCAAGTAGGGGTAACGTGGGAAATGCAGTGGAAAAGTAGCTAGGCTTTTGTGAGTAGCACGACTGTGGTGGGTTACCACAGCCATGGTGGGTGTAGGAGAACATGGTCATGGTGTGTGGAAACGACTGAGGTGAAAAATGGGGGAAATCATAGTAAGTTGTTGGATTTTGAACTGAAGGTAGCACAATCGCGGTGGTCACCACAACTGTGGTGGCTTGGAGTTGGCTACCCATTCTGAGTGGAATGCCCATGCTGGTCTGTCACATAAAACTCACAAAAACATAATTAACTAATGCGGAAGCGTTCACTAAGCAGTGAATTATCGAAAATCACTAAAAAATTAAAACCTTTTTATCAAGAGATCCACCAAAGGAAAACTTTCTCACATAGAACCAAAGTAACACATTTACATTCTGTATTAAAGGTAAATGTCCTGTATCATCTCTTTCTATGAATTACAAGCATCAAATGCCATGTTAAACTAAGCACGAGCAGTATGAAAAGCTCTAGGCACTAAGCCAAAATCTTAAAAGCACTAACTACTACTCCGAGGACCTGAGAGTACAGAAACGACACATAGGACTCTATATACATCTATACATGGCATAACAGCCAGTGTCTCCACCTGAGACTTCACTGTTGTCGCTTCTGTTGTTGTTGATGTCCTTCACCTACTGAAGGATTCTTGCCTCCTCATCCATGTCCACCTAAAAATGTGATTCCCATGGGGGTGAGACAATTGTAAATTGCCCCAGCGAGAGTTATAACTCTCCGCCAGAAACATATTATTGCAATTTAATAAGATAAATTTGAAAAGAGGAATCATAATTGTTTGACAATAGTTAATTCATTATCTAACAGATTAGAACATTATTCTTATCAAAAGCATTGCAGCTATAACTTGATAGAGCAACATGTATAACATTTATTCACTATAGAGTTATAACCACAACATACACTCTCTTCAGGCTTAGATCACATAGCTAATGCCTGGCATTGTCTTGTGGAGTCATGGCTTTAGCCATACTCTTTTCATAAAGTATTGGCATCTTAATCCCTCATCTCATCATGTACAATTCTAGTTCCAAACAAGTTCATCATCATGATTATAGAATATGAGTATTTGAACTCTTAACTCATCATAGAGTACTTGTTACCACTTATTCGGTAACTTAATACCTTCAGGTCATCTTGTTGACTCAAGGTCAATTAGGTCAATGTTGACTCATGTCTAAATTGACTAAACCCGTGTTTTGATGATGACTAACCATTCCACATATTGGTGTCTAATGTCTCTACTTGAGTAATTTCAGATTAGGTATAGACACACTCTAAATGCCCTAACTTGCACATCTCAAATTGGAGAAAAGACAAGTCAAAGTCATACAAGTGGACATTTTTGTAATATGATGTATATCCATTAGAATCATGTTGTAAATCACTTGTAATGATTGTATGACTTGTAATTAAGCTTAGAAAAATACCAGGAGCACTTAGATCGAATATTAGAGCACTTTAAATGCATCTTTGAAAATCAATTACAGGTACTTGGTCGGTCGAGTTTCCCCAGCCTGAAACTCGACCGATCCACCCTGGTCGATTTTCTAAAGATTGCATCGGTCGAGTTGTGCACTCACAGAACTCGACCGATTGGGTAGTAGGCCATTTCCAGTTGAAATGGTCAGTCGAGTTTCCTCAGGACAAACTCGACCGATCCTTTGAACATCGGTTTGCCTCCTACTTGATCGGTCGAGTTACACCCATTAGAACTCGACCGATTGCACTGAACGGAAAAGTGCATAAAAGTGTTTCTAGCCGTTGTGGAGTTGCAACAAGTGAAAATAGATCTGTTGCAAGCCAAAAAATGGCTAGTTTTCATTCACAAGTGTTCCAAAGGCTAAGAGGCATCCCCAACTATAAATAGGACCCCTTGGGCTTCATTCCAAGGTTGAGCATTCATTGCAAACTCTTTGTGAGGTTCCTATTCTATAGTTGAGTGCTTCCTACAGCCTCCTCTCTCTCTTTAAGCTTAATCACTTGCTACATCCATTAGAGTGAGTAGGAGATTTGTAAGAGAGCTAGTTCTATATGTATATCTTGTGAGGCTCTCACTTCCACCACCTCCCCATCTCTCATTTGCAATAATGAAGATGAAGGTTCTCTCTCTTGTCCAAGAGAGTTGAAGAAGAACAAGGGAAGGAGTCCCTTGGTGAAGATCAAGGTTGAAGACTTGGAGCTAGAGTGGGTAAGCCCTTGGTGAAGGCAGAAGACTCCTTGCTCAAGTAGGTAAGTCTTTGGTGGAAGCTTCTCCGAGTGAAGGTGAAGTCAAAAGCCGAAGATCCAAGAAGAGTGGGTAATTCCTGCAAGGCGGAAGACTTGTGCAAGAGTGGGTAAGTCCTTGAAGAAGGCCGAAGACTCTTGCAAAGTGGGTAAGTCCTTGGTAAGGTTGAAGACTCTTTGTCTTGGATAGGTAAGTCTTTTGTTTGGTCATGCATTGTATGTCTTATGAATGAATATAAGAGTGCAAGAGTTTGGAAGTCCTAGAGGTTGACTTCTCTAGGCAAGTGGACTGACACACTTCTAGTTTGAAGTGTGGAACCACTCTAAATAGCTTATTTAATTGGTGCATGTTCAATCTCTCTCTCTCTCCCTTGCTATGTATGTTTTAGTTGCACATAAATTACCTATTTAGCAACCTTATCTTGTGTTATATTTTGAAGGTTTAATGAATTTTGTTTAAGTGCTTTCAGCTCTATTCACCCCCCCTCTAGAGCATCTAATCACCCATCTAGGATCCAACAAGTGGTATCAGAGCGGGTCTTCTCCAAGCATACTTCAACAAGTAGGAGAAGATGGGTGACTACCTAGGAGGGAGATTCTCGACCAGCCTTCAAATCTTTGATGGGAGCAATTTCCTCTATTGGAGAAGAAGACTTCAATTCTACATCCAAGGATCAAGTCTCGAGATGTGGCAAATGGTGAACAACCCATACATTCTACCAAAGACAAATATTGAAGAATGGGATGAAGCCACCTTGATGAAAGCAACTTTGAATGCTGGAGCCATACACATTTTATATGCCTCCATGAACCCCACCGAGTTCAACCGAATTTCTTCATGTGAGATGGCCTATGAGGTATGGAGAAAGCTTTGCATCACTTATGAAGGAACATATCAAGTGAAGGAAAGCAAAGTCTACATGCTCAAAGGGCTGCTTGAAAACTTCAAGATGGGAAAGGAGGAGAGCATAGCCAACATGTACTCAAGGCTCAACACCATCTTGAATGGTCTTGCTGTTCTAGGACATCCTATGTCTAGTGGAGAGATCAACTCAAAGATCCTTAGAACTCTCCCCAAGAGGTGGGAACCCAAGGTGACTTCCATTGAAGAAGCAAGGTCTCTCAAGGATATTCCTATTGAAGAGCTCATTGGAAATCTACAAGCACATGAAGCTACACTTGAAAAGAGGGAGGAAGTAGAAAGACAAGAGAAGAAAGAGATAAAGAGAATGAAGAAGGCTGAAATGAAGGCTCAAATTGAAGCTATCATGGAACAAGTCTCTCCATCCTCTCAAGCTAAAGAAGATGCCATGTACTCCAAGGGTAAACTCTACAAAGGCAAGTCCTCCTCCATTCGGTGCTTCACATGTGGAAAGAAGGGTCACTACAAGGAAGATTGCCCACAAGGAAAAAAGACCCATCTTCACAAGAAGGAGAAATGGCACTCAAGCTCAAGTGGCTCCTCCAACAAGTGAAGATTCAAGTCCTTGGAGAAGGCCGAAGAATCTTACAAAGTGGGTAAGTCCTTGGTAAGGTTGAAGACTCTTTGTCTTGGATAGGTAAGTCTTATGTTTGGTCATGCATTGTATGTCTTATGAATGAATATAAGAGTGCAAGAGTTTTGAAGTTCTAGAGGTTGACCTCTCTAGGCAAGTGGACTGACACACTTCTAGTTTGAAGTGTGGAACCACTCTAAATAGCTTGTTTAATTGGTGCATGTTCAATCTCTCTCTCCCTTGCTATGTATGTTTTAGTTGCACACAAATTACCTATATAGCAACCTTATCTTGTGATATATTTTGAAGGTTTAATGAATTTTGTTTAAGTGCTTTCAGCTCTATTCACCCCCCCTCTAGAGCATCTAATCACCCATCTAGGATCCAACACATCTGACCAAGGACATTATGATTCTTGCTACACCAAGCATTGCACATAGTTCACAAAGCTCATATCACCTCTTATTACCACTTAATAGGCAATAAGGCATATTATGGCTTATAAAGTCCATAAACAATTTCAATATACAGAGCATCATAGCCCATACCTGGATATGATCATCATCTCAATATTCCTGCATGATCAATACTCATGATAACAATCATATATCAGTACCATGCAATAAAAGGGTTTTATTATTATATTTATAACTCATTAATATGTATTTGAACTTCACATAGGATTACTCTGTGTTAAGACTTCACATAGCATCGTCCTGTATTAGGGTTTCACATAGCATTTCCCTGTATTAGGGTTTCACATAGCATTACCCTATATTACGGTTTCACATAGCATTGCCCTGTATTAGGGTTTCACATAGCATTACCCTGTACTAGGGTTTTACATAGCATTGCCCTGTATTAGGGTTTTCACATAAATAACCATATAGGTTCTCAAGATCATATTATTAATGATCAAGTCTTATTTCATTGCTTCACACATCTAGGAATCAATATGGATAACATAAGTATTCAATCATACTTATTTATTCTCATCATTCATCATTAAATGAATTACCAACACACAGTATGAATTTCTCTCTCATCCTTACCAGAATATGATTACATCATAGTTTATTGAATTAGATTCACCTTTTCATAAGGCATGTTAGCCTACTTTCATAAAGGTGCATTACATCTCAATGTAACAATTGACTTGACACATCTCATGTGTCACTCATCCAATTATATTGGACTTATAACACATCAAGGTATATTAGTATTGGGGTGTTGGATGTGATATCTATCATATCTTGATGTATCACTTCCCTCAACACCTTTATCTTACTTGAATTCATCCACTTAGGTTGTATTAGGGTATTCCCCATCCTAATACTTAATGCACCAGTTCATCACATTTATTATGTAATGTATTGGTCATCAGTCACTCACTTAGAACACACAACCATTACCAATAATATGGACTCATCCTTGAATTAGAATTATTAATGTAAGGATATCCATCATCAGTCTCTCTAGGTGTTATATTCGTCAATATATCAATCACTATTCCATTATTAGGAATAGGGTTTCCCATATTTATAAATTTAGGTTCACATGGCATCTCACATATATATGGATTCTACCTAGTATCACTCTTTATTAGAGTTTCACATAACATCCTTCTAAATTAGGGTTTCACCTAGTATTATGTGAAATTAGGATTTCACAACACATCACCTAGTGATAGGTATTCACATAGAATTAGTAGCACTACCCTATATTAGGGTTTCATGCACCTTTACCCCATTTTAGGGATTAAGGTTTACCATTCACATCCAAGTAATGTTTCTCATACCTCATACTCAAATTAGGATTAGGATGTACAATTCCCATTAAATTAGGGTTTCTTACATTGTTACACTAAGTTAGGGTTACATCATCACCCTAGATTATGGTTTCACTGAGCTTTGCCCTAAATTAGGGTTTCACATAGCCTTGCCCTAAATTAGGGTCAAGGTACATCAATCTTTTCAATGAGGATTTCATGATCTCATCATTATGGATCAAATCCTGATTACATATTTATTCATAATGAGAGAATTAGGGCTTATTATGTAAGCAATCATCTCTCTCATTCTTTATCTTTATCACATCCTCTCTAGGATGTTAACTACTCCAAGATTGATCAAGGTTAGCCCTTCAATTATGTACACACAGTTAGGGTTAACCTTCATAATCACCATTGATCTACATCATTAATAACCAAGTGGCTAACTGACCTTTGATCATATTAGGTGTCCAAATGGTTTAACCAATTTGAACCTCAAAAGGTCTTGATCACTAAGACCTCAAACGGTTTTGGTCACTTAGGCCTCAAACGGTCTTGACCAATTAAGTTCAAACGGTTTCAAACCGTTTAGCAAAGTTGGTTCTTGAAACCGTTTAGACAACACATCTTGAAATTGATTGGACTTGAGTCTCCAAACGGTTTGAGACTGTTTGGTCTCAAATGGTCCTGAGACCGTTTAGTCCCAAACGGTCTTGAGACCATTTGGATTCAAACGGTATTGAGACTGTTTGGTCTAAACCCTCTCAAACCTGAATGGATCAAAAAAGGTCTTCAACACTTAATCGATTCAAGGTTCCCATCCATGGACCAACTATCAATTGGGCCATCAATTTATTCTTCAATTGAACCACTGAATCACCATTCAATTGGACCTTCAATTAGGGTTTCTGACCCAATTGATCTAGGGTTAATAATCAAGAAACCATCACTTAGGGTTTTGAAACTGAGGAACCATCAATGGTTGACATTGTGGAACCAATTCAATTGAAATCAGTGAACCATCATCATTACATGATATGACCTGACCTAAAACGGTCTTGAATGACTCCCAAACGGTCTTGAGGTCATTTGGATGATCTCCAAACGGTCTTGAGACCGTTTTCCCATTTCATCATCAAAATCCATGACATCCAATTAGAGTTTGGATCATTGGATTGATTATCAAATCAACAATTGATTGTATTTCAATTTGGTATCTTTGGATCTTCAAATACCCAACCATACATAACCCTAGACCTTAAAACGGTCTTAGTTTACCTACAAATGGTCTTGAGACCATTTGGGAGATTCCCAAATGGTTTTGAAACCGTTTGGGTCAATCAACCCAAAACCTCAACTTAATCTATTGCAAAATCAGCACTTAGTCGATTAGGGTTTCTATTTGAAGGATTGTCTATATGTTGAATTAATCAATTGGAGCCATTGGATTATAATCCAACACATTCTAGGGTTCAGACCTCAAATGGTAAACATAACCAAATGGTCAACCCTCTCATGTGGTTTGGAGTCCAAGTCACCAAACGGTTTGGAAACTGTTTGGTCTCCAAACGGTTTGGTGAAACCGTTTGGACCATTTTGTTGAAACCGTTTGCAAGGGATATTTGGGGAGGTGTGTTCTTATGATGATGTCATCATCATAAAGATCCAAACCCATGAAACGTTTTGTGATTTCATGGTGATTGAACCATTCAACCAAAATAAATTTCAGAAATGAAGAAAGGATCACTAATTGATAAGGAATTGAATGCAATAATAAAACTAAGGGTTCAAGTTATAAAACCCACCTCCAATTGAGATTCAAAGCTTCAAGCTCATGTCAACAATGGTGGAT
The DNA here is from genome assembly GCA_963693085.1 of Alisma plantago-aquatica. Classification (NCBI taxonomy): domain Eukaryota; kingdom Viridiplantae; phylum Streptophyta; class Magnoliopsida; order Alismatales; family Alismataceae; genus Alisma; species Alisma plantago-aquatica. Next base: position 1,190,278,335 of record OY856411.1, on the reverse strand, counting down.
GCAACTCCTTTCACTATTCCAAGGGTCTTCCTCAAGCTTTGAGTGAAAAGGAATGGTTAGAATTGAATAGGGGATCGAGATATGAAGAATTCATACATTGATTTTCGATTTTCACCATGGATTCAAGGTGAAAGGAGGTCAAGAAGCTTACCAATAGGTCGGGGGTCGTCCTCCTGATCCTCCAAAGCTCCTTGGTCGTTTTTCAAGCAAGGGAAAATAAGTGGAAACCAAAAATCCCTTGGTTTGGCTTGTAAAGCATGTTTTTATAAGAAAATCAATGAGAGAGAAAATGCCTTATAAAAATTCATTTAATCCCAAAAAATGATGCCGCCTCTTCCCCCTCAACTCCTTGGATCCAAGGCTATCTTGTTTTCCTCTTATTCCTCTCAATTATCCATGATTTAAAGGAAAGCAAATTAAGCACCTTAAATCATATTATAATAATATCCATAAGTGAGTGGATATTATTTTTCTTATAATAAGGTGAGTGGGTTCTTCATCTCCTTAAGATCTTTTCATTGCCTTTGCAAGGCACAAGGACGTCCACACTTGTTTATTTTCAACCAACATAATTTTGTTTAAAGGACACTCCAATTAATATATTTATTTTTGCACTAAATTGAATTAGGGTTTCACTTAGGCTTAAATCTTGATTATTTTAATATTAAGATTCTCTCTCCTCCAACTTAATTCAAATGAGATGCCCGTCTCATTTTATTTCCTTAACATGATTCCAAGAAATATTAGGGACCTTATTGAAGTGGTAATTTGCATATTGAACCTTGGGTTTTGGGTAAATTGCATATTACACCAAAACTAGGTTTTAATGCACAAACATTGCTTTATCAGCTCTTTCTTGGTATTCGGGCTATCACAAGCCATACCTCTGCATCATATTCACTCTCATGATGCTTCAACACATAAGGAACATATTATCATGTACAATTTGCAATTTAACCCCTCAACTTGGGTAATTTGCACTTTAGTCCAAAACAAGCAAAACAATGTTTCAACATTATTCAAAAAGGACTAAAATTGAAATATAAGTTCCTCTTGGGCCTTAATTACTTTTCACAATATAACATTAATCATATAATTATATTTTTTAATCAAAACACCTAGGGTTAAAGCATAACCCAGGTCAGGGATGTTACAAGTTATAAACCCCTAACAAGGATTTCGTCCCCGAAATCCCAAGAAAAGGAAAGACAAATTTATTCATTTATCATACCCTCAAGTCTCCACATAATCTCTTAATATCATAGAGATACCATGGATCTGTAATCCACACAAAGTTCCTTTCATTAGTTCAACCTTATCAATGTTTATGTTTATGCAAAGCATAAACCCCTAACATATGATGTCCATATTATTTGAAAGGAAGAAGCATAAAAGAACATACTCCTGTCATCACCCAAGAGTGTTTACCAAAAGAGAAACATATATATCTAACAAAGATATCCACTCAGCAACCCTTTATTTGTTTGGGAAAATTCACTTAGCAAACTCTTTTTAATTGGGAATGCTCACTTGGCTATTCCTTTTTAATTGGGAATGTTCACTTAGCTCTTCCTATTTAATTGGGAATGTGCACTTAGCTCTTCCTATTAATTGGGAATGTTCACTTAGCTCTTCCTATTTAATTGGGAATGTTCACTTAGCTTTTCCTTTTAATTGGGAATGTTCACTTAGCTCTTCCTATTAATTGGGAATGTTCACTTAGCTCTTCCTATTTAATTGGGAATGTTCACTTAGCTCTTCCTATTAATTGGGAATGTTCACTTAGCTTTTCCTTTTAATTGGGAATGTTCACTTAGCTCTTCCTATTAGTTGGGAATGTTCACTTAGCTTTTCCTTTTAATTGGGAATGTTCACTTAGCTCTTCCTATTTAATTGGGAATACTCACTTAGCTATTCCTTTTTAATTGGGAATGTTCACTTAGCTCTTCCTATTTAATTGGGAATGTTCACTTAGCTTTTCCTTTTAATTGGGAATGTTCACTTAGCTCTTCCTATTAGTTGGGAATGTTCACTTAGCTTTTCCTTTTAATTGGGAATGTTCACTTAGCTCTTCCTATTTAATTGGGAATGCTCACTTAGCTATTCCTTTTTAATTGGGAATGATCACTTAGCTATCCCTTTTTAATTGGGAATGCTCACTTAGTTATTCCTTTTTAATTGGGAATGTTCACTTAGCTATCCCTTTTTAATTGGGAATACTCACTTAGCTATTCCTTTTTATTTGGGAATGCTCACTTAGCTATTCCTTTTTAATTGGGAATGCTCACTTAGCTATCCCTTTTTAATTGGGAATGCTCACTTAGCTATCCCTTTTTACTTGGGAATGCTCACTTAGCTATTTGTTTTTAATTGGGAATGCTTACTTAGCTATCCCTTTTTAATTTCATTATACTCTCTAGATTGTTTCAGAATGACTACTTGATCAGAGTAATGAAAAAGATAACAATCAAAGAGTTTCATACTTGACTTATCTACAATAATCATATACCTGGCCAGGGTATACAAGTATTGAGATTAGGTAGTATGAACTTTATTTACTATCATGTTCCTCACTTTTCATATCAGTATACACACAAAATTTTTCATTCTTGAATTTTCTTCAAGCATCACTCCTATATCTCATCTTTTATCACACAGATAAGAGAGATTATTAAGCATTTTAAGGAGCACTAGGTAAAATGTAAGTTCTCTTCTTCCTTGTGTCCTTATAGGACTAGTCAAAGGAAGTTCAAAGACAACTACTTTCTTATTTTTAACACATAGAGTCAGGAAATGAAATATCAGAATGAATCTATTTCATCTGACTATTACTCCTCACGGTCATCTATTACTTTAGATTGACTCAACAAATAGAGTTTAGCTGATTCATGTTGTTGCTTTTGCTTTCACTTAGTGGCTACTGCCCTGGTGCACTAGGCATTTATTGCACTGGTGACACCAAAAACTTTGGCTTTTTAGAACAACAAGGAAAATGTCTCTAAAATTATAGAGACCTTACCTTAAATCTCAGCTTATTGCCCCTCATTGGGCACTACCATCACAGATGTACTATCTGTCTAAACTTATGGCAGAGTCTACTTTCTCGCCATATGTTAATCTTTCCCACATTTCCACTGTTCCAACATGACTATGTCATTTAGGAACTCTTTCAAAGCCCAAAGTTTCCGCATTAAGGACTGGTAACCTAGGTTGTAATACTAGTATCCAGTCTTCTATATGCATCACTATTGTCCTAATCTGCCCTTCAAGAGCATAAACATAGGATTCTCTATCCTGATCAGGTCAAGATGGAAATTCTCAGGCACTTGTTCTTCTCTTGCCTGATCCCATGCACCCTCTCTAGGTGCAACAACATTGCCCTTAGCAATGTGTTCCTCGTGTTCCCCAGTCATTTATAAACTTTACCCTTTACTTTGCATAAGCAGAAGTCACTATAGGGTATACTGGAGGACACTAACACAGACTCAACACCTTAGTCCTATGTCTCTGTAGACTTAGCGAACCTAGATCTCTGATACCACTAAATTGCCACATACAACTCACAAAAACATAATTAACTAATGCAGAAGCGTTCACTAAGCAGTGAATTATCGAAAATCACTAAAAAATTAAAACTTTTTTATCAAGAGATCCATCAAAGGAAAACTTTCTCACATAGAACCAAAGTAACACATTTACATTCTGGATTAAAGGTTCATGTCATGTATCATCTCTTTCTGTGAATTACAAGCATCAGCTGCCCTGTTAAACTAAGCACAGGCAGTATGAAAAGCTCGAGGCACTAAGCCAAAATCTCAAAACCACTAACTACTACTCCGAGGACCTGAAAGTACAGAGACAACACATAGGACTCTATATACATATATACATGGCATAACAGCCAGTGTCTCCACCTGAGACTTCACTGTTGTCCCTACTGCTGCTGTTGCTGTCCTTCACCTACTGAAGGATTCCTGCCTCCTCGTCCACATCTATCTAAAAATGTGATTCCCACGGGGGTGAGACAATTGTAAATTGCCCCAGCGAGAGTTATAACTCTTCGCCAGAAACATATTATTACAATTTAATAAGATAAATTTGAAAAGAGGAATCATAATTGTTTGACAACAATTAATTCATTGTCTAACAGATTAGAACATTATTCTTATCAAAAGCATTGCAGCTATAACTTGATAGAGCAACATGTATAACATTTATTCACTATAGACTTATAACCACAACATACACTCTCTTCAGGCTTAGATCACATATCTAATGCCTGTCATTGTCTTGTGGAGTCATGGCCTGTAGCCATACTCTTTTCACAAAGTATTGGGATCTTAATCCCTCATCTCATCAGGTACAATTCTAGTTCCTAACAAGTTCATCATCATGATTATAGAATATGAGTACTTGAACTCTTAACTCATCATAGAGTACTTGTTACCACTTATTAGGTAACTTAATACCTTCAGGTCATCTGACCAAGGACATTATGATTCTTGCTACACCAAGCATTGCACATAGTTCATAAAGCTCATATCACCTCTTATTACCACTTAATAGGCAATAAGGCATATTATGGCTTATAAAGTCCATAAACAATTTCAAAATACAGAGCATCATAGCCCATACCTGGCTATGCTCATCATCTCAATATTCCTGCATGATCAATACTCATGATAACAATCATATATCAGTACCATGCAATACAAGGGTTTTCTTATTATATTTATAACTCATCAATATGTATTTGCACTTCACATAGGATTACTCTGTGTGAAGACTTCACATAGCATCGTCCTGTATTAGGGTTTCACATAGCATTGCCCTGTATTAGGGTTTCACATAGCATTACCCTGTATTAGGGTTTCACATAGCATTGCCCTGTATTAGGGTTTCACATAGCATTACCATGTATTAGGGTTTCACATAACATTGCCCTGTATTAGGGTTTTCACATAAATAACCATATAGGTTCTCAAGATCATATTATTAATGATCAAGTCTTATTTCATTGCTTCACACAGCTAGGAATCAATATGGATAACATAAGTATTCAATCATACTTATTTATTCTCATCATTCATCATTAAATGAATTACCAACACACAATATGAATTTTTCTCTCATCCTTACCAGAATATGATTGCATCATAGTTTATTGAATTAGATTCACCTTTTCATAAGGCATATTAGCCTACTTTCATCAAGGTGCATTACATCTCAATGTAACAATTGACATGACACATCTCATGTGTCACTCATCCAATTATATTGGACTTATAACACATCAAGGTATATTAGTATTGGGGTGTTGGATGTGATATCTGTCATATCTTGATGTATCACTTCCCTTAACACCTTTATCTTACTTGAATTCATCCACTTAGCTAGTATTAGGGTATTCCCCATCCTAATACTTAATGCACAAGTTCATCACATTTATCATGTAATGTATTGGTCATTAGTCACTCACTTAGAACATACAACCATTTCCAATAATATGGACTCATCCTTGAATTATAATTATTAATGTAAGGATATCCATCATCAATCTCTCTAGGTGTTATATTCGTCAATATATCAATCACTATTCCATTATTAGGAATAGGGTTTCCCATATTTATAAATTGAGGTTCACATAGAATCTCACATATATATGGATTTCACCTAGTATCACTCTTTATTAGAGTTTCACATAACATCCTTCTAAATCAGGGTTTCACCTTGTATTATGTGAAATTAGGATTTCACAACACATCACCCAGTGATAGGTCTTCACATAGAATTAGTTGCACTACCCTATATTAGGGTTTCATGCACCTTTACCCCATTTTAGGGATTAATGTTTACCATTCACATCCAAGTAAGGTTTCTCATACCTCATACTCAAATTAGGGTTAGGATGTACAATTCCCATCAAATTAGGGTTTCTTACATTGTTACACTAAGTTAGGGTTACATCATCACCCTAGATTATTGTTTCACTGAGCTTTGCCCTAAATTAGGGTTTCACATAGCCTTTCCCTAAATTAGGGTCAAGGTACATCAATCTTTTCAATGAGGATTTCATGATCTCATCATTATGGATCAAATCCTGATTACATATTTATTCATAATGAGAGAATTAGGGCTTATTATGTAAGCAATCATCTCTCTCATTATTTCTCTTTCTCTCATCCTCTCAAGGATGTTAACTACTCCTAGATTGATCAAGGTTAGCCCTTCAATTATGTACACACAGTTAGGGTTAACCTTCATAATCACCATTGATCTACATCATTAATAACCAAGTGGCTAATTGACCTTTGATCATATTAGGTGTCCAAATGGTTTAACCAATTTGAACCTCAAAAGGTCTTGATCACTTAGAACTCAAACGGTTTTGGTCACTTAGGCCTCAAACGGTCTTGACCAATTAAGTTCAAATGATTTGAAACCGTTTAGCAAAGTTGGTTCTTGAAACTGTTTCGACAACACATCTTGAAACCGAATGGACTTGAGTCTCCAAACGGTTTGAGACCGTTTGGTCTCAAACGATCTTGGTACCATTTGGTCCCAAACAGTCTTGAGACCGTTTGGACTCAAATGGTCTTGAGACCGTTTGGTCCAAACCCTCTCAAAACCGAATGGACCAAAAAGGGTCTTCAACACTTAATCGATTCAAGGTTCCAATCCATGGACCAACTATCAATTGGGCCATCCATTTATTCTTCAATTGAACCACTGAATCACCATTCAATTGGACCTTCGATTAGGGTTTTGGACCCAATTGATCTAGGGTTAATAATCAAGAAACCATCACTTAGGGTTTTGAAACAGAGGAACCATCAATGGTTGACATTGTGGAACCAATTCAATTGAAATCAGTGAACCATCATCATTACATGATATGACCTGACCTCAAATGGTCTTGAATGAACCCCAAACGGTCTTGAGGTCATTTGGATGATCTCCAAATGGTCTTGAGACCGTTTTCCCATTTCATCATCAAAATCCATGACATCCAATTAGAGTTTGGATCATTGGATTGATTATCAAATCAACAATTGATTGTATTTCAATTTGGTATCTTTGGATCTTCAAATACCCAACCATACATAACCCTAGACCTTCAAACGGTCTTAGTTGACCTCCAAATGGTCTTGAGACCGTTTGGGAGATTCCAAAATGGTTTTGAAACCGTTTGGGTCAATCAACCCAAAACCTCAACTTAATCAATTGCAAAATCAGCACGTAGTCGATTAGGGTTTCCATTTGAAGGATTGTCTATATGTTGAATTAATCAATTGGAGCCATTGGATTATAATCCAAACCATTCTAGGGTTCAGACCTCAAACGGTCAACATAACCAAATGGTCAACCCTCTCATGTGGTTTGGAGTCCAAGTCACCAAATGGTTTGGAAACGGTTTGGTGAAACCGTTTGGACCATTTTGTTGAAACCATTTGCAAGGGATATTTGGGGAGGTGTGTGCTTATGATGATTTCATCATCATCAAGCTCCAAACCCACGAAACTTTCTGTGATTTCATGGTTATTGCATCATTCAACCAAAATAAATTTCAGAAATGAAGAAATGATCACCAATTGATAAGGAATTGAATGCAATAATAAAATTAAGGGTTCAAGTTATAAAACCCGCCTCCAATTGAGCTTCAAAGATTCAATCTCACGTCAACAATGGTGGATGAAACTCCTTTCACTATTCCAAGGGTCGTCCTCAATCTTTGAGTGAAAAGGAATGGTTAGAATTGAAGAGGGGATCGAGATATGAAGAATTCATACATTGATTTTCGATTTTCACCATGGATTCAAGGTGAAAGGAGGTCAAGAAGCTTACCAACAGGTTGGGGGTCGTCCTCCTGATCCTACAAATCTCCTTGGTCGTTTTCCAAGCAAGGGAAAAGAAGTGGAAACGAAAAAGCCCTTGGTTTGGCTTGTAAAGGGTGTTTTTATACGAAAATCAATGAGAGAGAAAATGCCTTATAAAAATTCATTTAATCCCAAAAAATGATGCCGCCTCTTCCCCCTCAACTCCTTGGATCCGAGGATATCTTGTTTTCCTCTTATTCCTCTCAATTATCCATGATTTAAAGGAAAGCAAATTAAGCACCTTAAATAATATTATAATAATATCCATAAGTGAGTGGATATTCTTTTTCTTATAATAAGGTGAGTGGGTTCTTCACCTCCTTAAGATCTTTTCATTGCCTTTGCAAGGCACAAGGACGTCCACACTTGTTGATTTTCATCCAACATAATTTTGGTTGAAGGACACTCCAATTAATATATTTATTTTTGCACTAAATTGAAATAGGGTTTCACTTAGGCTTAAATCTTGATTATTTTAATATCAAGATATCTCTCTCCTCCAACTTAATTCAAATGAGGCGCCCCTATCATTTTATTGCCTCAAAACTATGCCAAGAAATATTAGGGACCTTATTGTAGTGGTAATTTGCATATTGAACCCTGGGTTTTGGGTAAATTGTATATTACACCAAAACTAGGTTTCAATGCACAAACATTGCTTTATCAGCTCTTTCTTGGTATTCAGGCTATCACAAGCCATACCTCTACATCATATTCACTCTCATGATTATTCAACACATAAGGAACATATTATCATGTACAATTTGCAATTTAACCCCTCAACTTGCATAATTTACACTTTAGTCCAAAACAAGCAAACAATGTTTCAACATTATTCAAAAAGGACTAAAATTGAAATATAAGTTCCTCTTGGGCCTTAATTACTTTTCACAAGATAAGATTAAGCATATAATTATCTTTGTTAATCAAAACACCTAGGATTAAAGCATAACCCAAATGAGGGATGTTACATGGTCTGTATGCCACACAGTTGTGCCACGCAACACAGCCATGCTGGGTCATGGTAGCACAGCCATGATATGCTACATGACCATGTTGGGTCATGGTAGCACGACCATGCTATGCAACACAGCCATGTCGGGTCATGGTAGCACGAACATGCTATGCAACACAGCCATGTCGGGTCATGATAGCACAACCATGATGTACTGCACAACCATGTTGCTCTATAAATCAACACTTTGAGTTGAATCTTTGTTCATTTTTGGACATATTTGCTTCAATGGATCTTTGGATACTAGGGCTAGGTTGAGGGAGTCTTGGACTTTACTTTGGGACTCTCCAAGCATAGAGAAACCCTAGGATCACTCCTTCTCTCTCTCTCTCTTCTATCCAAGCATGGCCCAAATGCCTGAAAAAAATGTAAATAATGTCCATAAGTTCATTTTACACAAATATGCATATTAGGGGAATTAACATGTAATCTAACAGGTATAGGTGTGATTAAAATGCAATATGACACAAGATGAAGCCCTAAAATAGGGCTGCATCAGTTATAAGTTTAAGTACCTTAGAAAATGACATCTTTTGGGATCACATCCTCTTCATACACTTTACCTATAGGAGATAGATGGTTGAAACCACAAGCACTTCTATGTATTTCCCATGTGTAGATCTTTTATTCGTGCGTGGTTCCTTTTTTCAAAGGTTTATAATCCGTTCTACCACAAGAGGATTCTTCAATCTAGGGGAGAAGATGCAGTGGGGCTTTACTGACCCTGGATGTCATGCCATGGGCTAATGTTCTGCCATGTAACAAGTGCATGATGGAAACTCCCTGGCTAGTTGGCTCAAGGTGCCAGGTTTCATAGACCCCCCCGGTGGACTTTACTCCCGCATGCTCCAGTGTAGAGATCCATCACAAGCATATGTCTGTATTATTAGAGTGCCATTTTTCCAATTGTGACATTGGTCTTTTGAGAGGTGTCTACATATATTAGATCTTTTAGTGTAGGTCTGAAAAAAAAATTTATGCTCGTGATCTATAAGGAAAGAATGGTGTTTTTTGAGGTCTTGAACAAACATTTATGCTCATGATCTACAAGGAAAGAATGGTGTTTTCCTAGTGAAGGGTTTTACGACTTGTTGATCCCTACTTATCCATGCAAAAATCCTCTCCCCCACTTCACAATATGAGGTATAGATAGCCGCAAAGGGGTTTCATCCTTTGCTCTAATACTCATGTATTCCTTTTGCCAGGGCAACCCAAGTAAATTTCACCTTTAGTTTTATGTGAGTTTTTCCATGGTATAGGTGTTAGGAATATTTTGACCTCATATGATGGATCTAACTTTCCTGTAGGGTCTCATAGTCTTAGAAAACATGTTAAGGTTGCCATGATTGTGTCTGTAGTGTTTTGCCCTGTCTCAATTACAACCATGAGCATTTTCTGGTAATTTAATTAAGATTGTCCTATTTCAAATGGGTTAATTTAGGTTGTCAAATCTTTGGGTCCTTAAGATAAAGGTCATTCTATATCCATCCTTGGCTATACATTTTCAGTTTGATCTCCCCTCTTTAGGGCCATGAGAGACATGTTAAGGCATTTGCATAGATTTTAGGTGTATTTTAAAGATGTGAGAATTTTAATGTCGGTCATGAATTTTTGCCAGGGGCTTGATGTTGTTGAAGATCACTTTTAATTAATAGTAGTACTTGATGAGGTCGACGTTAGTGTGGTGAAGATGAATATCCCATCTGTGGCTTTCAGACACGGGCTTCCTCGAGCATACATGTCATAGACGATGTAAGGCCCTTCCCATTTGGGGTTGAGCTTACCCCTAGAATCAACATTATGAATGGTGCAGAGCAATACATTACCCTTTTGGAAACTATGGAGATGGACCTTTGTGTTAAATTCTCAATCTGCTCTCCCTTGATAACATGTGCATGATATAGTCATTCTTCCAATGTATTGAGGCAATCGATTCGGTCTTGGATTCATTCTTCCTTAGGAATCTCTGCTCATGTAGTATGTGAAGGGTGGGATCTAAACCTGAATTGGTATAATTACCTTAATCGCATATTCAAGTGAATATGGTGTAGGTCTTGTTGAAGTTCTGATAGAAGTTCGTTATGCCCACATATCCATATGAAGATGTTCATGCCAATTAGCAATAGAATTGATTGTTTTCTTGAAGATTATTAGATTTGCGTTTGTAGATTCTATGGCTCCATTCATCTAGGGTTTGATGCTTGGCCCCCCAAAAGGCCGAATGCTCTTTTACGCTCTTGGCTGTGAATTTTGTATCATTTTTGGAGACAATCTTATTTAATATCCCATTATGAATTTTGATGTTGTTCTTGAGGAATTTGATTACTTTGTTGGGTCATAGAGTTGGTGATAGAAATGGCTTCCACCTAGTTGGTTAATTAGTTGATAATGACCAGGATGAAGTGATTTTCATTTGAAGCTTTAGAATTGATATTTCTGATCATGTCGACTACCTATACATGAAATGTACAAGGTGTGGCCTTGTTGTATAGTTGGTTGGTAGGTGCGTGAATGCAAGTACTTCACAGACTCAACCTTTGCAAACATGTTGGCAGCAATATGCTCCATGATGTTCTAGAAATATCATAGAAGTTGTACCTTTTTTACTAGCATGTTTCTACTCATGTTTGTGCCATGTGATCCTCCATAGACTTCCTTGATGAGGGCTTCAATCTCTATCTTCAAGACACAACAGAGAAGAGTATGATTGTAAGACATGCGACATGTATCTCATACCTCTACGATGCATTACATTACTTTCCAATTTAGCTTTTGATGTTCTCTTTTGAAGAGACCTTCAGGAATGACTTGGTTTCCAAAATATACTTTGATATAATGAAACAAGCTTTTTCTTTATCATTGACCACATTCTCAATGACCATACAGAAGGCATGCTGAGAAATCATTCATACTTTGAAGTGAAGCTCTGCTTCATTTTGACACTGATCCATCAAGTGAGGGTAGCCATGGCATTGGTAGAGGTATTGGATCCCCTTCTTTTCAAATTGAAGGAAATATGATCAAGTTCTTGGGAAAGGAAACATATGTATTCTTAACTAGGAAATAAATTCTGATCGAGAGTCCTCCAATTATTCTAGACTTCAGAGATCATGAGGAAGGAATCACCATATAAGTGGATATGACTTTCCCCTTGATATTTGACGAACTAGAGTCCTAGAATAATGATTTCATAGTCTTCCACTTTGTTGTGAACTTGAATTCCAGTCAAGTAAATCTATAAATTTTCTCTTTATGCATGTCTTGGATAACTAATCCTATCTTACTCCCTTACAATTGAATGATACATCAAAGAAGATTGTCTACAAGTTAGAATTTTGAAGGGATAATGATGTTGTGTGAACCGATGATTCCTACATATGTGTCTGAGAATTAGTACCTATGTATTGGTTCTTCAAGAAGTGGGAAATATGTTAGTCAATTGGCAAGAGCTTGCGCTTTGAGTACCTTCATTGGTGTACATCTGATGTTAAATATTGATAGCATTACCCGCCACTTTGTACAACATCCAAAGAGAGTAGGGTGATCATTAGATAATAGAGAAGGCGCTTGACAATTAGATGTAGAGAATACGTTGTTAGATAGTGACAACTTCGTCATCGCATGTATCAAGGCATACACTATTTTTCAATTGTGGTGTGATAGGCCTAAATATTGTTCAATTTCTTTGACATGTAATATATGGGGTGATCTTCATCGGTCGTTGATTGACTTAAGTATCATGCCATTGATGTTTTGGAGATTGATACCTGAGGGGTGAAAGAATATCCTGGTGTTCCTAATTTCAGGATCATCATATTAGCAACATAGTCTTTAAGATTTGAGAGCACTTTCTCACACTATTTCTTTTTTACTTTGTGTTGGAATCTTTGTAGGAAACTTCAAGATGAACTTACTTATGGGTGTGAGTTTGGCGATGAAGAGGATGGTATATTGGAGACTACCAAGCAGACCTCCTATCTCCTTCTTTTTTCTTAGGTAGGGAATTTCCCAGACAGATTGAGCTATCTTGGGGTTTATCTCAATTCCTCTCTACCTGCCAATATACCCAAGTAGGTTATTGAATGTAACCCCAAAGGCAAACTTAGATAGATTTAAGCATAATGAGAATCGATGTAGTTGTTGAAATAGCTTCTCAAGATTGGTCATGTGATAATCTAGACTTTTAGATTTAGCTGTCATGCCATCCACATAGATCTCCACCTCCTTATGAATCATGTTATGAAATAGGGTAAACATCTCTTTGTGATATGTATCCCCAACATTTTTGAGACTGGATGGCATGAACCGATAGAAAAACACTCCCCATTATGTGACGAAGGCCATCTTATCCTTATATTCCTGATATATTTTTATTTGATTGTATATGATGAAACCATCCATAAAGCTCACAAGTGCATGGTAGATGATATTATTGACAATCACATCAATGTGTGGTGGGGGAAGATCATCTTTAGGAGATGCCTTATTAAGATCACAATAATCCACACAATTTTTATTGTTCCATCCTTATTTGGTACCAGTAGAATGTTGGTAAGACATGTAGGATAGTTTACCAGATCTAAGAAATCAACATTGTACTAATTTTGGACTTCCTCTCTGAATTTGAGGCTCCATTTAGGTCATAGTACTAAAACCTTCTTCTTGATTGGAGGATACATGGGATAATAGAGAGTTAATGCACGATGATAGTTTTGTCTAATCCATGCATATCTTGCTCCACTCAAGCACATCAATATAGTTGTCCTCATGGTCTTAATACCAAAGATCCCAAATCCTCAAAGATGCAACCAGTTAAGACCGATTTCTTTAAACAATGTCTGTATCAAATTAATGTCAAAGATAGTGGTGGATCATCTAAAAAACTACATGGATGAATGGATTCTACCTCAGCAATTGAGTTTAATCCCCATACGAAGGATATCTGACAATATAACCTTGGTACATGAACTATTACACAACATGAGAAGACCACATTCTCAACATATAATGGCAATAAAGATTGATTTGGTCAAAGCCTATGATCGTATGTCCTAGACCTTCATCCTAGATACTATCACAAAAGCTAGATTTATTTCTAATATTATTTCTTATGTCATGCATTCTATTTGTGGGAGACAGATAAATGTCATATTTAGTGGTGAACAACTTCTCAGATTCAAAACATCATGGAACCTACAACAATGTGATCCCTTATCACACTATCTATTTGTCTTGTGCCTTAATCGCCTGAGTCTTCTGATCAATGATGTTGTTACTAGTTTGGCCTAGAAACCATTGAAATTATCTCAGTAAGATCCTTGTATTTCTCATGTAGCAGTTTTTGATGATATAATTCTATTTTCAAACATGGATGTTGCTAACATTGATGCTATTATGAGATGCTTTGATGTATTTGAAGCTGCTTCTAAACAATCACTTTCTTCTAATAAGAGCATAATCTACTTCTCTCCCTCGATTACACCTTAGCTTCAGGCTCAAATATGTGATCACACAAGGATGCAAGCAAGTAATGACCTTGGCACCTATTTGGGAGTTCATGTTATTCATGGATGGATGACGAAACAAATGTACTCACACATATCTAATAAAATTCTAAATCAGTCATCCAGTTGATCTACACATAACCTAAACTTAGTAGGATGCATTTGTCATGCAACATCAGTGTTCATGGTGATTCCTATGTTTACTATGCACATTGTTGTACTACCTAAATTGGTCCGCAATATCATTGTTATGTCCATTCATTGATTTGTATAGTGAAGAGGTGACCATTCTATTTCCTTGGTTGCTTGGGAACAAGTCATTGCATCAAAAATGTGTGGTGGGCTTGGTCTGGTTCCATGCATGAGTGGAATCAATCTTTATTGATGAAATTGTTTTGGGAATTCCTTGTACGTTGACACACATTATGGAATTCTAGTCTTATACATAAGTATAGGTCCTTTTTTTCTCATTCTAGTCACTGTATTACATCCTTTTGGTGAGCTGTATGTACCTTAAAATAGTTAGCATTACAATATACTTATAGAGTAGTAGGTAATGGAACTGATACATCGGTTTAGTTTGATAATTTTATGTCATAACAACGGGACAAAGTTCACTTCTTACTCATAATATACCTACAGAATTGGTTGATTCAAAGGTGGCATATATGGTTAATTTAACTTGATCATGGGATAACGAATTCATTAATCTATATTTCCCTCTCGAGGTGTCCTCTTACACCTTTTCTCTACCTCCTCCTAGACAAATTTTTCCAGAGGACTCATGGTCTTAGTCATTGACTGAAAGTGGAGTCTTTAGGGCTCCGCCTACATATTCTCTTCTCATACAAGGAAAATGTAGATTGACAAATGGAACTTGGTCTCTATTGTGGAAGTTATAAATACCTGTCAAACTTCGAGTATTTATGTGGTTGATCTATCATAGTTGTTTAATGACTAATGAACAAAGGACACCTCATCATTTTTCTTCTGATCCTTCATGTCATATATGTGGTGCTTCATTTGAAGATGCTCTTCACACTTTATGTGATTTCCCTCATTCAAAGGAAGGTTGGACTTGCGTAAAGATTATATACTGGTCTCTGCATTTCTTTTCTCAACCATTGATTCCTTGGACAAAATATTTTATGACTTCTACATCTAATTGGATGATATTTTTTGTATCTACCTGCTATCAACTATGGTTGTCCAAAAAATGCATTTGTTTTTAATAATGAAGTGCACCCAATTTCTAGAATTATAAATATGGGAGGTTGTCTAGGTTTCAATATATCAGAAGCATTTATTGTGAGAGTATCAGTATCTCAAATTCCTTTGCCAACGCCTAACTTGATTGGGCAAAAACTTCTTTTTGGGTGGGTCACGGTAAATATTGATGCATTTGTTACACCTGAAAAAATTACCATTACGGCCATGGTTCGTTCATATTATGGTTCATGGATATTTGAATGTCTAAAGTTATCTATACAACTTCCGTGCTGGAAGCTGAACTTGCTGCAATATATTTGGCTATGTCCAAAATGGTGGATCTTCATTTCAATAAATTGATGATTGAAACTGATAGTGAGGTTGCCATTTCTATTATCTAGAATAATGATGGTAGATTCTTTGTGTATCATTCCTGGATGCAATCCATTGGATAGTATTAAGCTAATTCTTAAGAAGTGTTTTTTCCAAATGTACAAGATCCCAAAATCATGTTGTAGATTCATTAGCCAAGCTCCAACATCATCAAACTTCATCAGCCAATGCGTGTCATACACCCCCTTAGGGTTTGGTTCTACTAAGTCAATCATGTGTTGTATTGATTGTACTTTGGTTCACTTTGATGTAATTTTTTACTAGATGCACTTTGTGCATTCTTATTGAAACTTCATTTCTAAAAAAAACTAATGTTTGATAATATGAGGTAGGTGCACCCCAATTTTGACTTTTAGTACATTAGAGATTGAGATGAGATTAACTATTTCTGTCTCATCTTCACTTCTTTGTCATATAGATTGATATGAGTATCTCTTTGATTTAGGTGACTTCATTGTTGTAAATATGTGCTACTTCTATGAATTAGTCACCAAACTCCTAGAGAGCCGAACTGTTTTCCACATTTATGGAATTTTTAGGTTTTTTTTTTGTTTTTGGGTATTTTGTCAGAGAAAGTGGGTATGTTGTGGAGCATGGCTGTATAACCACTCTGGATCAACACAATTGTAATGACCCTGCCCTAACTTAGTAGGTAATCGAGGGTTATACGATCCTAATCTCAAATTCAGATGTGTAGTTGAAAATTAATATCAAATATTGTACATGATCATTATTCAGATGCATAGTTGGAAATAGGTAGAATTTTATTATAAATCATAATCTTAGCTTGTTGAATCTCAATGCACTAATGTTGATAGCATGTTACTCATAAATGTGGTGAGAAATTCAGTGATAAAAATAGAAGTGAGATGTATGATTTTTAATATTTTAGTGATAGCTCAGATTGTTTTGAAATTTCATAAGAAAGTATAAAAATCCAATTTTATGATCTCTTAAAATTTTCATAATTTTTGGTTGAGTGATAAAGTTGTCTATTAGCTGAGTATAATCAGTAAATATTTAGTCAGATATATTGAAATACTGAAACTTTATCAATATAGCATTTGATTTTTATTTTTTGATTTGTTTATCAAAACTGAGTGAAATTTGGAAAGTGGTCTAGAAATATATTTTAGTTGTTAAATTAAATTTTCAAAATTTTTGGATCTCATTTGAGGGGTCAAATAATTAATGTATCAGATAGTTTTTGGAGAGTCAACAGATGGTGCTGACCAATTGTTATGCTGAGGGTAAAATAGTATTTGACACTCTCGTGGATAGACTTAAGGGCTCAAATTCGAGATCTAGCTTCATTATCATCTACTCCATGAACCTAAACCCTAAGATTTCTTGTTGTGGTGATTTTAGAGGTGATTTTAAGGGATTTGCAAAAAGAGCAAAGAACAATCCCGGTTCTTTATTTCTGAGATTAATCAAGATTAAATTCAGTTATAGTTATGGTTTCCTACTACTATAGGTCTGAAATTTCATATAGATTCACCACATGTTCTTATTTTTCTCACTCCTTCCTCTAAATTCTTCTTAGAATGGATTTATGAGGCTACATGGAGCCCTATTCTGAAGAAGAAAAGCTTTGTTATGAAGATTGACTCAATTTGAGGTCAATCCGAATTAGATAGCAAATTATAACCAACATAAGTGACTGAGGTGAGTGGGTAAAATAAAATTTTCATCAATTCTACTTAAATTATATGATTCTAGTTAAAATACCCAATTTCTCCATTGTTGATAGTAAACAAAAAGTTGATGTTCTTGAATTCAGTTTATGGAACAATTCACTCTATGCTCTGAATATGATATGAAATTGTTTATATGATGAATGAATATGTAAATCCATGTATCTCAAATATTGGAGAATCTAGAAATTTATTTGAGAATATTTTAGAGATCTGAAATCTTAAATTATTAGGGAGTTTGAACAACTGTCTAGCTGAAATTCAGATTAATGCACGTATGACACTTCTTATGTGACTAGTGTATTCATTTGTTCATGCTTGATCACTTTAATTAGATACATGGACAAGTATAGTTTCTGATATATACAATACATATCTTGTGAAAATCAAGAAATCACTGATGGAAACTGAGTCTAGTATGCTTTAAGCACGACATGTCTAAATTAGTCACAAATGGCTGATTGAAATGATTCATGTGATATTTTGGGTTCTAGATGAACAATATCTTATATGAACATATATTTTATTTATGAGATCCAAAATATATAGTTCATATCCTTGTTATGAAATGCAGAAGTTGTTATGCTATTGAAAGTAAACAGAATTGACATAGCCCTAAATAGATATATTACTGATGCCAAATATAAATCAGAGAAATGTTGAATGAGAATGTTTATATCAATAGACATGATATCTACTTGAAATTTGAGAAATGTTATATGTGCATGAGAAACAAGAAACCCTAAGAGAATGGTGATTAGTATGTAAAGTTCTTGAGCAATGAGAAGCCTTATGGGAAGGGTAATGAGTATGTTATGCATTCAACTAAGTAGCATCAGTGAAATCAATCCAGTAGTCCAAGTAGTCAGTATAATACACATTTAAAAGAAATCATTCTTAGAAAAGATATATAAGAAAATTATTGTAGTAGTAGATGCCATGAACACTATAGATCTCTCCCTATAGGTCTGTAGCGGGATGGGTGAAACATGCTAAGGACTATCAGATATAGGAATAAGTAGCCCAGAACTAAGTACCCAAGACCAACTCATTGGGTATTGGTGGTAATTTAGTTTAGTAGAAGAGTACATCCCGGTGGTACTATTTTAGTAGTAGGGGTGTCCAAAAATAACCAAATATCTAATGGTACCCACCAATTGGAGTATATAGCCATTGTGGACCTAGTCCTTCTGGTAGTTACTCTATATTGCGTGTTAGCTCTTAAGGAACCACATTACGTGAGGTAGAGACTTTTTATCCTAGAGGCACCCCTCCTGAGTACCCAAGACAAGGGGCCATAGATATATGGCTAGCTGTTTAGCCGTTGTTATCCCTTACAAGGCTCCCTTGATGTAGACTGAGGCAATATCAGTAGTCTTAAGATCCCCGAGTTTACCTTATGACTTGTACAGTGAGTCACATAGTAGTGACTTTCACTTGGATGGTACTATCCTAGGAAAGTAAAAGGGAAAGTTAATTGAGTTCAAATAAACAGTTCAGTAGTTAGATCATTCAGTTGTGTTAAGTTGACCAACATAATAGTAGTAGTCAGTTCAGTATTCAAGTCAAGTCAAAGATAATGAAAGATCAGAAAGAAAATTATGAGGAATAAGTTTTGATACTTACTTATTTCTATCGATGCATGCTTCAATGTTATTTGTAAGTTTAATGAACAACTAGTCTTTTAATCCGAATTACTATTTTGCTATTATTTCAATTATTCAAGAAAGTTAAATGTGTAGTTTAGTGCTTTAGACTATTTTATCATTTTACTCATTCACTGAGCGAGTAAGCTCACCCCTATACTCAAATTTTTTTAGTGAAACCATGTGGTCCTAAAGAATATCAATGCCAGAGTAGATCTGGCATGAGAGTTAAATATCAGATTAGTGAAGTTCAGTCATTCCCTGTCACTCTAGGTCCATGTATAGAAATAAGAGAGAGTTGTAAATGATGAAGTGTAACGTTGTTTCTCTTTTAACAATGCAAGTATCCAATTATCAAGTCTTATGTACATAGAGTGTGAGTAACATGATGAATGTTTAAATATGTATCTTTATTGTTGAAGTCAGATTAGAGGAATCAAGGTTTAAATTCCCTTTTAAAGTTATGTAATTGAATGTGAGAAAACAAAGAGTATGCAAAAAAATAAGGGTGATCTTTGTATTATGTCTAATCCTCAATTTATGCCCTTATCTCATGATTAGTGGTTATTGTGCGATTTAGGTGTAACAACTTGGTATCAGATCCATGTTGAGTTGTCAGGGACCATTTGGTCAGTTAGTTTGAGTCATAAATTTGGCAGATATGAGATGATAGCTCTGAGGATTTGAGTATTTGGATATCGTGGACCAATATCTAAGTACTTGGATCAACCAATACCAATATGCTCTATCTATTCTTTCATGTATGCCCTGGCTAGGTATGCAGTGGGAGGATGGGCTAATAGAAACCGTATAAGTATTTGGGTTAGAAGACTAAAAAAGTAACAAAATAATAAGAGCATAACAATAGAATGTGACATAACTCTTATTCTGAATTGTTGTTTTGTTTTGAGATGAATGGAAATGCTCTTATTTGTATGAATCCATATATTGATTTATAGAAAGATATATGGTTCCTTAAGATTGATGTACACTATGAGGTTACATCAAATATCATTTATATTATTTGCATCAAGTAGAACAAAAATGTTATTTAAATGTGTCTACCTAAGTGGATATTCTTTTCACATGTTTGAGATAAATAGGAATTGGTTAACCCTGAGTAGCTCTTGGCTTCAAGACTCCAGGTTTGGCGTGGTCTGCCTGGCAATATGCAATACATGGGTCAAACGACTCCAATAGTATTTGAGTCAAAGTAAGACATCATGATGTAATATTATCATATATGAGGATATGAGAATACTAAGATACTGTAATTTAAAGAATTGTTGGAATAAATAAGAAAAGTTAATTGCTGCTAGCAGTCAAGTGAAGAACTGATATAGTGATAGATAACCATGAGTTCAATCATAAGGTAGAGGATAAAAAATAATCTAAGATGTGGATGTGCATAGATCACATTATACAACAATTTGTGTCTAAAATAGGTTATAAGAGCACATGATGGAGTTTGAACTATATCTTAAATGTTATAGCAATGCAAAATCTAAAATAACCAGATCTGACTGAGAAGTCTTTTAATTAACCGATAAGATCATCCTTAATTCAACAAGTAGAGTGACCAATGAAGGAAGTGTTTGACTTTCTTAAATACATCTAGAATTGCTGAAATGGACATTATAGAGAGAGAAGTAATGGTAAAAGAAAAGAAAAGAAAAGGAAAGTGCCCAAAATTTATGTTAGGAAATTGAATTGTCAATCTATGACAAGAACTATAAATATGAGCTAGCAAATAAGACAAAAGAAGAATAAATAGATTAAATTAAAGAAAGAAAATGGATTCATAAGGATCAAATCCATAATTGAGCTTCATAGTTATGTATTCCTTAATTGAGAAAACATGTGATGAAAAGAGAAATGGAATACACTAAAGATTTCTGTAATGAGGACTAATTCTCATAAGGATGGAAGTAAACAAAAGTTTATCAAAAGAGATGAATTATTAATATGTGAGACTAAGATTATAAATTTAGATAAAATAATAAGAATAAAGGAAACCAATTATCACAGTGTACAGAGAAAGGTAAGTTGATAAGATTAGTTTAAAACATACATCCCATGATAATATTCTAATGTATTCATCCTTGTGTCTATTTTATATAGATCTTCCAATTGATTAATTGGTTGAAATTACACTGGAATGCTTAACTAGTTATTTGTGGCTGGATAAGTTTAATACAAATTAAGATGATGTCCAACAAGTGAATAAGTCACTCAAATATGAATTGATAATAACGTTAAGATGAATGTTTTGCCCTTACATGGTTCATATGAATCAAGAGGAAGAGAAAGTCTTGTACTAAGTTTAATACGGTGAAATTAACAAGGAAAAAATATTGACCCACAAATTTAATCCATGTGAATAGTGAGAACTATGCAGACCATGGAATTATGAAATTGAATATATATGTCCATAAGAACTAACTATTAATAACTAAGTGAAGGGTAGTGGTAGATGAAACGAAGGGTGCACAAAAAGGAAATGATGATAAAAAAAACACCAATGATATACATATGATAGATTCATATTTAAATCATAATAAGGAAATATGAGTAGAAAGAACATGTTAGGTAGTCAATTTTTCTTTGGTAAGAAATGATTAGATCCAAACAAGTCAAGAATACAAAGCTGCTAAGAAATTGAATATTTGAAGAATAAAGTTTGAAATACTTGAACTCTCCTCATCAGCTATCTTTTTTGTGTGAAATTAAAATGAGTAGGAATGCCTATTGGGAACAAAAACATATGGAAGTAAGAGGACGTGCATAAATTTATTTGAATATGGGAAAGAATAAGAATGAATCAAGGTAATAGATGATCTCAGAACATGTAACATGCATGTACTTGTTTATGGATCCCTCACAAGTGTAAGAAAATGAGTATATAAACACATAGCCTAAGAAAAGAAAGTAGCATGATTTGAAATATGAGACATCATCAAAGGATTAATGGTAAAAAAATTTCATGTTGTAGATTTTTTTGGGATGATTGTGTTGTTATCCATATGAATGTATCCTTGTATCTTAGAACTTAGTAAATAATTGGATAAATGTGATCATAATAATGAGTAATTTGAATTCCTTAATAGGGATATAATACAAGGAACTGATTATTTTGAAGTTTAAACACAATGAGAGATATCTCATGTAAGAGTGTGATTATACAACGCAAGCTATGATACTTCAATTGAACAATTAGAGAAAGTATAGTACAAGGAAAAGAAGATGAAAGTATACAACAAAATTTAGGCATGTGAATCTTAAAAGGGGAATGAACTTTCAGCACAGTAAAGAAAGAATAATCTAAATAGGATAAGTTATAGATGAAGGATACATCTTAGGATGTTTGGGACTTGGAAACATAAAGCATGTCCATAGCAACTTGACCTTGGATGCCAACAAGGTTGCATGAGGAAACCTTGAAATAAATACAAAGAATATGAAGTAATTGTTAATAAGAAATTTAAGGCATGAGAGATGCAACTCATAAATGTGACTGAAAAGTATGGGGATGATTAGGAAAAGAGAATGACATATGATTTAAAATATTAGAGATACAAGTTAGATAAAAGTCAAGAATGACAAGGGGTCCATGCTAAGGTTTGAGTATTTTAATACTCAAAGTCAAGCCTCTATTTATAATATATTTAAAGGGTAATTATAAATAAGAAGATATAAGTAATTATGAACAAGAAATAAATCAATGAAACAAGTCATTTTTCTTTAGTGATGCTCAGATTTTTCTAAAAATATAGCTTGTGAAAGGTGATCCAAGAAAAGTAGACTTTGTTTAGATGGTTTTAATTGTGTATGAATGTATGCTAACTAAGTGAAAGGGTTGTGATCCCTATTACCCAAACATAAATATTTCATCTCAATAGTAGAATTGTGGTTATTCTAATCTTGTGGCTTATGGGGGCTTCAAGATTGAGTTACCACAATAACAAAGTATTTTGTAAGTGTTTTCAACTGTGCTATAGAACTATAGTAGAGAAATAACTGTATAGTTGATATAGTATAGAACGAGATACATGTAAAGAGTAAACCTCAAAAACATGCACTTAACTAAAATAAAGTGCATTGTTAGCAGTTGATCACGAAATATGTGTTTTATTGTTGATATTGAGATGATTTGTTACAAGTTGATTAAAACTTGAAAGAAGAACACAAAATTCAATATCAAAATAAGACAAACAAGAATAAGAGAAATAGAGAATTAAAAAATGTATAATGATATCCTGAATGAACTTATCTCGATATGCTTGTAAGTTTCAAGGTGAAATTTTTTTAAGGAGGATATATTGTAATGACCCTACCCTTATTTAGTAGGTAATCGAGGGTTATATGACCCTGATCTCAATTTTCAGATGTGTAATGGGAAATTAATATAAATATGGATGTGCAACATCCTTATTCAGATATGTAGTTAGAAATAGGTCGGATTTTAATAGAAATTATAATGTACAATACTCTTAGTTTGTTGAATCTCAATGCACTAATTTTGATATCATGTTAATCATAATGTGATGAGATATTTAGTGATAAAAATAGCAGTAAGTTGTATGCTTTTTAATATTTCAATGATAGCTCAGATTTTTTTGAAATTTAGAAGATGTTAGAAATCTCCCATGTGATGATCTATTAAAATTTTCATAATTTTTATTTGAGTGATGAACCTATTTATTAGTTGAGTATTATCAGTAAATATTTAGTCAGATATACTAAAATACTAAAACTTCATTAGTGTAGTATTTGATTTTTATTTTATTTTATTGGTAAATCATAGTTGAGTCAAATTTTCATAGTAGGTCTAAAAATGTATTTTAGAGATCAAATTAAATTTTCAGAATTTTGGATCTCATTTGAGAGGTCAAATAATTAACATATTAGATGGTTTTTGGAGAGTCAGAAGATGGCACTGACTAGCTGTTATGCTAAGGGTAAAATAGTATTTGAAACTCTCATGGGATAAACTTAACTGATCAGATTTAAGTTGTAGATTCATTATCATGCACTCCACGAACCCAATCCCTAAGATTTCTTGTTGTGGCGATTTTAGAGGTGATTCTAGGGGATTTTGCAAAAAGAGCGAATAATAGTCTCGATTCTTCATTTCTGGGATCAATCAAGGTTAGATTCAGTTACAGTTACAGTTTCCTATTGTTATAGGTTCGGAATTTCATTTAGATTCCCTCCTATTCTTATTTTTCTCATCTCTTCCTCTAAAATATTATTAGAATGGATTTATGAGGTTATATGGAGCCCTGTTCTGAAGATGAAAAGCTCTGTTATGAAGAATTGACTCAATTGGAGGTCAATCCAAATTTAGTAGCAAATTATAACCAACATCAATGACTGAGGTGAGTGGGTGAAACAATATTTCAGTCAATTGTACTTAAATTAGATGGTTCTAGTTGAAATACTTAATTTCTCCATAGTTGACAGTAAATGAAAAGTTGTTGTTCTTGAGTTCATTTTATAGAACAATTCACTCCATGTTCCAAATATGATATGAAATTATTTATATGATGAAATGGATATAGAAATGCATGTATCTCAAATATTAGAGAATGCACAAATTTATTTCAAAATATTTTGGAGATCTGAAATGTTAAATTATTCAGGTGTTTGAACAACAATCTAGGTGAAATTCAGGCTAATTCCTATATGGCACATTTTATGTGACTAGTGTATTTATTTGTACATGTTTGATCACTTTAATTTGACAAATGGACAAGTAGAGTTTCTGATTTATATAGTACATATCTTGTGAAAAGCAAGAAATCAGTGATGGAAATGGAGTCTAGTATGCTTTAAGAACAACATGTCTAAATTAGTCGCAAATGATTGATTGAAATGATTTCATGTGATATTTTGGGTTCTAGTTGAACAATATCTTATATCCATATATGTTTAATTTGTGAGATGCAAAATCTATAGTTTAGATCCTTATTATGAAATACATAAGTTGTTATGCTATTACAGTAAATAGAAATGACATTCCCCTAGATAGGGATGCTATTGATGCCATATATAAATAAGAGAAATGTTTAATGAGAATGTTTATATTAGTAGACATGATATCTACTTGAAAATATAAGAAATGTTATATGTGCATGACCAATGAGAAACCCAAAGAGAAGGGTGATTAGTATGTAAAGTACTTAAGCAATGAGAAGCACTGTGACAAGGGTAATCAATATGTTGTGCATTCAGCTAAGTAACATCAATGAAATCAATTTAGTATTCCAAGTAGTCAGTAAAATATAGGTTTAAAAGAGACCAATCTAAGAGAAAGATATAATTAGAACATTACAACAATAGTGGATGTTTTGAACACCATAGAGCCCTCCCTGTAGGTCTATAGAGGGATGGGTGAAATAGGCTATGGACTATCAGATATAGGAAGAAGTAGCTCGGAACAGGGTACCCAAGACCAACTGATTGGGTATCAGTGGTACGTCAGTTTAGTAGCAGAGTACCCAACAATAACCCGAGATCTTAATGCTACTATTTCAGTAGTTGGGGTATCCAAAAATAATTGGAGATCCATTGGTACCCACTAGTTGGAGTATATAGCCCTTGTGGACCTACTCCTTTTAGTAGTTACTTTTTATTGTGTGCTAGCTCTTGAGGAACCACATTACGTGAGGCATACATTTTTTATCCTAGAGGCACCTCTCCTGAGTACCCTGTACAAGGGGCCACAGATATACAACCAGCTATTTAGTTGTTGTTAGCCATTACGAGGCTCCCTCAACACAGACCAAGGTAGTAGTATCAGTCTTAAGGTCCCCAGGTTTACCTTGAGACTTGTATAGTGAGTCACTTAGTAGTGGATTTCACTTGGATGGTGCAATACAAGAGAGTTCAAGGGAGAAGTAAAAGGGAAGGTTAATTGAGTTTAGTTGAGTTCAAATAAAGAGTTGAATAGTCAGATTAGTCGATTGTGTTTAGTTGGACAACATAATAGTAGTGGTCAGTTCATTAGTCAAGTCAAGTCAAAAATAATGAAAGATAAAAAAATAATAATGAGGAATATGTTTTGATACTTGCTAATTTCTAGTTATGCATGCTTCAAATGTTATTTGTAAATTTCTGAACAACTAGTCTTTTAATTTGAATGACTTTTTTGCTATTATTTCAATTATTCAAGAAAGTTAAATGCCTAATTTAGTGATTTAGATTGTTTTATTATTTTACTCATTCACTGAGTAAGTATGCTCCCCCCTCTACTGATTTTTTTCGGAAAACCATGTGGACCTGAAGAATATCAATGCCAGAGTATATCTGCCATATGAGATTTAAGTATAAGATTAGTGAAGTTCATTCAGTGCTTGTCACTCTAGGTCCTTGTAAAGAAATAAGAGAGAGTTGTAAATGAATATGTGGAACATTGTTTCTCTTTTAACAATTAATGTATCTAATTATCAAGTCTTATGAACATAGAGTGTGAGAAACATAATGCATGTTTAAATATGTATCTTATCATTGAAATCAGATTACAAGAATCAAGGTTTAAATTTCCTTGTATAGTTAATTTATGTAATTATTTGTGATAAAACAAAGAGTATGGAAAAAATAAGGATGATCTTTGTATTACATCTAATCCTCAATTTATGCCCTAATCTCATGATTAGTGGTTATCATGAGATCTGGGTGTAACAACAACATTAGGGTTCCATTCCTCTACAAGTCTTTTTTTTTGGGTGGGGATCATTGAATGTGGTTTGCCTTCAAGATGTTGTGATCCTCCACACACAAATTATCAAACCTCATTTGTGTTTCGCATGAGGCAAATGAGGTATGTGGTTCTTTTGTATC
This sequence comes from Alisma plantago-aquatica, assembly GCA_963693085.1. Classification (NCBI taxonomy): domain Eukaryota; kingdom Viridiplantae; phylum Streptophyta; class Magnoliopsida; order Alismatales; family Alismataceae; genus Alisma; species Alisma plantago-aquatica. The sequence continues at coordinate 1,190,251,152 of OY856411.1, read as the reverse complement.
TTCCATTTCAAAGATAGCATTGATCCACCATCCTTTTAAATTTGATAAGTGTCATATTACGCATCACATGGGACACTATAGTCTTCTTCCATGTCCTCATCACTCCACTTGTCAAAGTTATTTGGACATGGTGAGTCCAAAATGAACATTAGAGAAAAAAGTTTTCTAACTTGAGTTACATATCCATTTCTTTAGATGTTGGATATGTGATCTCTATGTAGTCACCCATGACCTCTTCAGCATGATCACCACAAAGAGTTCCATGACCTTATTCCATGGTCTCTGTGTTATATTGTTTTGATCATAATTGGTTGGTCATAAGAGTAATCTTGAATTTGATTGCTTCCTCATTTGGAAGTATGATCATATCATCAGATCGTTGATTGTGTAGGTGGTTTGGATGCCCTGGGTATCTTCACTAATGAGGGAAATCTCCTCAATGTAGGATATTAGGGTAGTCATCCTAGTTTTCTTCCTCGACCTCTTACATGAGGTAAGGTATCATCATGGGGAAAATGGCTTTAGAAGTGTTGGAACCATATAATGTAGTTGTGACAAGGATGGGGATACTTGTTCTTGGGGCCTAGTTCCCATTGATACAACACCTTGAGTTGAAACTGTTCAATAAAACAGATTTGTCGAGCCTCCTCACTTAGGTTGCGGGAACGAAGCAAGCAATTTATGTTGGTATGTATTCCCATAGATCCAATCATATAATGATTGTAATGGGGCATTAGATATCTGATTTGATAATGATAAAGGTAATTTTGTCTATTATACTTGTATCAATCATTAGATGATGATACATATAATATATGTCTAAAGAATGATGTGACTCGATGACATATGTCTTCAGGTTGAGGACTTGAACAATGAGATCATATGTATGATAAGAGTGCATAGATTCTTGTTATGTCCATAGTCGGATATTACCGTGGAAGCAAAATAGACAACAATAATATGTAAGATTATAGTGTGTGTTGATATATGACAAAGTCTCATTAGTCATTATATGTGATATCAAGTCAAACACATAGGTACTTGTTATAGAACAGTGTACCAGACAGACCCACCTTGAGAGTGATACATGGAGACCATGGAATGATAGTCAAAATCATCTCTCATAGTGATAGTGGTGATTGTGCTTCTTAGACCTAAAATGATTACACCCATCACATGTCGTTTAATGTACTTAGACACCATCCAACATGACCTTGAATAAGGGTTGCCATAAAGGTGATGCTCGGGTACACTATAACACACAGGGTCTGAGTGATGTAGATGGGATTCGTTGACCGGCCTTTTTCACGCGTCCAGAAATGAACGCGAGACAAAGGAAGGAATCAAGCATTAAATTTATAACCCGAAACCTTCTAGGCCCCTGCAACTTTATTACGGGGTCGAAGTAGATGTACGGGGTCGAACACAGGGACGTGGTGACGTTTAGGACGCCACAGATCTCGTTCTTTAGTCAGATAAGCCTAGATGATAGTCGATAAAAGTAATTTTTAGAACTAGTCTAGCGGGTTGTCACGATATAAAACAAAACAAAGAAAACAAAACAAAACAAAACAAAATAGAGCTCATGAGTCTACTAATCATAGAAAGAGAGTTCCTGGCTATGTAACCACAAACGGGGCAGTCTATGCACTCGTTCTCAGGCGTAGACAACCCTTGAACACCCAAACAAGCATCTAGTACACACAGTGGCATCTGTCCTGTAGGGTCGTCCCACTCGCTCTCACGATGCGTGACTAAAACCATCAACAATATGTCAATGACCCTCTCTCGAGGAATGACATATCAACACCTCAGAATACACTAAGTTCCCTCTCAGATCTTAGGAAATTCTGGGGTGTTAGGAACATAATACCTCGGATCGCCCTCCTCTCGGGTTCAGATCCAAACTATCTTCTCTTAGCTATTCCTACAACAGATCTCTCGATACAGGCAGAAACAACAGTTCAAGCGAGTAAGAGATCAACCAAACTAGCAATCATAACTTGGAAAGAGAAAATAGAACATGCAACATACTAGATCTGATATGAATCTACTTGCTTAAGGCAAAAGTATATAAACATGCCCAGATCGGGCTACATATCCAAGAAGGAGCTAACTAGCCATAGACAAGCATATCAGTCACCAAACAAAGATGGATAAACATCGTTTGTACAAGAAACAAAGGAATGCAGTAGAATGAAAGAGAAGAGGGAAGAGATATAGCCCGTAGAGGAGAGGTGTCTCTCGCTCCTCGACCTTTGTGCAGGTCAGATCTTGGCCCTTGGGTCTTCTCTTCGTCCCTCTGGACTCCTCGGCTCTCTCTCTCTCTAGACCGTATCGGGCAACCGTATCGGGCAACCGTATCGGCCAGGCCATATCAGGCAACCGTATCGGGAAACCGTATCGGCCAGGCTGTATCGGGCAACCGTATCGACCAGGCCGTATCGGGCAAACCGTATCGGGAAGTAGACTTTTGGGGAACTCGACACACTAGCTCCTTGGTCTAGGAACTAGCTCTTGCAGGGTCCTCCCTCTGGCTCCCCCTCTCTGTAGGTTGGCAGCTGCTATTTATAGGCAACGAGTTGATGGGAGTTGTAGCTTTTATTGGTCCACATGTCCTTCATCCGTGGCTTCGATCTTGAGGCATCAGGTGGGCCAATATGACTATCGCTCGAAGACCATGTCGGGCAAGGGGAGTGTCAGGCAGCTGTATCGGCCAGCCATATCGGGCAGGCCATATCGGGCAGGCCGTATCGGGCAGCCGTATCGGCCAGACCATATCGGGCAGCTGTATCGGCCAGGCCCTATCGGGCAGCTGTATCGGTCAAGCCCTATCGGGCAGCCGTATCGGCCAGCTGCTGGAATTCTTGTCTTTTCAGGTTCGATACTTGAGAGTCCCAAAATTGGCTAGTTTCGGTGCCTGCAAGCCTAAAACAGGCTAATTAGCTACATTATTGGCTATTTTCACTACATTATCTAATGGAGAGATAGAAAACATAAAACATGAACAAAAGAGTGCATATTAAGACTAAAGTGGCACAAAACTATAGATAAAATGCATAAAAAATATGCACTAATTTGGGTGTTATCAACTACCCCAAGCATAAAACTTGCTTGTCCTCAAGCAAGATTGGGCTCAAAGAACAAAAAGATAACATCCAAATTAAGCTTGGCAATAAATGTTAAGGTTAAGAAAAAAAATAGTTTAAAACATCAATTCTCCTGATCCATGTCGTTTCAGAGCAAATCCCCATCTGTCAGGCACAATCCTGCCAAAGCAAGATCAAAGAGTTTCCAGGCAAGATTAAGCAAATTCACTACAACCTATCGATACTCATAAGGGTTTGAACCATAATTATTAAACATGAAAGAATTGACACATAGGTGATCACGTAGGTGATGAGCAATGAGCCATTACCATGAATCCATGCAAACCAATTAGGAATACCATGCCTCTCACTTATTCATGTCCTAAGAAACAAAGCAAAAAGACTGTAATGACTTCTGAGGATCCCGATCTGCGTCAAGTTGGTCCATGTAACGAGCAACAGTCCCTGCAGTCTGAACCAGTTGGTCCAAAGCAGTGAGATGAACTCCTCGTACTGTGCTCAAACCAACCCTGCTACTGAGATGATCTCATAGGTATCCTAGGGGTTCCTAGTGACTCTCTAATGAGCATTTGGAGTGGTACTACTAGGCACGACATATCCGCGTTCGTGAGTGCAGTCATACACCGGCTGGGCACCATCCTCAACTCTCCTAAAAGAGAAAACATCACTCATTTATTGTTCACACTCAAGCTTTTATCATCTGCATTCTATTTTTGGGCTTGGGTGAGAACTATATAGATATTTTTGGGATTTTATGGGAGGCCACGCCTCTTTTGCACATTTTTATATTTTTCACCTTTTTAACTCAATCCAATGTGAGAAGGCACGTAATCCATCAAGGAGAAACATTTCATCTTGATCATAGCTCAAAGCCCATCATAATCCGCTTGATACCTGTGTGAGAAGTAGCAATTATGATTCAAGAATCCTTAGAATAGAGGCAAGCTTGTGAAATTCACAGCTAGGAGACTTTAATCATGATTTAGCTCATTCCAACGGTCCTTTACCATGGATTTGTCATTCACAACATAGATCAAGGGAATTTAGCTTTAAGCTATGAAAAAGGGACATAACCTTAGATATATTACCAAACTCAAGGAAAGAGTCAAAGAGCAAGTCAAGCGAGAGGTCAAGCAATTTTTAAGATGAAAACTGTGCAATTAGGCATAAAGTCAAGCATTTATCTATTAGAGTCGCACCACATAGCCATAATTGTGAAGCTACAAGCTTATGCTATATGCAAGAAATAAACATGCATGCAAGAAGGGTGAAGAGAAAGAAGGGAGAAGCCTACCACCCCAAGCTTAAGAGTTTTCTCATCCTCGAGCAAGACTTAAACTTGAAATAGTGAGGCGGGAATGCATGATTGTTAATGGCAGTTATTGAAGTTCTAAAGATGATGCATGGATGCAAGGATATAAAATAGTTAGAGGAAAGAAACTAACAAGAACATGAAAAGAAAAATTTATTGTAATAAAAGGGAGGGAGGGTGGGTAATAGAAAAGGGGGTGGCTGCCCCACGATACCGACACTGGGATCCCAAATTCTGAGCTTTGGGACCAGTGTCACCTGTGTCTTGCCGACGGTTTCCACCACATAATATGAGTAGAATAGGTGGACGTGTTGGCCCTGCCGAGTCTGAAGAAGAAAAGTAAAATCTGGCGACTCGGTGAAGTCATCTTTGTGCTGGAATCGATTTGACCTGCACTGGGATGAACTCTTTGGCAAATCATCCTCAAGGTACCTTTCATTATATGAATCTAAAAATGAAGGTCCTGGGATGTCGACACAGGATGAAATAGATGGGAGAGGTTGGACGTCATCTTTAGAACTCATATCTTCTCTCTCCATATTTGCACTTGAGGTTGGATGCTCAGATAAATATTCATGTACTGTCTGAGTCATCCAATCATCTTATGAGCAAAAAGTACCCCCTGAAGAATCTGTTTGTAGTTCTACCACCCCAACCTTATCACCTGGTGTGGAGTCAGGGGTGTCTTCATGCTCAGTAGCCATGTTGTAGTGAACCATCCATCCTACCCCCTTGACGTCCACCAAGCCTTGTAAAGGTATGGTGGCAAATGATGGCTCATACTGCTCCAACTCGTCTTCATTACTATACTCACTGCTCCATGTCGAGCAGATGTCGTCATCGTCATCGTCGAACAAATTTTTCCAAACCATGGTTGGTGTACTGCTCAAAGCGAAATGACAAGGCTCAATATGAGAAATGTCACTCTGGTCTGGTTCAATATCTGACTCTGGTTCCTCAAACCAACCTTTTGGTTGTGAGGTCGATTGGCTCTTCAAGTCTTCACCATCGTCATCATAGACCCATTCATGTCTATGACTCATTTCTTCCATTGGTTCATCAACTGGGTCATCTGGATAGAATGAAGGGCTTCCCCAAGTGGGTTGGTCTTCACAGAAAAATCCTAGTGAATCCAATTGATGGTCTGAATAGGATGGTGATGCATACTCCACTTCATACCCGATGGAATGGTCCTGATGACTAACATCTTCATTATCTTGTGATGGCATTTGTAATTGGATGGTAACTAAATCAATGAGCTCTTGGAGCCTCCTGCCTTGTTCAACATCTTTATCATGAAGTTGTTGTACTTGAGCAGCAATGCTTTCAAGGCCCGTCGAATCTGCCATGCACATCGGTTGCTGACCTGCTGTACTAAACTGATGTGCCTGAATGAATCCTCGCTCAACAGTTTGAACTAGACTTCTACTGCAGTCTGCAGCCTCAGTGGCTACTTTGAGATGATGCTCTTGCTTATCTAATAGTTTTTGGAGCGGATCGATGTTTTCTTGGAGATGAGGAACTAGGGAGGTGAGTGTCTTGACACTTTCTCTAGCTAATTCCACTACCTTAATCAGTTCTTGATCCCATGATAGCATAGGAGTCGATGGTTGACTGGTAGTCTCCTTTGTTGGAATTTCAACATATGACGACGACGGAGGTGAGTATAACTCGACTAGTTGCAGAGCACGACCTTCAATTATTTGCCAGCAGTTGGAACTGCGGAAAAACTCGGGAGGACAGGTGGACAAGATGACTTGTCTTGCGGAAGCAAAGTCCATGGATGAAAAAGGTATGAGAAAAAGAAAAGTGATTTAGTATATATGAACAAGTATGTGTAAAGCAAGAGGAAAACTATGCATGTATATATATACAGGCTTATAATGACAGAACAAAAATCTACTAGGCGTGTAAACATGAAAAACCACATCCCCGACAACGACGTCAAAAAGTTGACCGGCCTTTTTCACGCGTCCGGAAATGAACGCGGGACAAAGGAAGGAATCAAGCTTTAAATTTATAACCTGAAACCTTCTAGGCCCCCGCAACTTTATTACGGGGTCGAAGTAGATATACGGGGTCGAACACAGGGATGTGGTGATGTTTAGGACGCCACAAATCTCGTTCTTTAGTCAGATAAGCCTAGACGATAGTCGATAAAAGTAATTGTTAGAACTAGTCTAGCGGGTTTTCACGATATAAAACAAAACAAAGAAAACAAAACAAAACAAAACAAAACAAAACAGAGCTCGTGAGTCTACTAATCAGAGAAAGAGAGTTCCTGGCTATGTAACCACAAATGGGGCAGTTTATGCACTCATTCTCGGGCGTAGACAACCCTTGAACACCCAAACAAGCATCTAGTACACACAGTGGCATCTGTCCTGTGGGGTCGTCCCACTCGCTCTCGCGATGCGTGACTAAAACCATCAACAATATGTCAATGACCCTCTCTCGAGGAATGACATATCAACACCTCAGAATACACTAAGTTCCCTCTCAGGTCTTAGGAAATTTTGGGGTGTTAGGAACATAATACCTCGGATCGCCCTCCTCTCGGGTTCAGATCCAAACTATCATCTCTTAGCTATTCCTACAATGGATCTCTCGATACAGGCAGAAACAGCAGTTCAAGTGAGTAAGAGATCAACCAAACTAGCAATCATAACTTGGAAAGAGAAAATAGAACATGCAACATACTAGATCTGATATGAATCTACTTGCTTAAGGAAAAAGTATATAAACATGCCCAGATCGGGCTACATAGCCAAGAAGGAGCTAACTAGCCATAGACAAGCATAGCAGGCACCGAACAAAGATGGATAAACATCGTTTGTACAAGAAAAAAAGGAATGCAGTAGAATGAAAGAGAAGAGGGAAGAGATATAGCCTGTAGAGGAGAGGTGGCTCTCGCTCCTCGACCTCTGTGCAGGTCGGATCTTGGCCCTTGGATCTTCTCTTCGTCCCTCTGGACTCCTCGGCTCTCTCTCTCTAGACCATATCAGGAAGACCGTATCGGGCAACCATATCAGGCAACCGCATCGGCCAGGCCGTATCGGGCAACCGTATTGGGCAACCGTATCGGGCAGTAGACTTTTGGAGAACTCGACACACTAGCTCCTTGGTCTAGGAACTAGCTCTTGCAGGGTCCTCCCTCTGGCTCCCCCTCTCTGTAGGTTGGCAGCTGCTATTTATAGGCAACGAGTTGATGGGAGTTGTAGCTTTTATTGGTCCATGTGTCCTTCATTCATGGCTTCGATCTTGAGGCATCAGGTGGGCCATATGACTGTCGCTCGAAGACCGTGTCAGGCAGGGCACTACTACAGAAATAGCATTCAGTGTCGCTTTTCTGGGTGTCGGTTATTAAGGAAAACCGATGCCTATCATATAAGGCATCGGTTATTTAGACAAACCGACGTCTATATTCGAAGACCAGCCAGACACGGGTACCGCTTTGTATTCAGCGTCGGTTGTTTATAACAAACTGATGCCTAAAGTCGCCCGCGAAATCCAATTTTCGAGCGAAAAAAATAGTGTCACTTTCAGCGTCGGTTATGTAGATAAAAAACCGACGCCTATGTGCGATGGAAATTTGCGCGAAAAGTGTCCTTTTCAGCGTCGGTGATCCTTATATAACCGACGCTGAAAGTGGTTCCCGCCAAATAATTTCGTGAAAATATTGTCCAATTGGACATCGGTTGTTTCAAACAACCGACGCTAAAGATGTTTAGGCGTCGGTTGTTTTAAACAACCGACGCTATTTGGGAACTTTATATCCCGCGATCGCCCGACTCTTCCCGTTTCTTCTGTTTCATTGCGAGAATTTCCCCCTTTCTTTGCTGTTGTCGCCTCCCTACCCTCCGCCGCTGCAACCAGTTTCTCCAGCCTCCACGACAGCGCCGCTGCATCACCGCCGCACCGCCTTCTCCAGCCTCCACGACAGCGCCGCCTCCGCGCCTCCGCAACCGCTTCTCCAGCCTCCACGACAACGCCGCCTCCGCGCCGCCGACGATCCTGCTCCTGCTGCTGCTCTGCGTCGCCACTGCCACCGCCGCCCGCTCCTTCCTCCTTGCTGCTGCTCTACGTCTCCTTGCTCATGCCCTACTGCGGCGTGGTCTTCTTCCTTGCCTCCGCTTCTCACAAGGTATTAGCCATAGCACCTTCTGCCTTTCTTTTTTGCCATGTCGCTAATTTGTTATCTATCTCTCCAACGCCTCATGTATCCTCCTCTAGGTCCTCCCCTCGTCTGACCTTCCTCCATAGCTTCCCTCTTTCTTCCACCACAGCTTCTCATAGAAACCCTCTCACCCCTCCTCCTATCAGGGAAGAATCTAGCTGCCACAGTCAGTGCTCCCCTCCGCTATACTAGCATCAAGCCCTTCCTCTGCCATTCTTTCCATTCAGTAACAGTCTCATCTCCTCGTTCCACACCATAACTTGGCTGATGTCAAGCCCATGCTCAAAAACATCTATCTATTCTCATCCATGTTCGTGTGGCATTCCCATTTTCAGGAGTCAATGACCATCCTTTACAGAAATACCTGCATCTCAAGCATAATTGATCCAAAAAAAATATTGCTAACTAACATGATTTAAATTGGCTATAATTAGAATCCCAAAACTCAAGAACACATATGTGTTTATGAATGAAACATTCTAAATAGGAGAATGTCAATTTAGACACATATACTATGTGGATGTGCACACAAGGAAGCATTCTAAATAGGTAGAAGATAGATTATCCTCCCGTGGACCAAGACCCAATGGTAACTATTTGTCGTGCATCAAAACAAAATCAGCAACCAAGGTATGATGCATAATATAAATCCATTTTTTTACTTTTGGGGGTGCGCCTTATACTATTTGATATCCTTGATTTTATATTCTATCCTAAATAAAATTAAGGGACCCATGATTAGAAAACAATTCCAAACTTGGCACCCACACTAATTGGAAGGAAATAAAATATGATTATTGAAATGCACATTTGTGGTGTGATACCTTTTTTAGGATGCATATATTAGATTCAACCTTTGAGACATCCTTTTATGAGTTCCAATACAATTAGGGTTTCATTTCATTGCCATTGTATGTATTATAATATTACATCTTTCACATAAAAATTAATTAAATTGAATCCTATTGGAACCCTAATTTAAATCCTAATTTGGTTTAAACTTGTCCATTCTAGCATCCTAATTTGATTTGATTAAACCCTAACATTGATGAAACCCTAACATCAATTGTGATGAAACCCTAACATGTACATATCTATTATTGTGTTTGTTGGCCTAGAAACCCATCCAAGATTTACTCATTAGGAGTAAATCTTGGATAGTCCCCGGTTTGGGACTGTTCTTGAACACCTAATCTCACTTAGGATGTAAGTGTATAATGTGTATTGGGTTTTTGAGAAAATTTTGGTAGCATTTCCCCGTTTGTTCTCTAAGTACATATGTACTTAGAGAACAGCGGGGAAATGCTGCCGGAATTTTCTTGAAAACCCAATACACATTATACACTTACTAGTGAGATTAGGTGTTCAAGGATGGGATAGGTGGTACACATTTATTATATATAAGAATGACATCACATGTGTTTGTTGGCCTAGAATGTGAACAATCATTGTTCTTTATATTACTTGTACATTGGTATAAATTAGAATGAACAATCACTAAATTATATACTGTTTGTATGGAGTCCGGCTTCATTGTAGATATCTATTATTATGTTTGTTGGCCTAGAAACCCATCCAAGATTGACTCATTAGGAGTAAATCTTAGATAGTCCCCAGTTTGGGACTGTTCTTGAACACCTAATCTCACTTAGGATGTAAGTGTATAATGTGTATTGGGTTTTCGAGAAAATTTCGGTAGCATTTCCCCGTTTGTTCTCTAAGTACATATGTACTTAGAGAACAGCGGGGAAATGCTGCCGAAATTTTCTTGAAAACCCAATACACATTATACACTTACTAGTGAGATTAGGTGTTCAAGGATGGGATAGGTGGTACACATTTATTATATATAAGAATGACATCACATTATACACTTAGGATGTAAGTGTATACCCTAATCTTTTCCTAATATATACTTGTTTCCTAATATATAATTGTTTTCTCTGATCATAGAATGGATAGATCATGGATGTCCATTCGTAATCGTTGCACCCCAGAGTTTATATCTGGTCTTGATCAGTTTATTAGATTTGCCGAGGAACATAGGAAAAAACCTACAGATAGGTTCTACTGTCCATGTAGGCATTGCGGTAACAACTTGAAAGTCAACACTGGTGAGGAAATCAAAAGTCATGTCATGTGCAACGGGATTGTACAAGGCTATACAGAATGGCACTGGCATGGAGAGATTTCAAAATCGAAACCAGTAGATGTCGATAGCAGTGCTTGGGTGGAAGAAGAAATTGCCTCCGATGACGTAAATGTGAACGAACCAGTTCCAGCAGACATCGTTGATGTGATGCTGGATAGTTGTAGGGTAGAGCACACCGATCCACTTCCTATCTTTAGAAACATTGTGCATGATGCTGAGATACTGTTATACACATGCTGTACTAAGTTTACGAAGCTTAGCACTGTGTTGAGATTGTATAAGTTGAAAGCTAACAATAGATGGAGCGACAAAAGCTTCACTTCATTGTTGACTTTGTTGAAAGAAATGCTTCCTGAAGGAAACGAGCTGCCAATCTCAACATACCAGGTAAAGAAAATGTTGTGCCCAATGGGAATGGAGGCCAAGAAGATACACGCATGCCCGAATGATTGTGTATTATTTCAAAAGGACTATGTAGATTTGAAAGATTGTCCAAAATGCGGTGCGTCACGGTATAAATTGACGACTTCGGGGGAGTCCAAAACTGGTTCTCCTGCCAAGGTGTTGTGGTATCTACCTATAATATCACGGTTTCAACGCTTGTTTGCAAATCTGAAAGATGCGAAGAATTTGAGGTGGCATGCAAATGTTAAGAAAAATAATGATGGGATCCTGCGACATGCGTCTGATTCCCCACAGTGGAAGAAGATTGATCTATTGTACCCCAAATTTGGTGAAGAAGATAGGAATCTAAGACTTGGGCTTTGTACAGATGGGATGAATCCGTACGGGACATTGAGCAGCCAACATAGCACTTGGCCAGTCATGCTTGTTATATACAATCTTCCTCCCTGGATGTGTATGAAAAATAAGTACGTTATGTTGTCATTGTTGATATCGGGCCCTAAACAACCCAGAAATGATATCGATGTTTATCTTGAACCTTTGATTGATGACTTAAAGAAACTTTGGGCTGAAGGTGTGATGACCTATGATGCTTCAGCAAGAGAGACATTTCGTTTGCACGCTATGTTGTTTTGCACTATTAATGACTTTCCAGCATATGGGAATTTGTCTGGATATAGTGTCAAAGGAGCTAAAGCGTGTCCTATATGTGAAGAAAACACTGATTCAATAAGACTAAAACATGGCGGCAAGATTGTATATCTTGGTCATCGAAGGTTTCTTTCAAAATTCCATTCGTATCGTAGGAAGTGCAAAGCATTCAATGGATGGAATGATGAACGGAGTGCACCTAAACCTATACCAGGGGATGTTGTTTATGAAAGAGTAAAAGACATTGTCAATGAATTTGGTAAGAAATCACAATGTAGTATGGCCACACGGAGTGACAATTCTTCATTCAAGAAGAAGTCAATATTTTGGGATCTTCCTTATTGGAGTTCTTTGACAGTCAGGCATTGTATCGATGTAATGCACGTTGAGAAAAATGTCTGTGATAGCATCATTGGTACTCTGTTAAATATACCAGGTAAGACGAAAGATGGGATAAAATCTAGACTGGACCTACGTGAAATGGGAATAAGGTTAGAATTAACAGAATTACGTGAAATGGGTAGTAAAAGAACATACTTACCTCCCGCTTGTTACACGTTGTCTAGAAAGGAGAAGAAAACTTTTTGTGAATGCTTGGTAAATGTTAAGGTGCCACATGGTTACTCATCCAACATCCGTAGATTGGTATCAATGAAAGATCTGAAGTTGATAGGTCTTAAATCTCATGATTGTCACACTCTAATGCAACAAATATTACCCGTGGCAATTCGATCTATATTGCCGAAGCATGTAAGGTTTGCAATTACCAAACTTTGTTTCTTTTTCAACAGTCTATGCAGTAAAGTTATTGACCCTGATACTCTCAATAATTTGCAAAGAGAAGTGGTTGTTACCCTATGTCAGCTTGAGATGTATTTCCCTCCTTCGTTCTTTGATATCATGGTACATCTTGTTGTCCACTTGACTAGGGAAGTGAAAATGTTGGGACCAGTTTTCTTGCATTGGATGTATCCCTTTGAACGATACATGAGCGTTTTTAAAGGTGATGTTCGAAACCGTTATCGGCCTGAAGGGAGTATTATTGAAGGTTATGTGGCGAGAGAGGTTATGGATTTTTGCAATGACTTTCTCAGTGGTAATGACACTCCTGATAATGACAAGAATATTGAGGAGGGCAAAGGAATTTTGGGATCACGGGTGAAAGTAATCAGCCGTGAGCAGTTGGAACAAGCTCACTTGTATATTTTACACAATATGGACGAAGTGAGTGTTTATATCGAGGAACATACCAATTTCATATAGAGACAACATCCTCGAGCAAGTTCAATGTGGCTTGCTAGAGAGCATAATAAGACTTTTACTAAGTGGTTTGAAGATAAAGTCTTACATCAACTATCTCAAACACCAAATGATATTACAAAAACTATCAAATGCCTCACCTTTAAACCAAAATCGAATGTTATGTCTTATGAAGGGTTTGACATTAATGGATTCACATATTACACAAAGCGCCAAGATGATAAGAGTGTCGTCCAAAATAGTGGGGTCACTCTTCAAGCGTCGACTATGTACTTTGCAAGTGCAAAGGATAAGAGTCCACGTGAAGCTAAAATGTCATATTACGGTGTCATTGAGGACATTTGGGAGTTTGACTACATAGATTTCAAAATTCCTCTCTTTAAATGTAATTGGGTTGATAACACCAAAGGAGTTATAGTGGATGAATTGGGTTTCACTTTGGTGAACTTTGAAAAGATTGGTGAGAAGGGTGAACCATTCATATTGGCATCACAGGCGAAACAAATATTCTATATCGATGATCCTGCGAATGATAAATGGTCGGTTGTTCTTCATGGTAAAAGACAATTCATTGAAGATCCTATAGATGAAGAAGAGTACTATGATAAGTATGATGACTCCAGTCCATTCTCAGTTGGGTTGCCAACTCCACAAAATATTGAAGCTAATGATGACTTATATGTGCACGGAGATCACAATGAAGGATTGTTAATTGATAAAAGATCACAATTTTAGAGACATGTATGTTTATACAAATGCTAAATGTTTGCCTTTTTCTAGTTAATACAAATGCTAAATGTTTGCCTTTTTCTAGTTAATACAAATGCTAAATGTTTGCCTTTTTAATGACATTTTCAGATGGCTGACCATGATGAGCATGAAGTCCATGATGAGCATGTTGTCCATGATGAGCATGGCGAGGATACCAATGTAAGTTCTAAAAATATATCCTGTATTTCTATAAAATTCATTATCTTCTAGTTATGTCATATATCCTATATTTCTATATTGGGCTAATTCAGTGTGTTTATTTTTGTCAAAATTTAGGTTGATGATGCACATGTACCCACTGAAGCACTGGAGCAACTTGATGCGCATCACTAAACACGTAACAAGAAAAGGGACATCACTCTGTTGAAGAAGTTAATAGCGCTAAGTGGCAGTGGATCCAAATTGGTTGTGGAGTTTGATAATGGAGGAAATGCAATTGGAGTGAACCGCAATAATTTTGTAAACTATCTTGGGTGTACCACTCAGAGCCATTGTGGTGTTAAGTATGATAATTGGCATATGCCCACCCAGATATTGATACACTTGGTGAGGCAGAAGGCGGGGTCATATTGTGGCGGGGTCATATTGTGGCCCAAAGCAGATGTCGTCTACACGACTGAAATTGTAAGATAAATTTACATTGATTTAGACTGTTAATGTGTATATATGATGTCAACTGATCTGAAATTATATATACAGGTTAAAAAGAAGACACCAGGAGCACCTAGGCCTCCACCTCCACTTCCCGCATTACCAACTTGGGTTCCAACTGACCTAACATACCCGTTAGGTCCTACTTGTAGGGGAATGGCATGTTGGCTACGGGCACATAATATACATTGCCCTATAATAGTTTCTTTAGATGCAGATTATGCAGGTCAATCATATGATAGCTCTTTATTTATACAAGATATTATTGAGCTGTTTATGTATGATTGGCTGAATACATCAATGATAGAGACATGGATAAGGTGAGATCTTGTTTATACATCCATATACCTTGTGTAAGATCCGGTGATCTGGTTTCTTATATATTAATGCATACGCCTATATGTTTTGCAGCTACTTAGTCGAAGATCATTGCAAACAATTTGCATTTGATCATGTGGGATTTTTGATTCTATCATTGATTAGTTTGGTAGCTAAAGACCCTGATAATGTTCAACAATAATGTATAGATGCTTTTACAATTTTTGGTCAGCAAAAGAAGACGATAATAATAGCTCCATTCAATGTCAAGTAAGTTTACTTTATTTATAATTTGGACTTAAGAAAATTCCATTTTTATTTTGCATTTTGAGTTATTAATTGTTAACTTCTTACCTCTAGCGGTAGACATTGGGAGTTACTAGTTATTGTCCCCGGGACATTCACTGTTTATTATCTAGATCCTGCGGGGAGTACATTGAACACTAAAATTGGACACGTAATGAGAATGCCATTATTCTGGTGAGAAATATTTCATTTTTATATCCGTTAACATATTCTATTACATTACTATTTACTTATGCAATTTATTGTGTTATATTAACATGTAGGGGTTTAGATGCATTCAAAAAGGCTGGAGGAACGGTCCCAAGGAAAAAGAACCAGCCAATAAATTGGCAGAACGTACAAGTAAGTTCCCGACTCGAATATATATATTATTGATGTGAATTGTGCTTAGTTGTATTATTTTGTATGTTTCAATTTATAGTGTGCTACACAAGACAATGGCTGGGCATGCGCATACTATGTGATGTGATTTATGCAGATGATTATCAAACATGCCGCATTGGACATCGATAGCATACATGAGGTATTATATATAGTCTCATTAGTTAGTATGAAATATATCAATCTTATTTTTATATTATTACTTATATATACATCATTCTCTTTGCATGTGTTTAAAACTGACCACACTATAGGTAAACGCTTAAAAAATATACATGCTCCATATATGATGGAAGCATTAAATGAAGTAAGAGAAGAATGGGCAAAAGCCATACAAGCAGTGGCAACTGTAAGATATAATTGGGATGTTGATAGCGATAATGAATGATACTTTGTAAATGAATATTTCTGAATGTTAATACATGTATTTGAATGTTTCTATATGTGTGAATGTGAGAATTGAATTGATGTATGAATGTATGTACTTGTGTGAAATTTTCCTTGTGACTTTTGCAGGTTTGCGGCCTGTTTGTAGGCTGATATCAATGGATGTCGTAAACCTGCAGTTCAGAAAACTGAACCACAGGTTCTCATCCTGCTGACCAGCCACAGCAGGCCTGCAAACTGATATGAAAAAAAAATAGATATAGGCGTCGGTTATTTATAGAAAACCGTCAGCAAAGACCTACAGCGTCGGTTTTTTTCAAAAAATCGACGCCTGATGTGGCCAAAGCAGTCCTCGTTGGTTTTTTTCAAAAAACTGACGCCTGATGTGGCCAAAGCAGTCCTGGAAATGGCGTCGGATATTCGTATCAAATCGACGCCTATTTAATCTATAGGCGTCGGTCTTTTGGTATATAACCGACGCCAAAAGTGTTTGCGCCACAGAAAATGGCGTCATCTAGGGCACTTTATGCGTCGGTTATCTACTAAAAGACCCACGCTATATTCCATATAGGCATCGGTCGTTTAGTAAATAACCAACGCCGAAAGTGCCCTAGATGACTCCATTTTCTGTGGCGCGAACCCTTTTGGCGTCGGTTATCTACTAAAAGATCGACGCCTATAGGTTAAATAGGCGTCGGTTACAAAACCGACGCCGAAGTGTTCGACCTTTAGCGGCGCCCACATAGGCGTCAGTCGGAAACCGACGCCAAATGGGGTGAAACGACCGACGCCAAAGGCCGTTTCTGTAGTAGTGGGGGGAGTGTCAGGCAGCTGTATCGACCAGCCATATCGGGCAGGCCATATCGGGCAGGCCGTATCGGGCAGTCGTATCGGCCAGACCATCTCGGGAAGCTGTATCGGCCAGGCCCTATCGGGCAGCTGTATCGGCCAGGCCCTATCGGGCAGCTGTATCGGGCAGCCGTATCGGCCAACTACTGGAATTCTTGTCTTTTCAGGTTCGGTACTTGAGAGTCCCAAAATTGGCTAGTTTCGGTGCCTGCAAGCCTAAAACAGGCTAATTAGCTACATTATTGGCTATTTTCACTACATTATCTAATGGAGAGACATAAAATATAAAACATGAACAAAAGAGTGCATATTAAGACTAAAGTGGCACAAAACTATAGATAAAATGCATAGAAAATATGCGCTAATTTGGGTGTTATCATTCGTCCCTCCTAATGGAGGTTGATATCCATACCACTTGATAAGCGAGACTGAGAAATGTATGGCCATACTCATGTGACTCAATATGTGAAATCTGAACTCACATTTGTTGGTATGTATGCCCATAGAGCCAATCATATGATGATTGTATTGAGGCATTAGATACCTGATTTGATGATGATAAAGGTAATTCTATCTATTATGTTTGTCTCAATCATGAGATGATGACACAAACATAGTAGATGTCTAAAGAATGGTGTTACTAGATGACATGTGTCTTTAGGTTTAGGACCTAGACAATGTGATCATATGTATGATAAGAGTACACACATTCTTGTTATGTCCCTAGTTAGATATTATTGTGGAAGCAAAATAGACAACAATAATACATAAGACTAGAGTGTGTGTTGACTGATGGTAGAGTCTCATTAGTCATGATATGTGATATCAAGTCAAGCACATAGGTACATGTTAGAGAATAGTGTATCAGACAGACCCACCATGAGAGTGATACATGGATACCATGGAATTGTAGTCAGGATCAGCTCTCATAATGATAGTGGCGATTGTGGTTCTTAGAATTTAAGTCCCTACACTCATCACATGTCATTCGTTGGACTTTGACATCATCCAACGTGACCTTGAATAAGGTTTTCCATTAAGGTGATGCTCGAGTACTTTGTGTCACATGGGGATTAAGTGTGAGTGATGTAGATGGGATTTGTCCCTCCTATATGAGATTGATATCCAGGATAATTGATAAGCGAGACTGAGAAAATGTATAACCATACTCATGTCATTCAATATGTGATATGTGAACTCACATGCATCTCATAGAATGTGCTTTAGTTCAAGGAACATGGATTGAACGTTGAAGAGGACGGAGATTCCATGCCTCGAGTTCAATATAGATATTAGAGACAAAGGAACTATACGATCACGATAACACTGATCATGGATTGTAGGTTGAAGTTATTCTCCAACTTTCTAAATTACTTGGGTAGCAATGATGTGTTTCTAGATACCACTCGTTGCTTGTGATGTCATAAATTGGTCATTGTTATTCACTGCCAATGCAATTTGGGGCCTATAAGGTCACACACATAGGATACACTTGGGATAGGAGTTTATTCATGAATGATGCTTAAATTGATTACTAAGTATTTAGGTATTCAATTAAACAACTAAAGTTCAAAATTGACTGACTGAACTGTGAACCGACCAGTTCAACTGTTGAACTGATCGGTTGGAGTCTCATGTCAATTGGAAACATCATTGGCTGATCAATGGTTGATCCAAGGCATGAACCGACCGATAGTGAATCGACCGATTCAAGATCTGAGAAGACCGGTTCATGTGATGAACTTCCCAGTTCAATGGTCAATTCAATTGGATCAAGAATTAGTTTTGATGTCATGTTGTGCATTAATCGTGCATTGAATGCCAATATAATTCAGAATAGGAAACTGCACGAACTGATCGGTTCATGACACAAACCGACCAGTTCATTCATGAACCTACTAGTTGGACATGCAAACCAACCAGTTTGCCATTCACAGTTTCCAAAAAATTCGTGAATTCAGTCTGTTCAACTCCTAGACCGATTGGAAACCCTGATCATGGCCCTCCTATAAATATAGGGGTACTGGGGGCTTTCTAGACACAATAATAAGCTTTGACAATTGTTGTCATCTTTGGTTGTGGTAACCATTAGAGAGCCCGAGCAATTTTACCCGTCAAAGGGAGAAACAACGAGGGAAAGGCAATCGTGAGAGAATGAATCAATCCTAGTAGTTTGACGTTCGAAGGGACAACTCCTTCCCGATTGGCTCTAGTAGCGATGTGGAGTTCTCGGTGGTCCGTATAGACTATTCTAGAGGAAAGGAGGTCATTGTTTGTCGCTAGGAGGATGTCGTAAACCACTGTATAGTGTTGCACCAGGAGGCCGCCACTAACGACTGATCGATTGCTACTTAGATAAGAAGCACACTACTGCAACAAGAGTTGTCGCTGGACTTACTCCAAGACCAGTTATAAATCTTACAAACCTTCCTTCCTAGATGCATTATTGTTGATGAGATCTTGCTGATTAGGGAATCTGACATTAAATTTTTTGTTTATGTTGTCTTATTTGTCCCCCTGATTTCTCACAGTGGTATCAGATCCACACCTATTTTATTATGTATCAAGGATTTAAATCGATGTGATCAGATTTATTTTATTACATACAATGATAATATTAAAATGATAATACCACATACAATCCCACATATAAATATATATATCTACTATTACCATATTAAGCATCAATACTCATCATCGTCCTCATTGGTTTCACGCAAAAGCTGGACTCTTGGGCTTCCGTTACATTCGATATGTATAAATAGGTGGGTTCTGAATACATTTCTACCTTGATAGTCCCGTGAAATAGAAGGGTTTGTTCCTTTCAGTTCGCTGCTATCTATTCACTCATTGAAGCATACAATCAGTTAAAACCCTATGCAATAAAATACTCATCCATTGCTGTAACCAATGATATCCAAATAATAATATGCTTTCAGCGATGACCTTCCTGTTGATCCACTTGACCTCTCGTTCCGGATACTTGAGTACCATTGGAACTCGTTCCAGATACTTGACTACCATGGAAAGGCCTTGGTGGCCAAGCACTATGGAACCTTCATATAGTCATCCCTCATTATAGTTTGATGTGCTTGTGATGCCAATCCACTCCGCTGCCATGGATATGAAGGAGAAGGCAAAAACCGCTTCTCTAAGGGGCCGTTCGGCCCCCGACATTCTGAGTTCCGGTATTCGTATACATAAATACTATATAAATTCTTGACCATGGCAGTTTCAGCGTAGAAAAATACAAAGCCCGGTGTAGCAGGTTAGCATGCCGGATGTCTCACACCGGACTCCGTGCGGTAGTGACGAGTACTGCCGCACATGGAGTTACTTCAAATCCCACTAAATTATTAACGCAACTACCAGATAGAATGCAGAACTTTATTTTCTCTCATCAATATATCCCTGATTTGCATATGAATACCTGTACTTAGAAAAACGGCGGCTAAACGGCCCCTAAGACTCTAACACGAGGATGGAAGAATCGCTAGCAGGGTTGAAACCCGTTATTAAGAGGGGTGTAAGTGAAGGGTAAAGGTCTTTATCAGCATTGTAGGGGATACTCTGACCACAACCAAAATTACTTCAATCCATTTCAGCAATTGCAGTACTAGGCTGGGATTGATGGTGGGTGTATGTGCATATATACGATGGTGCCGCCTAGATGCAGGGGACGTACGTCTGAGTCGTGGCAACACATCCTTGATGATGGCATCACCAATAGGGACTCCATCACCAAGATTGTTCTCTCTTTGCGATTCACGTGCCACATCTATAGACAGGCATGAGATCCCCATGCTGACAAGATCATCGATGTCGATCAGCTCAGATCATACAACCTCCGACCCAAACACACCGACCATGGATTAGGTGGATTGGGATTGCGGATCACTTGATTGGAATCCATTATGGCGTTGATCCTGTGAATTCTAGAGTAGCATCAAGTTCGAAGATGTGATGTCTAGAGATGTAATTTCATGCAAGGATGATGGACCAACAAACGCTACTTTGAGTTCTTAAAAAGAGAACTATTACTAGGTAAATATTGAGTATCCCTTTTCTATTTGGATCAGATAATGAAGACTGCTAATAATTTGTATATGAAAATATATTGACATTAATTGGTTTCTATTACTTTGTCTATTCAACCGTCTGTTTCCCGTTGTTGGATTGTTGCATTCAAAATTGACGTATCTGTTTTTGTTGGAAGAAATCGAGCACACGCCAATGATACCTGACGGATAGAAAACTTTATGTCTTAGACATCTAGGACTATGGTTAACGTAGATAACAATTATAAGGGCTCACTAATAGTATCAATTAGCAAATTTTCAACATACATGTATGAGAACCAAGGCTCCTAAGAAGAAGCACGTTGCAGAGGTAGCTTGAGCCAACTAAGGCCATCATTTACTTCAGGGTGCAGTTTGAGGGGTCATTGTTTGAATGTAAATTGTTTTTTCTGATAAGAGATTGTTTCCTAGGGCGCGTTATTGCAACCACACCGTTTTTGAAAATTTAAGAAAATGTACCTTGCTCAAAAAGGTTGCGGACAGATGTAGTTCAACAACTAATATATATGTCTAAGCAAAAAACATACCGCATTGTAAGGCAGTAGAAAAACATTTCACTGGTCATTACACACTAAAAAGTAAAACTTCACGCATCCCTTTTATACAGAACACACCAACTTCAAACGATACTCTCTCTCTACACATATGGTGCATGTTATGATCAAGTGCATGTTTTTTGTGTTTAACACCAACAAAATTTATACCATCTACAAACTGAATATGAAATCATCGATCTTGATTTAACTCAAGGAAATAAATTTCATAGTTCCAAGTCAATGTTTTTGAACATTTTTTAAAATCACACTTTTCATTCTATCGACACCCTACCAAACATCTCTGAAGAATTGTTCTCTAAGTGTGTGTCTACATGTAAGAGAAGTCTTCCAACTCCTTGTATGCCCTCCAATCCCAATTCATGACAAACTCGAGCTTTGCAACCCTCTGAGACTCCAACAACATATCAAGTTTATTTTAGGTTGTTGATTGCATTGAGGGTCACCATCATGGTAGGGAAAAGTACATGCAATATGAACATGAACCGAGGATGAAAGAGTCTGAATTCAAAATAAGAAATTAATGACGGTGAAACTTCTATTTTAGAAAAGATGGATGGATTAAGAAAATTCATATAGATCAATATGTAATTGAGCACAAGTTCTAAACTCCTCATAGATTGATACTTTTCCGAATTGTGTTTCCTCGAAGCCGCCATTTGAACCCATCTATGGTTTCTGGAAAGGGTGAGGATTTTTACCTCAAGGAATGCTCTCATCGTCTCTATTATTCATTGTAGATTTAACATGTGTAGCATAAAATTATTTTCATGTTATTGTGTAGATAATCTCAGCATCTAAAATAAATTTCATTTCTTAACTACATTTGAAGACGTAAGAATAGAATCCCATGGCAACTAATCATGATTTTTTGTTACAGTTTTCTTTGACATAGAAATTGTATGTGCCAATTTGTCGATCAGAGTTATTCATATAAGCTCCATTTATCACCATCACCCAATATCGACATAAGGTGATATATAGCTACGTGATAAGACATAATTCTATATTACTACAACCAGTAGAATTTGTCCATTTATATGGAACACGTTTTTATTCATATAGAGTCAAGACATAAATGTTATAGTTGATTATGAGTGACATATTCATCGAGTAACTTGCTAATTCATATGTGAACATAAATAATAGTATCTTCTCTCATTGCTATGAGTAGATCAGATCCATCTCAATATGATAATATTGAAGTTGTTTGATTGGGATTCTTTTGATGATTTTTATAGCTGAAATGGAAGTGTATTCATGCTATTTATATTCACTTATAATTACACATGTTTGAGAACTAACGTTATGTGATAACAATATGTAATATTGAATTGAATTGATAGAGTAAAAAGCTGAAAAACATTCAATAAAATATAATGTTGTTAATTAATCATATTCAACATTGAAATATGTATATTCATGCATTTCACTATAAAAAGGTATTCCAAAGGGATCCATGATGTGCAATGGCACAAATAAATCCCCCATAAATTGACCTTAATATACACACATAGCATTATGTCACAAAAAAGGAGTCATAACCAATACATGTAGGTTTTTTACTTGATCCACCATAAAATTATTACAAGCATGGTATGGATATGGAACCAAGGGCCATTAAAGGGAAAATGATCTTCGCTTGGCATGTGTTGCCACCAAGATGAAGTTCAATAGTTGTTGTGGCATTGTTTACATACTTACACCTAGAAAAGGTAAGAAAATCATTAGTTAAGATGCCAAAGGTGTAGGAGATGCAAATCAATGTGTCACACCATGTCTAAATGTTGTCGATAACTTAGGAGGAAGTTTAAATAGATGGCATGGAAAATCACCCTCTATCATAGTTATAATATTATCCTAATCAACAAGCCTTTTGTTAATCCCTAGGGTGTGTTGAGTTGTACATGCCACGATTCAATTGTGATTTTGTGTCATCGTGCGTTGTTTTTATATCACAAGATAACATTGTAATTAAATATGATCACATTTTGATACTCAACATAATTGTATCTAGGATGATCAACATGCGAGGTTTCAACATTTTACAAAAAAGTATGGTACATTTTTTTCCTCTTCAGTAAAGATGATATTAAATATATGGTTCAATCATTGAAAAAAATTGGTACATTTGAACTTCAATGTGCTCCCATGAATGTTTTAAAGTTATCTTTTCTTCATATATGTACACAAGTAATATGAAAATGTGTCAAATTCAATGGTTCTAAAAGCTAAAAACGTACTACAAATTGAAATGTTTGATTATGCAAAATTTTAGTGGACTTTTAGACATAAAGCAGAGATTCATCATAATTTATTATTGCTTTTTGTAGATTTTTTTAACAGTCCACATGCAAAGCACATGTTAAAAGTAGTATATATATAAAAATATATAAATGCAATCAATACACGTCTCCTTAAAAGTGTTTTGATGGTGGATATATGTGTAGTTATGGCTAAAACCCCTGTGGATTGTGTGTTTGGTTGTTTCATTTATTTTCTATTGTTACTCAATTTGCATATTGAACCTCTCTCTTCCTTTCCAAAATTAATTAATGATCTTCTTCCTATTTCCCCTCAAATCTAACTCGAGGTTTTCCCTTTTACAATGTAATATGAGATAGGATAGTTTCAATTTATGTTTCATCATGAGAAGACATTCTACACCTGATGAACCAACTGCCTCGTGAGACAAATTAATCGACTGGAGGATGGAGGAGGACAAGCGATAGAAGGAGACAAACTGATCGACTGGTGGTCCAACCAACCGGATAGAGTCCAAGCATCACTTGAACCAAAGAACCAAATGACTATTTTAAGAGACCAACTGACCGACCAGGAGGTGAGCCGACCGGTTCAAGTGTTGAACTGCTCAATCCGGATTGATTCCATCACAAATCTTCACCAACAATAGGTTGCTACATATGATGTGGATCTTAGGTGATATAAATTCCTTGTAGCATTAAGGAATTATATTAGTATGGCCATAACCATCACTCATATATTTATGATTGTATCTTTTCATTGTGGTTATAGGATGTATATGGTACACACTATAAGTATGTGGTGATTGTATATGTATAAGTATTTACATAAAATCCCTCAATAAATATTAAGTTTTAGATGCTTTCCAACACCTAAAAAGTTTGACCGACCAAGCGTGGGCACACCCTAACGTGGTGCACCATCTATCTCATGGAAGTGTGATGTTAGATATGTGGGTATGCCCTAGCAGGGTGCATATCCTATCATGTTGTCTTATGAGTCAAACTTAACCAGGTGACCTTAATAGGACTAAGTGCCTAGAAGCATACATATGTACTATGGCAAGGAGTTGTGCATACCATCTATCCAAGAATTGCATGAGATGCATTTGGGAAATGTTGCCTACCTTAATAACTGGTTATGATCGCCAATGTTGGTTGGGTATTAACTTAATTATTTTAGATCTTGGCTCACTAGAAGGTTGTCTGCTGCAATATTCTAAATTTATAGAGAGGACAATCGATTTGAACAAACTAGTGGGAGTGGTAATTAATTAAAAGCCTAATTAATATCATAAAACTTATCAAATTAAATGATTCAAAAATGTTTTGACTAAAGTTACAAAATTTCTTTTGTAGAATCTAATGGTGAACACAAACACATAATCTTTACGATCGGTCCTTGAGAAGGACAAGCTGAATGAGAACAACTTCCATGACTGGTTCAAGATGTTGAAAAGTGTACTCACTCAAGAGAGCAAACTCTATGTCATGGAGACATTAGAGCCAGATGAACTTCCTCCCACTGTGCCTAAGGCTGACAAGGATGCTTACAAAAAGCACCCTGAAAATTCCATGGATGTCAAGTGTCTGATACTGTTCTCAATGAACTAAGCATTGCAAAGATAGAATAAGAACATGGATGTTATTGAGACAGTCACATTGAGATGGTCACACATCTTAAGAACATTTACAAAGAGCAGGAAAGACAAGAGAGATATGATGATTCTATGATATTGTTCATGTGCAACATGGCAGAAGGAGATCTAGTAGGTCCTTGTGTACTCAAGTTGATCGGATATGTGGAGAACCTCTCTAGACTAGGATTTTCCTTAGGTCAAGAGTTGGTCACAAATGTGATTCTGCAGTCACTGTTGGAATCATACAACCAATTTTTCATGAACTACAACATGAATAATTTTGACAAGCCGTTGTTAGAATTACTTGGCATGTTGAGAACAATTGAAGCATTAATGAAGAAGGACAAACCCAAATCTATGATGATGATCAGCAGAGGGAAGTCTAAGGAAAAGGCAAAGCAAATAAGAGTTCTAAAGCTAGCTAGAAGTCAAAGTCTTCTGCACTAAAAGCTAAGGGAGGAGTGAATAAGGAAGGAAAGTGCCACATTGTCACTAGCCTAGACACTGGAAAATGAATTATCCTCTTTACATAGAGGAACTCACAAAGAAGGAGATAGAAATCTCCACTTCAGGATTCGAGAAGAAGTAAGCTAGAGTTGTGCAGAGCAAGTGTTGTTGTTACTAATGTTGGAATCTATCATTCATGTAATGGGCATGTAACATAATTAGTGAATTGCTATTATGTAATTGCCACTAAAACATCATGTGTCTTGTATGGACAAGAATATTAGGAATATATTTGATGTTTTTCTTTCAAAGATGAGATCTTTTATGGTAGTAGACAAATGTCTCATAGTTCATATCTGATAGTTCTATATATATTATGAATGATTTGATGACTCAAACAACGAACACCTATAGCTTCCATTCCTTTATGTAATATGCTTTACACTAAAACTATGTACCATCTAAAATGGTTTAGAAGACAACACATGAAATATGGCATTCGAGGTGTCCCAATATGTCTTTTATAAGGATTAGGATTGAAATATTACGCAAGAAAATAGTTTCTTGAAAATATTTGTCCACAAAACAATTAAATGTTGTTTTGTTGAGTACTACTTTTCTTCCAATCCAATAAAAAAATTATTTGTTTTCAGGATAGCTGTATTCCTAAAGGAATTTAGTTCCAAAGGAATCAATTGGAGAAAAGTAGAACTCAAAAAGTTTGAGAGAAATAAGAAAACATTGGACCTAAAAGAGGTACAACAGGAACATGGAGAATCACAAGTTGTTGTCAAATCTCAAGTTCCTTATGTAAGACAAAAAACTTGTAGTTCTAGTAGAACACACCTTGAGCTTGAAACATTATGACATCTTAAGGCTCAAGAAGGAAGTGAGTTGGTCTTATATGATGAGTCAACTACCTATCTAGAAGATATTGAGGGACTGGAGTCTGAGAAATGGCTTGAGGGCATGAGATCCAAGATGGATTCCATGTAAACCAACAAGGTATGACTTAGATGGATCCACCTATAGGGGTAAAACCTATAGGGTGCATTCATGTTATTTGAGAAAAGATAGACATGGATGGTAATGTACAAACCTATAGGAGAAAATTGGTTGCATAGATTTCAAACAAGTTCAAATTTTTGAATGTGATGAAATCCTTTCACCAATTGTCATGGATAAATCCACTAGGATCATGCTTGTCATTGCAACTTAGTATGACTATGAGATTTGTCAAATTGGATGTTAATACTGCATTCCTTAGCAAGGAATAATCAAGTATCCAACATTGCAAATTAGGTCTGTAAGCTACAAAGATCATTCTATGGATTGAAGAAAGCATCTCAGAGTGGGAATCTTCTATTTGACAAAACAGTCAAAAAGTTTGACTTGATTCGAAATGAAGATGGAATCTGGGATTACAAGAATTGAGTAGGAACATATTTATATTCCACATAATTATGGGGAATAACATCCTTAAACTACAAATGTTAAAACCCGACAAGGAAAGTACCTTCTCTATGAAGGGTTTAGGAAAAGCATCCTATATGATAGGAATTGGGATCTATAGAGATAGATCCAAACAACTTGTTGACCTAAGGAAGAGCACATACATTGGTAAGTTGTTGATGGGGTTCAACATGGAGGACTCAATGAGAGAAAATTTGTGAAATTAGTCTCTCTAGAGCCTAGTATCCTAGTTCTTGTGAAGAATAGGAATACAGGAGTAATATGCCAAATTGCATTCGTAATATTATGTACTCATCCCATTGTCTCATGTGTATTGGACATAATGAGAGGATATCTATCAGATCCCAGTGAGAGTTACTAGAATACCATAAAGAACATCCTAAAGTACTTGAGAAGTACTAAAAGGATCTGGTCCTTGGTTATGGTAATAACGAAGAGTTGGGTGTAAGGGGTTACACTGATGCAAGCTTCCAAAATGACAAATAAAATTAATGATCACAATATAAATTTATGTCTGACCTTAAAACAAGAACTGTAAGTTAGAAAAGTATCGGGCTAGATATAATTATTTAAATTCTACAATAGATGTCGAGTATCTTGGTGTAATGAGAACATCAGAGGATGCTATATGGATTAAGAAGTTCATATAGATGAACTTGTGGGAGGTTCCAACCATTGATGACATAGTAGAGATAGTGTGTCATTCATTGGACTTTGACATTATCCAACTTGACCTTGGACTTTGTCATTCGTTGGAACAATGGTCAATTCAATTGGACTAAGGATTAGTGATGACGACATGTTGTGCATTAATTGTGCATTGAATACCAATCTGATTCAAATAGGAAACTACACGAACTGACCAGTTGGACATGTGAACTAACTGGTTTGCCATTCATAGTTTCTAGAAAATTTGTGAATTCAGTCTCTTCGACTCCCAAGCTGACTGGAAACCCTAATCCTGACCCTCCTATTAATAGAGGAGTACCGGGGGCTTCCCAAACACAACAATAAGCTCTGACAATTGTTGTCCTCTCTGGTTGTGGTAACCAATTGAGATCCCAAGCAAGAAAGACCCATCAAAGGGAGGAACATCAAGGGAGAGACAACTATGGAAGAGTGAATCAATCCTAATAGATTGTTGTTTGGAGGGAGAAAGCCTTCCCAATTGTCTCTAGTAGTGCAACATGGAGTTCCAGGTGGTCTGCGTGGACTATTCTAGAGGCCAGGAGGCCATTGCCTTCTTCTAGGAGGATGTTGTAAACCGTCATCTGTGGTGTTGCACCCAGAGGCTGCCACTGACGACTGATCAAGTGCTGCTTGGAAAAGAAGCACGCTACTGCAACAAGAGTTGTCGCTGGACTTTCTCTAGGACCAGGTGTAACTCTTGAAAACCTTCCTTCCTAGATACATCATTGTTGACGAGATCTTGCTGATTAGGGAATCATACATTAAATTTTTTGTTTCCACTACCTAATCTGTCACCCCAATTTCCTAACAACATGCATCTCAGACAGTCTGCTCTACTTCAAGGAACTTGGATTGAACATTGAGAGGATGATGATTCCATGCCTCGAGTTCAATCTAGATATCAGAGACAAAGGAACTATATAATCATGGTAACATTGATCACGAATTGTAGGTTGAAGTTGTTCTCCAACTTTCCAAATGACTTGGGTGGCAATGATATGTTGCTAGATACCTCTCATTTCTTGTGATGTCATAAGTTAGTTATGGACATTCACTACCAACGTAATTTGGGACCTATAGGCTCATACACATAGGATGTACATAGAATAGGGAGTCAATTCATGAATGATGTTTAACTTGATTACTAAAGTGTTTAGGTATTCAATTTAAAAATCTGAGGTTACAAATTGACTGACTGGACTGTGAACCACCCAGTTCAACTGTTGAACCAATTGATTGGAGTGTCAGGTCAATTGGAAATAAGAATTGGCAGAATATTTTCCTGAGTTGGATGTATGAAATGACCATTTCACTTATGAAACGATTGTTTCATGATATGAAATGACTGTTTCATGATATGAAATGACTTTTTCATGATATGAAATGATCATTTCATCAAGAGAAATGACCAGTTCATCATATGGATTGTGCGGTTCAATGATCAATTTAATTAGATCAATGATTGATGTTGATGTCATGATTGCACATTTGTCATTATTAAAATCCAATATGTTTGCAAATAGGAAACATATTGAACTGATTGATTCAATGGTTGAACCAACCGGTTCACCCATGAACCGACTGGTGGGATAGTGAACCAGTTGTTTACCATTTATAGGTTCTAAAAAATTCATGAAACCTTGTCTTTTCGACTTCCAAATGGACTGGAGACCCTGACCCTGGCCCTCCTATAAATAGATGGGTACTGGGGGCTTCCCAAATATAACAATAAGCTTTGAAAACTATTTTCCTATCTGGTTGTGGTAACCAGAGAGCCCCGAGCAAGTCCTACCCATAAAATAAAGGGATGGCAAGGGTTAGAAAATTGTGGGAGAGTGAATCAACTCTAGTAGGTTGACATTTGAAGGGACATCTCCTTCTCGTTGGCTTTTGTAGTGTAATGTGGAATTCCTGATGGTCTGCATTGACTACGCTAGAGACAAGGTGGTTTCACCCGCTAGGAGAAGACCATCAACCGCCATCCATGGTGTTGCACTAGGAGGCCTTTGCTGACGACTACTCGAATGCTGCTTGAGGAAGAAGCTCGTTGCAACTTGAAGAAAGGTGCACATTGTTGCAAGGATAAGTCACTGGACTTGATCCAATACCATGTATATCTCTTGCAATACTCTTTCCTAGATACATTATTGTTGATGCGATCTGCTAGCTAAGGAATTAGACATTAACATTTTTTTTCCGCTGCCTTATATGTTGCCCAATTTCCTAATAGTGGTATCAAAGCCACACCAATTTTTGATGTATTTGGATTTAAATTGATATGATCGGATGAACTTTATTGCATATGATTTGAATATTAAATTGGTTAATATGTATATCTGATTAAATACTACATACAATCTCACAAATATAACTATATATATGTATGATATGATACATTATGCAATCTATACGCATTGCCTTAAAATCATTTTGATAATAATAGGAAGAATGGTTGTGGCCTATACCCTAGACCTTTTGTTCTTGTTTATATCACAAAGCCTCTCCCCTCCTTTTTAAATGTAAATTAATGCTAATCCTTCTATTTCCCCTCGAATGTAACTAGAGGTTTTTTCCTTTTACAACGTAATATTAGATAAGATAGTTTTACTTTATGTTTCATCATAAGAAGATGTTCAACACCAGACAAACTAACCGGATTAGATGATGAACCAATCATCTGGAGGATGAAGGAGTCCAAACAACAAGAGGATCTAATGTCTTGGTGGTCCGGCCAATCATATGGAGGAGTCCAAATGTCGCTTGAACCTGATAACCAAACGACTGTTTTAAGAAACCAACCGACTAACCAGGAGGCCAACTGATTGGCTCAAGAGTCAAACCGATTGACTCAAACTGGATCCAACATAGATATTCATCAACAACATGTTTCTACATATGATGTGGACCTTAGGTGGTAGTAATTCCTTATGGCTCCAAGGAATTACAATAGAATGGCTATAACATTCACTTTTGTGTTTTAGTTGCATGTTTTTGTTATGGTTATAGCATATATATGATACATACTATAAGTAAGTGGTGGTTGGATGTCTATATATATTTATATAAAATCTCTCAATATAATATTAAGTGTTAGATTCTTTCCATAAGAAACACATGTGAAAAACTTAATTGACTAAGCATAGGTTATGCCAAAGCATGGTGTGATATCCATCTTGTGGAAGTGTGACGGTAGATATGTAGATCTGCCAAAGTAGGGTGCATATTCTATTGTGTTGGCTTTTGGGTTAGGCTTAACTAGGTAATCTTAATGAGATTAAGTACCTAGAAGCATACATATGGATTATGAAAAAGAGTTGTTCACACCATCTATCTAAGAGTCGCATGAGATGCCATTGACAAACATTATCTACCTAAATAGTCAAGTTGTGAGTGATCAACCAAAGCTGACTCATGATTTTATGAAATATGGATCTTGGCTCACTACAAGGTTGTACACTGCCATCTTCCAAATTGGTAGTGAGGGCTATTAATTTGAGAAACTAATGTCAAACAAATCAACATTGCGACCAGTTCTTAAGAAGAACAAATGAAATGAAACAAACTTCCATGATTGGTTCTAGACTTTGAGAAGGGTATGATGAGCATAATCTCTATGTCCTAGAGGCATCAATGCCAGATGAACCTTCTCTTGAAGCCCCTATAGCTGAGGTGGATGCTTATTGGAAGCATGCCAATGATGCCTCAGACATTAAGCACCTTATGCTATGATGCATGAACTATGATTTGCATGAGCAACATGAAGACATGGGGGTTCTTGATATGGTCACACATCTTAAGAAAATGAACCATAATCATGCAAAGAAAGAAAGGTACAATGTCTCGAAGGCCCTCTTTGAGTGCAAGATGACAAAAGGAAATCCAGTAGAGCCTCATGTGCTGAATATGATTGGACATGTGGAACATCTAGATAGATTAAGTTTCCCTTTGAGCTAAGAGTTGTCCACATATATGATTCTAGAATCCTTGCCTGAATCATATACCCAGTTTATTGAGTGTTACTACTTGAGTACCTTGGTTAAACTGATGTCAAAATTACTTGGCATGTTGATAAATTTTGACTCAAGAATGAATAAGGACAAACCTATGATGGTGGCCGGCAGAGTGAAGTCCAATGACAAAGGAAGATTTCTAAGTCTAAGCTCAAGTCCAAGTCTTCTGCACTCAAAATAATGAAAAAAGTAAATGTAGAAGGAATCTATCCTTCACACTTAGAGGAACTTGATAAGAAGAAGTATATAGAGATCTCCACTTCAAGGCTTAAGAAGAAGTAAGCTAGAACTCTACGAAGTAAGGGTTTTTGCCACTACAGTTGGAATCTATCATTCACTCTGATGGGCATGCAATAGAATTAGTGAATTTCTATGATGTACCTTCTATTGATGAACATGTATCTTGTATGGACAAGAATATTACGAATAAATTGATGTTTCATTCTAAAATATAATATCTTACATGGCAGTGCCATATGTATCATAATATATATTAGATAATTATTGAGATAAATGTGTATGCACATGTACTGAATGACTCGATAACTCAAACAACAAATACCTTTTGCCATTGTCATCTAGAGTGTGTAAATGATAAATTCATTTCTAGAATCCATAATGATGATTGTATAGACTCTTTTGGATATTGAACCAATCGACACATGTGAGTCTTATTTATTGGGAAATATGAAAAAACATCTTCACTTGATGTAGTGGGAGAGTAAATGTTCTACTAGGGCTCATAAATACTGATGCATATGGACCTTTTAGAATAAATTCTACATTAGCCAATAGTACTTCATTGTATTTACTGATGATCTCAGTAGATATGATAGTTTATATTTAATGAAATACAAGTCTAATCTCTTGAAGTGTTGAAGGAGATTATGAATGAAGTACATAACCCACTTGGTATGAGTATTAAAACACCTCAATATGATCAATGTGGTAATACTTTGAACTAAAAGTTTGAGGACCTTTTGGGAAATCATGATAGTGTATCGCAATGATCTCCACCTAAAACATAATCATGTATCGGAAAGAAGGAATCACACCCAATTAGTCATGGTGTGATTATTGATAAATTTCTTTTTCCTCTCGAATTAACTAATAATGCAATAGTTTCCAAATTCCTTTATTCTAGGCATAAGCATAAAGGACTTAGAAAGCACAAACTGACTTGACTCCTACTGGCCTACTGCTTTTTTGCTTGATTGAACTTTGTCAGTCATGCCTACCCAAAACTTTTGATACGGGAAGAGAGCGTGATAGAGGGAGAGGAATGAATCATTATTGTCACTCGATCTATAGGAAGAGGAATGGGAGTGGCTCAATTGACAGGAAACCCTAGGCTGGGCTTTTGTCTCTCTTAGGGATAGTACCTCTTTGAGTGAATTCGGGGTCCGTCTGTTTCATCAGGAAGGGTCAAGAGATACACGTTTCCTGGATACACAACCTTAACCACAGGATGGTCCATCCCAACCTGGGGAGTCACCCAAACTTTGTCATTGGTTGGAATAAACAAACCGCAACAAGTACATTAATCTTCCAATTTCCTTTTTGGGCACATGATTTATACTTAACAATGTACCATCTAAGTTGGTTCAAAAGACACTATGTGAGATATGGCATGGGAGGTGTCCTGATATATCTTTTATAAGGACTAGGATTGAAATCTTGTGTAAGAAAATATTTTCTTGAAAAGCTTTGTCCACAAATCATATAAGTGTTATATTGTTGAATACTACTTTTATTCCAATCCGACAACAATTTTTTTTGGCTAGATGGTTGTATTCCTAAAGGGAATTGAATTCCAAAGGAATCAATGGGAGAAAAGAAGAACTCAAAAGTTTGAGACCAAAAATAAAACATTGAGTTTAAAGAGGTACAATAGGAACAAGGAAAATCACAAATCGTTGTGAAATCTCAAGTTCATCATGTAATACAAATCTGCATAGATCTAGTAGGACACACCTTGATTTTAAAAGATTATGATATCTTATGGCTCGAGAAGGGTGGTAAGTTGGTCATAGATGATGAGTCAACAACCTACCTAGAATCTATTGAGGGACCAGGGAGAATATGGCTTGAGGCCATGAGATCTAAGATGGATTCCATGTACACCAACAAGGTATGACCTTGGTGGGTCCACCTGAAGGGGTAAAATGCATAGGGTGCATTGGGTCTTCAGGAAGAAGATCAACATGGATGGTAGTGTACAAACCTGTAAGAGTGTATTGGTTGAAAAGGGTTTTAAACAAGTTCAAGATGTTGAACCTAACGTAATCTTTTCACTAGTTTCCATTGGTGAGTCCATCAAGATCATGCTTGTCGTTGCAGCTTAATATGACTATAAATTTGTCAAGATGGATGTTAAAACTTGATTCATTAATAGGAATATCATAGAGGATGTGTATGTGACACAACCTAGAAGGTTTTATAAATCCAATTATTGCAAACAAAGTCTATAAGATACAAAGGTCAATCTATGGATGGAAGCAAGCATCTCATAGTTGAAATCTTCCATTTTGACAAAATAGTCAAAGAGTAAACTTTAGTCAGAATGAAGATGAAATTTGTGATTACAAAAGATTTAGTGGGAGCATATTTATATTACATACAACGATGAAGAATAATGTCCTTATCCTACATATATTAAAACCTGACTAGAAAATACCTTCTATATGAAGGGTTTAGGCTAAGCATTCTATATGATAAAAATCAAGATCTATAGACATAGATCTAAAAGGCTTCTTGACCTAAGTAAGATGCTAAAGGGGTTCAACATGCAAGACTCAATGAGAGAAACTTGTCCATGTTCAATGGAGTTAGTCTCTCAAGAGCCTAGTGTCCCAGTTCTTGTGAAGAATAGGAATACATGGATAGATGCCATGTGCATTTGCAATTCAATCTCTCATGAATACAATGTTAGGCAGTCATCCCATCATCTCATATGTATTGGACGTAACAGGTGGAAATATGTCAGATCCCAGTGAGAGTCACTAGACTGCCATACTAGAACATCCTTAAGTACTTGAGAAGCACTAAAAGGATCAGTTCTATGGTTATGGTAATAGCGAAGAGTTGGGTGTAAAAGGTAACACTGATGTAAGCTTACAAAATGATAAATAAAATTAATGATCACATCTAAATTTGTGTTTGACATTAATATAGAATTGTAAGTCAAAAAAGGTCTAAGAAAGAGATAGTTTTTAATTCTACATTAGAAGCTGAGTATTTTAGGTGTTATTAACACAAAAAAGGATATTGTATGGATTAGGAAGTTCATTTATATGAATTTATGAGTGGTCTAACCATTAATGGCACACTAGAAAAACTGTGACAACAATGAAGCTACTGTATAAGCAAAGAATCTCACATAGCATACTACAAAAGTTCCATCTCATATGAGAATTTGTACATCAAGGAGATGTGAAACTTGCAAAATACTGACTAAAAGCAAATGTTTCTAACCCATATAAAAGTGCTTGCACAATAGAAATATGATGTACATGTTAAGATAAGTAGGAATAAGATTCTTGGGTGATTGGATCTAAGTGCAAGTGGGAGTCTGCTGGTATATATGTCCATAGAGCCATTCATATGATGATTGTAATGGATCATTAGATATCTGATTTGATAATCATAAAGGTAATCTTGTCTATTATGCTAGTATCAATCATGAGATGTTGACACATATAATAGATGTCTAAAGAATGATGTGACTCGATGACATATGTCTTCTAGTTTAGGACTTGAACAATGAGATCCTATGTATGATAAGAGTGCATACATTCTTGTTATGTCCATAGTCAAATATTACCGTGGAAGAAAAATAGACTATAGTACTACATAATACTAGAGTGTGTGCTGATAGATGACAGAGTCTCATTAGTCATGATACATGATATCAAGTCAAACACATAGGTACTTGTTATAGAACAGTGTACCAGACAGACCCACCTTGAGAGTGGTGCATGGATACCATGGAATGGTAGTCAGAATCATATCTCATAGTGATAGTGGTGATTGTGGTTCTTAGACATGAAATCACTACACTCATAACATATCATTTGATGTACTTAGACACCATCCAATGTTACCTTGAATAAGGGTTGCCATAAAGATGATGCTCGGGTACACTATAATACATGGGGACTGAGTGTGAGTGATGTAGATGGGATTTGACCCTCCTACTGGAGATTGATATCCATGCCACTTGATAAGTGAGACTGAGAAATGTATGACCATAATCATGCGACACAATATGTGATATGTGGGCTCATATGCATCTCAGACAGTATGCTCTAGTTCAAGGAACATGGATTGAACATTGAGAGGATGATGATTCCATGCCTTGAGTTCAACTCAGATATTAGAGACAAATGAACTATACAATCACGGTAACATTGACCATAGATTGTAGGTTGAAGTTGTTCTCCAACTTTTTGATTTACTTGGGTAGCAATGATGTGCTGCTAGATACCGCTCATTGCTTGTGATGTCATAAGTTAGTTATGGACATTCACTGCCAACATAATTTGGGGCCTAGGGTCACACACATAGGATGAACTTGGAATATGAGTTTATTTATGAATGATGTTTAACTTTATTACGAAAGTGTTTAGGTATTCAATATAAACAAATTGAGGTTGTAAATTGACTGCCTGGACTATGAACTGACCAGTTCAAGTGTTGAACTGATCGATTGGAGTGTCGGTTCAATTGGAAACAACAATTGGCTAAATATTTGCCTGAGATAGACAAATGAAATCGATCATTTAAAAAATGAGTCTTTCATAAATTACATGACCTTTTCATGATATGAAATGACCATTTCATGAAGAGAAGTGACCAATTCAACATCTGGATGGTCCAGTTTAATGATCAATTTGATTGGATCAATGATTGATGTTGATGTCATGATTGTGCATTAATCGAATATTAAAAGCTATTATGTTTGCAAATAGAAAATATTTTGAACCAACTAGTTCAAGGGTTGAACCGACCGGTTCACCCATGAACTGACTGGTTGGATAGTGAATTGACGGATTCACCATTCTTAGGTTCTGGAAAATTCATGAAAAGCCATCTCTTCGACTCCCAGATGGACTGAAAACCCTGACCCTGGCCCTCCTAAAAATAGAGGGGTACTGGGAACTTCCCACATACAACAATAAGCTCTGACAATTGTAGTCCTCTCTGGTTGTGGTAACCAGAGACCCCCGTGCAATTCATACCCATAGAAGGGAGGGATAGAAAGGGAGAGACAATTGTAGGAGAGCAAATCCACTCTAGTAGGTTGATGTTCAAAGGGAGAGATCCTTCCCATTGTCTTTGGTAGTACAACATGGAGTTCCCAATTGTCCGCGTGGACTACTCTAGAGGAGAGTTGGTTTCACCCGCTAGGCGGACACCATCAACTGTCGTCCATGGTATTGCACTAGGAGGCTGTTGCCGATGCCTGCTCGAGTGCTGCTTGAAGAAGAAGCACACTACAACTTGAAGAAAGGTGCACGCTACTGCAAGAATAAGTCGATGGACTTACTCCAGAACTAGGTATATCTCTTACAACCCTCTTTCCTAGATACATTGTTGTTGACACGATCTACTAGTTAGGGAATCATGCATTAAAATTTTTGTTTCCACTATCATATATGTTGTCCCAATTATCTAAATATTGAGTAAACTTTCTTGGTCAAATCATTTGTTGTGGGCCATAATAATGTGGGCCTCCAATATGTAACCCACCTAGTGATTCAGGGACATGCATATGATGGGCTAAGAATCTGAAGCCTTTCCCCTTTCATCTTGGAAAAATTTTAATAATTTTTATATGCCCTTATTGTCTATTCCCCAAAGCTTGATCTTATCAAATATGGATATGCCTTAAATTTTTTAGAAAATAACATAGGGTCATATGGGAGATGGTGTGGTTGTCTTCTTTGCAATGGCGCATAGCTTCTTCTATGACATGTATCATCTCAAATTTGAGATGGGGGTTGTCTTATTTTATCCAAGTTATGATGGCACTCATGCTATCAACAAGGACTGTGATGATGGCATGCCCCAATCAGTATTTAAGTTTTTGATGTAGGGGTGAGGGAACTACCCAATTCTGATGAATTCCTGACATGTACAAGAGAATGTTGAAAGAAGGAATTGACTCCCTAACCATGAAAACAATTGAGAAAGTTTGTGGTACAATATGTAGCTTGAGAGCAATCTCCCCTAATGCGTCTTTTAGTTCCATTGAAGGATGTTTTTTTCTTGATTGTTGGATGTAAGTCTGAAGGGTCCATCCCCAAACTAATAAGAGTCTTGAGGGGGCATACATTGAGTAATGCTCCATTGTCAATGAAATAAGGAGGAATGTAAGGAGTGGGACCCAAGAGGGGATCCACTCCCTACAAAAATTTGAGGAAATAAACCATCTATTCCAAACACACTATAACGTATGATGGAATATGTGAATTTTTTTTTGTCTAATGATGATATACATAATAAGATCAAAGTATAACGGTGGAATAATAATCATGACTATATTCAATTTTATTACATCATTATTTCCCATAAAGGATTTACATGAAAAACAAGTACATCATGATCCAAGTAGAGGGATGTCCAGCTATCTTAATTCTATCTCCCATTAAGAGTCTTCTCCATAAGCTAGGTCTACATGTACATGTAATGTCCTCCATGTCTAAACTTGGGGCCGTTCTACCTCTGGTTGGGTTGAAAAATACACCTAGCAGAGGGAAACAAAAGAAAAGGACTTCAATGAAAGTTGAGTATGTGTAGAAAATACAACTAGGAAATACTTAAGATATTTGGAAAGGCTATGCATGGTATCAAATAAATGAAAAATTCAAAAGAAAAAGTTCCAAGAGGATTTAACATGCTAAAATATGAGGCATTAAAATAAAATAGATGATTCATTGAAAGAAATTCTTGGCATATAATAATAATAATAATTCACAAACAATGCATGTAAACAATTACACTACTTTTATTTATGTAGGATCGGGACTCATAAATCTCAAGCCTAAGTCGAGTGGAATGGCACACCCTAGATGAAATGGTGCTCCTGATATATAAAATATGAGTGGAAAGGCACACTCGGGGTGGAAAGGTACACCCAAGTATTATGGTAGTATAGATGTACTATAAATAAATTTAATCTATTTGCACACACACAAGATATAAAAGCAATATATAATTCTAGTCATCATCAATATGATTCAAATAAGAGAAAGTTTCTATCTCAATAAATAGCAATAGTAGAAACTCATGGTATCAATAGTAAATTAGGAAGTAGTAAGAAAATAGGAAAAGTATAATTCAAATATGAACAAGATTTATCCAAGTATGCCACATATGGGAAAATTTGTTGGCGAACATAGGATTGCCTTGATAATTGGGGAATATGCACATACCTCAACTTGAGTTGTTAAATCAGAGATTGAGTCTACATATTTTAAGGTCAAAATACTAAATCTATCTCAGTCCACAAGCACCCTATTAAAGACATATATGAGAATAGGGTTACATTTGCAATAATTATATAAACACTAAAAATCATCAAATTATTATTAGTGAATTAGGTCTCCAAAACATATTATGTTGTGGATTATATTTTATCGAATTCATAACAATTTTTTTAGACTTATAAATTATTAGTTATGAATTTTTAGAAAGTTCAACCAATTAGATAAATCTATGAAAATTGCATACTTATTAGATTGGAGTTTGGCAATTAAATCCATATCATTGGATATATTAAAACTTTATAATTTCAAAATATATTTTGTTATGATTTATAGATTAATATATATATGGATTTTAAACATTCCAACCAACTATAAAACTCCTTTAAAATTACATTTTTTATATTGCAATTAAGTGTGAAACTGATACCCTTGGGTGGAAAAAAATTCCATGATGCTAAAAAATCTTTATTATCTAACAAATACATTAATATAATGAATTATCTAAGATGATAAAGTTTACGTCTTAAACAAAAAAAATGATTTGACAAATTTCTCATATTCCTTCGCATATAATTTATAATCATGTAATATGACATGGACATATCACTAAGTTACTAGCACAAAATTCACATGTTTAAATCATAATGATGTGAAAATAATCCAAAGAAGTCCAAAAATAGCATGACATAGTAAAAATAAAAATAGGAGAAAAAAAGAGAACCTGTTAAAACATATTTATTCCTTCAAATCTTTTATGTGTAAAAGAAGATGCATGCACTAGGCTTGATGGAGGAAATTGGACTCTTCAGCGTGACATACAACACTCTGAACAATATGAACAATGTACTGCATAGATCCTTCTAGTCCTGGAGAACCAGGATGGGTACAAAAACAATAAGAAACTCTGGTGAAACCTTCCGCCAATACAATCAGGAAGGACAAATAGGAACCACATCATGGCGACTACTATAGTGAAAATAGAAACCGAAAACACAAGCAATCGAGCATATACAGTCACTTATGATTATAGAAGTTCATCTATAAGTTTGGTAAAGAAATCAACTAGATAAAACTCAGGGTAGAAAACCAGAACAAGGAAACTTTTGAAGAAGCATGATGATAAATAAAAAGAGTCTGATACGACATGGGGAAGGTAGATTACATATGATGTGATCAGGAAACATGGTATATGAAAAGTATCGAGGGTCTTTGTGAAAGCCTATCTTGATGACTTTGTGGGGTGAGAGGGTTCGAGACTCGCCATTGTGAAGAGTTGATGGTCGATATTAACCAGGTATCAATCGGTGTATCAGAGATAAAGTAGGCGATCAAAGAAGTCTTTGGACATATTTTATATAGGTTAACATGCATGACTTTCTTTGACAAGAGGCATGGTGGTGGTGGATAATCACCATCTATGATCTAGAGAGTGCATATCTTGGGGTATATATATTAATATCATCCACTAATTCAAATAGGATATTGTAAATGCAAACAGATTAGTGTGAAAAATAAATAAATCAAAATGTGAATATCATTGGAGGGATGCGGTAGAAAGAAAGGAAAGATTAATAAAGGAAAAAGAGAAAGGGAGAGTGAGAGCAGGAATCAGTAGAAAAGAGAGTACCACATGGAAAAAGAAAAGGAAAATAAAACGTCATAGGAAGAAATTTAGAAACTGTATCAAACAGAATGTATTAAATTAAAAAGTTAAATACTAATGTTTACAATTGTATATTATGTTTCAAAATATATTTGGGGTTCCAAACAAAGTTCAAATAAAGTAAATTGCAACAAATAGGTCAACTAAGACATGTAGAATTCGAAATTTACGTTAGTTTTCATTTTTTGAATGTTCAATATGTCATTTACTTTATTTGAACCCTTTTAGCATTGTAATGTTAATTTATTTTATAGTTTCTTTATGGATACTAGTATTATCCAACCAAAATGGAATTTAACAATTGGAACAATTAATACAAGATAAATAATTTTGACATTACTTTCTTATTTAAAAATTTTATCGTGGATTATTTCATATACATGAACGTTTTAGCAATGTTAAAATGAATATTTATATAGTGTATATTGAGTTACTATATTGGGAAATTATGATACTTTCAAAATTATCCACTCATGATAGAAGTAAAGAATATTTTATATTTACTTACCTTCCTCAATTCTCTTCAATTATCCACAACTATGTTTTTTTTCTAATTTCTTTTGGATAATAGTAGCTTACTTTCCCAATTCATGTTAATTGTTTCCATAATATTAGTAACATCCTCTAAAGATAATATAAGATGGGAAATTTGTATTCTCTTACTACTTTTTACTACTAATGTTTTACATATAATTAGTTTAGTACATACAAGTGTGATGCTATTATTTACATATGTATTAATTATTGTGTTTCTAAAATAAATTTTGGGTTTTATTTGTTTTATGATAATATTTTCATCAATTTAACATGCATATACAACATTTTTCCCTTTATGTTGTACCATAATTTTATTTATTACACCTTTACATAGATTATATCCACATAATCCATACAAGTTGGTTACATTATTCATTCATATATTAGATGTTTTTTTAATAATATATGTAATATTTTTACCCTTATCTTTCATTTTCTTTTCATAGGGAATTTGATGCATATAGGAACACTCAAAAGATGTGAAACTTGGCCAACAAGAAAACTAAAATATGAGAAGTGTGATTTTGTCATTAATTTTCCATTTTGAGAATGCTTACTATTTTATTTTATATTTTGGACTTCAAGTTATATTCTCTCTCCTAAATAAAACTAGGATAATTATGACTATTCAATTAATGTGGAAATGTACTCATATACAAATTTTGGTGTGTGCAATTCGAATTTGAGATTTATTTCTACTTTTGAAGTCATTAAACATATTATTTAATATTTTGGATCAAAAATCATATTTTCTTTTCTATATAAATTAGGATAGTAATTATTTTTCAAACAATCTAAAACTTGACACCTAAGCTAATTGGGATCCAAAGAACACGTTTTTACCCTTAAATTTCATTTTTGAGATTTACTTTTGTGAGGTATATCACTATTATGGTATAGGATAATTATCTACATATTTTTTTAACAAATTTTAAATTTGAGTCCCTTTAATTTCACAATGTCACCAAAAAGTTATATATTATTGTTATGCAAAATTTCTAAAATGTACACATTGAACGTATTTAATCAGTAAGTTTCATTTTTATTTAAATAATAGAACATTTTTTATATTTATAGACATAGAATTACTAATTATTACTCCAAAGCATATTATAAATTTTTATTTAACTATTATGTGAGTATTAGTTATCAAAGGAAATACGTGTAACATATTAGCACATATTTAAGTTATAATGTAAATGTGTGAATTTTTTTAATTTGTATCCATGTTTAGTCAATTCTAGAAAACCAATCTTACAATCTTTCTAGTTATGGGATAGGGTAAGATTCTTGGTTTTGGTTAGTTACAACACTCCACTGCTTAAAAGGATTTCATCCTCAAAATCTAAACATCCATATATCATCGCCCAATTACTCTCTACCCCTTAAAAGGTTTAATCTAATAAGCTAACTTTCATGGATATCATGGTTACTTATACATATTTTAATCGTGTACACTTTTTATATTGTTCATGCATCCAAATGATATTCCATACACACTTAGGGTTGAATATTAGGCCATTGTGATTCTAACATAGAAACCTTAAGGTTCACATATCAAAACTAAAGATTGCCTAGTACAACTTTCCACATATTAGAAGGGTAAGGAGGGTGGGTCCACTAAACCTTCTTTTGTACAGGTCAACTCTTCCTAGGGTAAACATACTAAGGGGACAAGATTGAAATAGTTAGAAATCTGACTGCTATGGCTTTGATACAGTCTAGTAAGGAGTGGGACCCGAGACGGGATCCAATATCTACTAAAATTTGAGAAAATA
This sequence comes from Alisma plantago-aquatica, assembly GCA_963693085.1. Lineage (NCBI taxonomy): Eukaryota > Viridiplantae > Streptophyta > Magnoliopsida > Alismatales > Alismataceae > Alisma > Alisma plantago-aquatica. The sequence continues at coordinate 1,190,207,797 of OY856411.1, read as the reverse complement.
AGCCATCTATTCTAAACACTAAAAACGTATGATGGAAAAGGTGATTTTTTTTCTCAAATTATGATATACGTAGCAAGACAAAGTATAGCAGCAAAATAATAAATCATGACTATATTCAATTTTATAAAAGTACATCACTCATCTCCCATAAAAGATTTATAACAAAAATAAGTACATCAAGATCTAAGTAGAGGGATATCCAACTATCTCAATTCTATCTCCCATTATGAGTCTTCTCCATAAGCTAGGTCTACGTCTGCATGTAATGTCCTCCATGTCCTACACCTGGGGCTATGCTACCTCTGGGTGGGTTGAAAAAAACAACACCCTAGAAAGGGAAACAAAAAAAGGACGTCAGTAAAAGCTAAGTATGTGCAGAAAGTACAACTAAGTAATACTTATATTTGGAAAGGCAGTGCAAGGTGTCAAATAAAGGAAAAGTTCAAAAGAAAAAGTTCTAAGAGGATTTAACAAGCTAAAAGATGAGGCATAATAATAACATAGATGATTAACTAAAAGAAAATCTTATCATATAACAACAATAATATTTCAAAAATAGTGCATGTAAACAATTGGACTACTTTTATTTATGTAGGGTTGAGACCCATAAGTCTCAAGCCTAAGTCGGGTGGAAAGCCGCACCCTGGGTAGGAAGGCACGATCAATATATAAAATATGAATGGAAACACACACACCCAAATATTATGATAGTATAGATGTACATGCTACTACAAAAAAATTTTGTCTAATTTCACAAGCACATGATATAAAAACAAGACATAATTTCGGTCATCATCGACATGATTCAAATAAGAGAAAGAGATTATCTCAAAAAATGGGCCATATGACCTTCCATAGTAGAACATCATAATATCAATAATAAATAAGGAAGTAGCAAGAAAATAGGAAAATATAATTCAAAGATGAACAAGATTTAACCAAGAATGCCTCATATGGGGAAATTTGTTGGTGAACATAGTATGTCCTTGATAATCAGGGAAGATTCACATACCACAACTTGAGTTGTTATATTAGAGAGTGAGTCTACATATGTTCCATCTCAGTCCACAAGAACCCTATTAAATACATATACAAGAATAGGGTTACATTTGCATTAATTATATTAACTCTAAAAGTCGTCCTTTTATTATTAGTGAATTAGGTCTTCAAAACCATATTACGTTGTGGATTCTTTTAGATGATGTGGGACCACCACCAAATGAGAGTTGTGATTGTGACTTCCACTGACGGCATATAACCCCAATCCCCCCTCATCTACCGACACAACTGGGAGGACGTGCAAATTCATACAGAGGTTGAGCTACGTGACCGAGTAAGGCTGGCTGGAGCAACACCGCCGAGGGGTTTCAAACTCGGATCCTGAACAAGCTATGTTTGGATTATGTTCTAATGAGTTCATAACATATTTTATTTTTCATTTTTCTAGACTTATAGATTATTAGTTATGAAGTTTTAGAAAGTCTAACCAATTAGATAAATCCATGAAAATTATATATTTATTAGATTGGAGTTAGGTGATGAAATCTATATCATTGGACGCTATTTGGGAAATTGGTCTACACGGCCGCATATACTCCTGCATATACCTATTCAGTCACCCTACCACACCACATATTGCTAATCGGTCCACTAAGTGGTCATGGGCTGCATATACTCCCGCTTAGCTGATTAAGCGACTGATTAAACTCCACTTTTTGAAAATCCCACAACTTATGTACATGGATTTCTTACATGCATGCATGCATATAAACACACATTTCATTATATATTAAAATTTATATATATATTAGTTGATTTATATGTATACATTGTAATACATATAATAATTTCCAAACACATTTGTACATTGATATGTATACCTTTTTGATATAAACATATGCATAAATATATAATAGACCTACATATACAAACACATATTTGTAAATAAGTATATACATTTTGATTTATTCACATTTATACACACACTCTACACATATTTCTATATTGATACATGTACATTTTACTATTTATACATATATTACAAACACATTCCATATATAGACATGTATACATATATAAGCACATCATATATGTATATCAATATGTTTATATGTGAACACATATAAGTGCCTACTATATATATTTATAATTTCAATATACTATTTTATATGTAATTAATTTATTGAGAAAAAAAAATCCAAAACCACATACACTCCCGTATATACTCTCGCATATCGCATATACTCTATGTGGTACCCCCATCGTCCGTACACTGCATACCGCTTTCCTAAACAATGTCATTGGATATATTAAAATTTTATAATTCCAGACATGTTTTTCTTTGATTTATAGATTAATAAATATGGATTTTAAACATTCTGACCAACTAGAAAGTTCCTTTAAAATTACATTTTTGTATTGAAATTAAGTGTTGAACTGATACCATCGGGTGGAGGAAAATTCCATGATACTAAAAATATGTCATCTTTACAAATATATCAATATAATGAATTATCTAAGATGATAAAATTTACGACTTAAATAACAAAATTGCATTGAGAAATTTCTCATATGTCTTCACATATGATTTATAATTATGTATCATGACATGGGCATATCACTAAGTCACTAGTGTCAAACTCACATGTCTAAATTATAACAATGAGGAAATACGCCAGAGAAGCTCGCACATAGTGTGACAGTAAAAATCAAAATAGGAGAAAAGAGAGAAACTATCAAAACATACTTATTCCTTCAGATCCTCTATGCATAAAAGAAGATGGATGCACTAGGCTTGATGGAGAAAATTGGACTCTTCAACCTTTCATACAATGCTTTGAAAATATGAACAATGTACTCTTCAGATCCTTTTGGTCCCGAACAAATAGGATGGGTAAAGAGACAACAAGAAACTCTCGGGAAACCTTTCTCCAATACAATCAGGAAGGAAAAATAGGAACCACGTCATGGAGACTACTATAGTGAAAATCAAAATTAAAAACACAAGCAATCAAGCACATAACAATCACTTATGATTCTAGAAGGTCGTCTATGAGTCTGGTAAAGAAATCAACTAGATAAAGCTCAGGGTTAATAACCAGAACAAGGAAAGTTTTGAAGAAGCATGTCGATAAATAGAATGAGACCAATACCACATGGGGAAGGTAGATTACATGTGATGTGATCAGGAAACATGGTATGAAAAAGCATCGAGGGGCTCTACCAGAGCTTGCCTTGATGACCTTGAGACACGTCGTTTTGAAGAGTTGATGGCCAATGATAACTGAGTATCGATGGGTGTATCAGAGACAAAGTAAGTGATCAAAAAATTCCTTTGATGAATATTATATAGGTTAACATGCATTGCTTTCTTTGGGAAGAGGCATGGTGGTGGTGGGTAATCACCGTCTATGATCTAGAGAGAGCATATCTTGGGGCATATATATTACTATCATCAACTAGTCAAATATGATATTGTATGCAAAAAGATAAGTGAAAAAATAAATAAATCAAAATGTGAATATCATTGGAGGGATGCAGGAGAAAGAAAGTAAAGGTTAATAAAGGAAAAGGAAAATAAGGAAGGGAGAGAGAGAGTAGGAATTGAAAAAAGGAGAGTACCACACAAATAAGCAAAAGGGAAATAAAATGTGATAGGACGAAAATTAGAAACCATATCAAACAAAATGTATTAAATAAAACAATCAAAAATTAATGATTCCAATTGTATATTCTCTTTCCAAATTTATTTGAGGGTCCAAAAAAAGTTCAAATAAAGTAAATTTTGACACAGGTCAATTTAGACATGTAGAATTCAAAATTTACATTAATTTTCTTTTTTGGAATGTTCAAGATATCATTTACTATATTTGAATATTTATGGATAGTAGTATTACCCAACTAAAATGGAATTTGGCAATTGGACCAATTAATACATGATAAACAAATTGAACATTACTTTCTTATTTAAAAATTATATAGTGGATTATTTCATATACATGCACATTTTAGCAATGTTAAAATGAATATTCATATAGTGTATATTGAGTTACTATATTGGGTATTTATGATCCTTTCAAAATTATCCACTCATAAGAGAAGTAAAGAATATCTTATATTTACCTAACTTCCTCAATTCCCTTCAATTATAATCAACTATGTTTATTTCTAATTTCTTTTTGATAATAGTAACTTATCAATGGTGAATCTACTAAACCCTTTAAACCCACTAATGAGATTAGGCAGGGGGATCCTCTAGCCTCTTATCTGTTCACTATTGTTATGCAGACATTCACACAGCTCATGAAGGCAGAAGTTGAGTCTGAAGGAATTAAGCCTCTTCTTGCCTCCAAGTCTTTGAGTGTCTCACATTTAGCCTTTGTTGATGATTTGATGGTTTTCATGCATGTTGATGAGTTTGGTGTTACTAACCTTAAAAATATTTTCGAAAAACTTGCTTGTTTCACTGGTCTTAAAGTTAATCAGGAGAAGAGCTCTTTCTTTGCTAGCATTGGTGTTGATGTTGATATGATTACTATTATTCTGGGGATCAGACAAAGATTCATGCCTCAAAGGTATCTAGGTATTCCTATTTTTGTTGGCAAACTATCTAAAGATCATTTTTATTCACTCATTGATAGATTGATTAAGAGAGTGGATGGTTGGAAAGCCAATCAGATTTCCCTTGCTGGTAGATTAGAGTTATGCAACTTCACCATCTCTGCCATTCACAGATTCTGGTCTTCCACCTTTCCTCTTCCTAGCTCTATTTGTGAAGATATCAAGAGAGTTATTAGAAACTTTTTGTGGGGTCAAACTGATGGTAAGAGTAACTTATATCTTATCAAGTGGGATAAAGTTACTAAGCTAAATGATAAAGGAGGCCTTGGGATTAGTAATGTTAAGAGGTTTGTAAAGCTACAATTATGTTCAATATTTAGAAAATTGTCTCTAAAAAGGATACCTTATGGATTAAGTGGGTTCAAGAAAAGTATTTAGCTAAGGATTCCTTGTGGAATGTTGATCCCTCTACTCATCATTCTTGGTACTTCACTTAGATTTTGAGACACCTTGATGATTTCAAATTGTTAGTTGATTACAAGATTGGTAATGGTGATAATGTTTTTCTTTGGGTTGATCCATGGAATCCCAAGGGTGTGTTCCTTAAAGACTATATTGGGATAAAGGAGGTTATTAGGTATGGCTTCATCAGTCCTTGGAGGGTTAGCTCTATTATTAATGGGATCTAGACTACATCAAAATTTTTATCAATTCCTTGATAAGATTGATAAACCTATGGGTGGTGAGGATAAAGTCCTTGTTTGTAACGAACTTAGTGTCAAACAATGCCTTATTTGGTTGAACATCAGAGAAAAAGGTGTTTTTAACCCTCTATTAAAATGGATTTGGATCTTCAAAGTTCCTCGTAGTTTCCAAAATTCTTCTTGGAAGTGTTGTTATGATAGATTTAGATTTCCCACCACTGACTATGCCAGAATGAGAGGGATTTCTACACCTTCTTTAACATTTTTGTGTAGGTGTGATGTTGAAAATACTCAACATATTATTCTTGGTTGCAAGTATAGTGCTTCCATTTGGGAAAAGATAGTGGCTGAGAATTATTCTAAATGCATCCCCAACTCTTTGCAGGACCTTGCTCATTTCAAGTCTAGGAAATAGCACTCATTTTCCCTTTCTAATATCCACTACATATGGTTTGAGAGGAATTCTCAGGTTCATAGGAACCTTTCTATTGACAACAATATGCTTTGGAACAAGATTATTTCTTCTTGCAATTGACCTGATCCTTTTCTTCCTTATGCTTGGTGGTTTTTAGCTTGCTTATATTCCCTTGGAGTTGTATAGTTTTCCTTCCTTTTGTTTAGACTGTATAGTGTTCTTATTTTTATTCACCTTTTGGTGGAGCTTTCTTAGCTCATAGTGTTTCTTGGCTCTATGGTTCATTTTCCTTGTACTTACAAAAAAACAAAAATAGCAATACAAAGGTCTGATTTACCCCAAAAAAAATAGTAACTTAGTTTCCCAATTCATGTTAATGTTGGATCTAGGGCTCTAAAGGGGGTGAATAGAGCTTCCAAATTCTCACAAGATAAGTTAAACCTTCAAATTATATCAATCAAAAGCAATATCTTTGGAGCAATTCGAAGTCCTAACTAAGCAAGCATAGCAAGGATGAGAGAAATTGAAACATGCACTTGGACAAGGTGGTTTAGAGTGGTTGCACTCTCCAAACTAGGAGAGAGTCAATCCACTACCTAGAGAGGTCAACCTCTAGGACTTTTCAATTCATGTATACTTATATTCATTCATAAGAGATACAAGGAGACCACCATACATCCAAGGACTTACCTATTCAAGATAAGAGTCTTCCACCTACACAAGGACTTACCCATTTGATCAAAATGTCTTCATCCTTCAACAAGGACTTACCCACACTTGCATCAAGTCTTTGGTGTTGAAGGAATTTGCCCACTCTTCTTGAATCTTGGCCTTGCCCTTCTCCTTCTCTTGGAGAACATCTTCACCTCTTCTTCAACCTTAAAGAAGAACATCAACAACTTCACCTTCACTTGGAATAGCTTGCTTCAACCTTTTCTTCTTTAAGAAAGGGGGTTGGGAAGATGGAATGTAATGAGAGCTTTACACACACATGAAGGTATCTCTCTTACAATTGGCCTAACTCACTCATAATTAGGAAATTCTTTGTAAATGAGAGAGAGAAACGGGATCAAGGAGTTGCAACACACTCAAGTATACCAAGGACTTAGAATATCATGAATGAGCAAACTTGGAATGAACTCCAAGGGGTCCTATTTATAGCTTGGGGTGTTCCCTTGAGTGTGGGATCACTTAAGGGAGAAATATAGCCATTTTCCAAGTTACAACAGATCTATTCTCACTCAAAACCACTCTCCAATGATTGTAAACACTTATTCTGCATTTTCCATATAGTACATTCAGTCGAGTTTCAACAAAGATAACTCGATCGATCCACTAAGTGACAAAGCCAATTTTCAAACTATCAGTCAAGTTTGTTCTAGAAAACTCGACCGATGAGTCAAAATTAGTTTTACTTAGTTTATCAATTGGTCGAGTTATGTGAGTGTGAAACTTGACCGATCGATCTCTTCAGAAAATCCAACACTCGACCGGTCAAGTTTCCAACTCGACCGATAAACAGGCTATGACAAATTTTCTAAATTGACATTTGAATGATCAAACATTGGAGTTAAGTGTCTTTGATTTTTTCTCATCTTAGTTACAAGTCATATCATCAATACAAGTGATTACAAAAATGATCTAACGTCATTTAGAGTGACATTTTACATTTGATTATTTAGTATGTAAGAGTGTGATTCTATTATTTACATATGTATTAATCAATGTGTTTCCAAAATAAATTTTGGGTTTTATTTCTTTTATGATAATATTTTCATAGATTCAACATGCATTCACAACATCGTTTCACTTTATGTTACACCAAAATTTTATTTATTACAACTTTACATAAATTATATACATATAATCCATACAAGTTGGTTTACATGATTCATTTAATATATTAGATGTTTTCTTAATAATAAATTCAATATTTTTGGCCTTATCTTTCATATCTTTTCTTAAGGAATTTGAGGCATATACAAACACTCATAAGATGTGAAACTTGGCCTACATGTAAAATAAAATGTGAGGAGTGTGATTTTTTCATTAATTTTCCATTTTGGGAATGTTTACTATTTTATTTAATATTTTGGAATTTAATTTATATTCTTTCTCCTAAATAAAACTAGGATAAATAAGACTATTCAATTAATGTGGAAATTTACACATATACTAATTTTGGTGTGTGGAATTCGAATTTAGGATTTATTTTTTACTTTTGAAGTCATTTAACATATTATTTAACACTTAGGATCAAAACTCGTATTTTATTTTCTAAATACAATTAGGATAGGTGTTATTTTTCAAATAATGTATAACTTGACACCTAAGCTAGTTGGGATCCAAAGAACACATTTTTAACATTATATTACATTTTGATATTTACCTTTATGAGTTATATCACCATTATGGTTTAGGAAAATTACCTACATATTTTTTGACACATCTTATATAAGAGTCCCTTTAATTTCACAATGTCACCAAAAAGTTATATATTATTATTATGCACGATATTCCACATTTTACACATCTAACATATTTAATCCATTAATTTCATATTTTTTTAAATAATAGAACAATATTGGTATTTATGGACATTATAAAACTTAACACCCAAGCTAATTGGGATCCAAAGAACATGTTTTTAACATTATATTTCATATTTGAGATTTGCCTTAATGAGTTATATCACTATTATGGTTTAGGCAAATTATCTACATATTTTTTGACACATATTATATTAGAGTCCCTTTAATTTCACAATGTCACCAAAAAGTTATATATTATTATTATTATTATGCATGAAATTCCACATTTTACACATCTAACATATTTAATCCATTAATTTCATATTTATATAAATAATAGAACAATATTGGTATTTATGGATACGGAATTGCCAATTGATAATCCAATGCATATTATACATTTTTATTTAGACACTATGTGAATATTAGTTATCAAATGAGATACATGTCTCATATTACAACATATTTAAGTTATAATGTAAATGTGTGAGGTTGTATAAATTTGATCCTTGTTTAGTCAAATCTAGGAAATCAATCTTACAATATTTTTAGTTATGGAATAGGGTAATATTCTATGTTTTGGTTCGTTACAAGAAAACTTGAGACTTATATTGATATCAGTGACTAGAAGGGGTCCATTGTGGTTCCCTCCCTAAGGTATCTCTCTTTGGAAATTTTGAATAGAAATGGAGTCATTATTAACCCGATTATGGTTGCAAGCACTTCTGGTCTCACATCTTTGAAGGCTTAGGCTCCTTCATGTGTCTTTATTAGGGCCTATCAATGTATGGTGGAACTATGCCTCACCTTAGTTATGGATTCTTCTCCTTTTGGCTCTTCAAGGAAATAAAGCATGTTTGGCCCTTCTGGGTTGGTCTCTTCATAGAGCTCCAGAGTAGGAGGTACTTGGTTGGTGTTGATAGTATGGACTAAAACTTTGTTTGTCTTTGCTTCAAGGGTGTTGGTAGGGACTCCTTTGTAGATAGTTATCCTTAGTTTCCCTTTATGAAGGGGTGAAGGTACATCTACTAAGGTAGCCTGATCCACCACCAGCATTGTTCCTGACTAGGTGCTTTTGATCAAATCATCACTGTAGGCTTGGCCATGGTAACCATGGTAGGCTAAGGTACCACAATATATTGAATGTTTTATAGAACATGTGTGTTTTAACCCCACATTGGGTATACATTCTTTCTTGGATGTACCCCTCGTATGGTAACTGGATTTCAGGTGCTTTTGGAGATCCCTGACTTCTTCTCTTAGATAGTAGCAATGACATTAGCACTTTGGGACTAGTTCTAAAGAGTTTACTTTAAGGGGACAATTGACCCAAGAGCTGGATCTACATATGATATTATAGCAGACAAAGTATTAGATTATGATGACATCTCCTTAGGTTTGTTAGTATTAAGTTCACCTGATTTGTTCAAGTATTTCCATGTATGTCTGATTTTGAGGCATATCTCAATCTTGTGCCCCTTAGCTCAGTGATATTTGCAAAAGGCATTAGCTTTATAACTCAGTGAAAAGGGATTTGATGGCTCAGTTATAGCAGAAAATTTCAACAAATGTTTGACAATGGGGAGGATAGATCTAAGAAATGTTCCCAATGGTGTGAACTTTATTTACAATGTAGGAGCCTCTTCTGTTGCAAGAGTTGTTGTTGGTGATTCCATTTGTAGCACTAGGGCACTTGCAATAGATGACTTACTTGCCACTAATTGTTGTACGGGTCCTGGAATGGAGGTGGTGTATACCCATGGTGATTCGATTGAAATTGATATTGTGGTGGTACATATTGAGGTTGAAAGTATTGGATGTTGGGTGGTGTTGTTTGGGCTTGTTGCGACTGTGGCACCATGACATTGGTAGCTTGTGGCTGTTGCGACTGAAATGGAGCTATCTTTGCAACAAGTTATTGTTTCTCTTTATTTCTAGATGGAATTAACATAACTCCTATTGTACAATCAATCACGTTGGTATTCACCTATTTTGACTTCTGATTGGTTGTTATGGATGTATATTGAGACTAAAGGGTGAGGCCTATCTATTGATAGACACCCCTTTTATGGATTTATCAATCCATCCTAAATTAGATTAGTTATAAGAATGTATTGTACCTATTTAGAGTCATAAAGTTGTGATCATAGATAAAGATTTCATTATCATCCTTAAGGGCTTCCTTGTCCATATGCTTGAACTTTACTCGGGTAGACAACTCCTTCCATGGTCTGACAAACTCAAAGAAACTCTCATTTGCCTTCTGTGGCAGTGATTAATGATCCTCTTTGGTAGGTGTCTTGATCAATGAATTTTTTAGCCAATCATGACCAAGTGGTGATTTTTGTTAGGTCTTGCTCGTCGTTTCCTATCAGTGCTGGACCTTTTAGGGTTTGTTCAAAGTAGAGGATCAAGCCTTATTGTTATCTTGTACCTCCACCATCTCTGAATGATATGAATTGATGTGCGCTAGTAGATCTTAGTTCTTGGAGTATTTTTGGAACTTCTTAATGCTAAAATTATCAGGTAACTTTGCATCTAGGAAGTATTAGAAATTTCTAAAGGTCTTTCCATCCTCCTTTTCCATTTCCAACTATTTGAGTTTATGTAGATTCTCTAGCATGACAGGATCTACGATAGCAGGATTTGGAATTGCATCTTCTTGACAGGATGTTGCCACATGTATCACTAGCAATTTTATATTTTTGGTGGCATCATATAGGATAGTGGTGGATACCCATATGGTCCTCCCATGTACATATTGTACAAGGGTGTTGTTGGGTAAAATGAATGCAAACTCAAAATTGATCCCCCTATTGTTCATGTATTGTGTTTGAACTGTGTGGAGTGTTAACCTCTCCAAAACCATTAGGATTTTCTGCTATGACTTCAACCTCTTCTTCCTTCTTTTTCTTCTCCTCGGCTTCAACATTAGGGATTCAGAAAAATTTTGTTCCTTCCAAAATCATTGGTATTAAGATAAATTCTTATTATGAGAAAATGAGGGTTACAGAGAGTCATATACATAGCCTTGTCTCAAGGTATGATGTACCAGAGACATAACATGACATAAACTAATGCTAATGGGCCTGAGTATAGAAAGCCTAATTACCTAATATAAGGAAAAATACATAACAAAAAATACCACAAACACTCCCCCTCAAGATGGAGAGTACAAGTCATGTATTCCCAAGTGGGAGATAATTATGTAATTTTGTAAAATTGAAAATAGTCATGATATTTTATTCTGCAGCTATACTTTTTTTGGTCGGTAAAAAACTCGTGTTACTATTAAATGAAACCCAAAACTTTAGGTACATAAGAGCACCCCTTACAACCCAGGATATAAATCCAGACAATCACTAGAGGCCTCAAGAAGACCTCCCAAGAAGTAGAAGGAGAAAAGATGAAAACCACATGTCCTATGCTAGAAACTACCATGCAGTTGTAGAGTTGCCTACAAATGACTCAAAACCACTAACAGTATGTCCACCTTCAAAGAGTTGCATAAAACCGCCCGAAACAACCTTAGACTACAAGGTAAGATAACATCATCCAAGGGTCAGCCATCGATAGACTTGATTCTACAACCAGGCAAGCAACCAAGAAAATTAGAGACAGAACCAAGAAGCACATCCAATGGTCATGACAAACAGCTTATGTCCATGAAAGGGAAGCCCCCCTATTCTCCATATGCAATATGCTCATCTATCTAAAAGAATGGATTTCAAGAACACTTCCAATCATCTTCATCAGTCGTCATCACACCCATCTTAGGAGCCTTTAGCAGCAATCTACAGCCATCCAAGAAGCAAGCGGTACCTAAGACTCCTATTTGCATAGAAGCTCTTCGTCGAACACCTAGAGGGTGTTCGGACGTTCCCCTACAGAGGATGTACTCCGTGACGAGAAAAAAGAACCAGCAGGAAGCTCGCTGCCGCCATACAGCTATTGGTGGTGAAGGTAGCATAGTCGGCGAACCCAGGGAAGAAGAAGCCCAGACCGCCAAGAATGCACCCAACCCCGCCTTCCCGCCACAGCAGGTCCAAGTTGATGATGAGGGGCTATCGAAGCCCTGGATACCCAAGACCCATCTTGAGAAGAGGCAGATCAGGTGCCTATGAAAGAATGGTGAGAACACCCTTCCTTAACCTGCGTCGACGATTTGGCAGCACAAAGAGCCAGATCCGTTGGAATGATCCTCTCCATCCGTCACGCTTGAACGGGATGGAGTCGACGAGGTTGATATGCCAAACCACATGGTAGATCTGGACGTTGCATGGCCAAGATCATCTCCTGAACCACCCAACCGCCGAGATTCACCCCACTATTAGCACCATGGAGCGCTGCAACCCAAAACCCTCCTCCTAAGGCTCGATGGTATCTTCAATCAAGGGGATCGCGTCATGGTAGTTGGGGCCAGGGGGAGTACGACGCTAATGACACATCCTCTCCCCAACAACAGCCGCCGGGGAAGACCTAGAGAGAAGACGGAGCGGAAGACCTAGACGGAGTGATTTTCTTCTAATGGCTAACCCATACAAAGACATTAATAGTAACACGAGTTTTTTACCGACCAAAAAAAGTATAGTTGTAGAACAAAATATCTTGACTATTTTCAATTTTACAAAATTACATAATTATCTCCCACTTGGGATTTACATTAAGTTAAAAACTTCAAAAACTAAGTAGAGGGTTTTACTGAGATGATAAAGGAGAACTGTAAGGAAGACAATATTCATCCTATTAAGGCATCTAAGAACCTTGACTGTTCCCATCTGATTTTTGCATATGACTTAATGATTTTCTCTAAAGCTGATGATACTAGTGTTATTGGCATTGAAAAACTTCTTAAAAGTTTTTGTGATTCTTCTGGTCTCAAGATTAATCTTCAGAAAAGCACAATTTATTTGAGTAACAAGAAATACATTGAGCTTTCAAACAGACTTGGCATGAAAGTAGGAAATCTTGAAGACTCAAAATATCTCGGCTTACCTCTTTTTACTGGGAAGTTAAACAAAAAACTATGTTTGGATCTGGTGGATAAGGTTAAGAGGAAGTTGGGCTGCTGGAAATCTAATATGCTTTCTTTGGCTGGTAGACTCGAATTGGTTAAGTCTACTCTCTCCACTATGCACTTATATTGGGTTTTCTCTTTCCCAATTCCCTGCTCAGTTCTGGATAAGATTGATGAAATTTGCAGAAATTTCTTATGGGGTCAATCCGAAAAGAAACACAATCTCCATCTGGTAAAATGGGATATGGTTACGTTGCCTAAATATGAAGGTGGTTTAGGGATTTGAAAAGGCAAGGAAGTTGCCAAAGCCTGCCTTATGTTAAATGCTTGGAATATAGATAGTAAGAAAGATTCCATGTGGATAAAATGGATTAGTGAAAAATATTTCAAAAAAGAATCTTTTTGGAGCATTGAACCTTCAACCAATTTCTCTTGGATGTTCAATTCAGTCATTCATATAAGGGAACAGTTGAGACCTTTGTTCTCGATTAGCATTGGATCTGGGGAAAATATTAAGACCTGGCTGGACCCTTGGGTCAAAGGGAAATTTGTCCTAGACTATGTGGATAGCAGTATGATTATCAGATCTGGAATCCCTCGTGATTCAAAGCTTTCCAGTATCATTAAGAACAATCAATGGTCTATTGCTAAGTCTAGGGTGTCCAAGGATATTCTCAATATTATTTCAGATATTCCCATCTCCAATTCTTCTACTGACTCTTTTTTTTTAATGGTTCAAGAAGAGTGAAGTTCAATCTTATCTAGGATCTGATTAGAAAGGAAGGCGTTGAAGAAGATATCTATGACTAGATTTGGAAGTCTAAAGGGAGCATGAATAGCAAAATTCATGTGTCGAAAGTTGCTCTCAACAAGTTACCCACATCTGACTATGCTAGAAGAAGGGGCATATCTGTTGTCTCTATTTGTTTTCTCTACATGAATGATTACGAGGAAGATCAGCATATTTGTTTTAGCTGTCAATTCACCAAAGATTTGTGGTCTAATGCTCTTAACGATAATTATATTGATTGTATTCCTTGCAATTGGAGTGATGTTTTGAATCTCAATTCAACCTTGGCCAGGACTATTATTCCTTTCATTCTTTATCAGGTTTGGCTGGAGAGGAATAGGAGAGTCCATGACAACAAGCTTATTTCCTCTAACCAGATTTGGAAATTGATTGTGAATGACTTTGAGATGATGAATTAACTCTGTGAGGTTTCAGTTGTTGGTGAATGGCGGAAGGTCCTCCTCCTTCTTGGCCTTTTTCTGTCCTAGGGGATAGCTAGAGCTGTGTTCTGCTGCCTTGCTGAAGATGAAGGTTGTGTTCTCTATCCTTTTTGATGTGGGTAAATTGGTTATGGCTCTGTTGGTAGCTCGTTGGAGGCTTCAGTTGTACTGGTCTGTTATCTTTGTGTGTTCTTCTTGTTCTCCTTTTGGCTGGATGTTGATTCTGGTGGTTGGTGATGGTCGAGTATCCACTCTTCAAGTGTGAGGCTCCCCTCTCCCTCTGATGAATTGATGTGAGATTGCCTTCTCAGGTTTGGTTTTTCTAAGTGTGAGGGTCGAGTCCCCACTCTGGCGAGTGTCGACGCTCCCCTCTCCCTATTCTTGTTAGCCTGTGCTGAAGAAGATTATATCCTCTCATGATCTACAAATGGTCTTGTTTGTTTTTCTTGATGGAAGGTGATGGTCGAGTCCCCACTCTGGCGAGTGTCGACCCTCCCCTATCCCTTTTCCTGTATGTCCATGCTGAAGAAGGTTGTTCCATTTTCTGTTTTTCGTATGATCTGTTGTGAGCTGTTGTTTTGGGTGTCTGCGTGCTTCATCTTTCATCTTTCTGATGCTGGTCTAATGCTGAAGATGTTTGGGCTTGGTGCTTTGTTCATAAAGCTCTGCTTCAGTGGTAGAATGGCTAGTTATCCTCGTTTCTGGTTGATCTATCTGGGCTGATCTTGATCCTGTTATAGAGGAGTTGGACTGACGCTTATCCCCTTTTGATGGCGAACTTCTGAAGGTGGCTGTTCACTGATTTCTATTGTTGTGCTTTGAGTGTTGATCTGAAGGTTGGCGGGTTGGGCTTGTTTATCTTTGTTGGTGTTGCTGCTGGGTGATGTGTTCCTCTCTCACTACTGTTTGCAGTGATGGTCAAGTTTTCTCAGGCCCTGTGATGGGTTACGTCCTCTTTCTTCTGTAATGAGAGGGTTACAGTGGTGCTGGGGTCTCTTGCTCCCCTCTCATAGTTGGTTTTAAAGCTATGATGGTTGAGTTCCTATGGATCTGGCTTTGGTTCTGTCCTGTGATGGCTGAGGGTCTCTCGCTCCCCTCTCATGGCTAGCTTTCACAGCTGTGATGGTTGAGTTTTTATGGGTCAAGACTTGGTTCTGTTTTGTGTTTTTATGTTATTGGAGGTTTTTAAGCTTGTGTTGCTCAAAAGGATAGACTAGCAAGGCTTGGGAGTCTTATGAAGGTGGTTTATCTTATGAAGAAGGCTGGCAGTTTCTGCTATTTCTTTTTTTGGATCATCTGTCGATGCTTGCTGAGGTTTAGTGTTTTTTTTCTTCTGGTAGCGTCTGTTGCTCGGCTCTAATTCTTTCTTTGTTCTTTGGGGAAGTTGTTGTAAAGATTATATCTTGTTCTTTTTTCCTTATTTTCACTATTTTCAGTTTTGAAGATGGATAGCTCTGTATAGAAACTATGAAAACAAATACAAAAAAAGTAACACGAGTTTTTGACCGACCAAAAAAGAAATGCATAACAAAAAATACCACAAACACTCCCCCTCAAGATGGAGAGTACAAGTCATGTATTCCCATCTTGCCACACATATAGAAGAAGGATAAAGGCTGAAGAGGGGCTTGGTAAAGATATCAACAATATGTTATCCAGTCTTTACACATGGCTTAATAATCTTCTTTTCACAAATCATTCTCTCATGAAGTGGCTATCAACCGCAACGTGCTTAGCATGTTCATGAAAAGATGGATTGTTAGCAGTATGAATAGCTGCTTGATTATCACATTTGATAATTATTGGTGAAGATGTAGGAAAAACCTAATTTTCAAATAATAGACACCATAAATTTAATTTTCACAATAGGCACATGCAGTGGCGCGATATTCCACCAGATTACTAGAACAAGCCACAACAAACTGCTTCTTACATCGCCAACTGAATGGATGAACCCCCCTTAGATAATAGAGAAGCAATAAATAGAACTCCTATGATTCAAATCTATAGGCCAATCAACATATGCATAACATGTCAAAGAGTTATCTAGATGTTGTGACTCAATACTTTTCTCTTCTCTTAGTAGTCTACCTTCCTTAGTCAATTTTGTTGCATAGTTGTATGTCAACAAGTGTAGAGGTGACATTCTTTTAGAACACCGGTACGGTGTGGTTACTCCACCCTAGATACATGCTCAATTTGAAGGTATCCCGCAAAGAAATCTTCTTTAGTCACCAAATTAGAAGAGGGATACATACATCATTGTCCTTATCAGATTTTGATATGAGTTTTTGTGGTATGTTGTATATGCACTTGACCTTTGTGTTGTATGTTGGTTTGTCTTCCTCCACATGTAGATCTTGTATGGCTCCACCATAATAAATTTGGTCTTTTATTTTCACAAAAAATGGAGGTCGTGGTTTTCTCTCAGTGGAGAACTCTACCAAGTGCACTTTTCAGATAGCCTGGAATACACTATACCTGACTCCAGTTACACATAAGAGGTTTAGCCATGTGTTGAATGACATCACTAACCACAAAGTCATCCCATATTGGCTACTTGTAAGATATATTAGTTTCCCAATTATGTGTTGATATTTTCCAGGATCAGAGAAAGACTCCCCCTCATACAAAACCTTGCTATGATACTTAGAATTCAAATTCTAGTACCTTTCAAGAGGTTGAGGAAGTATTTCTATTGAGATAAAATAAGTGCCTTGATGAGAAAGTAACACCTATATGCTCAAGAAGTATCGAATTTGTCCTAGATCCTTGATATGAAAATATTGTTAGAGTACATGTTTCAAAGATGAAATCCCACAAGCATCATGCCAGTAATAATGATATCATCAACATGGATAGTCAGGATGGTGGTTCCAACTTGAGAAGAATTAAAATATATACTATGATCACCAAATGACCTAGGAAACCCACACTAACAAAACACCACTAAGTTTTGTAAACTACACCTGTGGTGCTTGCTCGAGACCATACCAAGAGTGTTTGATATGACAAACTCTTTGGGAAGACTCCCCTTGAGTAGAAAAACCCAGAGGTTGTTTCATACATACTTCCTCCTCTAAATCACCATGAAATAAGGAACTTTTATGTCAAGATACAATAGAGACCAATCCATGTTAGTGGCAAGATATATGACAATTCTGATAGAATTAATGTCGGTGACCGGTGGGAAAGTTTCATTGGAATCCATGTCATATGTTTAGGTGACTCCTTTGGAAACAAGCCAACATTTAAGTCATTCCACTGATTCATATGAATCAAAATTGATGGAGAAAACCCACCTACAATCAGTAATATTTTTGTCTCTAAGAGGAGGGACAAGATCCCATGACCATTCTCACATAATGTTGTCATTTAATCAAGCATCACAACTTTCCAACTAGGGTGTTGAAGGGACTCACAATAGTTTTTGGGAATTTGGATAGAGATGAGATGCTAGGCAATGGATTTAGCAGTCAGTGAAATCATGGATAGGCATCATGTATGAGATATATGATGGCAAAGAGTGGAAGAAAGGATACCTATTGCAAAGAGCCATAGGGTATGCTAGATCCTCAAATGTGAACATTGGTGTCGGGTCATGTGCCAAATGAGGAGGAATGGTAGGAGGGTGTGTGATGGGTTCATGTTCCACTAGGTCAGAAAGATTGAGCTCAACAAACTTAGTTGGAGGCTGAGGTTGAGGCAAAGAGGATGTTGACGTAAAATTAAAGTACATATCAGATTCATGAAAAGTAATTTCAGTAGAGACATACATATGAGGATTGGTTGGACTATAACAATTATAACCTTTATAAAATATAGAATATCCAAGAAAAACTATCTTGATGGAAGGGGATTAATTATACCAATATTGTATCATAATTATGCACAAAAGTAGTACACCTGAAAACAATCAAAGGAATATTGAAATCCATTTAAGTGGGAACCCCCCACCAGAAAAGGGGTCTTGTTTAGAAGAACATAAGATGGTTGTCGATTGATAAGGTAGCATGGTGTGAGAACAATCTCAGATCAATAAGGATCAGATAATTTACCCTGAAACATAAGAGCACGAGAGATATCAAGTAAATGACGATTTGCATTCTTCTACCCCATTTTGGTGTGGAGTGTTATCACAAGAATGTTGATTAATGGTTCTTGTTCTAGAGAAAAAAGAAGATACCCAACCTGAAATATATTCTAAAGCATTGTCAGTCCAAAATATTTTAATGGATTCATTAAATTGTATTGAAATCATTTTATAAATTTTAAAACACCAATCATCTCATCATGATATTTCAATAGATATAACCACATCATGTGATAGAAATCATTAATAGAATTAATATAATAATAGAATCCATTACAACTAGTGGTTCAAAAGGGACCAAAAATGTCACTCTGGATATCATCAAAGATAGATTTGGAACAAAGACTAGTTTTTCTAGGAAAATAACTCCTATGATGCTTCCCAAACTCACACGACTCACATGGGATACTTTTTAAACAAGATATAGAGGGATCTAGGTACTACAACTTCTCAAGAGATGGATGACCATAACGTTGGTGAATCTGAAGAGGTGTGCTCACAAAAAGGATAGAAGACAAAGATTGTAAGTTACCTAATTTTCACCAAACAATTGCTCCCAGATTTTATAAATTCTCAAACATTCTCTTCCAGTTTGTAATGAAAAAAAAGTCCCCCCATTTTACAAAGGATGTTAAGCCCTGAAAATGAAATGAGATGCCCTTAAGCTCATGATGAATACATATTGATTTCTCATCCATTTTGCAAGGGATGTTAAGCCCTGAAAATGAAATGAGAATCCTTTAAGCTTATAAGAAATATCTCTAACCAAATACACGGGATGTTAAGCCCTGATTTGTTTAGAGAATTCCATCAATAAGAAATATATA
Organism: Alisma plantago-aquatica; assembly: GCA_963693085.1. Lineage (NCBI taxonomy): Eukaryota > Viridiplantae > Streptophyta > Magnoliopsida > Alismatales > Alismataceae > Alisma > Alisma plantago-aquatica. The sequence goes on along the minus strand of OY856411.1, from coordinate 1,190,188,420 downwards.
TCATATTCATGTATTTTGTAGATTCCTTTATTTTTATAACTAAGATTAAAAATACTAAGGTCATAACAAGCTTCAAATGATATCTACAAAGTTTTGTAAGCTTCTTAATCTTATAATCAAAATAGTTTTTGTAAGCTCCCCCTTAATCTTATAATTAAAACATTTTAAGGATTCTAAGGTCACAAACAAGATTTGATTTTGACCTTTCATTGGAGCTTTATGTTTTGCAATGAACATATTTTGATTCAAGATACTAAGATTAAGTGCAGTAAAAAGATGTGCAAATAAGCATTATGTCAAGCTTATTTTAGGTCGCCCTTGACTACGACCATAGCGCCCCTTGGTCAAATTTTGATTTCAACCAAGAGGCAATTCCTGCAGATTTCCAATTTGAGCACTTATATGTGAAATATAATTTCTGTAGGTGGCTTAAAGAGATATCAGTTCTTTGAGTGAAACTTATTATGAATGATGTCCCTTAATATCAAGTCCTATTTCTTTTTGTGATCTTGTGTTCAGATTAATCATGTAATTTTTTCAAGAAAATATATAGTCTTGAAAGCAAGATTAATGTCTCAAGTTCTTAAAATACCAATAAAGAAATTTTATCTTGTGTGTTTAATAAGCATTTACATTCTTGTTCTAAAGCAACATGTGAAATAGTGAACACATATGTATGATGATAGAACATTTGAATCATGAAATTCAATACAATGTTGCTATGTAGATATGTCAAGGAATACTTAGAATAAACCATGAAAACAATAATTTTCCTTGACTAAAGCAAATATGATTCATAACATAGATGAAAATATTCTCATATAAGTGTTCAAGATAATTGTTCATGCCTAACCAGCTTTTTCAACAAACAGTCTTCTTATAGCACAATTTTCATAAATATCTATCTTAACTCATGATGGAAAACTTTAATATATTGTGTTCCAGGAATGATTTCCAGAATTTATTCTTATTTTGCATGTAAAACAGTCATTAACAGCAAATAGATAGCCACTTGATCAATCAAAAAATTATTCAGTAATTTTATTGCAGACTGAAATCAGTGACCTGCTCGGTCGAGGATTTCTCGACCAACTGACTGCTCGGTCGAAGATTTCTCGACCGATCAGGTTTCTGTATTGTTTTCAGAACTATTTATTGATTCCAAGTAAAATAAGATTATGCAAGTTAGAGCTCGATTGTGTTGAGATATGACATTTGTATATCAAGAATCAGTTTAGGTCAAATCTCAACTAGTCAAATTTAATCTTCTAAGTTTTAGGAACCCAAGCTAGATCATCATTCTTGTTCTTGTATGGGCATGAAAAAGAGTAATGTCCAAGACGCAAACAATAATGACAACTAATAGAGTCAACTTCCTTTCTCTTTCTAGGAATTATATTCTTTGGTACAAACATAGTCTTAGTCTTGGATGCTTTAGCTCTTTTGGGTTGACTTCTCTTTGGATCATATCCTAATCCTCTTCTTCCATTATAACTAGAGGAAATTTTCAGAATATTTCCAAGCATGTCATTTCCTCTTAACTCATTTACATTTCTTTGTAACTTAGCAAAATCATCCATCTTCTTGTTTATATCTTTCTTTGCTTGATCTAAATTAGAGATTAGAGAGTTTCTTTCTTTGACAACCTCATCATAATCTAAATGTGAACATAGAATAGGTTGTTTCTGAAGATCATTGACTTGAGTTTGCAAGTTTAACTTTTCTAAGGAAAGAAGATTGCAATTAGCTTCTACCGATTTTATCTTAAGATCATAATCTTCATTTTCCTTTTTGAGATTTTCATTTTCGGATACAAGAGCAAGAAGTTTAACATTTAAATCATCATTTACTTTATTTGATTTCTTAAGTTTCTTCTTGCACTCAATGTATTTCTCATGCGTATCTTGAAGACTAGCAATTAGATCTTCTTTTGGTAGATCATAAAGACTTACCTCTTCTTTGTCTTCATTTGTTGTAGCAATGAGGCATTCTACTTCTTCTTTTCCGTCATCACTATCATCACTTGAATCATCCCATGCAGCTTTATATGCTCTTTCTTTCTTTTTGTGAGATGATTTCTTCCCTTTCTTGAGTTTTGGACAATCTCCTTTCATGTGTCCCTTTTTGCCACATTCAAAGCACCTGGAAGAAGAAACACTAGAAGTTTTATTAGTTTTAAAACTTTTATATTGCTTACCATTTACAATGAGAGTTTCTTCTTCACTATCATCTTCACTTGTGTCATGAGTGTCCTTGGTTGATGCTTTGAATGCAATGTCCTTCTTTTTGCCTTGTTGACGTTCACGTTCTCTTCTTTCTTCCTCTTCTAAAGTTGCCTCATGAGCTTCTAGATTGCCAATGAGTTGCTCCATTTTCAGTTTAGTGAGATCATTAGCTTCTTCAATGGCTGTCACCTTGGGTTTGTATTTGGGAGGAAGTGATCGAAGTACCTTTGACACCTGATCTTCTTCAAGAAAAGTTTTTCCTAAGGCATTCAAACCATTAACAATAGAAGAGAATTTTGCAAACATTTCACTAATGGATTCATTTGGATCCATACGAAAGTGTTCAAACTTCTGTTTAAGCATACTAATCTTAGAGTTCTTAACTTGAACCGTACCTTCATAGGTTATGGACAATCTATGCCATATTTCATAGGTTGTTTCACAATTTGATATTCTATTAAATTCTCCTACTGAAATTGAACAATAAAGAATACTTACAGCCTTTGCATTCATTTGAGCCGATTTTACCGTATTTGCATCCCACTCTGCATATTGCATTTGAGGAAGCTCGTATGGGGTTGAGACCATCCTCCATAAGTCCCAACTTATGCCTTGAAAGTAGAACTGCATCCTTCTCTTCCAATATGTGTAGTTTGTTCCATCAAACACTGGAGGCCTAGAAACAAATGTCCCTTCAAGGTTAAGGTTGTTGAGCACCCTGTCACCCATTCTTCAAGCCTTGTTAGGGTTCCTTGAAGCCTGCTCTGATACCAACTGAAAAACCACTAGAGGGGGGGTGAATAGGTTTTTAAAGATATTTTAAAATAATTTAAACTCAAACAACCAACCACAAAAATATTGGACAAGGGGACAAGGATTTAGAGTGGTTCCTACCTTAGCAAATACTAAGGTAGTCAGTCCACTACCCGGTTGCTTACCCAACCGGGATTTGGAAAGAATTTAATTTTATTACCTCGCAAGGACTTTACATAAAATTACAATTCTCTCCCTAAAACCTTCAAGCAGCCTTCACCTAGAAGTAATCGCACCAACCTTGAAGCAGCCTTCACCTAGAAGTAATTGCACCAACCTTGAAGTAGCCTTCCTCCTGAAGTAGCTTCCCGTTGCAATAGCCTTCTTGAAGTAGCTTCCCGTTGCGATAGCCTTCTTGAAGTAGCTTGAAGTCCACCTTCTCCTCCGAGAAGAACCTTCTCCAATCCGCAGCCTCCAACCCTAGGAGTAGCAAGGAGAATACACAAGATAACAAGGAACAAGAAGGAAAAATAGAAATTACAATACCGTTGTAAGCACAAGGCTTGATTTGCCTATATCAAGCGTATTGATCTCCTAACCAATGTATGTAGAAGTGTAAGTGTTGTGGATAGGAGATGCTAGCCTATAGGACACGAAAATTAGAGCAAGTAGAGGAATCGCCAATGCAAGTGTTGCTCAATTTCTCAAAATAGATTGCCAATTGTAAGTGTATGCTCAAGTGTATCACAAGTGTAGCTTAGGTGTATTTAGGTGTCCTAAGGCATGTCCTATTTATAGGAATGGCCTACAAGTGCTTAAGGACGTTCTAGACAACTTCTAGGGGTTTCTAAGTGCTTAACTAGCTGTTAGGTACAAGTTTGTTGATTTAACAACGGCTAATTAATTAATTCTACAGTTGCTGTCAGAGACCATCTCGGTCGAGGAATGGTCGACCGAGACACCTACTCGGTCGAACTTTTGTCGACCGACAGGCTCTCTGGAACAAGTGATTTGCAACGTCTATCTCCAACTGCCAACTACCTTGTCAGTTGTGTCTAACGGCTACTATGGATCTTTCTCGGTCGAGAAGATTGTCGACCGAGAGTGTCTCGGTCGAGGAGTTTGTCGACCGAGATTGATCCTGTTTCAATGTTTCAATTTAGGCACTAATTATATGTATGAGTGTGCATATGTGATCCTATTTGAAGGGGATGACCTATCTAAGTGTAGTGATTGGCTAGGGAAGATCTAACGCTTGATTTACATGATGTCTAAGTACTTGTACATTATATACTTGTACAAGTTTACAACTGATTACATTTCATGAAATTTACAAGCATTCAAGCATATAGATTCCCTAGTACTTTGTCATCCACCTTATTCCTGCAACACTCAAGTAGCTCATTAGATCGACAAGAATGAAATGTTTGTCATCATCGAAACAAAGGGATTTATCATAATGTCAATTTAGCCAACACATATCATGACTAATGAGACTCTATCATCAGTCAACACACACTCTTGTCTTATGTATTACTATTGTACAATGATATCTGACTAGGGACATAACAAGAATGTATGTACTCTTATATAGATATGATCTCATTGTTCAAGTCCTCAACCTAAAGACATATTTCATTGAGTACATATTCTTTAAACATCTACTATGTCTGTATCATCATATCATTACTAAGACAAACCCAGTAGACAGAATTACCTTTATGATTATCAAATCAACTATATGATGCCGCATCACAATCATAATATGATTGGCTCTATGGGCATACATACCAGCAGACTCCCACTTGCACTTAGAGCCAATCACTTATGAATCTTATTCCAAGTGATCTTTAACATGTCCATCATGTTTCTGCTATGTTGATGCTTTTATAGTGAGTTAGCAATGTTTGCTTAAAGTTGGTATTTTGCAAGTTTCTCATCTCCTCGTTGTGTGATTTTTTGCATGTGATGGAAGTGATGTAGTATGCTATCTGAGTTCCTTTTCCTAACGAGTAGTTCCATTTTTGTCTCTGTATCTCTAATGTATCATTAATGGTTGCAATCTTCCATAATTTCATCTCTATGAACTTCTTGGCCCATACAATATCCTTTGTTGTGTTCATAACACCTAAGATACTTGACTTCTATTGTAGAATTTGCAACAATCCCTTGCTCAGAACGTTTTCAGCTTACAGTTCTATTTTGAGGTCGAATACAAATTTAGATTGTGATCATTAATTTTATTTTTCATTTTGGAAGCTTGAATCTGTGTAACCCTTTACACCCAACTCTTCCTTATTACCATAATCAGGGAATAAATCTTTTAGTGCTTCTCAAGTACTTGAGGATGTTCTTTATGATAGTCCAGTGACTCTCAATGGGATCTGACAGATATCCACTCATCATGTCTAATACATGCAAGACAATGAAATGAGCACATAACATTGCATTCATCATAAATCCAATAGTGAATGCACATGGCATCTATCCATGTGTTCATATTCTTCATAAGAACTAGAACACTAGGCTCCTGAGAGACTAACTCCATGGAACAAAGACAAGTTTCTCTCATTGAGTCATGAATGTTGAACCCCTTCAACATCTTGCCAATGTTTGTGCTCTTACTTAGGTTAAGAATCATTTTAAATCTATCCCTATAGATCCCAATTCCTATCATATAGGATGCTTTGCCTTGCCAAGTTTTAACATTTTTTGTATAAGGATGCCATTACCCATCATTATGTGGAATATGAATATGCTCCAACTAAATTCTTGTAATCAAAGATTTCATCTTCATCTGGACTCAAGTCAAACTGTTTGATTGTCTTGTCAAATAAAAGATTTCAGCTCTGAGATGCTTGCTTCAATCCATAGATTGACCTTTGTAGCTTACAGACTTTAGTTGCAATAACTGAATTTATAAAACCTTCTACGTTGTGTCACATACACATCCTCTACCTTATTCTTGTTAAGGAATGTGATTTTAACATCCATTTTGCCAAATCTCATAATCATACTAAGCTGCAATGGAAAGCATGATCCTGATGGGTTTTGACAAATCTCATAGTCATACTAAGAAGCAATGGCAAGCATGATCCTGATGGGTTCAACCATGGCAACTAGTAAAGATTTTGTAATGTTCAACAACTAGAACTTGTTTGAAATCTTTGCAACCAATCTTGTCTTATAGGTTTGTACACTACCATCTATGTCGGTATTTTCTCAAAGACCCTAAATGCACCCTATGGGTTTTATCCCTTCAGGTGGATCCACCAAGGTCATACCTTGTTGGTGTGCATGCAGTCCATCTTTGATCCCATGGCCTCAAGCCATTTCCCAGACTCTGGTCCCTCAATAGCTTCTAGGCAGGTTGTTGGCTCATCATCTATGACCAAAAATCACCTTCTTGAGTTATCAAATGTCATAATCTTTGAAACTCAAGGTGTGTCCTACTAGATCATTGAGGTTTTGTGTTACATAAGGAACCTAAGATTCCACAACATCTTATGGTTCTCTATGTTCCTATTGTACCTCTTTTAGGTTCAATTTTTTCTTGTTTGTCCCAAACATTTCAAGTTCTACTTATCTGCCACTGATTCCTTTGTAATTAAATTCCCTTTTAGGAATACAACCATCCTAGAAACAAACAATTTTGTTGTTGGATTGGAATATAAAAGTAGTATTCAACAAAACAACTTTTATGTGATTTCTAGATAAAGCTTTTCAAGAAACTATTTTCTTACACAAGCTTTCAATCCTAATCCTTATAGAAGACATATCAGGACACCTCCCATGCCATATCTCATATGGTGTCTTTTAAACCATTTTAGATGGTACATAGGCTTAGTGTAAAGAGTGTTCCATAAAGGAAATGGAAGATTAGCTAGATTTATTGATAATCACACCATGACCAACAAGGTGTGATTCCTTCTTTCTGATACATCATAATGTTTCAGGTGTATTTCATCATGATACACTATCATGATTTCCTAGAAAGTCCTCAAACTCTTAGTTCAAAGTATTTCCATATTGATCATATCAAAGTGTTTTAATAATTATACCAAGTGGGTTATGTACTCCATTCAAAATCTCATGGAACACTTCAAGAGATTCAGACTTGTATTTCATTAAACGCAATATACCATATTTATTGAGAACATCAGAAAATATAATGAGGTACTAATAGCCACCTTTATCATTTATTCCAAACGGTCTATATAAATCAGTATGTATCAGGCCTAATATAATACTTGCTCTCTCACTACATTTAGTTAAGATGCTTTTGTCATATTTCCCGATAAATAAGACTTGCATATCTCTACTGGTTCAATAACCAAAAGAGTCTAGATAACCATCATATGGATTCTAGAAATGCATTTCTCATTGATGTGCTCTAGATGATACTGTTATAGGTATTTATTGTTTGAGTCATAGATTCATTCAATATAACTGTCTCTAGAGCTATCAAATATAAACTATGAGACATTAGGGCTACTTCCATAAACGATCTTATCTTTGAAAGAAAAACATCAAATATTTTTCATAATATTCTTGTCCATACAAGATACATGATTTTTTCATAAAATGGAAGGTACATAATAGCAATCCACTAATTCTATTACGTGCCCATTACATGAATGACATATTCCAACTATAGTGGCAACGACCATTGCTCTAAACATTTCTTGCTTACTTCTTCTCAGTTCCTGAAGTGGAGATCTCTATCTCCTTCTTCCTAAGATCCTCTAACAGGCTGGTGAAATGGTCACACTTTCCTTCCTTATTCACTCCTCCCTTAGCTTTCAGTGCAGAAGACTTTGTCTTCTGTCTAGCTTTAGAATACTTCTTAGATTTGCCTTTGCCCTTAGAGTTCCCTTTTCTGATCATCATCACAGATTTGGGTTTGTTCTTCTTCATCTGTGCTTTAGCTATCCTCAACATGACAAGTAATTCTAACAACAACTTGTCAAAATCATTCATGTTGTAGTTCATGACAAATTGGTTGTATGATTCCAACAATGACTGCAGAATCACATGTGGCCAACTCTTGACCCAAGGGAAATCCCAGTCTAGTGAGGTTCTCCACATACCCAATCAACTTGAGTACATGAGGACCTACTGGATCTCCTTCTGCCATGTTGCACTTGAACAATGCCTTAGTGGCATCATATCTCTCTTGTCTTTTCTGGTCTTGGCACATGTTCTTAAGATGTGTAACCATCTTCATAATATCCATGTTCTCATGGTGTCCCTGCAACTCATAGTTCATTGAGCACAACATTAGACACTTGACATCCATAAAATCTTCAGAGTGCTTATTGTAAGCATCCCCATTTTCCTTAGGTGTAGTGGGAGGAGGTTCATCTAGATTTGGTGTCTCCAGGACATAGAGCTTACACTCTTGAGTAAAAACAATTCTCAACATCCAGAACCACTCATGGAAGTTGTTCCCATTCAACTTATCCTTCTCAAGGATCGATCATAAAGAAAATTTGTTTGTGTTTGCCATTAGATTCTACAAAATAAAGTTTGCAACTTTAGTCAAAACACTTCTGATTAATTTATTTTGATAAGTTTGATGACATTAATTAGGCTTTTAATTAATTATCGCTCCCACTATTTTGCTCAAATTGATAGCCCCCACTATCGATTCAGAAGATTGCAACGTACAACCTTATTGTGAGACAAGATCCATATTTCATCAAATCATGAGTCAGCTTTGGCTGATTTCCCACAACTTAACTATTTAGGTTGACAACATTTGTCAATTGCATCTCATGCAACTCTTAGATAGATGATGCACACAACTCTTTGTCACAATCCAACTACATGCTTCTAGGTACTTAATCTCATTATGATCACCTAGTTAAGCTTGACCAAAATGCCAATATGATAGCGTGTGTACCCTGCTTTGGTAGATCTACATACCTACCATCACACTTCCACAAGATAGATGATGCACCACGCTTTGGCATAACCTACACTTGGTTGATCAAGCTTTTCATGTGTGCCTCTTATGGAAAGCATCTTAGAGTTAATATTTATTGAGGCATTTTATTTATAAGTACATATACACATCGATCATCACATACTTATAGTACGTATCATATATATTCTATAACCACAAAAGAAAACATGCAATTATAAAGACAAGCGATGGTTATGGCCATACTATTATAATTCCGTGGAGCCACAAGGAATTACTACCACCTAAGTTCTACCTCACATGTAGAATCATGTTGTTTACAAATATCTATACTCTAACTAATTTGGGTTGATCGGTTTAACACTTGAACCGATCGGATCGCCTCCTAGTCAGTTGGTCTCTTGAAACGGTCGTCTAGTTCTCTAGTTCAAGGACATATGGACTCCTCTAGTAGATCAGTTGGACCACCAGTCGATCGATTCATCTCCTCCTATCACCTAGCCTCCTCGATTCTCCAGCTGATCAGTTTGCCTTCTGAGCTGGTCAGATCATCTATTGCAGAATGCCTCCTTTGACATAACAAGAAAAGAAACTAACCTACTCCTATTTAACATGTTACATTGTAATAGGGAAACCTCAAGTTACATTTGATGGGAGAATAGGAAGGAAATAATTAATACTTTTATGTATGGGAAGGAGTGAGAGGCTCAGTATGCAAACCATGATATGAATAGGAAAATAACGATCTAGGGGATTATTGGCCATAACCATGCTTTACACCCACCATCAAAACCAAGTTTTAGGGAGATGTGTGTAAATTGTATACAAACACACATACACACACACACACACACACATATATATATATATATATATATATATAGAGAGAGAGAGAGAGAGAGAGTCAGGATAGAATACACTCAAGTAGTTTTCCATGATGCAATATTTTTTTCAAAAATATAATTCATTGATCTTCTTAAGCATATTGTGAATATCTCATACACAAAATTTGAGCACATTTGGACATTTTTAGGTCATGTTATAAAGACCGCAAAAATTATGCATTTCAAATTAGTTTCATGCGTCAATTTTGTTGTCCTTGGATGAGTGACTTACACTCATCCCAATGGACTCAAAAATTTTATGTAGCCTAGTTATAGTATGACGGTGAAGATCAATGGTTTGGATATTGCAAAAAAAAGTCTTAATATGCAAACACACTTGAGTGTATTCGTGCAATCTGTACACTCGAGTGTATTCTAGCCTGACTCTCTCTCTCTCTCTCTATATATATATATATATATATATATATATATATATTAGTTTGTGAAATTTTATGTTGTATGTAATTAAATATGCACATTAACTAGTTTCATATTTGCATCGTTTGCAATAAAGTAAATCCGATTATATCAATTTAAATCCAGATACACTGTAAATTTGGCATGACTTTGATACGACTATTAGGAAATCGGGGTGAGAGATAAGGTAGTGGAAACAAAAATCTTAATGCTTGATTCCCTAATCAGCAAGATATCATCAACAATGATTTATCTAGGAAGGAAGGTAACAAGAGTTATACCTAGTCCTGGAGAAATTCCAACGACAACTCTTGTTGTAGTAGCATGCTTCTTCTCCAAGAAATACTCAATCAGTCATTAGCAATGGCCTCCTGATCTGGCACTACAGACGGCGGTTGACAGTGTCCTCCTATAGGTAGGAAACAACCTCCTCACCTATGGAGTGGTCCATGCAGACCACTAAGAACTCCATGTTGCGCTGCCAGAATCACTGTGAAGGAGTTGTCGCTTCTAACATCAATCTGCTAGGATAGATTCGCTCTCTCAATTGTCTCTCCCTTGCTATCCCTCCCTTTTACAAGTAGGACTTGCTCAGGCTCTCTTGGTTATCACAACTAGAGGGACACCAATTGTTAGAGCTTATTGTTGTATCTGGGAAGCCCCTATACCCCTCTATTTCTAGGAGGGTCAGTAGGGTTTCTAGTCCATGTAGGATTCGAAGAGACAGTTTTTCATGAATTTTTTGGAACCTACGAATGGTGAACCAGTCCATTCACTCTCCAACCAGTTAGTTCATGGGCGAACCAATTGGTTCAACCCTTGAATTGATCGTTTCAACATGTTTCCTATTTGCAAACATATTGTATTTTGATATTTTATTAATGCACAATCATGACATCAACATCAATCCTTGATCCAATTGAATTGAACATTGAATCAGATGATCCAGATGATGAACCAGTCATTTCATATCATGGAACGATTGTTTCAATTTTTAAATGGTGGTTTCATTTATGAAACAATTGTTTCCTATGTGAAATGGTCGTTTCATATGTCCATCTCAGGCAAATATTCAGTCAATTGTTGTTTCCAATTGACCTGACACTCCAACTGATCAATTTAACACTTGAATCGGTCGGTTCACAGTCCAGTCAGTCAATTTGCAACCTTAGTTGTTTAAATTGAATACCTAAACACTTTAGTAATCAAGTTAAACATCATTCATGAATAAACTCCTATTCCAAGTGCATCCTATGTGTGTGACCCTATAGGTCCCAAATTATGTTGGTAGTGAATGTCCATAACTAACTTATGACATCACCAGCAATGAGTAGTATTTAGCAACACATCGTTGCTCCTCAAGTAATTTGGAAAGTTGGAGAACAACTTCAACCTACAATTTGTAATCATTGTTACCGTGATTGTATAGCTCCTTTGTCTCTAATATCCGAATTGAAATCAAGGCATGGATTCATCATCCTCTCAATGTTCAATCCATGTTCCTTGAACTAGAGCAGACTGTCTGATATGCATGTGAGTTCAAATATGATATATTGAATCACATAAGTATTGTCATACATTTCTCAGCCTCACTTATCAAGTGGTCTGATATCAAACTCCTGTAGGAGGGACAAATCCCATCAACATCACTCACACTCAATTTCCATGTTTCATAGAGTACTCGTGCATCACCTTTATGGCAGCCATTATTCAAGGTCACGTTGGATGACTTCAAAGTACAATGAAGGACATGTGATGAGTGTTGTGACTTTAGGTCTAAGAGCCACAATCACCACTATCACTATGAGAGTTGATTCTGACTACCATTCCACGATCTTCACGTATCACTCTCAAGGTGGGTCTGTCTGATACACTATTCTCTAGCATGTACTAGTGTGCTTGACTTGATATCACATATCACCACTAATGAGACTTGATCATTGGTTGAGACACACTCTAGTCTTATGTATTATTACCATATCTTTTGCTTCCATAGTAATATCTGACTATGGACATAATAAGAATGTATGTACTCTTATCATACATATAATCTCATTGTTCAGGTCTTAACCTGAAAACATGGCATCGAGTAACATCATTCTTTAGAGATCTATTATATTTGTATCATCATACCATGATTGAGACAAACATAATAAAAAAATTACCTTTATAATTATCAAATCAACTATATGATGCCCCATCACAATCATCATATGATTGGCTCTATGGGCATACATACCAATAGAACCATGTCGAGACAGAAAGAAGAATCCTTTTTGGAAACTAGATGGTTGCTCTTGATACCATGTAAAGTGAAATTCTTATTATGATAGAATCAGGGTTACAGAAGTCATTCATGTAGCCTTGTATCAAGGCATGATGTATCAGAGACAACATAGAATAAAATAAACTATTTCTAATGGGATTGAATAGAGGAATCTCACTTAGCTAATATAAGGGAAAATAAACAACAAAAAAGATCACCAAAAATTGTGATCACTCTGACATTCACATGTAGTGGATACTATTATGATCCCAACTGGAAAGTGTTTTGTTGGTGTGGATAATAATTCCATGCATTGTATGTGAATGAATGTGTTGGTGAGATGGCATAATGGACTTGATGTCGTGCAAATCATGGGTAGTGCACCCTTCCATATAATCAACACCATATGGGTGCGTAAAAGTGACATTAGCTAATTTTTTTGACATGAATTATGCTCGGATTTCTAGGGAGATGGAAGCTTTAGGAACCTGTATGAACTTCTTGGTATTCTCTCTTACAACTAGCTTGTCTTGTTTGCCATTTTTTACATCTCCCTCAATGCCTAGTATAGGTTGACGGTTTGTTTTGCTTGCCCCAGCCACATCGATTGATCACTTGTAGGACCAAGTCAAGTATGGACTCTTGTTGGCTCCTATGATGCCCAAAAATTCATGTTAGAGATATTCATAGGTAGGGTTAAGTATGAAATATGAGAATATCTTATGCTTTGGGATACATTCCTCTACATACATTATATCATATGTAGAGTATAATGACTCCCCCTTCCTTTTGGAGGGTAGCAAAGGATACTCCATGGTCTTTCATGATTCTTATTGAATGATGAATGCATGGAACAAAGCTTTGTGATCAGATTTAGAATTGTACCTATCCCTATCTTGGGAGAAATAAGTGGATCTCTCAATTATGACATGATATGCACTTTCTAACACCATGATCAGGTAGGTTAAAAGCATTTGACAAAAGGTAGATGTGTAGGATGAAAATATACAAGATGTGATAACCCTCTAGTGAGTGGGATGGTTATGAAAAAGAGAGATGACAAGAGAAAAGGGGATCCAAGAACAAGATAACCTACTTAGGTCAAAAGACTCAAGATGGATATCTAGATGTATATCAGTGTATGAGACTTCCTAATACCCACTCGAGATTTCATGAAAGGAAGTCTCACAAGAAAAAGGGTTGTCTAGGGATAAAGTGATCCTCTTAAAGCCAGAGACTATTGTGAGAACCTAGTATACTAAATGAGATTACTCAAAACATAAAACATAATCAATCACCAATTAACCACATACTCAAAAATATGGGTAAATTAAAACCAATTTCAACATCAACACCCGCTCAGAAACATTTGCATTAGAGCCCATCATCTTTCTTATATCCATACTATGTCAAGCATTTGATACAAATTGTTCTATCATCTTAGTCACAAAATATATACACAGGAGAACACTATTCATATATGCCACACAAATAAGCATTAATATGCTAACAAAAGTTTGATTCATTTGAAACACCATATATAATTTTTTGCTAGCCCAGACCTGAGAGTACAGGGATGACTCTAGGACACACTAGACATCTAATCAACTTTCTCAAAGATTCATTACTATAGATCCTATTTTCTGCCACATGTTTGTTTTCCTCACTTCTGATTACCTAAAAAAATGTGGCGAACCACAAGGGTGAGACCCAAGTCCCAGTAAGATATATAAACTCTAACAACGCTTATTGATTCCAACATTTTTTGGTAATGAGACAGTTTAAGCAGTTTAATCATATATAACAAATAAGCTCAACATCACTGATGATTAATAAAATACATAAAGCAGCAGATAATAACTATCTTCATTAGCTACACTATTCTCATATCCCTATTTACAGTATAAGGAGTCTAGTAGGATGACCATCTCTAACATCATGAATAAGTCTAGTATTAGCTAACAACATTAGCATGTCTAATAGGTTGAACTTATCAACATCATAAGAAGAGATACAACATCAGTACAACTATCTAGATAAGCATGATTAGCAGTATATGCATCTCTAGTTACAAAGGCATGGCTAGCATGCTAAACATAAGTAACTAACAACATGAGATAGCTAGCATCATGATTATAATCAGTAGTAGCAGTATAGTTATTAACATAAGCATAGCTACTGTATGTACGCGTCTACAATCTTAAGAATATCCACAACCTAAGTATATCTACTATCTCTTAATTGCACTATAATCTTTGTGTAAAGATAACAAAAAAGGGTTATCATACATGTGAAACATATTGTATAACCCTAAACAAATATGCTACACAGCTATATTACATTTTTTATTACGCCTTGGGGAGTTTGACTTGTACCACTCAAAGTCCAACTGACCACCACTTGGTCCCAATCAGTTCCATATAGGATCTAAGAAGAGTTGCACTCCAAAATCTTCTCCATACTTGGTCAGTATGAGTCTGCACCACAGTGACATTTATTCAAACTGCAAAACAATGACATATAGTCATGTAACTAGCCCACCTTGGTATAGGTCCCGGAGCTAGCATCTAGGGTATTCAAACCCAATCACCGAGTTACAACCACAGTTGTACTCTAATCACATCATGTTATAATCACTAAGACCCGACCAAAGTCATTCTCAAAAAGTGGGCTAGGTATGACCACAACCATCCTCCCCAAACACTTGGTGTCAGGATGACAAACACCCTACAGACTCAACAATATGTGCTCTGAGTTTCCCTTAGGAATACTCATTTCACCATCCAGCAAATTCTGACACTGAAGATGGTTCTATGGCACAGGGCACTACATGATTAGGGTTTCACTTGATTATTTACCTCCAAATTGGGTGAATTAAGGCAACATAAAACAAGTGGACATACAAACCCTAATTCACTTCTAGCAAGCATATAAGTATCACAACTTCAAAAGATATAAAATGTGTGAAACATAATTTCTCATCTCATCATCACATGGTACTGTTCACTTGCCATTCATGAGACAACACTAGTCATCATACTATCACAAGATATAAATCCTTTTCACAATATCACAGGGTATCAACCCTTATCAACACAAGAGGATTACACCTCATTCAGGGCTCTACCATTCCCAAAGGTCATTAAGACCATCATACTATTCCCTACAAGATCATCATTATCATTCCACTCCTTATAGCAAAGCTCAGCAACATGACTTACATATAATACCCCAGATCGGCACAATATTGAATTAATGAGCTAGGAGATATTCATAAACAATCATAGAAGGGTTATATTAACATTAAGAATATTCTTTTATTACATCAACATGCAAGGAATCTAGATATGATTAACCCTCATTGTAACGACCTGCACTTTTGAGTGTCTAAAAGACCTTAAAGTCGTGAATCGTCACTCATAAATTCTAGGATCAATGGTTTTACAAATAATCAAAAATAATTAATAAATTCTATGAAGACTAAACTGAAAAGCTGGAATAAAATAAAACTTTACATGCCTCTTTGAAATTTCAGATTTCTAGACTTCTATCCACAGATGGAGTCTATTCTAACTAATCCTCCTTATACTTTAATTTGTATTTTCACAACGTATCGATTTATTGTTTGTCCTTTTCAATTTTGTACCTAAAACACCGACAAACAAAACGTCGGTCAGCATAAATGAATATGATATGCCGATATGTAGGTGACAAACAAGATTTCACAAATATTGCTAACAACCTAAAATATCACAATTAAGTTATTTACAATCCAATTTTACGTTTTCAATATAACTCCTCAACCACTTTTACCACCTCTGGGATACCGTCTCTAGGGTTAAGTCCTTGCAAGTGAATATAAGGCTACCATCTCCATCCTGAGCTTGGTACCTGGGGTCACCTCTCTGGGTGCCCTGTGGTCTTCCCTCCGGGGCTTGACTCACTTGACCTTCCCTCCAGGGCTTGGTCTCTTATCTTACATCCAGAGGGGTATGTAGGTTCGAGCGAGTCACACTTATACTTAAATTATTATACACATAGTCACTTTAAAGATTGCAGCAATGAAACATCCAAGCAGTTAATTGCAGTGCAATCGATAAAGCCTCGGGAAATGTTGGGAAACTAAAGTGTGTACTCATAAATAACCACATACCTGATTTGCAGATTTCGCAAGCAATAAGCAATTCCATCCAAGCAAGTAGTTCAACAATCACAGAATTCCTGAAAAGCATATGTACTCTATTTACTACACACTTTATCAAGAATCTAATTTATTGACTGGATTCACTTCTTAGGGTTTCTAATCCGAATTTGGGTTTCATGAGATCTATTTACAACTCTTCTCTTTTATGCTCATAAAACCCTAAAACAACAATCTTATGTTTAAAACCCTAATCACTCACATATTCACATTAGATCTCCTTTTATCATCTACTAGGCTTGGGATTAACCTAACATCGGTTTTATACAATAGATCTCAAATTATATCTCATTAAAACTCATTAACATCTAGATTAGGGTTTCTAAGCCCATTTATGCTCATCAACATATCAAAACCCTAAATTAAGCTATTAAGCAAATGGATCAACTCTTTAGACATCAAAACATCTTTCTTATTAACAATAGGTTAATATTATCATAGAAAAACCATATTAATCCCTTCAATTCATTAATCATCAAATTAGGGTTTTTCTCATATTAAAGCATTAATGTTAGCAACTTAACCTACTTTTCAAATTAGGATCAGATTCAAACTCCAAATCTATTTTTGTTGCATTCCTTGCATTTTTATAATAAAAAATCATATATTACATGTTTCCATCAGAGATACCAATAATTAGTTAGGATTTTCACGATATTAGTACCTTTTTGGCCAGTGGCAGGGCGCCACGTGTTCCTTTCGCTCCTATACCCCCTTCCACGTGGACCAGAGCTCTATGAATCACTGGCCGCCACATTGGCAGCTTTCTCCATGCGGGCACAGTGCCCTTGCTTTAGCTCGTGGATCTCTTCTTGAGTCCGATTATCCAGAAACCAGGATCCGGTCTTCCTGTCTTCCTCATTCTCACGTGGACGCCGCCCAGAAAGGGGGAAAACTCCCCTATTTTAGGGAGAAAATAGGGCACCGCACCTCCTCCGCAACGCCAGCCTCTCCTGCCCTCGAATCAGCCCGTGAAGGCACCAAAGAGCAGACACACTAACGCCCAGCTTGGGGCCTTCACGTGCCCGGAGTAGGGAAGCAACTCACGATCGTCACCCTCAACCCCCCGCCTCTTCCCCTGTTCACGACCTATGGCTCCACAGTCAACCCATTGAGTTGACTCCACGCTCTCGAGCCTTGGTGACGAGAACTCCACTGCCCTTGACTCCACCCAGACCCGTCAGACCTACTTGACCCACCGGTGGTCAAAGATCTTCATTGTGGGGGCTCCACTGAAGTTGGCCGGCGGACAAAAAGGTAGCACAGGGCACCTGTTGCCCAGTGATGGGGGAAACAAAACGGGATAGACAGGAGTCCCTCGATTCCGATTTGGGTTTTAGACAATGTGGCGGAATCATAGGGGAATCATTCCTCCTTATATAGCCAACTCGATAAGATCTAGTTCATTGTAGAGTCTGGCTCCCACTGCTCTTTGGGGAATGTCCCAAATCCGCACAAAATAGGGGCACCAAAGGGGGTTATCCAGTCCGATTTGATCTCCCAAATATGATTATCCACTCTCCAAGAGTCCTAGTGGATTAGGGAAGGGGATTCACAGATTCGATTCCATGGTTTACTATTTCCTTTTCCTGATCTGAATCAAAGAGCAGCCACCGTTGGATCCTTCATCCAACGACTATCAAGCCTCATATTAGAACATAAATTGTGACATTTAATGTTATCCATTACACTTTAGGAAACTTGCAAAATTCATATCTCCAAAACCGTTTATCCTTTTAATCCCAAATTTTTATGGAAAGTCCATAATGACTTAATTCACGTGTATACCAAACTTGAGACTCAAAATCGAAAGTATGAGGGAATTTTCTTAATAAGCAAGTTATCCTTTAATAAAGCTTATTTAATTGGTATTTTATCTTTCTTATTGCATTATCTTTGCATCTTGGACTCCTTGGACCTCAAGGAACCCAAAAGGCACAAAATCCACCCTTGGAGGATATATCTTAACCTTCTAGAGGTTTCTACCTCTTTCTTTTCTCCTTTTCTTATTTATTCATTTATTATTTGAATTTCCTTTTTCTTTTTCTTGTAATTGGGCCCAATAGTCAATAAGGCCCACAAACAAAGCAAACCAGGCCATTACACACGAAAATCATACATTAACATCAAATCACACCATTATTTGTTCATATGTATCTAATAGGAGAAATTGCATTTCTCATCAAAAGAACCTGAAAATTGGGTTTGTAACATGCTTCCCCCCTTATAGGAATTTTTCCCTCAAAATTCCACCAAACAAACAAACAAATAGGATAAGACCTTGTCATGTCCATCACGGCTCCCATGTGGCTTCACCCCCTCCATGGTGCTTCCCAAGAACCTTCATCATCTTATATTCTTACATCTAAGTTCTCTCTCACCTTGGTATCTCTTACCCTCGTAGGTGACTTACGACATTTTAGCCTCCTTTGAAGCTTATTAGGTTCATGGCTCAGGACATGGCTCGGGTACCTCACATAGTGCTCTAGATTGGACTCATGGAACACATCACACATCACATTATCCTAAGGGGTAATGCTAAACATAACCATCTCCACCAATCCATCCCAAATGGACCCATGTATCAGGGACTCAACTATCTTAGCTATAGCTCAGAGGGGTTAGGTTTTCATAACACATATTCTCCCACAGTGAATTGCATGTCAGTCTACTTTGCATCAGCCCACGACTCATGTCACCCCTGGGCTCTCTCAGCCATCGCACGATCAAAGAGACTTCATCTGCACACATTGTGGTCCCTCTCTGACCTTTACAAGGTCTCTTCACCAACATCATCCTAATGAAGCGGTGACTGACACGACCTCACTTGTAGAGGTTCTTACATCCCGATATTGGCTACGGTGGCTATCATCACAAACTCTCATTGGATAAGAACTGCCCCCCATGTATCACCTCTAATGAGCACACACACTCTCATCAGACCCTCTAGTCTGGATCATACTAGCCATCAATTAGGGGTGATACGTTGTGCTAAACCTCAAAC
Source organism: Alisma plantago-aquatica (assembly GCA_963693085.1). Lineage (NCBI taxonomy): Eukaryota > Viridiplantae > Streptophyta > Magnoliopsida > Alismatales > Alismataceae > Alisma > Alisma plantago-aquatica. Next base: position 1,190,168,744 of record OY856411.1, on the reverse strand, counting down.
TAGCATCGAGTTCTTCATGTACCTAATTCCATCGCATGGAAGTGAATCTTTAGGTCATACACAAAAACCTTTGAACTCACATCATGGTGTAGTTGAACTATTTTTCTCTCTCATATATAGTTCAACTAGATCTGTCACCCTGACAGTACTCTCTCATTTTCTTAGATTATGTCATCTAGGTAAGGCAATCTACCATAAACCATATAGCATCTCGACTTTCCTCGGTCCAGGGGACACTCACCACAATGTCCATGGTGATCCACTCCCATTCCCTCTCGGGGACTCTTTATTCTCTATAGCAACTCACTGGGTTACTAGTGTTCGTCCTTCACCCCCTGGTACGCATGGCAACAAGCCACATGCAACTCTGTATACTTCTTCATCTTAGGCATTCAAAGTACTACTGCAACTTTTACTATCTTAATAGTACCACGATGTATAGTGAACTTAAAATCATGATCTCTTGCATGTCATGATTCCTCAAGGTTGGTTCCTCAAAAACCCTAAAACACACTAGTTGTGGGTTCCATCACCTTCCTTTCCAAGGAGGTGTATTTGAGGTTCTTCAACAATCCTTCCATATCATCAAGCCCTAGGCTGGTGTAACATACCGAAATCTGGAAATTTTGTCTTTTGGTCCTCTTTTTCCATATTTTTCTCTCATTTCTATCCTCTTTGTCTGTTCTATTTATTTTGTGGACAATATGATGGTTTAATGAACATTTGTTCACCTTTGATTCCAATATTTGGGTTTATGCACAAATACCTCAGTAAGACTTTAGATAATGGGCCTAAAATGCAAATTGTACACTAAGAAATAAAAAGAATAAAATATTTCATCCTAGAACTTTCTAGCACTTCCTAGAATAAGAGAAATAAGAGAAAATCCGAATTTGAAATAAAGGAGAAGATAAATGCAATAATTAAAGGTAATATGGGAATTAATGGGTAAAGAAGATAATGAGAAAGATTTTGCACAAAATATTATAATTGGAAACCTATCAAGATAATTTGATACTCAAATTCGTTTCCTTGATCAAAAAGTAACTTAAGGGCCAAGTATCATTTAAAGTGGAACATAATATAAATATTAATGACATTATCAAAAGAAAATAGGAAATATGCCAATAAAGTGAAATAAAATACTAAATGTTCTCAAATCAGAAAAATAACTCCAAATTCGTAATCTAAACAAAAAAATAAGCCTTTGGAAAATTTGCATTTAATTTGGTCAATGTTTAATATTTTATTTTATTCAAGAGAGAGAAAATGATTTAAAGACCAAAAATATTAAATATATATTGATAAAATTAATTAATCTCAAAAACATGTTCCTAACATTTATTATTACTTGTAGACCAAGTTTTATATTTTTAGGAAGTTTCTAGATGCCTCTAATAAATTAAAAAGATAAATAAGTGGTAAAATGTAAATGAATTAAATAAAATAATAAAAGTCTTCAAAAATATATATTAATGTCAAATTCGTGTTCTACATGTTAAAATAGACCTTTGGATGAATTTTGAATCAATTTGGAAAATATTTGATAAGAAGATAAATTTAGGAGAGAGAACATGTGTAAAATATTCAAATCATTAATTAAAATAACTAAACAAATGAAGTTAATAACAAATTCGTGTTCCATATATTTTGTTTTCCTTGAGAGTGAAGTTGCACATTAATTGATAATTATATAAGTCTCTAATATATTAAGGAAGAGAAAATATGAATCACTTTAAAGGAATTAAATAAAATACTTAGAATTCCCAAAAATAAAAACTAATGTTACAATTGGGATCTACATGTATTAAGTAGTAAAGGGTTCAAATTTTATATTTAACTGGATAATGCTTGCTTTCCAAATTGAATTGGTATTTAAAATCCTAATTATCATAGGCTTTGAAAGTGGTATTTGATTAAACAAATTACAGTTTTCCTAAAGCAAACGTAAAGCAACGCTCCGTTGCTTCCTCTCCCTCACGTTTCCCCCCTTCCAAAATGGGCAACGCCCAACCCTTCCTCTACTTATCCTATTTATATATCTTCCTCCCTTCATTCCTTTTCTCCTCAAACACATGAAGCCCTAGCCGCCCAGCCTACTCTCACCTTGCATCCAACCATGGCGAGCAACACCAAATAGAATTGAGAATCATTGGGCAGCGTCACCTCCTCCTCTTCTTCTTTCTCTCCCCGAACGATGCCTGAAACTCGACGCCCTGCAACCCCGATGCTGCGTCGGCGTCGTTAACATCTTCACATCTGACCTTCGACGTCCAGAAGCCCCCGACGCTGCGTCGGCGTCACTAACAACTGCCCAACCAACGCCTCGACGCTGTGTTAGCATCACTACCACCTGCCCTTCTGACGCCTGACACTGCGATGCCCCGACGCCCTGACGCTGTGATGCCCCGACGCCGACAACACCACTTCCAGAACAACCCCGACACCAACACACTATGACAGCAGGGCATCGTAGCCACCAAGTGCAACGTCGTCGACCTTGACAATGACGTTGTCATTCGCAACCGCTAGATCTGGAAGACCATGATGTTTGCAAACACCTCCATTCAACCTGACGATGGTGACTCATTACATGTTGCTTCTTCCTGGGTCACATGATCATAGAGAACGTGATGATGTGTTTGGGTCCCCATCTTGTTGTGAATCAACCAGACATGCAACCCCCATGGTAACTCTAGACATGTAAGTCTTCATTTCATTTTCAATAGTTTTGTTTTAGAAAATAGATTATAAAGATGGATAAGTATGGAGTAAGGATAATCTAGTTATTTAAAACCATAACATGAACTAGTCAATTATCTTACCTATCAACTTTGTTGTATACAAATGTAAATATTAGATTGCATGAAATCAAACATATAATGATACGTTAAAGTGGAAACTTGATATTAAATAAAAGATGTTGTATAAGAACCGGGTGGATTGATTTCCAATATGATTAATGAATCACCCTAATTTCTTATTGTATACTTACCAAACTCTAAGAATCATTAGTGGGTGTACCCTTGTGTTAATGTATCCTTTACATTAGAAATCATATATATAGGTGCATTATATGATAATTAGAAATACATATGGATCTAGGGAACACTCTCATCTAAAATAATCCAAGGGAACTTGAAATATGTATAAGAATTCATCTAATGATATTGTTTTCTTAGGAATTAAATAGTAAAAAAAAGATAATAATGTGTAAAGGAATATACTTTTATAAACATATATCTAGATGACATGTTAGTTGGATCAAAGCATGTGTTTATTCGTGAACCTAATAAATATTCATATGAAATATACTTACACCAATAAACATGGTAAGCATGATGTTAGGAATAATATGGACTCACATCATTAAACCTATATTGGCAACATATATATTATTATCCACATATATGAGTTACATAAACTTATGTGACTAAATATTGGTAACTAGAACTAAGATAGATATGTAAAGAATCGCATATTATCTCAACAAAGATTAAAATCATAAACCCTAACATGACAGTACATGGTCGGGAATTGGATAATAATAATATAAAAATATAATAGGAACGAATATGTTCACTTTGACTTGGCTAATATACATAATGTGTTTCTAGGATAAAAAGTTGACTTTGTGGACCAAAGTATACTATTCAAGTTAACCTTTATGTGTGAAAAGAGGTATGTGCAATTCCTATTTATGTATGTGTTTTGTATGTACATCTACCCCCTTCAGTTGGGAAAATTTTATACCAATACCCATATTCCCTAATGAGGCTTAAGCTGAACTAATCCTTGATTCTTGAAACCTAAATTGTTTATTGCCTCAAAAGTAGTTGTAGTATTATCTTGATTGGGTATTCATAGCCCACTACCATGTTATATATTCTTTTAATTAATCTTGCCATAACTCTTTGCTAGCATGTAATTAAATGTTCTATTTAATGTTTAAGTAGTGGTACTTATGTACAACCACCCATAGAGGGCATGTATATAATCGCCCTAGGGGAATGTTTATAATTCTCCCCATAATAAAAATTATAGGTGAATGGGAATGTCTTATTCTCCCCTCACCTAAGGTTAGAGGTCCGGTAGGTGCCTCAACCCTACTTAGTTAGGTAGACATATTAATTTACATGCAAATCCTTTATTTACTTTTGTTATTGGCAAGTTTCCTTAATAACAGCCTCATACTCTTGATGTCTCATCTTATGATGAACCCTAGCCTGTTTTCACATGCTTTACTTATCTTTCCATCTTAGAATAGTTTTGTAACACATACTTTTTATTTTCCTTTCCCTTTTGCTGGGTGACTTCCCAACCACCCAGATGCGGAGCAAGGTGATGAATAGGACTTGAAGATCATAGCTTGGCTTGGACTTAGCTGATGGATGTGTTGCTTGGAGATAAAAGTGGAGTAGTCTAATTTCCCTCTACTTAGATCCTCTTTTTGTATAAAGCATGTACACCCATATTGGGGAAATTTTTATGTACACTTTATTTAAATTGAATATAGTCAAAATTTTATCTTCCGCTGCTATCCCAATTGTGTTTTGTTTACCATTGTTTTTAGTAGAGGGTGGTTTATCCCACTCTTTACAACATGGTATCAGAGCCAATGGTAGTCGGATCTTTGACTATTTCAGTTTGTCTCCCTAGTTAGAGCCCTAGATTTGCATAGTTTCCTTTAAGTGACATGTTTGCCTAGATTTGTTCTATACTAATGATAGGTTGATTTAGGACCCTATAGTTTCACCTTAAAGTCTTGATGAATAAAACTCTTATATACTCATAATTAAAATATGCATAACTTAATGTTGCTTAGGTTTGCCTTTAGGCAACTATTAGGGCATGCAGTTGAAGCAAGGGTGTCTAGAAAGGATCAGGGTTTCGGGGGCTGGAAAAATTTTCCTCCGCACCACTAGCTTGGTATACGAGGACTCCCGTGCCCATATGATCCGGCCTGGCCTGCGCTGATACGAATTGTCCGAAATAGTTTGCTTTTAGGCAATAGTAACCTTAGACTTCTATGATGTATATCTTTGTGAACCCTAAGTTGTTTTGTTTGAGGATGGTTACCAAGATAGTTTTCTTATGTCCTTTGAACCTAGACCTCAGAGTTTGGGTGTTAGTGAGAATATCATAGTGTGCAGTGGAAGCATGATGGATCTTGATAATGGTTTCGTTAGACTTATCCTTTAACCCTAGTGTAGTAGGTCAAACTCTTTAAGGGGTGGAGTATGGTTAGTTGATGATGTTTGAGTGGTTAGATTTCGAGGACGAAATCCTATTTAGGGGAATGGAACCCTATAACGTCTTGAAGTCTATCTAATCTATCTTTAGAAACCCAAACTCCATAGATAGGAGGTTAGTATGCTCGGATCCTTAGTTTTGACCAAACAAGTTAATAGTTGTAACCCTAATGTGCTTGTTTATATATTAATGAACACATAATTATCATCTAAGGAATAAATCATATGCCTGAACCCTAATGAATATCCAATGCACATAATATGAATATCAATGCTAATTGTCAATAAGCAAGATGTTAATAATGTCATGAACCAATGAACCCTAATGATATGATGAGTAAGGTTATAATTCATAATTAATGCATGCTAAGGATGAATAAGTGCAATATAATGGTCATGTTGACCTAAACCCTAAGTTGTAATATCTAACCCTAATCTATGCATCCTTAATGCCTTTCATGATACATTAATGATGTTAAGAGCCATAATCAGTTAACATAATTTGATACACATAAATGATATATATGATCATCTAATCACATATTAATTAAGTCATCAATATGAATGAATGTTACCTTATTAACTAATATACATGTTATTAATCACTTAGTGTGAATCAAATCATTAATATGACATATGTTCCACCTTGATCATTAAAATACATGTAATGGCGTCAATGTGAATATAAAGTAATTGGATTCACATAAGTGTGCAAAATCAATAATATAAAGGAATAAATATGAATAATGATTAATGATGACATTAATGTGAGCAATAATGATAATGTGACATTGTGACAACGTTAATATGAATATAAGTAACTAATGTGACATTAATTGAAATAATTGTATGCTTAACGACAAATTGGATAGAATGTCTTATATTCATGTAAAATAATTTGTTATAATTAATAAAATAGTAATATGAGGATAATGAAGTATAAATCCAAATTATTAAGGACAATGATCAAATATAATAATGAATGTTGAAATAGTTGAGTAACACCTAATTGTGATAAAATCCTTAATAAGATAAATGAGAAATATATATATATATAAATAGTTTAATGGATAATAATGAAATATAACCCTTTTTACAATAAAGTGTATATGACATGACGTAATTAAATATAATGATGATAATGTGATATCATAAAGAGTATAATGATTAATAAGATGAAAATGTTAATAATGTTAAAAAATAATCTTAATAGTGGAACCCTAGGTTATTGTTGAGAACCCAACCTATGTTGAGCTTATGTGAAGTTTCTAAACCCTTAGGTGTAGTTGAATTATAAGTTTTGGTGGAAGTGGTATGGTTGGAGGAACAACCTAAAGTTTTGGTGATGTGAGGTTGCACATTCACCCTTCCTTAATTGCTAGTGATTTCGGGGACGAAATCCTCTTTAAGGGGTGGAGTGTTGTAACATACCGAAATCTGGACATTTGTCTTTTGGTCCTCTTTTTCCATATTTTTCTCTCATTTCTATCCTCTTTGTCTGTTCTATTTATTTTGTGGACAATATGATGGTTTAATGAACATTTGTTCACCTTTGATTCCAATATTTGGGTTTATGCACAAATACCTCAGTAAGACTTTAGATAATGGGCCTAAAATGCAAATTGTACACTAAGCAATAAAAAGAATAAAATATTTCATCCTAGAACTTTCTAGCACTTCCTAGAATAAGAGAAATAAGAGAAAATCCGAATTTGAAATAAAGGAGAAGATAAATGCAATAATTAAAGGTAATATGGGAATTAATGGGTAAAGAAGATAATGAGAAAGATTTTGCACAAAATATTATAATTGGAAACCTATCAGGATAATTTGATACTCAAATTCGTTTCCTTGATCAAAAAGTAACTTAAGGGCCAAGTATCATTTAAAGTGGAACATAATATAAATATTAATGACATTATCAAAAGAAAATAGGAAATATGCCAATAAAGTGAAATAAAATACTAAATGTTCTCAAATCAGAAAAATAACTCCAAATTCGTATCTAAACATAAAAATAAGCCTTTGGACAAATTTGCATTTAATTTGGTCAATGTTTAATATTTTATTTTATTCAAGAGAGAGAAAATGATTTAAAGACCAAAAATATTAAATATATATTGATAAAATTAATTAATCTCAAAAACATGTTCCTAACATTTATTATTACTTGTAGACCAAGTTTTATATTTTTAGGAAGTTTCTAGATGCCTCTAATAAATTAAAAAGATAAATAAGTGGTAAAATGTAAATGAATTAAATAAAATAATAAAAGTCTTCAAAAATATATATTAATGTCAAATTCGTGTTCTACATGTTAAAATAGACCTTTGGATGAATTTTGAATCAATTTGGAAAATATTTGATAAGAAGATAAATTTAGGAGAGAGAACATGTGTAAAATATTCAAATCATTAATTAAAATAACTAAACAAATGAAGTTAATAACAAATTCGTGTTCCATATATTTTGTTTTCCTTGAGAGTGAAGTTGCACATTAATTGATAATTATATAAGTCTCTAATATATTAAGGAAGAGAAAATATGAATCACTTTAAAGGAATTAAATAAAATACTTAGAATTCCCAAAAATGAAAACTAATGTTACAATTGGGATCTACATGTATTAAGTAGTAAAGGGTTCAAATTTTATATTTAACTGGATAATGCTTGCTTTCCAAATTGAATTGGTATTTAAAATCCTAATTATCATAGGATTTGAAAGTGGTATTTGATTAAACAAATTACAGTTTTCCTAAAGCAAATGTAAAGCAACGCTCCGTTGCTTCCTCTCCCTCACGTTTCCCCCCTTCCAAAACGGGCAACGCCCAACCCTTCCTCTACGTATCCTATTTATATATATTCCTCCCTTCATTCCTTTTCTCCTCAAACACATGAAGCCCTAGCCGCCCAGCCTACTCTCACCTTGCATCCAACCATGGCGAGCAACACCAAATAGAATTGAGAATCATTGGGCAGCGTCACCTCCTCCTCTTCTTCTTTCTCTCCCCGAACGACGCCTGAAACTCGACGCCCAGCAACCCCGACGCTGCGTCGGCGTCGTTAACATCTTCACATCTGACCTTCGACGTCCAGAAGCCCCCGACGCTGCGTCGGTGTCACTAACAACTGCCCAACCAACGCCTCGACGCTGCGTTAGCATCACTACCACCTGCCCTTCTGACGCCTGACACTGCGATGCCCCGACGCCCTGACGCTGTGATGCCCCGACGCCGACAACACCACTTCCAGAACAACCCCGACACCAACACACTATGACAGCAGGGCATCGTAGCCACCAAGTGCAACGTCGTCGACCTTGACAATGACGTTGTCATTCGCAACCGCTAGATCTGGAAGACCATGATGTTTGCAAACACCTCCATTCAACCTGACGATGGTGACTCATTACATGTTGCTTCTTCCTGGGTCACATGATCATAGAGAACGTGATGATGTGTTTGGGTCCCCATCTTGTTGTGAATCAACCAGACATGCAACCCCCATGGTAACTCTAGACATGTAAGTCTTCATTTCATTTTCAATAGTTTTGTTTTAGAAAATAGATTATAAAGATGGATAAGTATGGAGTAAGGATAATCTAGTTGTTTAAAACCATAACATGAACTAGTCAATTATCTTACCTATCAACTTTGTTGTATACAAATGTAAATATTAGATTGCATGAAATCAAACCTGTAATGATACGTTAAAGTGGAAACTTGATATTAAATAAAAGATGTTGTATAAGAACCGGGTGGATTGATTTCCAATATGATTAATGAATCACCCTAATTGCTTATTGTATACTTACCAAACTCTAAGAATCATTAGTGGGTGTACCCTTGTGTTAATGTATCCTTTACATTACAAATCATATAAATATAGGTGCATTATATGATAATTAGAAATACATATGGATCTAGGGAACACTCTCATCTAAATTAATCCAAGGGAACTTGAAATCTGTATAAGAATTCATCTAATGATATTGTTTTCTTAGGAATTAAATAGTAAAAAAAAGAGATAATAATGTGTAAAGGAATATACTTTTATAAAAATATATCTAGATGACATGTTAGTTGGATCAAAGAATGTGTATATTAGTGAACCTAATAAATATTCATATGAAATATACTTACACCAATAAACATGGTAAGCATGATGTTAGGAATAATATGGACTCACATCATTAAACCTATATTGACAACATATATATTATTATCCACATATATGAGTTACATAAACTTATGTGACTAAATATTGGTAACTAGAACTAAGATAGATATGTAAAGAATCGCATATTATCTCAACAAAGATTAAAATCATAAACCCTAACATGACAGTACATGGTCAGGAATTGGATAATAATAATATAAAAATATAATAGGAACGAATATGTTCACTTTGACTTGGCTAATATACATAATGTGTTTCTAGGATAAAAAGTTGACTTTGTGGACCAAAGTATACTATTCAAGTTAACCTTTATGTATGAAAAGAGGTATGTGCAATTCCTATTTATGTATGTGCTTTGTATGTGCATCTACCCCCTTCAGTTGGGAAAATTTTATACCAATACCCATATTCCCTAATGAGGCTTAATCTGAACTAATCCTTGATTCTTGAAACCTAAATTGTTTATTGCCTCAAAAGTAGTTGTAGTATTATCTTGATTGGGTATTCATACCCCACTACCATGTTATATATTCTTTTGATTAATCTTTCCATAACTCTTTTCTAGCATGTAATTAAATGTTCTATTTAATGTTTAAGTAGTGGTACTTATGTACAACCACCCATAGAGGGCATGTATATAATCGCTCTAGGGGAATGTTTATAATTCTCCCCATAATAAAAATTATAGGTGACTGGGAATGTCTTATTCTCCCCTCACCTAAGGTTAGAGGTTCGGTAGGTGCCTCAACCCTACTTAGTTAGGTAGACATATTAATTTACATGCAAATCCTTTATTTACTTTTGTTATTGGCAAGTTTCCTTAATAACAGCCTCATACTCTTAATGTCTCATCTTATGATGAACCCTAGCCTGTTTTCACATGCTTTACTTATCTTTCCATCTTAGAATAGTTTTGTAACACATACTTTTTATTTTCCTTTCCCTTTTGCTGGGTGACTTCCCAACCACCCAGATGCGGAGCAAGGTGATGAATAGGACTTGAAGATCATAGCTTGGCTTGGACTTAGCTGATGGATGTGTTGCTTGGAGATAAAAGTGGAGTAGTCTAATTTCCCTCTACTTAGATCCTCTTTTTGTATAAAGCATGTACACCCATATTGGGGAAATTTTTATGTACACTTTATTTAAATTGAATATAGTCAAAATTTTATCTTCCGCTGCTATCCCAATTGTGTTTTGTTTACCATTGTTTTTAGTAGAGGGTGGTTTATCCCACTCTTTACAGCTGGCTAACCAAGCAACCACTAACTCGACCAACGGGTCTAGTTGTATCAGGATGTTAGCCATATAGGTGACCTCTTCGAACTTAAAGTTCACCTAACGACCTCTTATAGCCTCTCTACTGACTAAACAATGTAGTTGCGTCTCAACAAAGAGCATTCATAACTACCTTACATCCTTATGTGCTAGGTAACGGTGAAGACATACACCTCCATGTATTCCACTAATTATCTGATCTAGGATTTTAGATCTATCTTCATCAGGAGAACTCAGAGCTCATCGTCTTGGTTATCAAACTCTACTTATATGACTCATAAATTCCATATGGCTATAGATAAGAACGTCCTTATATAATGACTACCTTAATTCTCTTGGTGTTTGTAAACCATCCATACATCATACTCTCCACAAAGGTACACTATTATCTCTATACTCATACATCATAGCAACGTTTCAACTCACATCATCTTGATCCTTAGTGTATGGCATGCATACTTCCCTATCTCTCACCCCCATAATGAGAGGAAATAAGCATTTGGCGGCCATCCAAACACAGAGTTCTTCCCATTCCAAGAGTAGAGATGGTGCATCCCACATCACCAGTACACCTTCCAATCTAAGTTGGAACGTGCATCACATGTTTCCACATCATGAACATCTTGATATCAGGTTTACTTCCATGGAAAATTGGTCTCGAACCCGCTTGGGTTACCACACAATCCTTAGTCATCTCCTCTAGGTCTGTAGAGTGTTGATACTTTTGGGGTTATCCCTATTCCCTTATGCAACAAGAGAGTGCCCACCTCAATTTCCATTTGGGGTCCATGAGCTCATGAAGGTGATTAATCTCCTAACCCATGGTCCTCGGGCATGATAGCTATTACCTCCCGACCCTATGGTCTTGTGCAAGTAGGGAATCAGGCAACTCCTACTCCCATCGGTCTTATCCCTACCAGACCTCGGTATTGACTTAGGATTCCATCATGGTACATCTCAACTTTGAAACCTTACCCATGTCTCCATCATCTCTCTCATCATACGAGGTCAGACTTACATCCTTTCATGGGGATCATGGCGACCTACCTACCTCAGTGAGGCCCCATATAGGTTACCTCCATGGCAACACATCCACATGCCCTTAGAGATGGTTATCTATGGGTCTATAGGTTTGTTCTCATACTATGCACTCTCCATTTAGCTCCTCAAGCTCCTAAGAGAGACTCCCTTAGGTTACCTCAAACCTAAACAAAAGGTTATACTCACCCTACAGAAGGGTCCCTCCTCAGGATGGGAGAAAACTATCTCTTGATAATAAAAAAGGTCACAAACATCCCTATGTCTATGGTTTACATCAACATTAGCATGTTTAGCCCTAGAAAGCTTCTAAGGCATGTGGCTAACAAGAAAACCACCTACAACCCATGCTAGGTTTCTGTGGTACAACACTCTTGTTCCTTATTCCTTAACATAAGACTAACATCAAACATGCTTACGTCATCAACCTATGCATGAGGGTTTCATCAAACATATACCTTAGTCAAAGGGGTTTCCTTTTCCTCTAAAAGTGAGGGGTTCCATGCTAAAATCTATAGAAACTCAAACCTCATCATGAGCATCGGTTGCACCAGGTACTACTACTTCCCCTCTTAGGTCCAGGAACCCTAGGTTCACTTTTATGCATCAGCTGTCTAACAACACGCTCAACTTTTTAACCATGAACCAAAGATATGTACCAGGTATAAAATGCACTTCCTACCATTCTCCCACGTGAGCAACACCTGTGAGTCCTACACCAAGACAACCAATGAGGTGTGAGGCCTCACATCTGCTACTATACCTTCTCGGTCTAAGGAACTCTCCTTTCTATACCTAAAAGGTAGGCACCTATAACATCTGTACATCGGTACTAGCAGCCTCGTCCTCATTCTAAGGTTTGGTTCCTCTAAAGGAAACCAAGATACCACAAGCCTCCAAGGATCATGCATGAGGCAACCACAACCACTCACTTAGGTCATCCATTCTAGTTCATAACATACATGACTTCTCATGGTTCCTTATATCTCGGAGTCCAAGCTTCCAACTTTCTTGCTTGGGTAGGGAATTCTTAAACCCGAAAAGTCAACTACTGGGACTATGTAAATGATGTATTCTTGTAAATCCATTTGGTTACAGCAAAACAAACGTGCCCCTAGTGGATTAGGGAAGGGGATTCACAGATTCGATTCCAGGGTTTACTGTTTCCTTTTCCTGATCTGAATCGAAGAGCTTCCACGGTTGGATCCTTGATCCAACGGCTATCAATCCTTGTATTAGAACATAAATTGTGACATTTAATGTTATCCTTTACACTTTAGGAAACTTGAAAAATTCATATCTCCCAAACCGTTTATCCTTTTAATCCCAATTTTTTATGGAAAGTCCATAATGACTTAATACACATGTGTACCAAATTTGAGACTCAAAATCGAAAGTATGAGGGATGTTTCTTCATAAGAAAGTTATCCTTTAATAAATCTTATTTAATTGGTATTTTCTCTTTCTTATTGCATTATCTTTGCATCTTCGACACCTTGGACCTCAAGGAACCCAAAAGGCATGAAATCCACCCTTGGAGGATATATCTTAGCCTTCTAGAGGTTTCTACCTCTTTCTTTTCTCCTTTTCTTATTTATTCATTTATTATTTGAATTTCCTTTTTCTTTTTCTTGTAATTGGGCCCAATAAACAATAAGGCCCACAAACAAAGCAAACCAGGCCATTACACACGAAAACCATACATTCACATCAAATCACACCATTATTTGTTCATATGTCTCTAATAGGAGAAATTGCATTTCTCACCAAAAGAACCCGAAAATTGGGTTTGTAACATCCTTCCCCTCTTATAGGAATTTTTCCCTCAAAATTCCACCAAACATACAAACAAATAGGATAAGACTTTCTCATGTCCATCATGGCTCCCATGTGGCTTCACCCCCTCCATGGTGCTTCCCAAGAACCTTCATAATCTTATATTCTTACATCTGAGTTCTCTCTCACCTTGGTATCTTGTACCCTCGTAGGTTACTTAGGACATTTTAGCCTCCTTTGAAGCTTATCAGGTTCATGTCTCAGCACATGGCTCAGGTACTTCACATAGTGCTCTAGATCAGACTCGTGGAACACATCATACATCACGTTATCTTGAGGGGTAAGGCTAAACATAACCATCTCCACCAATCCATCCCAAATGGACCCATGTATCGGGGACTCAACTATCTCAGCTATAGCTCAGAGGGGTCGGGTTTTCATAACACATATTCTCCCACAGTGAACTGCATGTCAGTCTTCTTCACATCAGATCATGACTCATGTCACCTCTGGGCTCTCTCAGCCATCGCACAATCAAAGCGACTTCATATGCACACATTGTGGTCCCTCTCTTACCTTCACAAGATCTCTTCACCAACATCATCCTAATGAAGTGGTGACTGACATGGCCTCCCTTACAGAGCTTCTTACATCCCAATACTGGCTATGGTGGCTATCATCACAAACTCTCATAGGATAAGAACTGTCCCCCATGTATCACCCTGAATGAGCACACACGCTCTCATCAGACCCTCTAGTCTAGATCATACTAGCCATCAATTAGGGGTGATAAGCTTTACTAAACCTCAAACTAGCATTGAGTTCTTCATGTACCTACTTCCACCGCATGGAAGTGAATCTTTAGGTCATACTCAAAAACCTTTGAACTCGCATCATGGTGTGTAGTTGAACTATCTCTCTCTCATATATAGTTCAACTGGATTTGTCACCTTGACAGTACTCTCTCTTTCTCTTAGATTATGTCAACTTGGTAAGGCGATCTACCATAACCCATATACCATTCTGACCTTCCTCGGTCCAGAGGAGACTCACCACAACGTCCATGGTGATCCACTCCCATTCCCTCTTGGGGACTCTTTATTCTCTATAGAAACTCACTGGGTTACTGGTGTTCGTCCTTCACCCCCTAGTATGCATGGCGACAAGCCACATGAAACTCTGTATCCTTCTTCATCTTAGGCATTCAAAGTACTACTGCAACTTTTACTATCTTAATAGTACCACGATGTATAGTGAACTTAAAATCATGATATCCTGCATGTCATGATTCCTCAAGGTTGGTTTCTCATAAACCCTAAAAGACTCGAGTCGTGGGTTCCATCACCTTCCTTTCCAAGGAGGTGTATCAGAGGTTCTTCAACCATCCTTCCATCTCATCAAGCCCAAGGCTGACTAACCAAGCAACCACTAACTCGACCAACGGGTCTAGTTGTATCCTGATGTTAGACATACATGTCACCTCTTCAAACTTAGAGTTCACCTAACGACCTCTTATAGCCTCTCTACTGACTAAACAAGGTAGCTGCATCTCAACAAAGATCATCCATAACTACCTTACATCCTTATGTGTTAGGTAACGGTGAAGACCAACCTCCATGTATTCCACTGATTATCTCATCTCGGATTTTAGGTCTATCTTCATCAGGAGAACTCAGAGCTCATCCTCTTAGTTATCAAACTTAACATATATGACTCATAAATTCCATATGGCTATAGATAAGAACGTCCTTATATAATGACTACCTTAGTTTTCTTGGTGTTTGTAAACCATCTATACATCGTACTCTCCACAAAGGTACGCTACTATCTCTATCCTCATACATCATAGCAATGTTTCAACTCACATCATCTTGATCCTTAGTGTATGGCATGTGTACTTCCCTATCTCTCACCCCCATAACGAGAGGAAATAAGCATTTGGTGGCCGTCCAAACATAGAGTTCTTCCCATTCCAAGAGTAGAGATGGTGCATCCCACATTGCCAGTACACCTTCCAATCTAAGTCGGAACGTGCATCACATATTTACACATCATGAACATCTTGATATCAGGTTTACTTCCATGGAAAATTGGTCTCGAACCTACTTGGGTTACCACACAATCCTTAGTCATCTCCTCTAGGTCTGTAGAATGCCAGTACTTTTGGGGTTATCCCTCTTCCCTTATGCAACCAGGGAGTGCCCACCTCAATTTCCCTTTGGGGTCCATGAGCTCATGAAGGTGATTAATCTCCTAACCCATGGTCCTTGGACACAATAGCTATTACCTCCCGACCCTATGGTCTTGTGCAACTAGGGAATCAGGCAACTCCTACTCCCATCGGTCTTATCCCGACCAGACCTCATTATTGACTTAGGATTCCATCATGGTACATCTCAACTTTGAAACCTTACCCATGTCTCCATCATCTCTCTCGGCATATGGGGTCAGACTTACATCCTTTCATGGGGATCATGGCGACCTACCTACCTCGGTCAGGCCCCATACATGTTACCTCCATGGCAACACATCCACATTCCCTTAGAGATGGTTATCTATGGGTCTATAGGTTTGTTCTCATACTATGCGCTCTCCATTTAGCTCCTCAAGATCCTAAGAGAGACTCCCTTAGGTTACCTCAAACCTAAACAAAAGGTTATACTCACCCTACAGAAGGGTCCCTCCTCAGGATGGGAGAAAACTATCTCTAGATGATAACAAAGGTCACAAATGTCCCTACGTCTAGGGCTTACATCAACATGAGCATGCTTAGCCCTAGCAATCTACTAAGGCATGTGGCTAACAAGAAAACCACCTACAACCCATGCTAGGTTTCCATGGTACAACACTCTTGTTCCTTATTCCTTAACATAGGACTAACATCAAACATGCTTACATCATCAACCTATGCATGAGGGTTTCATCAAACATATACCTTAGTCAATGGGGTTTCCTTTTCCTCTAAAAGTGAGGGGTTCCATGCTAAAATATATAGAAACTCAAACCTCATCATGAGCATCGGTTGCACTAGGTACTACTACTTCCCCTCTTAGGTCTAGGAACCCTAGGTTCACTTTTATGCATCAGCTGTCTAACAGCACTCTCAACTTTTTACCCATGAACCAAACATATGTACTAGGTATAGCATGAACTTCCTACCATTCTCCCACATGAGCAACACCTATGAGTCCTACACCAGGGTAACCAATGAGGTGTGAGGCCTCACATCTACTACTATACCTTCTCGATCTAAGGAACTCTCCTTTCTATACCTAAAAGGTAGGCACCTATAACATCTGTACATCGGTACTAGCAGCCTCGTCCTCATTCTAAGGTTTGGTTCCTCTAAAGGCAACCAAGATAACACAAGCCTCCAAGGATCATGCATGAGGCAACCACAACCACTCACTTAGGTCGTCCATTCTAGGTCATAACATACCTGACTTCTCATGGTTCCTTATATCCCGGAGTCCAAGCTTCCAACTTTCTTGCTTGGGTCTTGCTCTCTCTCTCGCTAAATCTATCCCTACAAATGACCTTACTACTGGAGGTTCTCTCACTAAGAAGGTGGATCAAGCTCTCATGCATACACCTAAATGGGTGAAACGTATGATCCAAACCTATGATCGATCAAAGATCATCCAAAGCTCTGCATGCCTATCTCACAAGCTATTTAGCATGCCCTTCTGGCCTAGGTCTCAACCTACTGCTAGAACTCATGTCGTGTCCTATTACATAGGCACATGCCTCTTCTTGGCTCATATATGCCCATAAGGGTTTCTATATGGTCACCGCTATCCTTTTCAATGAAGGAGCTATTCTTCACCCTAACAATTACGACCCTTCCAAGGTTGGGTCGCCAAAAGGCACTAGGTCAACCAACCTCACATACTCATGCTTCTCACAAGTACTCAAAACCAAAAAGCATGTCAACCCACGTATATGGTCGACCATGATATCTAACTCTTCATGTCATCTCTCTCTAACAACCTCTTAGGGTTAGGGTTATCATCATCCTCAGAGGATGTGCCAGGTCTCAACCTCTTCCTGGCGGCCTCTGCCTCCACGGCTAACTCTCTACTCATCCTCCTGACTAGAAGGTCTAACCTCAGGTCTCTCCTTAGGGCATGACAACACATGCCATGCAACCTAAGCATGCAACTACTCTTTAGTTTATGCATAAACTATTAAACTTATGTCATTGACATCCTGTTTACATGGTTTTCATTAATTTGATGGAGGTTTCCTCAATCTTATCATACATACCCTGACCTCAAGAGGGTGGGGAAGAGAGAGAAAAACCCTAAATCCTTGAATCCTTAATTGAATTAGGGTTGAGAAGGGACAAAATAGATGAGAGTCCTAAAGGTATCTTATTTCGAGTCAGAACCTCAGACATTGCCCAGGAAGTCACACTGCATCTGGGAGTCCTCATGATCGACTAGTAGGGTAGAGGAAAATCTTGCCATCCCCCAGACCGTGATCCTTTTCTAGACACATCCATCTTTGGAAAATTCTCTAATAACTCCCTTGGGTTCTGAAGAGTTTGTAAAATTTAATAATTATTAGAGATTAAATGGAAAACCATCGCTCTGATACCAATTGTAACGACCTGCACTTTTGACTATCTAAAAGGCCTTAAAGTCGTGAATCATCACTCATAAATTCCTAGATCAATGTTTTTGCAAAAAATTAAAAAATTCTACAAAGACTAAACTGGAAAGTTGGAATAAAATAAAACTTTATATACCTCTTTGAAATTTCAAATTTCTAGACTTCTATCCACAGATGGAGTCTATTCTAACTAATCCTCCTTATACTTTAATTTGTATTTTCACAATGTATCGATTTACTATTTGTCCTTTTCAATTTTGTACCTAAAACACTGACAAACAAAACGTCGGTCAGCATAAATGAATATGTCGGTATGTGGGTGAAAAACAAGATTTCACAAATATTACTAACAACCTAAAATATCACAATTAAGTTATTAACAATCCAAATTTACATTTTCAGTATAACCCCTCAACCGCTTTTACCACCTATGGGATACCCTCTCTAGCGTTAAGTCCTTGCAAGTGACTTTAAGGCTACCATCTCCATCATAATCTTGGTACCTGGGGTCACCTCTCTGGGTGCCCTATGGTCTTCCCTCTGGGGCTTGACTCACTTGACCTTCCCTCCAGGGCTTGGTCTCTTATCTTACATCTAGACGGGTATGCAGGTTCAAGCGAGTCACACTTATACTTAAATTATTATACACATAGTCACTTTAAAGATTACAGTAATGAAACATCCTAGCAGTTAATTGCAGTGCAATCGATAAAGCCTCAAAAACATTGGGAAACTAAAGTGTGTACTCATAAATAACTACATACCTGATTTGCAGATTTCGCAAGCAATAAGCAATTCCAATCAAGAAAGCAATCCAAGCAAGTAGTTCAACAATCACATAATTCCTTGAAAGCATATGTACTCTATTTACTACACACTTTATCAAGAATCTACTTTATTGACTGGATTCACTTCTTCGGGTTTCTAATCCAAATTAGGGTTTCATTAGATCTATTTACAACTTTTCTCTTTTATGCTCATAAAACCCTAAAACAACAATCTTAGGTTTAAAACCCTAATCACTCACATATTCACACTAGATCTCTTTTTATCATCTACTAGGCTTGGGATTAACCTAACATCAGTTTTATACAACGAATCTCGAATTATATTTCATTAAAACTCATTAACACCTAGATTAGGGTTTCTAAGCCCATTTATGCTCATCAACATATCAAACCCTAAATTAAGCTATTAAGCATATGGATCAACTCTTTAGACATCAAAACATCTTTCTTATTAACAATAGGTTAATATTATCATGTAACATCCATATTAATCCCTTCAATTCATTAATCATCAAATTAGGGTTTTTCTCATATTAAAGCATTAATGTTAGCAACTTTAACCACTTTTCTAATTAGGAACAAATTCAGATTCCAGATCTATTTTTTTTGCATTCCTTGCATTTTTCTAATAAAAAATCATATATTACATGTTTCCATCAGAGCTACCAATAATTAGTTAGGATTTTCATGAGATTAGTAACTTTTTGGCCAGTGGAAGCACGCCATGTGTTCCTTTCGGCTCCTATACCCCCTGCCACACGGACCAAAGCTCAGCGAATCACTGGCCGCCACATTGGCAGCTTGCTCCACTCGGGCATAATGCCCTTGATTTGGCTCGTGGATCTCTGCTTGAGTCTGATTACCCATAAACCAGGATCTGGTCTTCCTGTCTTCCTCGTCCTCACGCGGACGCCGCCTGAAAAGGGGGAAAACTCCCCTATTTTAGCAAGAAAATAGGGCACCGCACCTCCTCCGCAATGGCAGCCTCTCCTTCCCTCGTCTCAGCCCGTGAAGGCGCCAAAGAGCAGACACACCGCCTCCCAACTTGGGGCCTTCACATTCTCGGGGTAGGGAAGCAACTCGCAGTCGTCACCCTCAACCCCCCCCCCCCCGCCTCTTCCCCTTTTCGTAATCTATGGCTCCACGGTGAACCCTCTGAGTTGACTCCACACTCTCGAGCCTTGGAGACGAGAATTGTACTACCCTTGACTCTGCCCAGACCCGTCGGACCTACTCGACCCACCGGTGGTCGAAGATCTTCGTTGTGGTGGCTCCACTAGAAGATGGTCGGCGGACAGAAAGGTAGCACATGGCACTTGTTGCCTGGCGATGGGGGAAACAAAATGGGATAGAGAGGAGTCCCTCGATTCCAATTTGGGTTTAAGACAATGTGGCGGCATCATAGGGGAATCATCCCTCCTTATATAGCCAACTCCATAAGATCTAGTTCATTGAAGAGTCTGGCTCCCACTGCTCTTTGGGGAATGTTCCAATTCTGTACGAAATATGGGCACCAAAGGGGGTTATCCAATCTGATTTGATCTCCCAAATATGATTGTCCACTCTCCAAGAGTCCTAGTGGATTAGGGAAGGGGATTCATGGATTTGATTCCATGGTTTACTGTTTCCTTTTCCTGATCTGAATTGAAGAGTTCCACCATTGGATTCTTGATCCAACGGCTATCAAGCCTTGTATTAGAACATAAATTGTGACATTTAATGTTATCCTTTACACTTTAGGAAACGTGCAAAATTCATATCTTCTAAACCGTTTATCCTTGTAATCCCAAATTTTTATGGAAAGTCCATAATGACTTAATACACGTGTGTACCAAATTTGAGACTCAAAATCGAAAGTATGAGGGACTTTTCTTCATAAGAAAGTTATCCTTTAATAAATCTTATTTAATTGGTATTTTCTCTTTCTTATTGCATTATTTTTGCATCTTGGACACCTTGAACCTCAAGGAACCCAAAATGCATGAAATCCACCCTTGGAGGATATATCTTAGCCTTCTAGAGGTTTCTACCTCTTTCTTTTTTCCTTTTCTTATTTATTCATTTATTATTTGAATTTCCTTTTTTCTCTTGTAATTGGGCCCAATAGCCAATAAGGCCCACAAACAAAGAAAACCAGGCCATTACACACGAAATCATACATTCACATCAAATCACACCATTATTTGTTCATATGTCTCTAATAGGAGAAATTGCATTTCTCACCAAAAGAACCCGAAAATTGGGTTTGTAACATCCTTCCCCTCTTATAGGAATTTTACCATCAAAATTCCACCAAACATACAAATAGATAGGATAAGACTTTCTCATGTCCATCATGGCTCCCATGTAGCTTCACCGCATCCATGGTGCTTCCCAAGAACCTTCATAATCTTATATTCTTACATCTGAGTTATCTCACACCTTGGTATCTCGTACCCTCTTAGGTGACTTAGGACATTTCAGCCTCCTATGAAGCTCATTAGGTTCATGTCTCAGTACATGACTCGGGTACCTCACATAGTGCTCTATATCGGACTCATGGAACACATCATACATCATGTTATCCTGAGGGGTAAGGCTAAACATAACCATCTCCACCAATCCATCCCAAATGGACCCATGTATCGGGGACTCAGCTATCTCAGCTATAGCTCAGAGGGGTCGGGTTTTCATAACACATATTCTCCCATAGTGAACTGCATGTCAGTCTACTTCACATCAGCTCATGACTCATGTTGCCCTTGGGCTCTCTCAGCCATCACACAATCAAAGCGACTTCATCTGCACACACTGTGGTCCCTCTCTTACCTTCACAAGGTCTCTTCACCAACATCATCCTAATGAAGTGGTCACTGACATGGCCTCCCATACAAAGCTTCTTACATCCTGATCCTGGCTATGTTGGTTATCATCACAAATTCTCATAGGACAAGAACTGCCCCCCATGTATCACCCTGAATGAGCACACACTCTCTCATCAGACCCTCTAGTCTGGATCATACTAGCCATCAATTAGGGGTGATAAGTTGTACTAAACCTCAAACTAGCATCGAGTTCTTCATGTACCTACTTCCACCGCATGGAAGTGAATCTTTAGGTCATACTCAAAAACCTTTAATCTTGCATCATGGTGTAGTTGAACTATCTCTCTCTCTCATATATAGTTAAACCGGATCTATCACCCTCACAATACTCTCTCTTTCTCTTAGATTATGTCATCTAGATAAGGTGATCTACCATAACCCATATAGCATCCTGACCTTCCTTGGTCCAGGGTAGACTCACCACAACGTCCATGGTGATCCACTCCCATTCCCTCTCGGGGACACTTTATTCTCTATAGCAACTCACTGGGTTACTGATGTTCGTCCTTCACCCCTTAGTATGCATGGTGACAAGCCACATGAAACTTTGTATACTTCTTCATCTTAGGCATTCAAAGTACTACTGCAACTTTTACTATCTTAATAGTACCACGATGTATAGTGAACTTAAAATCATGATCTCCTGCATGTCATGATTCCTCAAGGTTGGTTCCTCAGAAACCCTAAAACACTCTAGTCATGGGTTCCATCACCTTCCTTTCCAAGGAGGTGTATTTGAGGTTCTTCAACCATCCTTCCATCTCATCAAGCCCTAGGCTGGCTAACCAAGAAACCACTAACTCGACCAACGGGTCTAGTTGTATCTGGATGTTAGACATACATGTCACCTCTTTAAACTTAGAGTTCACCTAACGACCTCTTATAGCCTCTCTACTGACTAAACAAGGTAGTTTCATCTCAACAAAGAGCATCCATAACTACCTTACATCCTTATGTGTTAGGTAACGGTGAAGACATACAACTCCATGTATTCCACTGATTATCTCATCTCAGATTTTAGGTCTATCTTCATCAGGATAACTCAGAGCTCATCCTCTTAGTTATCAAACTCAACTTATATGACTCATAAATTCCATATGGCTATAGATAAGAACGTCCTTATATAATGACTACCTTAGTTTTCTTGGTGTTTGTAAACCATCTATACATCGTACTCTCCACAAAGGTATGCTACTATCTCTATCCTCATACATCATAGCAATGTTTCAACTCACATCATCTAGATCCTTAGTGTATGGCATGCGTACTGCCCTATCTCTCACCCCCATAACGAGAGGAAATAAGCATTTGGCGGCCGTCCAAACATAGAGTTCTTCCCGTTCCAAGAGTAGAGATGGTGCATCCCACATCGTCAGTACACCTTCCAATCTAAGTCAGAACATGCATCACATGTTTCCACATCATGAACATCTTGATATCAAGTTTACGTCCATGGAAAATTGGTCTCGAACCGACTTGGGTTACCACACAATCCTTAGTCATCTCCTCTAGGGCTATAGAGTGCCAGTACTTTTGGGGTTATCCCTCTTCCCTTATGCAACCAGGGAGTGCCCACCTCAATTGCCCTTTGGGGTCCATGAGCTCATGAAGTTGATTAATCTCCTAACCCATGGTCCTCGGACATGATAGCTATTACATCCTGACCCTATGGTCTTGTGCAACTAGGGAATTAGGCAACTCTTACTCCCATCGGTCTTATCCCTACCAGACCTCAGTATTGACTTAGGATTCCATCATGGTAAATCTCAACTTTGAAACCTTACCCATGTCTCCATCATCTCTCTCGGCATACGGGGTCAGACTTACATCCTTTCATGGGGATCATGGCAACCTACCTACCTCGGTCAGGCCCCATATAGGTTACCTCCATGGCAACACATCCACATGCCCTTAGATATGGTTATCTATGGGTCTATAGGTTTTTTCTCATGCTATGCGCTCTCCATTTAGCTCCTCAAGCTGCTAAGTGAGACTCCCTTAGGTTACCTCAAACCTAAACAAAAGGTTATACTCACCCTACAGAAGGGTCCCTCCTCAGGATGGGAGAAAACTATCTCTTCATAATAACAAAGGTCACAAATGTCCCTACGTCTAGGGTTTACATCAACAAGAGCATGCTTAACCCTAACAAGCTACTAAGGCATGTGGCTAACAAGAAGACCACCTACAACCCATGCTAGGTTTCTGTGGTAAAACACTCTTGTTCCTTATTCCTTAACATAGGACTAACATCAAACATGCTTACGTCATCAACCTATGCATGAGGGTTTCATCAAACATATACCTTAGTCAATGGGGTTTCCTTTTCCTCTAAAAGTGAGGGGTGCCATGCTAAAATCTATAGAAACTCAAACCTCATCATGAGCATCAATTGCACCAGGTACTACTACTTCCCCGCTTAGGTCTAGGAACCCTAGGTTCACTTTTATGCATCAACTGTCTAACAGCACGCTCAACTTTTTAACCATGGACCAAACATATGTACAAGGTATAACATGCACTTCCTACCATTCTCCCATGTGAGCAAGACCTGTGAGTCCTACACCAGGACAACCAATGAGGTGTGAGGCCTCACATCTGCTACTATACCTTCTCGGTCTAAGAAACTCTCCTTTCTATACCTAAAAGGTAGGCACCTATAACATTTGTACATAGGTACTAGCAGCCTCGTCCTCATTCTAAGTTTTGGTTCCTCTAAAGGCAACCAAGATACCACAAGCCTCCAAGGATCATGCATGAGGCAACCACAACCACTCACTTAGGTCGTCCATTCTAGGTCATAACATATACCTGACTTCTCATGGTTCCTTATATCCCAGAGTCCAAGCTTCCAACTTTCTTGCTTGGGTCTTGCTCTCTCTCTAAAGCTAAACCTACAACCGACCTTACTACTGGAGGTTCTCTCACTAAGAAGGTGGGTCAAGCTCTCATGCATACACCTAAATGGGTGAAATGTATGATCCAAACCTATGATCGATCAAAGATCATCCAAAGCTCTGCATGCCTATCTCACAAGCTATCCAGCATGCCCTTCTGGCCTAGGTCTCAACCTACTCCCAGCACTGCTGTCATGTCCTCTTACATAGGTGCATGCCTCATATATGCCCATAAGGGTTTCTATATGGTCACCACTATCCTTTTCAATGAAGGAGCTATCCTTCACCCTAACAGGAACAACCCTTCCAAGGTTGGGTCACCAAAAGGCACTAGGTCAACCAACCTCACATACTCATGCTTCTCACAGGTACTCAAAACCAAAAAGCATGTCAACCCACATATATGGTCGACCATGATATCTAACTCATCATGTCATCTCTCTCTAACAAGCTCTTAGGGTTAGGGTTAGCATCATCCTCAGAGGATGTGCCAGGTCTCAACCTCTTCCTGGAGGCCTCTGCCTCCAAAACTAACTCTCTACTCATCCTCCTGACTAGAAGGTCTAACCTCAGATCTCTCCTGAGGGCATGACAACACATGCCATGAAACCTAAGCATGCAACTACTCTTTAGTTTACACATAAACTATTAAACTTATGTCCATCACATCCTATTTACATGCTTTTCATTAAATTGATGGAGGATTCCTTAATCTTATCATACATACCCTGGCCTCAAGAGGGTGGGGAAGAGAGAGAGAAAAACCCTAAATCCTAGAATCCTTAATTGAATTAGGGTTGAGAAGGGATGAAATAGATGAGAGTCCTAAAGGTATCTTATTTCAAATCAGAACCTCAGACATTGGCCAGGAAGTCACACTGCATTCAGGAGTCCTCGTGACCGACTAGTGGGGCAGAGGAAAATCTTGCCAACCCCAGACCATGATCCTCTTCTAGACACCTCCGTCTTTGAAAAATTCTCTAATAACTCCCTTGGGTTCTGAAGAGTTTGTAAAACTTAATAATTATTAGAGATTAAATGGAAAACCATCACTCTGATACCAATTGTAATGACCAACACTTTTGAGTTCCTAAAAGACCTTAAAGTCACGAATCGTCACTCATAAATTCCAAGGTCAATGGTTTTGCAAATAATAAAAAATAATTAATAAATTCTACAAAGACTAAACTGGAAAGCTAGAATAAAATAAAACTTTACATACCTCTTTGAAATTTCAAATTTCTAGACTTCTATCCACAGATGGAGTCTATTCTAATTAATCCTCCTTATATTTTAATTTGTATTTTCACAATGTATCGATTTATTGTTTGTCCTTTTCAATTTTGTACCTAAAACACCGACACACAAAACTTCGGTCAGCATAAATGAATATGTCGGTATGTTGGTGACAAACAAGATTTCACAAATATTGCTAACAACCTAAAATATCACAATTAAGTTATTAACAATCCAAATCTACATTTTTAGTATAACCCCTCAATCGCTTTTACCACCTCTGGGATACCCTCTCTAGGTTTAAGTCCTTGCAAGTTACTTTAAGTCTACCATCTCCATCCTAAGCTTGGTACCTTGGGTCACCTCTCTGGGTGCCCTGTGGTCTTCCCTCTGGGGCTTGACTCACTTGACCTTCCCTCCAGGGCTTGGTCTCTTATCTTACATCCAAAGGGGTATGTAGGTTCGAGCGAGTCACACTTATACTTAAATTATTATACACACAATCACTTTAAAGATTGTAGTAATGAAACATCCAAGTAGTTAATTGCAGTGCAATCGATAAAGCCTCGAGAACTGTCGGGAAACAGAATTCCAAAAAAGAATATGTACTCTATTTGCTACACACTTTATTGAGTGGATTCACTTCTTAGGGTTTCTAATCTGAATTCGGGTTTCATTAGATCTATTTACAACTTTTCTCTTCTATGCTCATAAAACCCTAAAACAACAATCTTAGGTTTAAAACCCTAATCACTCACATATTCACATTAGAGTTCTTTTATCATCTACTAGGCTTGGGATTAACCTAACATCAGTTTTATACAACGGATCTCGAATTATATCTCATTAAAACTCATTAACACCTAGATTATGGTTTCTAATCCCATTTATGCTCATCAACATATCAAAACCCTAAATTAAGCTATTAAGCATGTGGATCAACTCTTTAGACATCAAAACATCTTTCTTATTAACAACATGTTAATATTATCATAGAACATTCATATTAATCCCTTCAATTCATTAATCATCAAATTAGGGTTTTTCTCATATTAAAGCATTAATGTTAGCAACTTTAACTACTTTTCAAATTAGGATCAGATTCGGACTCCAAATCTTTTTTTTTGCATTCCTTGCATTTTTCTGATAAAAAATCATATATTACATGTTTCCATCAGAGCTACCAATAATTAGTTAGGATTTTCATGAGATTAGTACCTTTTTGGCCAGTGGCAGCGCGCCACGTGTTCCTTTAGGCTTCTATACCCCCTTCCACGTGGACCAGAGCTTTGCGAATCACTGGCTGCCACATTGGCAGCTTGCTCCACGCGGGCACGGTGCCCTTGCTTTGTCTCGTGGATCTCTGCTTGAGTCTGATTACCCAGAAACTTGGATCCGGTCTTCCTGTCTTCCTCGTTCTCACATGGACGCCGCCCGGAAAAGGGGAAAACTCCCCTATTTTAGTGAGAAAATAGGGCACCACACCTCCTCTACAATGGCAGCCTCTCCTGCCCTCTTCTCCACCCATGAAGGCACCAAAGAACAGACACACCGCTTCCCAACTTGGGGCCTTCACGTGCGCGGGGTAGGGAAGCTACTCGCGGTTGTCACCCTCAACCCCCTCCCCCGCCTCTTCCCCTATTTGTGACCTATGCCTCCACGACCAACCCTCTGAGTTGATTCCATGCTCTCGAGCCTTGGCAACGAGAACTCCACTGCCCTTGACTCCGCCCAGACCCATAGGACCTACTTGACCCACCGGTGGTCGAATATCTTCATTGTGGTGACTCCACTAGAAGATAGTTGACAGACAGAAAGGTAGCATAGGGCACCTGTTGCCCGGTGATGGGGGGAATGAAATGGGATAGAGAGGAGTCCCTCAATTCCGATTTGGGTTTAATACAATGAGGTAGCATCATAGGAGAATCATCCCTCCTTATATAGCCAACTCCATAAGATTCAGTTCATTATAGAGTTTGGCTCCCACTGCTCTTTGGGGAATGTCCCAATTCTGCACGAAATTGGGGCACCAAAGGGGGTTATCCAGTCCGATTTGATCTCCCAAATATGATTATCCACTCTCCAAGAGTCCTAGTGGATTAGGGAAGGGGATTCATGGATTTGATTCCATGGTTTACTATTTCCTTTTCCTGATCTGAATTGAAGAGCAGCCACCGTTGGATCCTTGATCCAACGGCTATCAAGCCTCATATTAGAACATAAATTGTGACATTTAATGTTATCCTTTACACTTTAGGAAACTTGAAAAATTCATATCTCCCAAACCGTTTATCCTTTTAATCCCAAATTTTGATGGAAAGTCCATAATGACTTAATTCACGTGTGTACCAAATTTGAGACTCACAATCAAAAGTATGAGGGACTTTTCTTCATAAGCAAGTTATCCTTTAATAAAGCTTATTTAATTGGTATTTTCTCTTTCTTATCGCATTATCTTTGCATCTTGGACTCCTTGGACCTCAAGAAACCCAAAAGGCACGAAATCCACCCTTGGAGGATATATCATATCCTTCTAGAGTTTTCTACCTCTTTCATTTCTCCTTTTCTTATATATTCATTTATTATTTGAATTTCCTTTTTCTTTTTCTTGTAATTGGGCCCAATAGCCAATACGGCCCACAAACAAAGAAAACCAGGCCATTACACACGAAAATCATGCATTCACATCAAATCACACCATTATTTGTTCATATGTCTCTAATAGGAAAAATTGCATTTTTCACCAAAAGAACTCGAAAATTGGGTTTGTAACACTCATCATAATCATAATGCACATGTTTACCATAAGAAAGTATCAAACATGTGGTTATGATAACCACCAATTAACACATTAAGGTTATGATCATATTAAGGGGATTATTCCACCATCATGCCATCATATAAGAAGGTTAAACATGAATACTCGTATTTATCTATTTGTATTATAGTTAGGTTCAACAAGATAAATTATATTAATATTACTAATCAACACTCATACCCAAACCCTAACTCATGGAATCCCCATTGGATCATGTAAGCATAAGGTGAAGCATCACCATCACATTCCATACCATTCTCATGTATGGATCCGCACATAACATAAGGTGTAACCATCAGGACGTAGCATACTAGAGTTCAACCACAAAAGAGAGTACTCCATGATTCTATTCATCATTGAAAGGGTTGTACATAATCAATTACCATCACTTGGTTATATTAGGGCTAATTATAAAGAAATATACTTCATTAGGATTGCCCATTAACTCATTATATTTACTATCAATTCTAATCATATGAGGGAAAATGTAAGACTATATTATTAAGTTAAACCTCCATTAGGTTTCAACATCACTCAAACCGTACAAACTTACCATAAGCATCATCCCAAAACATTGGATTACTGAGAAGGTAAGACTATTGGTTGTTTACATAAGTAAACACCTTGGATAAACCACCTACGAAGTCATTGAGTTGTCCTCTAGAAAGAGTCACCATTTAACCCTAGACATCCCTTGATTAACAACATAAAAAGTTCCATTGAGAGTAGGGTAAAACCCACAAGCGATTATTTATTTAAAACAAGCCATCAATAAATGAGCTTCTTAAGTTGATCTCATGAAGGAAGCCATCTAAATCACTTTATTAGGACCAAATATTACATTAGGGATCATTCCAATTTATTGGATGAAGAATCATTAGATCTTAAGCATTGGGTCAAGTTCATATATTAAAACCATCAATTGGAGTATAGGTCCAACCATTGCATCGAATGACCCAAGAAACCATTGGTTTAAGGCTTAATTGATGCTAAAACTACATGATTAACTCACCATAGGTTGTGGATACCTGATCCACCATCATTAGTGACCATTAAGTCACCATAGGTTGTTAGATAAACACTATATTCATTAATCACCATCGAATATCAAACTAATATCACCATTGATTGATAGCATCATTAGGGTACTTAGTTGTTAATCACTAAGCTTCTAATTAGGCAAACACCTAACCTAAGGGGTGAACATCAGTCGAAACCCTTGGTCACCACCATCAGTTGTCATGAAGACAACGCCATCGGTTGTTGCAATGGTACCACCATTGAGTCATGTGCTTATAGACGAAATCAGCTTTAAACCCAAAAAAAATGACCATTGGTTGATAGGTGTTTAGCACCATCGATTGTCAAACCAAACGGATACAAGTCATGTTATACCTTAGAAATAACTTACACATGATCACAGGTTCATCCAGAACTGAAATCAGAATAGGGAACATTATAAAAATCGAAATCCAAGTCAAGCATAGCTTTTTAGTGCATGAATCATCATTTAAAAGCAAGAACACGAGCTAGCAAGCTTATGGTAAGCAATAAATGTGAAGCAAGTTATAAAATTTGCCTCGAATTAGAAGATAAACTCCCAAAAATAAGAAAACATGAGCAGGTAAGGTAGGAAATCCAAGCATAAGCTGTGAACTCGTCCATCTAGCACCTTTCTTCATCAAATGAGCAAACCCTAAGCATAAGGAGTAAGAAAGATAGGGTTTTAGAGATTTAGTGCAATTTCTACCATGGAACAGCAAGGTTCTGACCTGTACAAAGGTAGGAGGAAGGATAACAAAGAAATAAATGGAGAAAAGAAGAGTATTCTTACTCTTTTAGGTCTAGATCACTAGAAGGAAGCTTTTTAAACCCTAAAAGGAAGTCAATTGCAACCCTAGATGCTTTTTCCCCAAGAAGATCCCCACTTTCTTCTTCCTTGGATAGGAACTTCGCAGCAGCACATAGGGAGAATGAGGTTCATAGGAGGAGGGAAGTGGTGGAGAGAAAATTGTTCGTTTGGGTGCTTAGGGATAAGTATATATAACTTTATGATATAGAAAAAGAAAAGTTGAAGTTCTAGTATCTTTCCAAGTGTCCATGGGCTTAAACTATTAATAATATACAAGCACACAAACAAGTAGCTGCCCCACATATCATAGAGACCTGCTTATCCCTCGTTTCTTGAATTTCCAAACAAAACAAATAAATCATTAGTTGATAGCACCTAAAGGTAGCTCATCGATGAAGGGGTAAACCCTAAAATACCCTTGGAGAAAACACCTTCAAACCAAGGTTTAAACAGGAGCCCCATGACTCAAAAAGATCAATAATGATAATATAACATCTAAGAAATATAATTCATGTGACAAATTGCAAAGACAACCCCTCAGTTGTGTAAATTGTAGAAGAGTCCAAAATGTACATAAAATAGCATAACTTGCACAAACAATGTCCAAATTGGAATAAATTTGAAACTTAAGTTTGTATTATGATTTAAAAGCATATAAAAAGGTTATATTAGGGTTATAAGAATTGAATTATGATAATTAAGCTTTTTTAACACTTTAATCAAGGTTAGGGGTCTCACAACCATAAACCCCTAACAGGGATTTCGCTCCCGAAACTCAAGATACACATAGATGAACACTTCTCATGCGCGTCATACTCAATATTACACATGGTTAATTCCATATTAGTGTAATGTAACATCTCTCTTATAGAGGTCATGTTCTTCTCTTTCAATTCATACATATTTCTTATCTTGGGTCAGCACAAAAACCCCCACATAAGAAGACATTTGGAAATTTTGAACATAAAAACTTATTGTGCCACCTGTACAAATCTAATAGTAACTTTTAACTTTAAATTATAGATGTAATCCTGAAAGTATATCTATTGATCAACACATTACTCAAAATCATACTCGTTGGGTCTTATCAAACATAGAACATTATGTATCTCTTATCATATGTAACTTTACAAGGTTTCACATTTATGCTCCTTTAATGGTTGTTGTAATTAACAACTCAATCATCCATGTAGGCATCCCCTAATTTTAATAAATATGAGGAATATGTTTTTAAAGTATTCTCCAATCATCTCAATGGTGGATTTACCATATGTTTGGTTGAAGAATCATACACCTGTATGTAACCGTTAATAAATATAACTTCCTGGTTGACCTTTTTAGGGGTGGAGCAATGACATTGTCTTCATCTTATCAGGATTCACATAACATACTTAACAGAGGCATCATAACTCAAAGAGGATACTCTAGTCAACCCCCAACTCACTCTTGCTAGAATTGTCACACATAAGTACAGTTGCTTCAACATTCTTAAGGTTTAGCAAAGATGTCAACCATGTTAATGCACATCTCTAAAATATGTTAAGATTTCATCATTCAAAGCTTGCTACGTCTTGTAATACATGACTTGAACACTCTGGTTCTCCTATTCATAAATTCTATTGGTACATTGGTTAGACTAAAGGACATAATCCTAAACTCATCATGGTCATGTAACTAGTGTCATCCACTCTAACTCTTATCCATTCATATTCTGATCCTAGGTTTATCTTAAAAGAACACGGTAACACATGTCTACTAATCAACAAACCATCTATCCTTGATAGTGGTCTTTCCCAACTATCACTAGACCATACACAACATTATAGAATCACTTTTGTTTTTCCTTCCAAACAACATTTAGAGGGTCGTCATCAACTCTATCTCTCTCTAATGGAGAGGAATACTTGGAATTTTCATTTAATAAACATCTTCACATACTTCCCATACTGTTGATACATCTTGGATACTAGGATTCATTATCTTGGTATCCACCTCATGTGCTATAAGGAACTCACATCCTTATCTCATCTACTTTTACCAACATAATCAAATCTTAAGACATATAAGAGGAGTCTTCCTAATTATTGGAAGGATCAAAAGCATACTCATCACAAACTTTATGATCTTGGAACCATAGTCTAAGCAACCTTTTGCTATAATAAGCCAACCAACCTCATGTTTACAATGAATCCACACATAGCAAGTGGCAATGATCCACTCGAAATATGTACCCTAGAAAGGAAAGATGCAAAGGGAAACACACTTCCCACATCATAGTAGCATTGTTCAAGGGTCACTAGCAAAAAGGTAACCAATTCTATTTTCATTATGCATGTTACAACTTCTTATGTATCATTTTACCTTTTTTCATTTCGGGTTCCTTGCCATTAGAATAGGAATCATCATGATTAACATATCTCATTACTCCTTCCTTGATAACTATTTATCACACTTGGATATATTCTCTTGTTTTATTATGTT
The DNA here is from genome assembly GCA_963693085.1 of Alisma plantago-aquatica. NCBI lineage: Eukaryota > Viridiplantae > Streptophyta > Magnoliopsida > Alismatales > Alismataceae > Alisma > Alisma plantago-aquatica. The sequence continues at coordinate 1,190,135,671 of OY856411.1, read as the reverse complement.
TTTCAACCACTTATCAATAGGCAAATCATCATATTCCACATTTTCTTCATTAAACATGGATAATCTCCCTTAATTTCTTTCACGTGCCATGCTGATTTAACATTAACACTTTCTTACACACATCGGTTGGTCTAAGGTTAACTCAGGTTCCTCCTTATTCCTTTGTCATTTCTCCCATTCATCTTCTCATTTTATACTTACCATAGGAATTCTCTCCATCTTATGTGAATTTCATAGCTTGAATCACTTTATAAGCACAGACTTATCTGTCTTTTACTTTATTTTATTCTTGAATCACATCTTCAAGAACTCCTCTTTTTCTTATTTGTATTCAAATTTCAATTTCATGGTGTTGTATCTTTCTCTTATAGTTACCAAACATTCAAGTTTTAATAGATTAGGATGTATTTCTCATATTCTCTTGAGGTAATATTGAGTTATCTGCACAATGATTTTTGCTTCATTATGCTCTTTAGATTGTTTCAAAATGACTACTTGATCAGGGTAATAAAAAAGATAACAATCTAAAAGTACCATACTTACCTTTTCTTCAATAATTGAATACCTGGATAGGGCACCCAAATACTGAGATTAGGCAGTATGCAACATATTTTTATGTCATATTCCTAATTTTGACATTATCCTAGTCCTAAGTCCTAGTGTCCCTGTAGACTCAGTGAACCTAAACCTCTGATACCAACTTGTGAGAACTCGTTACACTAAACGATATTACTCAAAACATAAAACACAAGCAATCACCAATTAACCACATACCCAAAAATATGGTTAAATTAAAACCAATTTCAACGTCAGCACCCGCTCAGAAACATTTGCATAAGAGCCCAACATCTTTCTTAAATCCATACTATGCCAAGAATTTGATACAAATTGTTCTATCGTCTTGGCCACAACATATATACACAAGAGAACAATATTCATATATGCCACACAAACAAGCATTAATATGCTAACAAAAGTCTGATTCATTTGAAACACCATATACAAATTTTTCTTGCCCAAACATGAGAGTACAGGGATGACTGTAGGACACACTAGACATCTAATCAACTTTCTCGAAGATTCATTACTATAGCTCCTCTTTTCTTCCACATGTTTGTTTTCATCACTTCCAATTACCTAAAAAATGTGGCAAACCACAAGGGTGAGACCCATGTCCCAGCAAGAGATATAACCTCCAACAATGCTTATTGATTCCAACATTTTTAGGTAATGAAACAGTTTAAGCAATTTAATCATATATAAAAAATAAGCTCAACATCACAGATGATTAACAAAATATATAAAGGAGCAGATAATAACTATCTTCATTAGCCATACTATTCTCATATCCCTATTAATAGTATAAGGAGTCTAGCAGCATGAACATCTCTAACATCATGAATAAGTCTAGTATCATATGCATAGCTAACAACATCATAATGTCTAATAGGTTGAACATGTCAACATCATAAGAAGAGCTACAACATAAGCACAACTATCTGGATAAGCATGATTAGCAATATATGCATCTCTAGTTAGAAAGACATGGCTAGCATGCTAATACTAACAACATGAGATAGCTAGCATCATGATTATAACCAGCAATAGCAGAATAGTTATCAACATAAGCATAGCTATTGTATGTACGCATCTACAATCTTAAGCATATCCACAACCTAATTATATCTACTATCTCTTAATTGCACTAAGAATTATCTTTATGTAAAGATAACAAACAAGGGTTATCATCCAATCTGAAACGTCGTGTATAACCCTAAACAAATATGCTACACAGCTGTATTACATCTTTTATTAAGCCTTGGGGAGTTTGAGTCGTACCACTTAAAGTCCAACTGACCACCTCTTGGTCACAATTAGTTCCATATCGGATCTAGGAAGAGACGAACTCCAAGATCTTCTCCATACCTGGTCAGTACGAGTCTGCACCACAGTGACATATAGTCCTATAACTAGCCCACCTTGGTATATGTCACAGCATCTAGGGTATTCAAACCCAATCACTGAGGTACAACTACAGTTGTCCTCTAATTACATCATGTTATAATCACTGAGACCCGAGCAAAGCATTCTCAAAAAGTGGGCTAGGTATGACCGCAACCATCCTCTTAAAACAATTGGCGTCAGGATGACAAACATCCTGCATACTCAACAGTATGTGCTCCGAGTTTCCCTTAGGAATGCTCATTTCACCATACAGCAAGTTCTGACATTGAAGATGGTTCTATGGCACATGGCACTACATGATTAGGGTTTCACTTGATTATTTACCTCCAAATTGGGTGAATTAAGGCAACATCAAACAAGTGGACATACAAACCCTAATTCACTTCTAAAAAGAATACAAGTGTCACAATTTCAAAAGATATAAAATGTGTGAAATGTAATTTCTCATCTCATCATCACATGGTACTGTTTTCTTGCCATTCATGAGACAACACTAGTCATCATACTATCACAAGATATAAATCTTTTTCACAATATCAGAGGGTATCAACCCTTATCAACACAAGAGGATTACACCTCATTCAGGGCTTAACCATGCCCAAAGGTCATTAAGACCATCATACTATTCCCTGCAAGATCATCATTATCATTCCATGCCTTATAGCAAGGCTCAACAACATGACTTGCATATAATACACGAGATCAGCACAATATTGCATTAATGAGCTAGGAGATATTCATAAACAATCATAGAAGGGTTATATTAACATTAAGAATATTCCTTTATTACATCAACATGCAAGGAATCTAGATATGATTAACCCTCATCATATTCATAGTGCACATGTTTAGCATAAGAAAGTATCAACCATGTGGCTATGATAACCACCAATTAACACATTAAGGTTATGATCATATTAAGGGGATTACTACACCATCATGCCATCATATAAGAAGGTTAACCATGCATACTCATATTTATCTATATGTATTAGAGTTAGGTTCAACAAGATAAATTATATTAATATTACTAATCAACACTCATACCCAAACCCTAACTCATGGAATCTCCATTGGATCATGGATGCATAAGGTGAAGAATCACCATCACATTCCATACCATTATCACGTATGGATCCACACAACTTAAGGTGTAACCATCAGGCCATAGCATACTAGGGTTCAACTAAAAAAAAGAGTACTCCATGATTCTATTCAACATTTAAAGGGTTGTTCATAATCAATTACCATCACGTGGTTATATTAGGGCTAAGTATAACGAAATATAATTCATTAGGGTTTCCCATTAACTCATTATATTTACTATCAATTCTAATAATATGAGGTAAAAGGTAAGACTACATTATTGAGGTAAACCTCCATTAGGTTTCAATATCACTCAAACCATACAAACTTACCATAAGCATCATCCCAAAACATTAGATTATTGAGAATGCAATACTATTGGTTGTTTACATAACTAAACACCTTGGATAAACCACATATGAAGTCATTGAGTTGTCCTATAGAAACAGTCACCATTTAACCCTAGACATCCCTTGATTAACAACATAAAAAGTTCCATTGAGAATAGGGTAAAACCCACAAGCGATTGTTTATTTAAAACAAGCCATAAATAAATGAGCTTCTTAAGTTGATCTCATGAAGGAAACCATTTAAATCACTTTATTAGGACCAAAATATTACATTAGAGATCATTACAATATATTGGATGAAGAATCATTAGATCTTAACCATTGGGTCAAGTTCATATATTAAAACCATCAATTGGAGTATAGGTCCAACCATTGCATCGAATGACCCAAGAAACCATTGGTTTAAGGCATAATTGATGCTAAAACTACATTCTTAACTCACCATAGGTTTTGGAGACATGATCCACCATCAGTAGTGACCATTAAGTCACCATAGGTTGTTATATCAGCACTATATTCATTAATCACCCTCGAATATCAAACTAATATCACCATTGATTGATAGCATCATTAGGGTACTTAGTTGTTAATCACTAAGCTTCTAATTAGGCCAACACCTGACCTAAGGGGTGAACGTCAGTTGAAACCCTTGGTCACAACCATCAGTTGTCATGAAGACAACGCCATTGGTTGTTGCAATGGTACCACCATTGAGTCATGTGTTTATAGAAGAAATCAACTTTAAACCCAAAAAATGACCATTGGTTGATAAGTGTTTAGCACCATCAGTTGTCAAAAAAACCTGATCCAAGTCATATTATACCTTAGGAATAACGTACACATGATCACAGGTTCATTTAGAACTGAAATCAGAACATGGAACATTATATAAATCAAAATCCAAGTCAAGCTTAGCTTTTTAGTGCATGAATCATCATTTAAAAGCAAGAACATGAGCTAGCAAGCTTATGGTAAGCAATAAATGTGAAGAAAGTTATAAAACTTGCCTCTAATTAGAATATAAACTCCCAAACATAAGAAAACATGAGAAGATAGGGTATAAAATCCAAGCATAAGCTGTGAACTCGTCCATCTAGCACCTTTCTTCATCAAATGAGCAAACCCTCAGCATAAGGAGCAAGAAAGGTAGGGTTTTAGAGCTTTAGACAATTTCTACCATGGAACAACAAGGTTCTAACCTGGAGAAAGGTAGGAGGAAGGATAAAAAAGAAATAAATGGAGGAAGGAAGGAGATTCTTACTCTTTTAGGTCAAGATCACTAGAAAGAAGTTTTAGACCCTAAAAGGAAGTCAATTGCAACCCTAGATGATTTCCCCCAAGAAGATCCCCACTTTCTTCTTCCTTCGATAGGAACTTCGTAGAAGCATAGAGGAAGAATGAGGTTCATAGGAGGAGGAGAAGTGGTGGAGAGAAAATGGTCGTTTGGGTGTTTAGGGATAAGTATATAAACTTTAAGATAAATAAAAAAGAAAAAGTTGAAGTTCCAGTATCTTTCCAAGTGTCCATGGCCTTAAACTATTAAGAATATACAAGCACACACACAAGAAGCTGCCCCAAATATCATAGAGACCTGCTTATCCCTCATTTCTTGAATTTCCAAGCAAAACAAATAAATCATTAGTTGATAGCTCCTAAAGGTAACTCATCCATAAAGGGGTAAACCCTAAAATACCCTTGGAGAAAACACCTTCAAACCAAGGTTTAACAAGGAGACCCATGGCTCAAAAAGATCAAGAATGATAAGATAACATCTAAGAAACATAATTAATGTAAAAAATTGCAAAGAAAACCCCTCGATTGGGTAATTTGTATAAACATTCAAAATGTACATAAAATTGCATAACTTGCTCAAACAGTGTCCAAATTGGACCAAATTTGAAACTTAAGCTTGTATTATTATTTAAAAGAATATCACAAGGTTATATTAGGGTTATAAGAATTCAATTATGATAATTAAGATTGTTCAACACTTTAAGCAAGATTATGGGTCTCACAATTATGGTTGGACATCAATCTGCAAAACAATGTGTGAGAGATCTCTTCCCTCATATTGGGCTTTACAGGAGACAATATCACAAAAAAATGGAGAGGAAGTGGCAAGGTGACCCACTCAGATGCATAGACTGTGGATGTGTATCCGCCCATAAATTGGTGTGTGAGATTCATTTATCCTCATGTGGAAGTTTTCAAAAAACAAAGTGTTGATCTAGTTTTAGGTTGTGGTACAAAATCATATAGATGTAGACATGAAGGTAGGTGTGTCCCACTTTTAGGTTGTGGTCCTGTACTGCATAGGTACAATCATGAAAGGATACAATAGTCTAGTTTAAGGTCATATGCCAACATTGCATAGGCATGGACAGACAAGTTGTTAGCTAGTAACATCTTAGTCATGTTGGAAAAATCCATCTAGCTTGATGGTAGGTGTAAGGACCCTGACCTCCATTTTGGGCTTATCCTGTTTGCTTTGCCTAAACCTTGTGTTTAGTTGCTTGTTAATCACCTCTAGTGGTGATTAAGGTTGTTGGCGCTTTGTTGAGAGTTGGAGGTGCCACTTATAAATAAACCAAGTCTAGGGTTGATGAGCAAGTTTGTCACCTTGAGAGGTGTTTTTCTCTCTCCTTGCTTCCTCTAGAGTTGAGAGGAAGGGTTGGGCTCGTTGTTTGAGTTTTCTTGGGCTTGGTTGAGCCTTTTTGGGCCTTGTTTTGCCTTGTTTGGGCCTTGCATTGCTTTGATGGACCTTGTATCAGGCAAAAGATGAGTTATTCGCTTTGTGTCAGACATGGTTGTGTCGGACATGGCTTACGTCAGGAAAGAGTGTATCACCCATGAGGTGTGTCAGCCTTTGACCATCCTTGACCTTTTGCTTCGTTTGTGTCACCACCCTTGTGGACACTTGGTGCATGATGCTTTCATGTGGAAATTGCCTTGGACATGTGTATGGGGCGAGATAAGGAGGTGGCATTTCCCATGGACAAGTGTCCCTAGGTGGGCAACACATTGCCTTGTTTTCTCCTTCACCATCTTCTATATATGCCTCTCCTTTCTCTTGCTTAGTATCCCTTTAGTTGGTGTTGCTTCCTTTCCTTCCTTGGTGGGCGGCGCATCTCCTTTGCTAGTTGGGGGTCGATCCTCCTCCTTCTCCTTGTAGTCTTCTTCTTCCTATAGTGGTGGCCAAGCCCAAGGGTTCATTGTTCTTCTTCTTGTGGTGGTGCTTGAACTTGGGATCTTGGGAGCTTGGTGCTAGGAGCTTGGAGCTTGCTTAAAGGCGGGTTACATAACTTCTAACCCTAGCTACTACTTCCTTTTCTTGTTGCATGTTATGTTTCATCTTGATCGGCCATGTATCTTGTGGATTTATGTTCATGTTATTGGTGTGTTCTTGACCTTGGTGGTCGAACCATATGTATAGAGTTTCTTGGGTAAAACTCCTTTCTCTCCATTTGGTCTTGAGAAGTGAGTTCGGCTCTAGTGGTATAGGCAACACTCCTCTCACTTGGTTGTTGAGATGTGAGTCTATATTCTAGTTGCTTGGACAACACTCTTCTCTCTCCATGGATTAGAGAGGTGAGCCTTGGTTGGATGTTGACCTAGTAGAGGTTGGGAGCTTAGCCGATATGGAAATGATCTATCATGTTGCCCAAAATATGTGATGGAGGTTGTGCAAAACCCCTCTCTCTTGATTGTTGAGAGGTGAGCCAACTCTCTTAATCTGTTAGGGTTTTGTGATGGTGATCTTGAGGTTAGTGACGACTGAGCCGAGATGAACCTTCATGCCTTGCATGATACATCTTTGTGGTGATGTTTCCCAACATCCCTTGTCTAGGGTCTTAATCTTATACGACATGATGAGTTGAGGTCTATTGGCTTGTACCCGATATGACCATCTTGATCTTGTTGTTGACCTTGGACGATATGTCTTGGCTGAGATGATCCCTTGCTTAGGATGGTGTTGGTCCCTTGGCCGATATGATGCCTAGTTGTTATCTTTGTTTGGTGCCTTGGGCAACACCAGTTGGGTTGGTCTTGAGTTGCCCGATATGGGTTGAGTGGTGAAACCCTAGTAGTTTTTTTTTAATAAGCCAGGGGGTACTCTATTCATCCCACCCCCCTCTTGTGGGAAGAATCTGCAAAAGATACAGCTCCTGCTTATTATACGTAGGTATAATCCCAAACACTAAAGCCTCAAAACAAAACACCAAAACTAAAGCCTCACAATCCCCCTCCTAAAACATTGGAAGTCTGACCACTCAACAACATCTTTTCTTCAAAACAACATACGGGGTACTTCTCTTCTCTAGAATCACCATGCTTCTATTACGCATAGGTACGGTTGTAGGGTTCGAATAGACATAGATTTCATGCAAGTCCTTCCCCCATCTACCTAACACATTCGGAATCGAGTTGGCAGCCTTATGAGCTACCGAGCCAGTTATGCCCATCTGCTTGATCTCCTCCCTAAAATCTCTAATGTACGGAGAAGCTCTCCAAGGTTTAGCTGCCTCCCTCCATAGGATGTTATATGTGTTGTCGTCATCCACCTCAATGCACGAGATGTTAAGCATCTGGTCCTCAACCATCATGAGAGCGACCATGCAAGCTTGTAGGTAAGCCAGATCAAACTCCAAGATATATAGCCAAGTCTGAAACGCTAAGCACACATTTGTGGTATGATTCCGGACAACCCCTGCCATCCACCTGCTTCTCATGTTGTTAGGATCTCTACTTCTACCAATGGAGACATTCAACTTCAGATTATGTAGGTCTGGCGGCACCCATCTGATCAAACAAATCTCCCGCAATCTCATCATCGGCTCCTCCAAGTTAGCCACTGTCATCGTTTGATACATACGCACATTATCAGTCGGGTTAAAAGCCTCATGCTTCAGCATTTGGCTGATGTTGAATGTGATTCTCTCCCACTCTCTGGTGACCGACGGCTTAGCGCCATCGAATCTGGCCGCACACCTCATTCGCCAAATGCTACTCGGGATAAGAATGGTGATTCTGCCAGCAATCCAATCCTCAAGCATCTGTGATCGCCCTCTCAAGCACATGTTCAGAAGGGATGGGATGTTCGTCGGCGCTTCCCTATCATTGATATCACTAAATGTGGCCCAAATGAACTTTGCTATTTGGCTCTGGAAAAGGAGATGATGAGTGTCTTCTACCTGAGGATCTTCACAACAATCGCACCTCGATGCAATGGGGATACAACACCTGCATTGAATGTTATCATCAGTTGGTGTTGCTCTTCTTGTGAACTTCCATATAACTGCACACTCTTTTGGAGTATCCATCCCCCAGATCTTTCCTTGATCGGTCAGCCCTTCCTGTCTCTGATGTCTCAGAATACTCTTGATCGATCTCATGGAGAAGGAGCCTCTCTTGTCAGGTGTCCACACCATCCTGTCATCATCATCAGTAACAATAGACCCCGATCTTCTTATCAAATCCAGTCCTTTCTCATCTAGAATCTACTGGAGTGATCCCCAATCCCATCCACTGCCCATGCTCCAGAAATCATTGACAAGGAAATTGTGATTCCGATCACTAAGCATCAAGGCATAATCCCTGAACCTGTCCTCACACCATCTGGCATCCCAAAAGGGAATGTGTCCTCTTCCAACTATCCATCTGCATCGGGGAGTAATTGTGGGGAACATCTTCTACAACTTACTCCAGAAAGGCGAGGCAGTATTACTGAGTCTCAAGAAACAAGGATGGCTACCTGATCTACATGGCGAGCAACTCACATATTTATCCCGGCAGTACATCGCCCACAATGACTTGCCAGCCATTATATCCCAACACGCTTTTGCCAAGAGCGCTTCATTGATGGCATGTATTGTTGAAAGCCCGAGACCACCTTGATCAAAGTGGGTCGCCACCCAGTTCCATCCTACCCAAGCTTTCCTGTTGTGGTCACGCATGTCTGCCCAAAGGAATCTGGACATCATCTTATCAATGCGCTGCGCAATACCCATAGGGATTCCAAGGGCAGCTGCTGTGTAAACTGTTGTAGAGGATAGGACATGAGCGATGAGCATACGGCGGCCAGAAAAGGATAGGAACCTGGCTTTCCAAGAAGCAATGCTGTCATTTATCTTGCGAATGAGATATTCAAAGTCTTCCAACCTCATACGACCCATCGTCATCGGCACACCCAAATACGTGAATGAATCAACAACCTTCTCAATGCCTAACTCAGCTGCAATGGCTTCTGCTCGGTTTTGATCGATGGTTCCCACCACACACACTGATTTCTCTCTATTGATGCTCTACCTAGTGGCTCTCTCATAAGAAATGAACACATCATGCAAAGCGGCGACGGAAGGCTGATCAGCAATGGAGAAAATCAAAATCTCATCAGTAGTTGCTTTAGTAGAGACCAATATGGTGTGCTAGACCTTGTTAGGCGATAGGCCTTCTTGTAGTGCCTTTGTATCGTTTGATGTCGTGAACATGTTGGGCGATACAGTGCTGGTTTTTGGCGCCATGATCTTGGCTGATACAATGGTGAGTGATGCCCGATACACATCAAGCTCAGCTGCATGATATGTCCTCTTGACCTAGCTGCTTGATGCATTCTTGTTACCTTGGGTGCATGACAACCCATAGGCCTTGTTGACTGATACACTCTTGTGTTTGAGTTGGCCGATAGATGTGGCTAAGTGCCTTGTCCGACAGGCCTTGAGTGAGGGTTGTTACCCTGCCTGATACCACCTGTGGTAAGGGATGCGCTAACCGTCACACTTTTAGTGAGGGCAACTAGTACCTTTAGTGAGGGTTATGCTTAACCTGGAAACTCTAGCTAGTGATGTGTTGTCTTGTAATCGTACCTATGTTGTTACTACATGGATGATGGGTTTTGAACCAGTGCTATGCTTGATGCTTAAAGATAATGCTAGATCAGATAACAAGATACTTGTTTATGTTTATAAGGTAAATGGCATAAGTGGATGCTTATAATGTAATTGATACAGTTGTATGCCTCATATGATTATAATCATGACATGCACATCTGCAACCCTAATGACATAATAATCAATAAGATCTATGTCTGGTGATTTTAAGTTATCTCTCTTGACGTGCATACTAGCTATGCAGGTGTGTCAAGTGAATTCATAGCCAGGTAAGAGCTATGAGGTATATGTGTTTGAATAACACTGCATGATGATAATTCTTGTTGATGGGATAACATGCATCACTAGTATGATGAGATAGGTCTGAGGAACTGATGAGGGCTGAGTGCCCAGTGAGGTGTTATCCTCTTGATGATGAGATGAGGGATTGTTATCCCAGGTGATGATGTAAAATGATGATGCCTTGAGAGGTAGTGGCTTTCTGCAATGAGGGAGTTAGATCCCATGATAATGTGATGATAACAACATTAATGTAACTCAATGTCATTATATTTTAAAACTTGGTTGCCTCAACAATCCACTTAAAATATATTAATTAATTATAGTGGAACATATCATGTAGTTTGCCCTAGTCATAGATCCATCATCGTCAGTAGCTGGTGATGGTGAAATAGGTTTTCCTGTGGGTTAACTTGGAAGCGCATATTGTTGAATATGTGTGGTTTCTCCTAGCCAAATGAGGAGGATTAGAGTGCAACTTCAGTTGTAGACTCCAGAGTGCAGTTTCATGCCCATGGCTCAATATGTTAGAGCATGGTGAACAGGCCTGTGGCTCAGGATGTGTGATAAGATGAGCATGATTGTGTTCAAGGCTCAGAGCATGGTGATCATGCTCGTGGCTCACTTTCACTAGCGCTGATACCTATACCGAGGTGGGCTACGCAGAGGGTAGCCTGACCCTGTGCCTGATGCCAGTTAAGCATGAGACTACGGTCCTACTTGTTTTGCACTCGTGCACTGACCACGAGGTGGTGAGGTCGTGGAGTCTGACTCTTCCATTGACATTTTATGGCACCAACTTTGTTTTCGCAACTGAAGGTTGGAATTGAGCGGTACGGCTCACTTCCTCAGGGCATAATAATACGTAATCCAGCCAAATAGTACTTATTGCTTAAGGCAAAACATGGAACATTGGATGAGGCCTTTCTTGTGTAGTTGATCTTGTTATACCTTGAAGTTACTTATATGTTCCTTATGTTATGTGGTAAGATCTTATAAATCTTATCTTGTCAATCATGTTCCCTAAAGAAAATCAGGTTATATGCCTCCCGGATATCCTGGTAAGTTTAACAATATAGTAAGACCTGCTCAATATGCTGCTCATATATCTGCTTATACAAGTTATCTGTTTTATCTACTTTAGCCTTCTTTGGAGTTTTATAGTTTCGATGGGGAGTTATGTTTCTCACTGGGACTGTGTGTCTCACCCCATTGGTTTACAACCTTTTTAGGTGGTCGCGCCAGACGTGGTAGTGGTCGCGAGGTTGCGGTCGAGCAGCACGAAGAAGAGCAGTATAAGGCAAGAGATGGACATGCTGCTGTTTTGGTGGTTTTGTAGTAGAGTCCTAGAGTTATCCTTGTACTCTCAGGTCCTCGGAGGTGTTTTGAAGATGTTTCACAATGTTCACCTGATGTAGCTTTGTTATATCCTGTTGTTGGCCTTACGAGGCCGGATATGTACATATAAACAAGTGATGAACTTGTGTGCTGGCAGGACAGTTGTTTTCCCTAAGTTGTGGACATATATCAGGCTTATAATAGTTGTATAACATGTTTCCTTACAGGATCTGGATGTAATAGTTTCCTTGTTTATTTGCTTTCTGCGATCGGTTTTAATTAACCCATGTTTTCAGTAATATGTGGTTCTGCATATTTTCGCGTGTCACCTTGCTGTCTGTGTGATGGTGGGGTGTCACTGTTGGTTTGGTATCAGAGCTCTAGGTTCGCTGAGTATACAGGGGTCTAGGATTGGGTTTGTGTCTATTCTTGTGAGTTTTCTATACCTTCTTACAATAATATTCTGCCTCAATGGAAGAAAAAAGCTTAAAGATGTCTGGAAACCATGAAGAACATGTTGTTGAGAGCAGCGATGCTGCATCAGTTGATGGAGCAAGATTGCAAGCACATGAAGATCGGGTGCCTGAGGTCCCCCAACATGACCCAGCCATCCTTGAAAACCCTGCCTATCAGCACCTTATGGGGCAGTTAATATGATACACCGTTTGAACAAAACATCATTAACTAAGCGGAAGCCATCATGGCAGCGGATTGCTGAAAATCACTAAAAATTAAAACCATTTACAAAGAGATCCACACACAGGAAAACTCTTTTATCAAGAACCAATGTATTTTATTTACATCTTGGTTCATAAGTACATATCCGGTACCATCTCTTCTCGAGGATTACAAGCATCAACAGCTCTATTAAAACTATAGACAAGTAGCATAAGAACCTCGAGGCATCAAGCCAAAATCTCGAATCGATTCATTAAAAGTACTAACTACTAACTCTGAGGACCTGAGAGTACAGAGACAACACATAGGACTCTCTATATAAAATATGATAGCCAGTGCCTCCACCTGGAATATCACTACTGTCCCTGTTGCTGCTGCTGCTGCCTTTCCCCTGCTATAAGGTTTCTGCCTCTTCTTCCGCGTCTACCTAAAAAAAGTTGGTTCCCACGGAGGTGAGACAATTGAAATTGTCCCAGTGAGAGATATAACTCTCCACCAAAAAGACTATTATTGCAGTTTACTTGAATAAAACTGAGTAGAGGAATCATATATTTTTAATAGCAGATAAATCAATGTCTAAATAGATTAGAGCAATATTCTTATGCAAAGCATTTCAGCTATAACTTGATAAAGCAACATGTCACTTATCCAATAAGGAATTGAAGAACATGTATAACATTTATCCATCTAGGATATGCTAAGCAAGGTAACATCAACCAATGATTCTCATATTTCAACCTTAAGCAAATACTCTACACGACTGATTACATTTTACAATCATACTTAAGCCCTAAGGAGATGATGTATACCGCTCATACTCCAATCGACCATTACGAAATCAAAATCAGTACCATACATAGGTCAAGGAAGAGCCCGATTCCCATGACCTCATCCTCCTCAGTCAGTGTGAGTACAAAATACAGGACATCTTGTGTCTCTACTAAATAGCTTTCCAGGGTATACTGGCAACTTCGCTATAGAGTTACAGTGGTGGCTGTACTCTCTTCGCAATCGAGAGATTTCATGTTTATCTCACATCGATTTGCCATTAACAATATCGGGAGATTCGTGAAACATCCATCCCGGTACATATAATGAAGAATTGAGAGATTTAATGTTTATCTCACATCAATTCCTTCATTAGGGTGTAAGGATATCCGCACCCATAACCCCCACATACTCAACAGTATGCCCTCCAGGGATCCCATAGGAAAACCTGTTTCACCATCACCAACTACTGACGATGATGGATCTATGGTCAGGACTCAACATGATAATATTTCACTTGATTACTTAAGTACATTACCATATTCTTTTAGCATTAGTCAGGTTTTCAAACATAAATTATTATAACAAATGCTACAAAGAATGTGTAATACTTCTATCAAGTACTTTTCAAAGCTTTATAAAACATTGGTATCTCAATCCCTTGTCACATCATGGGCATTCTCATCCCTTAACATCTCATCATCATGATTAGGGAATATGGGTATTCGAACCCTCAGTTCATCAAAGAACCCTTATTACCACTTATCAGGTAACTAATACCTTCAGGTCATCTGACCAAGGTAAACATAATACTTTCTACACAAGCATCTCACATGGCTCTCAAAGCCCATTTAATTTCTTATTACCTCTTACTAGGAAACAAAGCATATTATGGCTCACAAGGCCCATAAAACAATTTCAATAATAAAACTTCATAGCTCATACCTGGCTATGCCCAACATCTCATGATACATGTTTCGTTGGTACACATGGTAACAGTTATATCAATTACATATCAGCACCATGTAATATAAGGGTAGCATCACTATTCCTCATTAGGGTTAGGGTTTCCCAATTTATGTCAATTAGGGATACTCATCCCATTACTCAAAATTAAGGTTATGGTTTATCATCATATTGCCTAAGATTAGGGTTTCATACACTATAACCCAAAATTAGGGTTTCACATTCCTTCACCCTATATTAGGGTTAGGGTTTCATATTAGGTTTCATATAACATTACTTATCATCACCCTGGATTAGAGTTTCACATCACATTACAACATTAGGGTCTCACATGGCATCACCCTAGATTAGGGTTTCGCATCACATTACAGCATTAGGGTTTCACATGGCATCACCCTAGATTAGGGTTTCACATCACATTATATTGAATTAAGGTTCCTTATAACTTTTCCTCAAATTAGGGTTTCATGTAACTTTACCCTAAATTAGGGTTTTTCATTATATTACCCTAAATTAGGATTTCTCATATCATCACCCTAGATTAGGGTTATACCATTACCCTAGATTAGGGTTTTACCTAGCATTTCCCTAAATTAGGGTTAGGGTTCATCAACCTTCTCGATTAGGGTTTCATGATCTCTTTATCAAGGATCATACCCTAAATTACATATTTTATTCATGTTGAAAGTGTTGAGGCTTAACCACTACATGATTATTATACATGTATGTATTCCTCTCTCTCTCATCCTCTCTAGGATGTTGATTACTTCAAGCTTGATTAGATTAGGTCAATCCTTCATCCAAGCACATACACTTAGGGTTAGCATAGTGTATTGAGATATTGCCTCCATAAGCATCAAAGGTTAACCCCTCTAAGGGTATTAATCACCCTAGTACCTTAAAGGTATAACCATTGTAATTATCTTTGATATACATCATTAACAATCATGGGTTTAATTGATCTTTCATCACATTAGGTCTTCAAACGGTTTTGGTTGCATTAAACCTCCAAACAGTTTTGAGACCGTTTGCCCTCGAAATGGTTTTGAAATCATTTGGGCATCTAGGGTTGAGACCGTTTGCCCTCCAAACAGTTTTGAAACCATTTGGGCATCTAACCCTTGAAACCATTTGATCATATGTACATTGAAACCGATTGGAACCATCAACATTTGAAACTAATTGGACAAATCAGCCTTGAAACTGATTGAATCTCCAAACAGTTTGAGACTGCTTGATCTCAAATGGTTTGAAGACCATTTGATTCCAAATGGTTTCAAGACCGTTTGCACTCAAACGGTCTCAAGACCATTTGGTCCAAACTACTTGAAACTGAAAGGATCATCTAGGGTTTCCTTCAACCAATCAATTAGGGTTTGCTTCATTGAATCATTCATCAATTGGACCATTGAGAGTACATCAATTTATAGCCCTTGGATCTCCAACCATCCATCACAACCCTTGATCTCCAAACGGTCTTGAGACCATTTGGCCTCAAACGGTCTTGAGACCGTTTGAGCCATTCAACATAGAAATCGACTCAATCAATTTAGGGTTTCAACCAATCAATCCGATTAGGGTTTGTAATCAATGGATCATCCATTCTTGAAACCATTATAATTAGATCAATTTCAACCCATTGGATCTTCATTCATCCACATCAGCAAATGACCCCAAACGGTCTTGAGACTATTTGACCTCAAACGGTCTTGAGACTGTTTGGTCATCAAGTTGAAACCGTTTGCACGTGATCTTTATTGAGGTGTGTGCTAAGATGACATCATCATCTTCAAGCTTCAAAACTTCGAAAGTTACAGTGATTCTTATGGTGATTTCATCAACCAATCAAAAGGAATTTTGGGAAAGAAGAAAGAATCAACATCTGATAAAGAAGGAAAATAATAATAACATTTAAGGGTTCAAGTTATATAACCCGCCTTCAAAGTTGAATCCAAGCTTCAAAATTCACGTATTTAATGGTGAATGAAGCTTTCTCAACTTCCCAAGATCCGTCCTCAAGTCTTTGAGTGAAAAGAATGGCTAAAGTTGAAGATTGAATGGAGAAAAGAAGAAAATAAGCATTGAATTTCGATTTCCACCATGAAATCAAGGTTGAAGATGATTAAGGAGCTCACCTACAGGTTGGGGTACGTCCTCCTGTTTCTCTTAAGCTCCCTTGTGTTCGGCCAAAGCAAGGAAAGAAAGAAGAGTCGAAAAGGCCTTTCATGTGGGTGAACGAATGGAATGTATATAAGGGAAATTCAAGAGAGAGAAAGTGTTATAAAAATCCTTTAATTCCCTAAATTGGTGCCACTTATCCCCCTCACTTACTTGCATACGAATCCATCATCCTCCCCTTCAAAATCCTCTTCTTTATCCTTGAATTAAAAGAAAACAAATTAAGCACCTTAATCAATATAATAATAATATCTAAAAATTAGTGGATATTACTTTTTCTTTAACTAATTTGAGTGGGCTCTCCACTGACTTTAGATATTTCGGTGCCATTGCAAGGAACAAGGACGTCCATATTTATATAAATTCAACCATCACATTTTTGGTTGAAGGGCAATTCCATTAATATATTTATTTTTGCATTAAATTGAATTAGGGTTTCAATTATGCTTTATCTTGATTATTTTAATATCAAGATTCTCTCTCCCCCAAAGAGATTCAAATGAGACGCCCCTATGATTTTATTGTCTCTAATTGATACCAAAAAACATTAGGGTCTCTAGAAGTGGTATTTTTCATATTGAACCCTAGGTTTTGGGTAAATTGCACATTATTCCAAAACTAGGTTTTAATGTACAAACATTGCTTAATAAGCTCTTTCTTGGTGCTCCGGCTACCAAAAGACATACATCTGCATCATTTTCATTCTTATGATTCTTCAACACTTTAGGAACATTTTATCATGTAACATTTGCAAGTTAACCCCTCAACTTGGGTAATTTTGCACTTTAGTCCAAAATGGGAAAAACGTTGTTTTCAACATTATTCAAAAAGGACTAAAATTGAAACATAAGTTCCTCTTGAGACTTAATTACTTTTCAAAAGATAAGATAAAGCATATAATTATCTTTCTTTAAACAAAACATCTAGGGTTAAATCATAACCCAGGTCAGGGATGTTACAAATTATCCACCCCTAATAGGGATTTCGTCCCCGAAATCATCAAGAGAAAAGAGAAGGGTACTTCCTCATCATTTCTTCCTCTAGATCCCATGTAGCTTCTTCAATGCCACGGTGATGCCAGATAACTTTCACAAGACATATGTCTTTCTTTTTCAACTTTTTAATTCTTTTATCAAGGATCATCACAGGTCCTTCAACATATGATATATCATCATTTTATTCTACCTCCACAGGTTGAAAAACTATCTCTGTGTCAGGATGACACTTTCTCAATATGGAGATATGGAACACTAGATGCAACTTATGCAGCTCAGGTGGCAACTCTAGCTTATAGGCTACCTTTCCAATCCATTCAATGATTGGATAAGGCCCCATAAATCTAGGAGGTAACTTTCCATTCTTTCCAAATCTAAGGACACCTTTCCAAGGTGAGACCTTGAGATATACTTTGTCTCCAACTTGGAATTCTAAAGGTCTTCACCATTTGACGGCGTACGAATTTTATCTATCTTGTGCAGTCTTTAATTGTTGTTGTATTACTTTAATCTTCTCAGTTGACTGATGCACTAGCTCAGGACCCAAAAGTTGATATTCTCCTATTTCATACCAACATAAAGGAGATCTACAATGTCTACCATATAATGCTTCATATGGTGCCATATCAATACTGTGTTGATAGCTATTATTGTAAGAAAATTCTATCAAGCTCAGGTGTAGATCCCAACTTCCTACAAACTGAAGGACACATACCCTAAGCAAATCCTCCAAGGTTTGTATGGTCCTCTCAGATTGTCCATCTATCTGTGGGTGAAAGGCAGTACTAAACCTTAACTGCTTACCCAAAGATTTATGGATTCACTCCCAAAAATGACTCGTGAACTGGGGACCTCTATCAAAAACAATAGTAGCTCGAACCCCGTGCAACCGCACTATCTCATCTATATATGTGCAAGCTTCTCAGCAGTGTAGGCTGTTTTGATAGGAAGGAAATGTGCTATCTTAGTCAACCTATCAACTATCACCCATATGGAATCATGAACTTTGGTTGTTCTAGGAAAACCAACCACAAAGTCCATGGTCACATGATCTCATTTCCACTGCAGTATCGGCAAAGGTTGCATTGTTCCTGCGGGCTTTTGGTGTTCAACTTTAACCTGCTGACACACTAGACACCGTATAACAAACTCAGCTACATCCTTCTTCAAACTAGGCCACCAATACATATACTTCAAGTTATGATACATTTTGGTGCTCCTTGGATGCATTGCATACATGGATGAGTGAGCTTCCTCCAAGACTAACTTCCTTAAGTCATTGGCATCAGGTACTACCATCCTACCATGGTATCAGACTACCTGATCCTATGACTCATGAAAGCCATCTCGTTTCTCACTACCATACTCTGACCTGATCTGCTGAACCACAGTATCAACTTGTTGTGCTTCTTTAATCTATTGTCTCAGAGTAGGTTTCACTTGCATCTCAGATAACAACCCGGCTAGCAATGATACCTTAAGTTGTATATTGTTTTTCCTCAAGGAGATAAGCATATCTCTTTTAAAGCACACTAAAGAGTTCAACTGGGCTTTATCTAAGGCTGGTGGTGATGATTTCCTACTTAGTGCATCAGCCACTACATTAGCCTTCCCTGGATGATAATCAATTATACAATCATAGTCCTTGATTAACTCCATCCAGCGGCGTTGTCTCATGTTCAACTCATGTTGTGAGAAGATATATTTTAGATTCTTATGGTCTGTGAAAATCTGGAATGTTTCTCCATAGAGATAATGTCTCCAGATCTTCAAAGCATGGACCACAGAAGCTAGCTCTAGATCATGTGTCAGATAATTCTCCTCGTGTTTCTTAAGCTGTCGAGAGGCAAAAGAAATCACTTGATTATCATGAATCAACACACATCCTAAACCATTTTTAGATGCATCACAGAAAACTATGTACCCCTTCACTTGCTCAGGTAACACCAGCAGAGGTGAACTTGTTAACCTTTCTTTCAACAGTTGGAAAGAATGTTGACACTTGTCATTCCAGACAAAAGGAACCTCCTTCCTGGTCAACTTGGTTAGGGGTAAAGCTATAGAACTAAAGTTCTTAATGAACCTCCTGTAATAGCCTGCCAGTCCTAGGAAACTACGTATCTCCGTTGGTGTCTTTGGTTGTTCCCATTGCAGGACAGATTCTACCTTCTTAGGATCAACACGGATACCTGAGGCAGATGTTACATGTCATACAAAAGAAACTTCTGGTAACCAGAACGCGCATTTTATAAACTTAGCATACAGCTTATGCTCTCTTAGCAAAGTTAAAGCCTGACGGAGGTGCTGCTCATGCTGTTGAGCATCTCTACTGTATATTAAGATGTCATCTATGAAGACTACTATGAACTGATCAAGAAAAGGTCGGAAGATTCTATTCATGAGTTCCATGAATGCAGATGGTGCATTAGTTAGTCCAAACGACATAACTATGAACTCGTCGTGACAATACCTTGTTCTAAAGGAAGACTTAGGTATGTCACTCTCCTAGATACACAACTAATGATATCGTGAACTCAGATCTATCTTAGAGAAGATAGTTGCACCACGCAACTGATCAAATAGGTCATCGATCCTTGGCAGAAGATACTTGTTCTTTATGGTTAATTTATTCAACTGTCTGTAATCAATGCATAACCGCATAGATCCGTGCTTCTTCTTAACAAAGAGAACTGGAACACCCCATGGTGAAGTACTCGGTCAGATAAAACTTTTCTCAAGCAACTCCTGCAGTTGTTTCTTGAGCTCTGCCATCTCAGTAGGTGCCATTCTATGCGGTGTTCGTGCTATTGGTTGTGTGCCCGGGATTAGATTAATCTCAAAATCAATCTCTCAGCGCAGAGGAACACCTGTAACTTCCTTAGGGAACACATCTTCAAACTCCCTAACTATCAAAACTTTAGAAAGATTAGGACTCTCCATTGTGGTGTCTACCACATGTGCCAAGAATGCAAAGAATTCTTATCTCATCAGCTTCTCAGCTACCATAGTCCACACTAGACAGGTTAGAAGAATCTTTCTGTCACCCTGAAAGATCCATGTGTCACCGTCATCTGCGAACACAGCTTGCTTGGAATCACAATCCAAGACAACCTTATACTTTTCTAGGGTGTCCATCCCAAGAATTATATCGAACCTGTGCATCTCAAGTGGTATAAGATCCACCTGAATGTGATGTTCAAAAAAGTAAAGAATGAAGGGAGAACATACCTCCCGCATCACCACAGATCCAACTAATGGAGTTCCCATATGTGGACAGAACCGCAAAAGCTCCATGAACTTAGCTTCATACTCGCTAATGTTCAATGGTCCTTGCCTTAACCTCTCAAAATGAGAGATCTTCTCATCTAGATATGTCTTGGGGAAATATCTACTGATGAATCCTCATCGGAATTCTTCCCATCTAATTTCAACACCTGGCCTCTTTCCCTCTTCTATTGTCCACCAGTATCCAGCACTCCCTTTTAAAAGGTACACTGCATGCCTCACCTTCTCTACTTCAGGGATATTGAGGATTTTAAAAGCCTTCTCCAGCTCAGTCAGCCACATATCTGCATCTGCTGGGTCAGCTATACCAGCATAATCTATGGCTCCAACCCAGAGAAATCATTCGAAAGTCTTGCCGGCTCCTTGTCCTTCATTATGGGATGATGCCCTAGGTGTAGGTGGTGGCATCCTATCCGCCATATGCGTCATGGTTGTCATGAACTGCCCAAACAGATCATGGAAAGCTGGGTTTTCCAGTGCATCTTGGTTAAGCTGGGGATGTTCAGGTACTCGTTCCTCCCTATCATGATCCCTTTCACCTCTTCCTGCTGTAGCAACACTGCTCTCAGTAGCGTGTTCTTCATGTGATCCAGACATCTTTAAGTTATTCTTCTCCTCCTATATGAGTATATGACACTATCAGATATACTGGAAGACACTAGAATAGACTCAACAACCTTAATCCTATGTCTCTGTAGACTCAGTGAACCTAGAGCTCTGATACCACTAATTGTGATACACCGTTCGAACAAAATGTCATTAACTAAGCGGAAGCGATCATTAGCAGCGGATTACTAAAAATCACTAAAAATTAAAACCATTTACAAAGAGATCCACACACAAGAAAACTCTTTTATCAAGAACCAATGTATTTTATTTACATCTTGTTTCATAAGTACATATCTTGTACCATCTCTTCTTGAATATTACAAACATCAAGTGCTCTATTAAAACTATACACAGGCAACATAAGAACCTCGAGGCATCAAGCCAAAATCTTAGATCGATTCATTAAAAGTACTAACTACTAACTTCGAGGACCTGAGAGTATAGAGACGACACATAGGACTCTCTATACAAAATATGACAGCTAGTACCTCCACCTAGAATATCACTGCTATCCCTGTTGCTGTTGTTGTTGTTGCCTTTCCCCTGCTATAAGGTTTCTGTCTCTTCTTCCGCGTCTACCTAAAAAAAGTTGGTTCCCACGGAGGTGAGACAATTGAAATTGTCCCAGTGAGAGATATAACTCTCCACCAAAAACATTATTATTGCAGTTTAATAGAATAAAACTGAGCAGAGGAATCATATATTTTTAACAGCAGATAAATCAATGTCTAAACATATTAGAGCAATATTCTTATGCAAAGCATTTCAGCTATAACTTGATAAAGCAACATGTCACTTATCCAATAAGGAATTGAAGAACATGTATAACATTTATCCATATAGGATATGATAAGCAAGGTAACATCAACCAATTATTCTCGTATTTCAACCTTAAGCAAATACGCTACAAGGCTGATTACATTTTACATTCATACTTAAGCCCTGAGGAGATGATGTATACCGCTCATACTCCAATCGACCATTACAAAATCGAAATCAGTACCATACATAGGTCAAGGAAGAGCCGGATTCCCATGACCTCATCCTCCTCAGTCAGTGTGAGTACAAAATACAGGACATCTTGTGTCTCTACTAAATAGCTTTCCAGGGTATACTGGCAACTTCGCTATAGAGTTACAGTGGCGGATGTACTCTCTTCGCAATCGAGAGATTTCATGTTTATCTCACATCGATTTGCCATTAAAAATATCGGGAGATTCGTGAAACATTCATCCCGGTACATATAATGAAGAATTGAGAGATTTAATGTTTATCTCACATCAATTCCTTCATTAGGGTGTAAGGATATCCGCACCCATAACCCCCACATACTCAACAGTATGCCCTCCAGGGATCCCATAGGAAAACCTGTTTCACCATCACCAACTACTGACGATGATGGATCTATGGTCAGGACTCAACATGATAATATTTCACTTGATTACTTAAGTACATTACCATATTCTTTTAGCATTAGTCAGGTTTTCAAACATAAATTATTATAACAAATGCTACAAAGAATGTGTAATACTTCTATCAAGTACTTTTCAAAGCTTTATAAAACATTGGTATCTCAATCCCTTGTCACATCATGGGCATTCTCATCCCTTAACATCTCATCATCATGATTAGGGAATATGGGTATTCGAACCCTCAGTTCATCAAAGAACCCTTATTACCACTTATCAGGTAACTAATACCTTCAGGTCATCTGACCAAGGTAAACATAATACTTTCTACACAAGCATCTCACATGGCTCTCAAAGCCCATTTAATTTCTTATTACCTCTTACTAGGAAACAAAGCATATTATGGCTCACAAGGCCCATAAAACAATTTCAATAATAAAACTTCATAGCTCATACCTGGCTATGCCCAACATCTCATGATACATGTTTCGTTGGTACACATGGTAACAGTTATATCAATTACATATCAGCACCATGTAATATAAGGGTAGCATCACTATTCCTCATTAGGGTTAGGGTTTCCCAATTTATGTCAATTAGGGATACTCATCCCATTACTCAAAATTAAGGTTATGGTTTATCATCATATTGCCCAAGATTAGGGTTTCATACACTATAACCCAAAATTAGGGTTTCACATTCCTTCACCCTATATTAGGGTTAGGGTTTCATATTAGGTTTCATATAACATTACTTAGCATCACCCTGGATTAGAGTTTCACATCACATTACAACATTAGGGTCTCACATGGCATCACCCTAGATTAGGGTTTCGCATCACATTACAGCATTAGGGTTTCACATGGCATCACCCTAGATTAGGGTTTCACATCACATTATATTGAATTAAGGTTCCTTATAACTTTTCCTCAAATTAGGGTTTCATGTAACTTTACCCTAAATTAGGGTTTTTCATTATATTACCCTAAATTAGGATTTCTCATATCATCACCCTAGATTAGGGTTATACCATTACCCTAGATTAGGGTTTTACCTAGCATTTCCCTAAATTAGGGTTAGGGTTCATCAACCTTCTCGATTAGGGTTTCATGATCTCTTTATCAAGGATCATACCCTAAATTACATATTTTATTCATGTTGAAAGTGTTGAGGCTTAACCACTACATGATTATTATACATGTATGTATTCCTCTCTCTCTCTCATCCTCTCTAGGATGTTGATTACTTCAAGCTTGATTAGATTAGGTCAATCCTTCATCCAAGCACATACACTTAGGGTTAGCATAGTGTATTGAGATATTGCCTCCATAAGCATCAAAGGTTAACCCCTCTAAGGGTATTAATCACCCTAGTACCTTAAAGGTATAACCATTGTAATTATCTTTGATATACATCATTAACAATCATGGGTTTAATTGATCTTTCATCACATTAGGTCTTCAAACGGTTTTGGTTGCATTAAACCTCCAAACAGTTTTGAGACCGTTTGCCCTCGAAATGGTTTTGAAATCGTTTGGGCATCTAGGGTTGAGACCGTTTGCCCTCCAAATGGTTTTGAAACTGTTTGGGCATCTAACTCTTGAAACTATTTGATCATATGTACATTGACATCGATTGGACCCATCAACATTTGAAATCGATTAGATAAATCAGCCTTGAAACCGATTGAATCTCCAAACGATTTGAGACCGTTTGATCTCAAATGGTTTGAAGACCGTTTGATTCCAAACAGTTTCAAGACCGTTTGGACTCAAACAGTCTCAAGACCGTTTGGTCCAAACTACTTGAAACTGAAAGGAGCATCTAGGGTTTCCTTCAACCAATAAATTAGGGTTTGCTTCATTAAATCATTCATCAACTGGACCATTGAGAGTACATTAATTTATAGCCCTTAGATCTCCAACCATCCATCACAGCCCTTGATCTCCAAACGGTCTTCAGACCGCTTGGTCTCAAATGGTCTTGAGACCGTTTTCCCTCAAACGGTCTTGAGACCGTTTGAGCCATTCAACATAGAAATCGACTCAATCAATTTTGGGTTTCAACCAATCAATCCGATTACGGTTTGTAATCAATGGATCATCCATTCTTGAAACCATTATAATTAGATAAATTTGAACCATTGGATCTTCATTCATCCACATCACCAAATGTCCCCAAATGGTCTTGAGACCGTTTGACCTCAAACGGTCTTGAGACTGTTTGGTCATCAAGTTGAAACTATTTGCACATGATCTTTATTGAGGTGTGTGCTAAGATGACATCATCATCTTCAAGCTTCAAAACTTCGAAAGTTACAGTGATTCTTATGGTGATTTCATGTGATGACCTTGAATTTTGGAGTTTGATATCGAATATAGTATTTGAAGTTTGTGATATATGTTAGTTGGTTAATTCCAAGTTGATGTGACATTTATCCAATCATGGACACTACTATCCCACATGAACATTACAATGCCACTTAATGATCAATCATAAGAATTCGCGAACAGTTGTCTATATGTGGATGATGAATTCTAGCTAGAACCAATGTTAACATTTTATGTAGATAAGTGCCAAAATGAAGTACATGGATTCAAAAGAACAAGTTGTGAACCCTTGGATGCATAATGATCCAACTAAGTGGAATTTAAACTAGCTTCATTGGGATTTGATTATAAACAATATGTATACAAGGTTTAGACTTTTAAATATAGGGTAATTGAGGAATTAGGCTTAATGAAAAGGTGTTGGGATTTTACGTATCACAAGGCAGAGGGAAATGCTTCATGCATGGTTCTAGGATACGTTACTTCAGATAAATTGGTGTCTGAATCTTCATGAAGAACTACAGTTTTTATTGATTACAAACCTATGTTTGATAATCTATGATCCAAGTAGTGACATCTGTGTGTCGTGAGGCCATGCTCGTCAAGGGAAAAACCATAAGCCAAGAAAAGAAGAGATCAGTGCCACGGGTTCCCTGGCATCGTTTACCCAGTCATCGCGAGTTTCCTATGCATTGTACGGAAATTGTTGAGTCTTGGCGTCGATGAGCATGACAGCTAATGACTCCACATCATCTTAACCCGTACATCCCCATCCTTCTCATTCTGCCGATATGGGCTTCTCCCAGTTTGAGCGTGAGTTCACGGGATCGGATCTCCACTAATCGGCATGACTCAGTGACTGTGATGTGCCGGAAAAAAACCCATGTTCTTCGTGCGTGCATCTCCGGGTCCGCCTCTCCTCAGGTCCAGCGCCGCCGTCGAGGAAGACTGACTCCGCCAAGAAAATGACCTCCATTCTGAGGTTCGTTGTGTAAGATCATGACACTGTGATCTTAAATGATTCTTCTTCACACCTTCAGACCCCCCTGGTCACCGCTCTGGAGTCCGAGACGGATCCTGCCGAAGCTGATGCTTGTGGCAACACCCAACAAGAATCACTCCTTGCTTGCTCACGGTGGCAGTGTCTGGTCGCCTAGATCAGAGTGTGCACACGGCATAATAGAGAGAGAGGGAAAGCGAGGCATCCGGCCTGAGCCTAGCCGGATTCCATGGCCATGTCGGAGTCCTCCCAGAGAGGCGACGGATCTCACGCACGCAGGGATCAGAGGACGCGGGGGTGAGGGAGAGGATTTGTCATCGCCGACCTAATCCACGTAGGAGCAGGATGACGGTGGGTGCGCTCACATATACAGAGAAGAAATCTCACACAGAGAGAAGAAGGAAGGACGCTGGGAATCCGGAGGCAAGCAGGCAAAGCGCTGCCGTTGCACCAGTCGCGTTGAATTGCGATGAAGGAGAGGAGAAATGGGTTAGTGGGTCGAGGCCTCTGTGGATCCACTTGAAGATCTGACGGCCACAATAAATCATGAAAGGTAAAGATCTCATCTAATGTATATATATTAAAAATACGATTAAAAATAGCCCCTATGCCCAAATAATTACCCAAAAATATTCCTGGACTCATAATAATGCCCTATTCATGATGAAACCCCTAAATCAGACCTTTGAAGCAGTATTATGGTTGATTCTCCATTTACAAGATGATGCTTCTTTTAATATTATTTGAATAGTATAATCAACATATAGTGGCCATAAAACCTGGAAATATTACTCTTGAACACTAATATAGTCTGGATACTAAATACAACCTTTGATATTAATGAAATGTCCAAATACTAGGTCTTTTGATATTAGAATGGAATTAGATGCTTTTAACCTCATATTAATCCTAGAAAATAGATAAATCATCAGAAAAATATGAGATCTGAACCAGACCCTTAGAATGACATCTGGATCACTATAAAAATACCAGAGACACATTTTAGATCAGTAACACCTAGATTTGACCTAAACCCTAAATTGAACCTAAATACCGTTAATAATGATGAACCTTGTATTAATGATGCTCAATTATATTTAATCAGGTCATGGACAAAGTTCTAGATGATCCAAGATGATTAGAATTCTCTAAACTCAGGTACGTGGGTTTTATTTAAGTATATGACTATGGTTTTCTTGCTTGCAATCATGATATGTATGTATGCTCTCTTCTATTTGCAAATATTGGATGTAGTAGCACTATATTGTACTCGATGTTTTATCACTTGTAAACATAAATTATAAGTAGATGCTTTGTAGTTATTTAAGGTGTTCATTATCCCCCTTACGAGGGAATGGATTCATGTTGGCTAGTACACCTCCCTAGAGCACACGGTGTACGGGGAGTTTCCCTAGAGTACTTGGTACATGGGGATGGGCCCAATAATTATGTTTTAGTACTAGTCCACCTTGATAATGCAATTCATCTAGGAAAATGACTAAAATTGGCATATTTCACTTAATAAAGAAGTGTTTTCTATGATTTTCTTTCTTTCTGCAAATCTTTTTCAAAATTATGAAAGCCATAAATATATGTATCTTTCTGCCCATGTACATAACACCTTGTGTGTTGATTTGTTATTTCATGTATGTTTTAGGTTCAGAGATAGCATGGGAGAAAAGTACATGATGTGAGCAAGTTGTACAAGTTGTACCTATTGTGTAGATCCTAGTTTAGCATACATGTTCTTAGAATGTAAAATCTTCATTCAATATGTAATTGTAAATCATTTTTTAATAATTCATGTTGTGTAAATATACATGTTGAATGTTGAGAAATGTTATGGTTGTATGTTCATGTATGCGTATTATGCTTCCGCATCGCTTTCTGATATGATTGGATGATGTTTTCAGATTCTGACATCTCACTCCCAATAGGGTTTGGAGAAATCAAAATCCGGGGACGTCACTGTTGGTATCAGAGCATGAATAATAGCTACACCTAACAATTTCTCACCGTGAAACATAAAACTAAACTTCACCTTTCACTTCAAACCTAGAAACTTAGTAAGTTGTTTTATAGGAATTAGGTTTGACCTAGCCTCTAGGTTAGAACCTAGATGTTCGAGAACTAGGTTTAGACAAGTGTCTAAAACCCTTTCCATTAGAGCTCATATGTATTGGGTAGGTACACTAGTCTACATCTCGTTCTCACCATTTCACTAGGTGACATGAGACTAGACTATGTACTGTGTGTGGGACACTCAATTTTGCTGATTTGGTTTTGTTTTCCAATCGGCTCGAGCCTCAACAATTTTCTCTGATGTCTTCTTTCTCGGAGAAAAACTATATAATATTGTATTATATATATGTAAATATAAAAATGTTTCCCTCATACTGGAGAGTAGTTATTGTTCATGCAATCTAAGTGAAAGGGAGTGACATCAGTCTAGAAGAGAGAATAGATCTAGATTAGATGTCTAGAGCCTTATAAGGTTATGTGATAGATAGATAGACAAAATAAAGATGAAGGAAATAAGTATATAGAATCTTACCTAAGTTGATCTATGATGGTATAAGTTTCCTTATTAAGATTTGAGTTATATATGAACCGAATCCACTCTTGGGAGGATCTATGCTAAGTCGTGATGATGAAAGTGCATTCCCTTTTCCTACTTAAGATGAGCTAAGTTAAGATAACATTGAATAAGCATGATCCTCAAGCTCTTTTACAAAGGAGGACCTCTAGTGTTAGGACAAGATATGTGGTGAACTCCAGAGAGAGTGAGACCCACAAGGAGAGGGTCATAGGACCTACTCTACAATATATGAAAAATATGAGAGAATGTGAAATGATGTGTCCTAAGCTGAGTTACTCCTGAGTAGATGAGTTGAGTCCTTTTGCATGATTCAATCCTATATGTGAGAGTTGGGTAAAAAAAATGATGGGTAGAAACTCATAATGAGAAAGTCAATACTTTGACTGAGTTAGGTCATAGCTTGAGTGACATAAGCTAGTGAAGCTCATCATTAGCTGTAAAGTGAGGTGATATATGAAACATTAATTTTGAGAGTAAAATGCCTTGCGCATACCATACTCATAAATGTTGCTCCTTCCTCCTCTCTTTCCTAATATATGATGCTAGAAACCTCACTTGAGATATACAGGTGGATTATATATGAAGAGGCACTCATATAAGCTTGACCAATTCTAGATTTCCTTTATGTATAAATCCAAGTTTGAAATCATGATAAGATTGTCTTAGTATACTCTCTTTCCCTCTATATCATGCATTAAAGATATAAGTTTGAAATCATGAGCTAAAAATAAAATACATATTTGGATCATAGCTTGCATGATCACAAAAATATAGTATTGAACCTCATTCCTTCTCAATCTATTCCTCTAAGTTTAAGGATAACTCTCACACAATAGAATAAGAATCCTAATATATAAATGTGAAAAACCAAGCCTTTCTCTAATGATAAAATCATAATATGATGTAGATCATAGACCAAATTAATGATGTAAGTGTGATAGTTTTGGTAAACATGAAATCTTGATATCACCTTGCATAATTTAGTGGGGTGAAATAAAAGTATTGAAAATGCCTTCTACACATCGAATATGGAAATACAACCTCTATTTTTAGGGTACTCATGGAATACTGACATCACCTTACATCGGTGTGTACAGTGAATGACAAAACCATGGGTAATTCCTTCTCAACTTACAAAACTATGAACAAACCCTTATCCTTAAGGGACGATGAGGATGTAAATATTGAAATATAATAATGTTATGTTATAACTAAAACATTAAGTGATGTTTCAATTCTTGTAAAAGAAAATGAAGTTTTGACCTATTTAAGGTGGGGTAGGTACACCCTAGATACTATGAACCTAAGATGACAACTTAGGATATATCTGGAACCATGATGATCTTGTTACCTAGGAGTGGTGGCTATATGAAACTTGAATTCTTGATATCACCTTGAAGTGTATGGCCAATTGAATTTTGAGGACGAAATTCCATGTAAGGTGGGGTGAATGTGATGACCTTGAATTTTGGAGTTTGATATCGAATATAGTATTTGAAGTTTGTGATATATGTTAGTTGGTTAATTCCAAGTTGATGTGACATTTATCCAATCATGGACACTACTATCCCACATGAACATTCCAATGCCACTTAATGATCAATCATAAGAATTCGCGACCAGTTGTCTATATGTGGATGATGAATTCTAGCTAGAACCAATGTTAACATTTTATGTAGATAAGTGCCAAAATGAAGTACATGGATTCAAAAGAACAAGTTGTGAACCCTTGGATGCATAATGATCCAACTAAGTGGAATTTAAACTAGCTTCATTGGGATTTGATTATAAACAATATGTATAATAGGATTAGACTTTTAAATATAGGGTAATTGAGGAATAAGGCTTAATGAAAAGGTGTTGGGATTTTACGTATCACAAGGCGGAGGGCAATGCTTCATGCATGGTTCTAGGATAAGTTACTTAAGATAAATTGGTGTCTGAATCTTCATGAAGAACTATAGTTTTTATTGATTACAAACCTATGTTTGATAATCTATGATCCAAGTAGTGACATCCGTTTGTTGTGCGGCCATGCTCGTGAAGGGAAAAACCATAAGCCAAGAAAAGAAGAGATCAGTGCCACGGGTTCCCTGGCCTCGTTTACCCAGTCATCGCGAGTTTCCTGTGCATTGTACAGAAATTGTTGAGTCTTGGCATCGACGAGCATGACATCTAACGACTCCGCATCATCTTAACCCGTACATCCCCATCCTTCTCATTCTTCCGATATGGGCTTCTCCCAATTTGAGTGTGAGTTCACGGGCTCAGATCTCCACTTATCGGCATGACTCAGTGACTGTGATGTGCCGGAAAAAAAACCATGTTCTTTGTGTGTGCATCTCCGGGTCCGCCTCTCCTCAGGTCCAGCGCCGCCGTCGAGGAAGACTGACTCCGCCAAGAAAATGACCTCCATTCTGAGGTCCGTTGTGTAAGATCATGACAATGTGATCTTAAATGATGCTTCTTCACACCTTCAGACCCCCCTGGTCACTGCTCTGGAGTCTGAGATGGATCCTGCCAAAGTCGATGCTTGCGGCAATGCCCAACAAGAATCACTCCTTGCTTGCTCACGGTGGCGGTGTCTGGTCGCCCAGATCAGAGTGTGCACACGGCAGAATAGAGAGAGAGGGAAAGCGAGGCATCCGGCCTGAGCCTAGCTGGATTCCATGGCCACGCCGAAGTCCTCCCAGAGAGGCGACGGGTCTCACGTACACAGGGATCAGAGGACGCGGAGGTGAGGGAGAGAATTTGTCGATGCCGACCTAATCCACGTAGGAGCAGGATGCCGGTGGGTGCGCTCACATATACAGAGAAGAAATCTCACACAGAGAGAAGAAGGAAGGACGCTGGGAATCCGGAGGCAAGCATGCAAAGCACTGCCATTGCACCAGTCACGTTGAATCGCGATGAAGGAGAGGAGAAAGGGGTTAGCAGGTCAAGGCCTCTGTGGATCCACTTGAAGATCCGACGGCCACAATAAATCATGAAAGGTAAAGATCTCATCTAATGTATATATATTAAAAATACGATTAAAAATAGCCCCTATGTCCAAATAATTACCCAAAAATATTCTTGGACTCATAATAATGCCCTATTCATGATGAAACCCCTAAATGAGACCTTTGAAGCAGTATTATGGCTGATTCTCCATTTACAAGATGATGCTTCTTTTAAGATTATTTGAATAGTATAATCAGCATATAGTGGCCATAAAACCTGGAAATATTACTCTTGAACACTAATATAGTCTGGATACTAAATACAACCTTTGATATTAATGAAATGTCCAAATACTAGGTATTTTTGTAATTAGAATGGAATTAGATGCTTTTAACCTCATATTAATTCTAGAAAATAGATAAATCATCAGAAAAATATGAGATCTGAACCAGACCCTTAGAATGACATCTGGATCACTATAAAAATACCAGAGACACATTTTAGATCAGTAACACCTAGATTTGACCTAAACCCTAAATTGAACCTAAATACCGTTAATAATGATGAACCTTGTATTAATGATGCTCAATTATATTTAATGAGGTCATGGACAAAGTTCTAGATGATCCAAGATGATTAGAATTCTCTAAAATCAGGTACATGGGTTTTATTTAAGTATATGACTATGGTTTTCTTGCTTGCAATCATGATATGTATGTATGCTCTCTTCTATTTGAAAATATTGGATGTAGTAGCACTATATAGTACTCGATGTTTTATCACTTGTAAACATAAATGATAAGTAGATGCTTTGTAGTTATTTAAGGTGTTCATTATCCCCCTTATGAGAGAATGGATTAACATTGGCTAGTACACCTCCCTAGAGCACACGGTGTACGGGGAGTTTCCCTAGAGTACTTGGTACATGGGGATGGGCCCAATATTTATGTTTTAGTACTAGTCCACCTTGATAATGCAATTCATCTAGGAAAATGACTAAAATTGGCATATTTCGCTTAATAAAGAAGTGTTTTCTATGATTTTCTTTCTTTCTGCAAATCTTTTTCAAAATTATGAAATCCATAAATATATGTATCTTTCTGCCCATGTACACAACACCTTGTGTGTTGATTTGTTATTTCACGTATGTTTTAGGTTCATAGATAGCATGGGAGAAAAGTACAGGATGTGAGCCAGTTGTACAGGTTGTACCTATTGTGTAGATCCTAGTTTAGCATACATGTTCTTGGACTGTAAAATCTTCATTCAATATGTAATTGTAAATCATTGTGTAATAATTCATGTTGTGTAAATATACATGTTGAATGTTGAGAAATGTTATGGTTGTATGTTCATGTATGTGTATTATGCTTCCGCATCGCTTTATGATATGATTGGATGATGTTTTTAGATTCTGACATCTCATTCCCAATAGGGTTTGGAGAAATCAAAATCTGGGGACGTCACATTTCATCAACCAATCAAAAGGAATTTCGGGAAAGAAGAAAGAATCAACATCTGATAAAGAAGGAAAATCAATAATAACATTTAAGGGTTCAAGTTATATAACTCGCCTTCAAAGTTGAATCCAAGCTTCAAGCTTCACGTTTTTAATGGTGAATGAAGCTTTCTTAACTTCCCAAGGTCCGTCCTCAAGTCTTTGAGTGAAAAGAATGGCTAAAGTTGAAGATTGAATGGAGAAAGGAAGAAAATAAGCATTGAATTTCGATTTCCACCATGAAATCAAGGTTGAAGATGATTAAGGAGCTCACCTACAGGTTGGGGTACGTCCTCCTATTGCTCCTAAGCTCCCTTGTGTTCGGACAAAGCAAGGAAATAAAGAAGAGTCAAAAAAGCCTTTCATGTGGGTGAAAGATTTGAATGTATATAAGGGAAATTCAAGAGAGAGAAAGTGTTATAAAAATCCTTTAATTCCCTAAATTGGTTCCACTTATCCCCCTCACTTCATTGCATACGAAGCCATCATCCTCCCCTTAGAAATACTCTTCTTTATCCATGAATTAAAAGAAAAAAAATTAAGCACCTTAATCAATATAATAATATCCAAAAATTAGTTGATATTACTTTTTCTTTAACTAATGTGAGTGGGCTCTCCACTCACTTTAGATATTTCGGTGGAATTTCAAGGTACAAGGACGTCCATACTTATATAAATTCAACCATAACATTTTTGGTTGAAGGGCACTTCCATTAATATATTTATTTTTGCATTAAATTGAATTTGGGTTTCAATTATGCTTTATCTTGATTATTTTAATATCATGATTCTCTCTCCCCCAAAGAGATTCAAATGAAAGGCCCCTCTGATTTTATTGTCTCTAAATGATACCAAGAAACATTAGGGACTCTCTATAAGTGGTATTGTGCATATTGAACCCTAGGTTTTGGGTAAATTGCACATTACACCAAAACTAGGTTTTAATGCACAAACATTGCGTAATAAGCTCTTTCTTGGTGCTCAGGCTACCACAAGCCATACCTATGCATCATTTTCATTCTTATGATGCTTCAACACTTGAGGAACATTTTTTCATGTAACATTTGCAAGTTAACCCCTAAACTTGGGTAATTTTGCACTTTAGTCCAAAACGGGCAAAACATCATTTTCAACATTATTCAAAAAGGACTAAAACTGAAACATAAGTTCCTCTTGAGCCTTAATTACTTTTCAAAAGATAAGAGCAAGAATATAATTATCTTTCTTTAAACAAAACATCTAGGGTTAAAGCATAACCCAGGTCAGGGATGTTACAAATTATCCACCCCTTACAGGGATTTTGTCCCCGAAATCATCAAGAGAAAAGAGAAGGGTACTTCCTCCTCATTTCTTCCCCTAGCTCCCATGTAGCTTCTTCAATGCCACGGTGATGCCAGAGAACTTTCACAAGACATATGTCTTTCTTTTTCAGCTTTTTAATTCTTTTATCAAGGATCATCACATGTCCTTCAACATATGATATATCATCATTTAATTCTACCTCCACAAGTTGCAAAACTATCTCTGTGTCAGAATGACACTTTCTCAGCATGGAGATATGGAACACTGGATGCAACTTATGCAGCTCAGGTGGCAACTCTAGCTTATAGGCTACCTTTCCAATATGTTCAATGATTGGATAAGGCCCCATAAATCTAGGAGCTAACTTTCCCTTCTTTCCAAATCTAAGGATACCTTTCCAAGGTGAGACCTTGAGATATACTTTGTCTCCAACTTGGAATTCTAAAGGTATTCACCATTTGTCGGCGTACGACTTCTATCTATCCTGTGCAGTCTTTAATTGTTGTTGTATTACTTTAATCTTCTCAGTTGTCTGATGCACTAGCCCAGGACCCAAAAGTTGATATTCTCATGTTTTGTACCAACATAAAGGAGATCTACAATGTCTACCATATGATGCTTCATATGGTGCCATATCAATACTGTGCTGATAGCTATTATTGTAAGAAAATTCTATCAAGCTCAGGTGTAGATCCCAACTTCCTACAAACTGAAGGTCACATGCCCTAAGCAAATCCTCCAAGGTTTGTATGGTCCTCTCAGATTGTACATCTGTATATGGGTGAAAGGCAATACTAAACCTTAAGTGCGTACCCAAAGCTTTATGGATTCGCTCCCAAAAATGACTCGTGAACTGGGGACCTCTATCAGAAACAATA
The DNA here is from genome assembly GCA_963693085.1 of Alisma plantago-aquatica. NCBI lineage: Eukaryota > Viridiplantae > Streptophyta > Magnoliopsida > Alismatales > Alismataceae > Alisma > Alisma plantago-aquatica. The sequence continues at coordinate 1,190,100,328 of OY856411.1, read as the reverse complement.
GTAGCTGGAACCCCGTGCAATCGCACTATCTCATCTATATATATTTGTGCAAGCTTCTCAGCAGTGTAGGTTGTTTTGACAGGAAGGAAATGTGCTATCTTAGTCAACCTATCAACTATCACCCATATGGAATCATGACCTTTGGTTGTTCTAGGAAAACCAACCACAAAGTCCATGGTCACATGATCCCATTTCCACTGCGGTATAGGCAAAGGTTGCATTGTTCCTGCGGGCTTTTGATGATCAGCTTTAACATGCTGACACACTGAACACCGTATAACAAAATCAACTACATCCTTCTTCAAACCAGGCCACCAATACATATCCTTCAAGTTATGATACATTTTGGTGCTCCCTGGATGCATTGCATACATGGATGAGTGAGCTTCCTCTAAGACTAACTTCCTTAAGTCATTGGCATCAGGTACTACCATCCTACCATGGTAACAGACTACCTGATCCTCTGACTCATGAAAGCCATCACGTTTCTCACTACCATACTCTGACATGATCAACTGAACCACAGTATCAACTTGTTGTGCTTCTTTAATATGTTGTCTCAGAGTAGGTTTCACTTGCATCTCAGCTAACAGTCCGACTAGCAACGATACCTTAAGCTGTATATTGTTTTGCCTAAAGGAGATAAGCATATCTCTTTTAAAGCACACTAAAGAGTTCAACTGGGCTTTATCTAAGGCTGGTGATGATGATTTCCTACTTAGTGCATCAGCCACTACATTAGCCTTCCCAGGATGATAATTAATTGTACAATCGTAGTCCTTGATTAACTCCATCCAACGGCGTTGTCTCATGTTCAACTCATGTTGTGAGAAGATATATTTTAGATTCTTATGGTCTGTGAAAATCTAGAATGTTTCTCCATAGATATAATGTCCCCATATCTTCAAAGCATGGACCACATCAGCTAGCTCTAGATCATGTGTCAGAGAATTCTCCTCATGTTTCTTAAGATGTTGAGAGGCAAAAGAAATCACTTGATTATCATGCATCAACACACATCCTAAACCATTTTTAAATGCATCACAGAAAACTACAGAAAACTATGTACCCCTTCCCTTGCTCAGGTAACACCAGCACAGGTGCACTTGTTAACCTTTCTTTCAACAGCTAGAAAGAATGTTGACACTTGTCATTCCAGACAAAAGGAACCTCCTTCCTGGTCAACTTGGTTAGGGGTAAAGCTATATAACTGAAGTTCTTAATGAACCTCCTGTAATAGCCTTCCAGTCCAAGGAAACTGCGTATCTCCGTTGGTGTCTTTGGTTGTTCCCATTGCAGGACAGATTCTACCTTCTTAGGATCAACACGGATACCTGAGGCAGATATTACATGTCCTCGAAAAGAAAACTTCTGGTAACCAGAACTCACATTTTTTAAACTTAGCATACAACTTATGCTCTCTTAGCAAAGTTAAAGCCTGACGGAGGTGTTGCTCATGTTGTTGAGCATCTCTACTATATATCAAGATGTCTTTTATGAAGACTACTATGAACTGATTAAGAAAAGGCCATAAGATTCTATTCATGAGTTCCATGAATGCAGCTGGTGCATTAGTTAGTCCAAACGACATAACTATGAACTCATAGTGACCATACCTTATCCTAAAGGCAGACTTAGGTATGTCACTCTCCTTGATGCGCAACTGATGATATCCCGACCTCATATCTATCTTACAGAAGATAGTTGCACCACGCAACTGATCAAACAAGTCATCGATCCTTGGTAGAGGATACTTGTTCTTTATGGTTACTTTATTCAACTATCTGTAATCAATGCATAACCGCATAGATCCATCCTTCTTCTTAACAAAGAGAACAAAAGCACCCCATGGTGAAGTACTCAGTCGGATAAAACCTTTCTCAAGCAACTCTTGCAGCTATTTCTTGAGCTATGCCATCTCAGCAGGTGCCATTCTATACAGTGTTTGTGCTATTGGTTGTGTGCCCGGGATTAGATTAATCTTAAAATCAATCTCTCGGGGTAGAGGAACACCTGGAAGTTCCTCAGGGAACACATCTTCAAACTCCCTAACTATCGGAACTTTAGAAAGATTAGGGCTCTCTATTTTGGTGTCTACCACATATGCCAAGAATGCAAAGCATCCTTGTCTCATCAGCTTCTCAGCTACCATAGTCGACACTAGACAAGTTACAAGAATCTTTCTGTCACCCTGAAAGATCCATGTGTCACCATCATCTGCGAACACAGCTTGCTTGGAATCACAATCCAAGACAACCTTATACTTTTGTAGGGTGTCCATCCCAAGAATTATATCGAACCCGTGCATCTCAAGTGGTATAAGATCCACCTGAATGCGATGTTCAGAAAAGGAAAGAATGCAGGGAGAACATACCTCCCGCAACACCACAGATCCAACTAATGGAGCTCCCATATGCGGACAAAACCGCAAAAGATCCATGAACTTAGCTTCATACTCGTTAATGTTCATTGGTCCTTGCCTTAACCTCTCAAACTGAGAGATCTTCTCGTCTAGATACGTCTTGGGGAAATATCTACTGACGAATCCTTGTCGGAATTCTTCCCATCTGATTTCAACACCTGGCCTCTTGCCCTCTTCTATTATCCACCAGTGCCCAGCACTCCCTTTTAAAAGGTACACTACATGCCTCACCTTCTCTGCTTCAGGGATATTGAGGATTCTAAAAGCCTTCTCCAGCTCAGTCAGCCACATATCTATGTCTGCTAGGTCAGTTGTACTAGCACAATCTGTGGCTCCAACCTGGCGAAGTCATTCAAAAGTCTTACCGGCTCCCTATCGTTCATTATGGGCTGATGCCCTAGGTGCATGTGGTGGCATCCTATCCTCCATATGCGTCATGGTTGCCATGAACTTCCCAAACAGATCATGGAAAGCTGGGTTTTCCAATGTAGCTTGGTTATGCTGGGGATGTTCAGGTACTAGTGAAAAACACTAGAGGGGGGGTGAATAGAGTTTTTAAATAATTTTAACAATTTATTAAACTCAAACAACCACAATTGAAAATTGGAAGAAGGAGACAGGTGTTTAGAGTGGTTCCAACTTTAGCAAATACTAAAGTTGTCAGTCCACTACCCGGTTGCTTACCCAACCGGGATTTTTAAAGTATTTATTTTATTACCTTCTCAAGGATTTATACAAAATACAATACTTTCCTTTACACCCTTTGAACAGCCTTCACTTGAAGTAGGTGCACCAACTTTGAGGTAGCCTTCTTGAAGTAACTCCAAGCTCCCCCTTGAAGTAGCCTTCCTCTCTAGAAGTAACCTCCCATTGCACCAGCCTTCTGAAGTAGCTAAAAGTCACCTTCTTCACCAAGAAGATCTCCACCCTCTCCAATCAGCAGCCTCCAACCTAGGAGTAGCAAGGAGAGTACAAACGGTAATAGAGAACAAGAAAGGAAAAAGAAAATTACAACTTATCCTTTGTAGCCCAAGGCTTGATTTGCCTAGATCAAGCGTATAGATCTCCTAACCAAGGGTATGAACTTGTGATTGCAGTGGGTAGGAGATACTAGCCTATAGGACACGAATTTTGAGCTAAGGAAGGAAATAGCCAATTGTCACAATGCTCAAATTGCTCACAAACAGATTGCTCAAAGTATGCTCAAGGATTTCTCAAGTGTAACAAGTATATTTGAGTGTCTTATGGCTTGTACTATTTATAGGAATGGCCTAAGGATGCTTAAGGACGTTCTAGACAACTTCTAGGGGTTTCTAAGTGCTTAACTAGCCGTTAGGTACAAGTTTGTTGTTTTAACAACGGCTAATTAATTAATTCTGCAGTTGCTGTCAGAGATCATCTCGGTCGAGGAATGGTCGACCGAGACACCTACTCGGTCGAAGTTTTGTCGACCGACAGGCTCTCTGGAACAAGTGATTTGCAACGTCCATCTTCAACTGCCAACTACCTTGTCAGTTGTGTCTAACGGCTACTTTGGATCTTTCTCGGTCGAGAAGATTGTCGACCGAGAGTGTCTCGGTCGAGGAGTTTGTCGACCAAGATTGATCCTGTTTCAATGTTTCAATTTAGGCACTAATTATATGTATGAGTGTGCATATGTGATCCTATTTGAAGGGAATGACTTATCTAAATGTGGTGTTTAGCTAGGGAGAATCTAACGCTTGATTTACATGCAATCTAAGTACTTGTACATTATATATTTGTACAAGTTTTTACAAAGCGATTACATTGCATGAAAACATAAACATGTAAGCATATGGATTTCCCTAGTTGATTTGTCATCCACCTAAATCATGCACACTCAAGTAGCTCGTTAGATCAATAAGAATGAAATGTTTGTCATAATCAAAACAAAGGGTTTTATAGATGTCCATTTAGCCAACAATCTCCCCCTTTTTGAAGATGACAAACATTTCCAAAATATAAATAAAGGAAATATAAAACAAATGAATTTCATACCTGAAGATTACCTTTTGTAGCCATTCTTGTTTTACAAGTAAGTGCTTGGCCCTTTTTTATTATGAAACTCAGTTATTATAGTTTTGATCTTTTTAATATTTTCTTCTCCCCCTTTGTCATTTCAAAAAGATATCCATGTTGGATATTACTTCTCCCCCTTAATTTTATACTATGCTCCCCTTTAGATAGATATCCCAAGGTATAAGTGCTTTGCAATAGATGTCAATTTAGTCATAACTTTAACTTTTAGGTATTTGCAAAGATTTTCAACCTTTTTGATTTATTTGTATTTATTACTCCCCTTATTTTGTATGCTCTACAATAGTCTTACAATCCAAATTCAAATGATGTAAAAAAAATATCCAATATGAAGATAACCAATTACAAGAATGAAAAGATAGCCAAATCATGTAAAGATAACCCATTTATTACAATTTTGCAAAGATTCCATTACAACTAATACAATTCCAAATCTCACTGGAAAGACTTAAGAATTACATCAATGTCAGGGTCTTTCCCAAGAAAAGGCTCATCTCCATAGTACTGGACCAAAGTTTGCCACTCCAGAGCACCTGTCTTGGTTAAGGCATATGCCTCCAAGAAGGTTGGAACACGATCAAATCGGAAATGAGCAGCAATATCTTGTAGTTGCATTGACGAAAACTGAGTATGCGTGAGATCTGTAGATGGTGGAGGTGGAGGTTGATAGTAGTTGTAAGATGGATTATATGGATTGAGCATGCCAGGATTTAAAGAGTAAGGATATTCATCTGGTTGGTTTGGAGAAAGAGTTTGCATTCTTTGGTTTAGATAAGTCATGGCATGATGGTTATAATCTAGTTGTTTACTAAGATGATATTGTGACCCAACAACATAGGTTAGAGTGTTTTGGATGGGATCATAGGGTAGGCTGGTAGGAGGAGGTGGAGGTGGTATATCTTGGGTAGATGTTTCTCCTTCTACCCTAGCCCTCTTATGACCGAAATCAATTCCCATTTTTTCTACAGTATTCTTACTTATTTTTTGTGGTCTACGCTCCCATGTATATCCCATATCCTCAATTTGGGTCTTAAGAAAATGTTGAGTAATTTGGCATACAAGATCAGCATATGGAGGATTGCCAGAAAACTCAAGAATGTTTTTAAGAATAATGCAGATAAAGTTTGTGGGAATGCGTTGGATAATGGCATATATTAGACACATACGAAAAATAGGAACTTCAGACTTATTTGCTCTAGGATGTGTGTTTGTTGAAACAATAAGGTTTACAATACTAGCGGCTGGTTTGAGATTGATAGCATAGTATGTGCCCCTATCTTCGTGACAGATTGTATTTGATTGAAAAATGGTTCTTTTGATGTCACTAAGACTAATTGTATGGTCATCTTGGGAAAATTGATTAAGTGGGTTTCCAGTGGTAAGGTCAATGGTGTCTTGATATTCAAATAGTTATTGTGTCAAACTTATTTTAGGTCGCATTTGACTACGACCATAGCGCCCCTTGGTCAAATTTCATTTTAACCAAGAGGCAAAATTGCAGATTTTCAAATTGAACATATCGAGTATAATATTTGCATAAAATTTGATTAAGTATCAAGTTGAAGCATACTACTTGATATAATTCTTAAATGAAGGCACAATTAATATCTCAATTAAAAAAATACTAATTTAGAGATTTTGTCTTATGTGTTGCAAGCAATAGCATATAACCAATAAATCATTTTGCTTGCCGAATATCATCACGTATCCATGCATACAATTTATCAATGCGTACCAATTTTGTGATCATACAATTTATCATTATCAATGCGTACCGAATATTGAAAGCATATCCATATAACCAATAAATCATTTATGAAATAAACTAATATTAATCTCATTTAAATTTGTAGGGATGATTTCAACATATATCCATTCATCAATCACAAATAGATAGCATTTTCATCAATTTCAAAGAGATTCAGCAATTTTGCAACAGACTGGAAATCAGTGACATGCTCGGTCGACAATTTCTCGACCGAAAGTGTCTCGATCGACAGCCTCTCGACCAACAATATTTCTGGAACTGTTAATTGCTTCCAAATAAAACATAACTATGCAAGTTAAATATTTAGATACTTAGATTTATTTGTTATCCCATTATGTTGAGTTGAGATAGACGTAGAAATATGCAACTAAGGTTCTTGGTCATATCTCAACTTAATTGCGTTTATTTAGTTTGGAGGTCTTGGAACCCAAACTAACTCGACATCTTTTCTCTTGTAAGGACATGAAAAGGAATAATGACCAAGGCGCAAACAGTAATGACAGCATATCGAGTCAACCTCATATCTTTTTCTATGGTTGTGTTCAGTGTTGTTCTTGGGTGATGATGTTCCTTTGGGTACATATATAGATTGATGTGTTTGTGACTTTCTCCAACTAGGTTGTTGATAGGATTTCCCTTTAGGCTTGTAACCTAGTCCTCTTCTCCCGATTTGATGATAGGGATTATCTAAGATTTCATCAAGAATGCCATTACTATTTAAATTACTAACTTTTTGTTGTAACTTGGCAATCTCTTCCATTCTCTTCTTGATATCTAGTTTTGCTTGATCTAGATTAGAAGACAATAAATTTCTTTCTTTGACAATAGAATCATAATCTAGATGGTTGCATAATATGGGTTGTTTTTTAAGATCATTCACTTGTCTTTGCAAATTATTTTTCTCTAAAGAAAGTAGATTACAATTTGCCTCTATAGATTTTAACTCAATATCGTGATCTTCAATGATCTTTTTAAGATCTTCATTTTTAGATGTAATAGCCAGAAGCTTAGCATGTAATTCATCATTTGCTTTATTAGATTTCTTTAATTTCTTCTTGCATTCAACATATTTAATATGTGTTTCTTCAAGGCTAGCAACTAGTTCTTCTTTAGATAAATCAAAAAGACTTACCTCTTCTTCTTCCTCCTCGCTAGTTGTGGCAATGAGACAATCTTTGTTCTCATCTTCCTTCTTTGATCTCCATGGACATTTGGTTGTTGTGTGACTTGTTCCTAAGCACCAATTGCAACATGTTGTAGTTTTGTCCAAGCAGCACCTTTTGTTGTGATTGTAATCACCATTACCCTCCATTCTTCAAGACCTGGTTAGGGTTCCTTGAAGCCCGCTCTGATACCAATTGAAAAACACTAGAGGGGGGGTGAATAGAGTTTTTAAATAATTTTAACAATTTATTAAACTCAAACAACCACAATTGAAAATTGGAAGAAGGAGACAGGTGTTTAGAGTGGTTCCAACTTTAGCAAATACTAAAGTTGTCAGTCCACTACCCAGTTGCTTACCCAACCGGGATTTTTAAAGTATTTATTTTATTACCTTCTCAAGGATTTATACAAATACAATACTTTCCTTTACACCCTTTGAACAGCCTTCACTTGAAGTAGGTGCACCAACTTTGAGGTAGCCTTCTTGAAGTAACTCCAAGCTCCCCCTTGAAGTAGCCTTCCTCTCTAGAAGTAACCTCCCGTTGCACCAGCCTTCTGAAGTAGCTCAAAGTCACCTTCTTCACCAAGAAGATCTCCACCCTCTCCAATCAGCAGCCTCCAACCTAGGAGTAGCAAGGAGAGTACAAACGGTAATAGAGAACAAGAAAGGAAAAAGAAAATTACAACTTATCCTTTATAGCCCAAGGCTTGATTTTCCTAGATCAAGCGTATAGATATCCTAACCAAGTGTATGAACTTGTGATTGCAGTGGGTAGGAGATACTAGCCTATAGGACACGAATTTTGAGCTAAGGAAGGAAATAGCCAATTGTCACAATGCTCAAATTGCTCACAAACAGATTGCTCAAAGTATGCTCAAGGATTTCTCAAGTGTAACAAGTATATTTGAGTGTCCTATGGCTTGTCCTATTTATAGGAATGGCCTAAGGATGCTTAAGGACGTTCTAGACAACTTCTAGGGGTTTCTAAGTGCTTAACTAGCCGTTAGGTACAAGTTTGTTGTTTTAACAACGGCTAATTAATTAATTCTGCAGTTGCTGTCAGAGATCATCTCGGTCGAGGAATGGTCGACTGAGACACCTACTCGGTCGAAGTTTTGTCGACCGACAGGCTCTCTGGAACAAGTGATTTGCAACGTCCATCTTCAACTGCCAACTACCTTGTCAGTTGTGTCTAACGGCTACTTTGGATCTTTCTCGGTCGATAAGATTGTCGACCGAGAGTGTCTCGGTCGAGGAGTTTGTCGACCGAGATTGATCCTATTTCAATGTTTCAATTTAGGCACTAATTATATGTATGAGTGTGCATATGTGATCCTATTTGAAGGGAATGACTTATCTAAATGTGGTGTTTAGCTAGGGAGAATCTAACGCTTGATTTACATGCAATCGAAGTACTTGTACATTATATATTTGTACAAGTTTTTACAAAGCGATTACATTGCATGAAAACATAAACATGTAAGCATATGGATTTCCCTAGTTGATTTGTCATCCACCTAAATCCTGCATACTCAAGTAGCTCGTTAGATCAATAAGAATGAAATGTTTGTCATAATCAAAACAAAGGGTTTTATAGATGTCCATTTAACCAACAACTAGTTCCTCCCTATACTGATCCCTTGCACCTCTTCCTGGTGTAGCAACACTGCTCTCAGCAGCATGTTCTTCATGTGATCCAGACATTTTTAAGTTCTTCTTCTCCTCCTATATGAGCAGAAGACACTATCAGATATACTGGAAGACACTAGAACACACTCAACAACCTTAAGCCTATGTCTCTATAGACTCAGTGAACCTAGAGCTCTGATACCACTAATTGTGATACACCGTTCGAACGAAACGTCATTAACTAAGCGGAAGCGATCATTAGCAGCGGAGTACTAAAAATCACTAAAAATTAAAACAATTTACAAAGAGATCCACACATAGGAAAACTCTTTTATCAAGAACCAATGTATTTTTTTTACATCCTGGTTCATAAGTACATATCATGTACCATCTCTTCTCGAGGATTACAAGCATCACTTGCTCTATTAAAACTATACACAGGAAGCATAAGAACCTCGAGGCATCAAGCCAAAATCTCAGATCGATTCATTAAAAGTACTAACTACTAACTTCGAGGACCTGAGAGTACAGAGATGACACATAGGACTCTCTATACAAAATGTGATAGCCAGTGCCTCCACCTAGAATATCATTGTTATCCCTATTGTTGTTGTTACTGCCGCCTTTCCCCTGCTATAAGGTTTCTGCCTCTTCTTCCGCATCTACCTAAAAAAAGTTGGTTCCCACAGAGGTGATACAATTGAAATTGTCCTAGAAAGTGATATAACTCTTCGCCAAAAACATTATTATTGTAGTTTAATAGAATAAAACTGAGCAGAGGAATCATATATTTTTAACAGCAGATAAATCAATGTCTAAACATATTAGAGCAATATTCTTATGCAAAGAATTTCAGCTATAACTTGATAAAGCAGCATGTCACTTATCCAATAAGGAATTGAAGAACATGTATAACATTTATCCATCTAGGATATGCTAAGCAAGGTAACATCAACCAATGATTCTTGCATTTCAACCTTAAGCAAATATGCTACACGGCTGATTACATTTTGCAATCATACTTAAGCCCTAAGGAGATGAGGTATACCGCTCATACTCCAACCGACCATTGTGAAATCGAAATCGGTACCATACATAGGTCAAGGAAGAGCCTGATTCCCATGACCTCATTCTCCTCAGTCAGTGTGAGTACAAAATACAGGACATCTTGTGTCTCTAATAAATAGCTTTCCAGGGTATACTGGCAACTTCACTATAGAGTTACAGTGGTGGTTGTACTCTCTTTGCAATAGAGAGATTTCATGTTTATCTCACATCGATTCGGCATTAACAATATCGGGAGATTCGTGAAACATCCATCCCGGCACATATAATGAAGAATTGAGAGATTTAATGTTTATCTCACATCAATTCCTTCATTAGGGTGTAAGGATATTCACGCCCATAACCCCCACATACTCAATAGTATGCCCTCTAGGAGATCCCATAGGAAAACATGTTTCACCATCACCAACTACTGACGATGATGGATCTATGGTCAGGGCTCTACATGATAAGATTTCACTTGATTAATTAAATACATTACCATATTCTTTTAGCATCAGTCAGGTTTTTAAACATAAATTATTATAAACAATTCTACAAAGAATGTGTAATACTTCTATCAAGTACTTTTCAAAGCTTTATAAAACATTGGGATCTCAATCCCTTGTCACATCATGGGCATTCTCATCCCTAAACATCTCATCATCATGATTAGGGAATATGGGTATTCAAACCCTCGGTTCATCAAAGAACACATTACCACTTATCAGGTAACTAATACCTTCAGGTCATCTGACCATGGTAAACATAATACTTGCTACACAAGCATCTCACATGGCTCTCAAAGCCCATTTAATTTCTTATTACCTCTTACTAGGCAACAAAGCATATTATGGCTCACAAGGCCCATAAAACAATTTCAATAATAAAACATCATAGCTCATACCTGGCTATGCCCAACATCTCATGATACCTTCATGGTTAGTACACATGATAACAGTTATATCAATTACATATCAGCACCATGCAATATAAGGGTAGCATCACTATTCCCTCATTAGGGTTAGGGTTTCCCAATTTATGTCATTTAGGGTTACTCATCCCATTACTCAAAATTAAGGTTATGGTTTATCATCATATTGCCCAAGATTAGGGTTTCATGCACTATAACCCAAAATTAGGGTTTCACATACCTTCACCCTATATTAGGGTTAGGGTTTCATATTAGGGTTTCATATAACATTACTTAGCATCACCCTAGATTAGAGTTTCACATCACATTACAACATTAGGGTCTCACGTGGCATCACCCTAGATTAGGGTTTCACATCACATCACCACATTAGGGTCTCACATGGCATCACCCTAGATTAGGGTTTCACATCACATTATCTTGAATTAAGGTTCCTTATAACTTTTCCTCAAATTAGGGTTTCATGTAACTTTACCCGAAATTAGGGTTTTTCATTATATTACCCTAAATTAGGATTTCTCATATCATTACCCTAGATTAGGGTTACACTATTACCCTAGATTAGGGTTTTACCTAGCATTTCCCTAAATTAGGGTTAGGGTTCATCAACCTTCTCAATTAGGGTTTCATGATCTCTTTATCAAGGATCATACCATAAATTACATATTTTATTCATGTTGAAAGTGTTGAGGCTTAACCACTACATGATTATTATACATGTAAGAATTCCTCTCTCTCATCCTCTCTAGGATGTTGATTACTTCAAGCTTGATTAGATTAGGTCAATCCTTCATCCAAGTGCATACACTTAGGGTTAGCATAGTGTATTGAGATATTGCCTACATAAGCATCAAAGGTTAACCCCTCTAAGGGTATTAATCACCCTAGTACCTTAAAGGTACAACCATTGAAATTATTTTTTATATACATCATTAACAATCATGGGGTTAATTGATCTTTCATCACATTAGGTCTTCAAACGATTCTGGTTGCATTGAACCTCCAAACGGTTTTGACCCCTCAACCTCCAAATGGTTTTGAGACTGTTTGCCCTCCAAATGGTTTTGAAACTATTTGGGCATCTAGGGTTGAGACCGTTTTCCCTCCAAACGGTTTTGAAACTTTTTGGGCATCTAACCCTTGAACCCGATTGATCATATGTACATTGAAACTGATTGGACCCATCACCATTTGAAACTGATTGGACAAATCACCCTTGAAACCGATTGAATCTCCAAATGGTTTGAGACCGTTTGATCTCAAACAGTTAGAAGACTGTTTGATTCCAAATGGTTTCAAGACTGTTTGGACTTAAACGGTCTCAAGACCGTTTGGTCCAAACTACTTGAAATCGAAAGGATCATCTAGGGTTTCCTTCAACCAATCAATTAGGGTTTGCTTCATTGAATCATTCATCAATTATACCATTGAGAGTACATCAATTTATAGCCCTTGGATCTCCAACCATCCATCACAGCCCTTGATCTCCAAACGGTATTGAGACCGTTTGCCCTCAAACGGTCTTGAGACCGTTTGAGCCATTCAACATAGAAATCGACTCAATCAATTTAGGGTTTCAACCAATCAATCTGATTAGGGTTTGTAATCAATGGATCATCCATTCTTGAAACCATTATAATTAGATTAATTTGAACCATTTGATCTACATTCATCCACATCAAAAAATGACCCCAAATGGTCTTGAGACCATTTGACCTCAAACGGTCTTGAGACCGTTTGCCCTCAAACGGTCTTGAGACCGTTTGATCACCAAACGGTCTTGAGACTATTTGGTCATCAAGATGAAACCGTTTGCACATGATCTTTATTGAGATGTGTGCTAAGATGACATCATCATCTTCAAGCTTCAACCCTTCAAAAATTACAGTGATTCTTATGGTTATTTCATCAACTAATCAAAAGGAATTTCGGGAAAGAAGAAAGAATCAACATCTGATAAAGAAGGAAAATCAATAATAACATTTAAGGGTTCAAGTTGTATAACCTGCCTTCAAAGTTGAATCCAAGCTTCACATCTTTAATGGTGAATGAAGCTTTATCAACTTCCGGTCCGTCCTCAAGTCTTTGAGTGAAAAGAATGGCTAAAGTTGAAGATTGAATGGAGAAAAGAAGAAAATAAGCATTGAATTTTGATTTCCACCATGAAATCAAGGTTGAAGATGATTAAGGAGCTCACCTAAAGGTTGGGTTACATCCTCCTATTTCTTCTAAGCTCCCTTGTATTCGGCCAAAGCAAGGAAAGAAAGAAGAGTCGAAAAATCCTTTCATGTGGGTGAAAGAATGGAATGCATATAAGGGAAATTCAAGAGAGAGAAAGTGTTATAAAAATCCTTTAATTCCCTAAATTGGTTCCACTTATCCCCCTCACTTCCTTGCATACGAAGCCATCATCCTCCCCTTCGAAATCCTCTTCTTTATCCATGAATTAAAAGAAAACAAATTAAGCACCTTAATCAATATAATAATAATATCCAAAAATTAGTGGATATTACTTTTTGTTTAACTAATGTGAGTGGGCTCTCCAATAACTTTTGATATTTTGGTGCCATTGCAAGGCACAAGGACGTCCATACTTACATAAATTCAACCATCACATTTTTGGTTGAAGGGCACTTCCATTAATATATTTATTTTTGCATTAAATTGAATTAGGGTTTCAATTATGCTTTATCTTGATTATTTTAATATCAAGATTCTCTCTCCCCCAAAGAGATTCAAATGAGATGCCCCTCTAATTTTCTTGTCTCTAATTGCAGTCCAGTGGTAGCAGAGGGTGAGTACGCGGTCAAGCGTCGCAAGCGGGATCGTCTTCCCAAGGAAGCAGAGGACGTGGAAAGCAAGCAACGAATCGATTCTACGTTATGAGTCAGTCGGAGGCGATAGTCAACCTGCGAGTTGTGGTAGGTCAGATGGAGTTATTTCATTCTGATTTGTCTTCTTCTTCTTTATATCTGTTCTGGTTGACCCAGGTGCTACGCACTCTTTTATCGCACGAACTATGCTTGAAAACTGTCTTTTACCTATTAGTTGTAAGAGAGATAGCCTGTTGCTAGAAACCCCTCTTGATGGTTCCTCGATGCTTCGAGAGGAGTGCCCATATTGTGTTCTATCTTTTTCGGGATACAGTATACAAGTGGATCTTATACCACTTGAGATGAATGGATTCTATGTGATCCTTGGGATGGATACCTTAGAAAAGTATAAGGTTGTGTTGGACTGTGGTTCTAAGAAGGCAGTGTTTGATGACGGTGGAGAAAAGTGGATCTTCCAAGGTGATAGGAAGATTCTTCTGACGTGCTTATTGTCAGCGATGGTGGCAGAGAAATTACTGCGGCAAGGATGTAAGGCATTCTTAGCTCACATTGTGGATACCAAGGTGAAGGGTCCTAGCTTTCTAGAGGTGCATGTTGTCCGAGAGTTTGTGGACGTGTTTCCATATGAGTTCCCTAGTGTTCCCCCACCACGAGAGATTGATTTTGAGATCAATCTAGTTCTAGGAACATAGCCAGTTGCTCAGACATTGTATAAGATGGCTCTAGCCGAGATGGTAGAACTGAAGAAGCAGTTACAGGAGTTGTTAGATAAAGGTTTCATCAGACTGAGCACATTGTCGTGGGGTGCTCCAGTCCTGTTTGTAAAGAAGAAGGACGGGTCGATGCGGTTGTGTATAGATTACCGGCAGTTGAACAAAGTCATGATCAAGAACAAGTACCCGTTGCTGAGTATAGATGATATGTTTGATCAGTTGTGTGGTGCTACAATGTTCTCAAAGATAGATCTATGGTCTGGATATCATCAGTTGAGGATTAAGGATGAGGACATATCAAAGTCAGCGTTTAGGATGAGGTATGATCACTTCGAGTTTATGGTTATGCCGTTTGGGCTAACCAATGCGCCTACTGCTTTCATGGATCTGATGAACCGGGTGTTCTATCCATTTCTAGATCAGTTTTTTGTAGTTTTTATAAATGACATCTTGATCTATAGTCGGGACAATCAAGAACATGAATAGCATCTTCGACAAGCATTGACTCTTCTTCGCCAACATCACTTGTATGCCAAGTTTGGTAAGTGCGAGTTCTGGTTGAAAGAAGTGACTTTCTTGGGTCATGTGATATCTGCAGAAGGAGTCAGAGTGGACCCTAAGAAGGTGGAGTCAGTTACAGATTGGGAGCAATCGAAGATGCCAAAAAAAGTTCGTAGTTTTCTGGGTTTAGCAGGATGCTACCGAAAGTTTATAAGGAACTTCAGTATAATCGTGTTACCATTAACAAAGTTGACCAGGAAGGGTGTACCCTTTGTTTGGGATGAGAATTGTCAGCAAGCTTTCCAAAGCTTGAAGGAGAAGCTAACTAGTGCTCTGATGTTGGTGCTGCCAGAGCCTGGGAAGGCCTATGTTGTTTTCTGTGATTCTTCCAAGAAAGGCTTAGGATGTGTGCTAATGTAAGAGGATCATGTGGTTTCTTTTGCTTCGCGAAAGCTTAAGAAACATGAGGAGAACTATCCGACACAAGATCTTGAGTTGGCAGTGGTGGTCCATGCGTTAAAGATTTGGAGACACTACCTTTATGGCGAAGTGTGTCAGATCTTTACAGATCATAAGAATTTGAAGTACATCTTCTCACAAAGTAAGCTGAACATGCGACAGCATCGCTGGATGGAGCTGATCAATGATTATGATTGTACCATTGAGTATCATCCTGGTAAGGAGAACGTGGTAGCTGATGCACTTAGCAGAAAGTCTCCTTCTTCCCGCTCTATGAAGAAGGCACAGTTGAGTTCCTTGGTATACCATAGGCGGGATATACTTGTCTCTTTGCGGCAGATGAATGTACAGATGGAAGTCTCTTTGTTGGCAAGATTGTTGGCACAGATGCAAGTAAATCCTACATTGAGATAGCAGATCAAAGTCGCATAGTAGGCAGATGCTTCAGTTCAGTTGATAAGATCAGAGTTTGGCAGCAAAAAGCATGATGGGTTCCATGAGTCCTAGGATGGACTAGTTTGCTATCATGATAGGATGGTGGTCCTCGATGTTGATGATTTGATGAGGTTAGTGCTCGAGGAAGCACATACATCAATGTACTCCATGCATCCAGGTGTCACCAAGATGTATCATAATCTGAAGGACCTGTATTGGTGGCCTAGCTTGAAGAGAGATGTAGCCGAGTTTGTGGCTAGGTGTGCGGTATGCCAGCAAGTTAAGGCTGAGCATCAGAAGTCAACAGGTATGTTGCAACCCCTACCGATACCACAGTGGAAATGGGATCATATAACCATGGATTTTGTAGTTGTTCTACCAAGGACAACTAAGAATCATGATTCCATTTGGGTGATAGTGGATAGATTGACAAAGTCTGCTCATTTCGTACCTATGAAGACAACGTATACATCAGAGACACTTTCCCAGGTGTATGTGGATGAGATAGTGTGTTTGCATGGTGTACCCACAATGATAGTCTCTGATAGAGAACAGTTACATAAAGCATTGGGAACACAGTTGAGATTCAGTATTGCTTTCCACCCACAGACGAATGGACAGTCTGAAAGGACTATTTAGACTTTAGAAGATCTTCTCCGAGTTTTTTTTTGCAGTTCTTAGGCAGTTGGGACGTGCACCTCAGTTTGATAGAGTTTACCTACAACAAAAATTACCAGTGGAGCATCGACATGGCTCTTTATGAGGCTCTATATGGCAGGAAGTGCATATCTCCTCTATGTTGGTATGAGTCTGGTGAGTATCATCTTTTGGGTCCTGAGTTAGTGCAGCAGACAACAGAAAAGATCAGAGTGATACAACAAAAGTTGAAAGTGGCACAGAACAGACAAAAGTCATACGTAGATAATCGTCAACAACCTATAGAGTTCTAGGTGGGAGACAAAGTGTATCTCAAGGTCTCACCATGGAAGGGTGTGCTGAGATTTGTCCAGAAAGGCAAACTAGCACCTAGATTTATGGGGCCATACCCGGTAATAGCACATGTTGGCAAGGTAGCTTATAAGATAGAGCTACCGCCAGAGTTGCACAAGTTACATCCGGTGTTCCATGTCAGCATGCTGAAGAAAAGTCATCCAGACACAGGGATAGTTTTACAACCAGTTGAGGTTGAGCTCGATGAAGATGTGGCCTACGAGGAAGGCCCAGTGATGATCCTTGATAGAAGAGTAAAGAAGCTAAAGAGGAAGGATCTGGTTCTTGTAAAAGTTCTTTGGCATCGTCGTGGCGTTGAGGAAGCCACACGGGAGCTTGAGGAAGAGATGAGGAGGAAGTATCCCTCACTTTTCTCTTCAGATTTTGAGGACGAAATCCCTTTGTAGGAGTTTATGGCTTGTAAGGACCTTGACCTCTGTTTTGGGCTTATCCTATTTGCTTTGCCTAAACCTTGTGTTTAGTTGCTTGTTAATCACCTCTAGTGGTGATTAAGGTTGCTGGTGCTTTATTGAGAGTTGGATGTGCCACTTGCAAATAACCCAAGTCTAGGGTTGATGAGCAAGTTTGTCACCTTGAGAGGTGTTTTTCTCTCTCCTTGCTTCCTATAGAGTTGAGAGGAAGGGTTGGGCTTGTTGTTTGAGTTTCCTTGGGCTTGGTTGAGCCTTGTTGGGCCTTGTTTGGGCCTTGCCTTGCTTTGATGGACCTTGTATCGGGCAAAAGATGAGTTAGTTGCTTTTTTTCGGCCATGGCGGTGTCGACCATGGCTTGTGTCAGGCAAGAGTGTATCTATCGCCCATGAGGTGTGTCAGCCTTTGACCATCCTTGACTTTTGGCTTCATTTGTGTCACCACCCTTGTGGACACTTGGTGCATGATGGTTGCATGTGGCAATTGTCTTGGACATGTGTATGGGGCGAGATAAGGAGGTGGCATTGCCCATGGACAAGTGTCCCTAGGTGGGTGACACCTTGCCTTGTTTTCTCCTTCACCCTGTTCTATATATGCCTCTCCTTTCTCTTGCTTAGGATCCCTTTAGTTGGTGTTGCTTCCTTTCCTTCCTTGGTGGGCGACGCATCTCATTTTCTAGTCGGTGGGTGATCCTCCTCCTTCTCCTTAGAGTCTTCTTCTTCCTCTAGTGGTGTCCGAGCCCTAGGGTGCCTTTTTCTTCTTCTTGTGGTGGTGCTTGATCTTGGGAGCTTGGTGCTAGGAGCTTGGAGCTTGCTTAAAGGTGGGTTACATAACTCCTAACCCTAGCTACTACTTCCTTTTCTTGTAGCATGTTATGTTTCATCTTGATCGGCCATGTATCTTGTGGATTTATGTTCATGTTGTTGGTGTGTTCTTAACCTTGGTGGCCGAACCATATGTATAGAGTTTCTTGGGAAAAACTCCTTTCTCTCCATTTGGTCTTGAGAAGTGAGTTCGGCTCTAGTGGTAAAGGAAACACTCCTCTCACTTGGTTGTTGAGAGGTGAGTCTATATTCTAGTTGCTTTGGCAACACTCTTCTCTCTCCATGGATTAGAGAGGTGAGCCTTGGTAGTAGAGGTTGGGAGCTTAGCCGATATGGAAATGATCTATCATGTTGCCTGAAATATGTGATGGAGGTTGTGCAAAACCCCTCTCTCTTGATTGTTGAGAGGTGAGCCAACTCTCTTGATCTGTTAGGGTTTTGTGATGGTGATCTTGAGGTTAGTGATGACCGAGCTGAGATGAACCTTTGTGCCTTGCACGATACATCTTTGTGGTGATGTTGCCCGACATCCCTTGTCTAGGGTCTTGATCTTAGCCGAAATGATGAGTTGAGGTCTGTTGGCTTGTGCCTGATATGACCATCTTGATCTTATTGTTGACCTTGGATGATATGTCTTGGCCGAGATGATCCCTTGCTTAGGATGGTGTTGTCCCCTTGGCCGATATGATGCCTAGTTGTTATCTCTGTTTGGTGCCTTGGATGACACCAGATGGGTTGGTCTTGAGTTGCCCGATATGGGTTGAGTGGTGAAACCCTAGTAGTTGCTTTAATAGAGACCGATATGGTATGCTAGACCTTGGTAGGCGATAGGCCTTCTTGTGGTTCCTTTGGATCGTTTGATGTCGTGAACATGTTGGGCGATATAGTGTTGGTTTTGGGCGCCATGATCTTGGCCGATACAATGGTGAGTGATGCCAGATACACATCTAGATCAGTTGCACGGTATGTCCTCTTAACCCAACTGCTCGATGCATTCTTGTTACCTTGGGTGCACGACAACCCATAGGCCTTGTTGACCGATACACTCTTGTGTTTGAGTTGTCCGATAGATTTGGCTAAGTGCCTTGGCCGACATGCCTTGAGTGAGCACGGTTACCCTACCCGATACCACCTGTGGTAAGGGACGCGCTAACCGTCACACTTTTAGCGAGGGTAACTAGTACCTTTAGTGAGGGTTATGCTTAACTTGGAAACCCTAGCTAGTGATGTGTTGTCTTGTAATTGCACCTATGTTGTTGTTACTACATGGATGATGGGTTGTGAACCAGTGCTATGCTTGATGCTTAAAGATAATGCTAGATCAGATAATAAGATACTTGTTTATGTTTATAAGGTAAATGGCATAAGTGGATGCTTATAATGTAATTCATACAACTCTATGCCTCATATGATTATAATCATGGCATGCACATCTGCAACCCTAATGA
Source organism: Alisma plantago-aquatica (assembly GCA_963693085.1). NCBI lineage: Eukaryota > Viridiplantae > Streptophyta > Magnoliopsida > Alismatales > Alismataceae > Alisma > Alisma plantago-aquatica. The sequence goes on along the minus strand of OY856411.1, from coordinate 1,190,080,676 downwards.
CATAATAATCAGTAAGATCTATGTATGGTGATTTTAAGTTATCTCTCTTGATGTGCGTACTAACTATGCCGGTGTGTCAAGTGAATTCATAGCCAGGTAAGAGATGAGGTATATGTGTTTGAATAACGTTGCATGATGATAAATCTTGTTGATGGGATAACATACATCACCGGTATGATGAGATAGGTCTGAGGACCTGATGAGGGCTGAGTGCCCAGTGAGGTGTTATCCTCTTGATGATGAGATGAGGGATTGTTATCCCAGGTGATGATGTAAAATGATGATGTCATGAGAGGCAGTGGCTTTCTATGATGAGGGAGTGAGATCCCATGATAATGTGATGATGACATCATTAATGTAACTCAATGTCGTTATATTTTACAACTTCATTGCCTCAACAATCCACTTAAAATATATTAATTAATTATAGTGGAACATATCATGTAGTTTTCCCTGGCCATAGATCCATCATCGTCAGTAGTTGGTGATGGTGAAATAGGCTTTCCTGCAGGTTAACCTGGAAGCACATATTGTTGAATATGTGTGGTTTCTCCTAGATAAATGAGGAGGGTTAGAGTGGAACTTCAGTTGTAGACTCTAGAGCGCGGTTTCAAGCCTGTGGCTCAACATGTTAGAGCATGGTGAACAGGCCCATGGCTCAGGATGTGTGATAAGATGAGCATGATTATGTTCATGGATCAGAGCACGGTGATCATGCCCGTGGCTTAGTTGCACTAGCGCTGATACCTGTACCGAGGTGGGCTAGGCAGAGGGTAGCATGACCCTGTGGTTGAGGCCACTTAAGCATGAGACTGCGGTCCTGCTTGTTTTGCACTCGTACACTGACCACGATGTGGTGAGGTCGTGGAGTCCGGCTCTTCCATTGACCTTTTATGGCACTAGCTTGGGTTTCACAACCGAAGGTTGGAATTGAGCGGTACATCTCACTTCATCAGGGAATAATAATATGTAATATATCTGAATAGTACTTATTGCTTAAGGCAAAACACGGAACATTGGTTGAGGCCTTGCTTGTGTAGTTGATCTTGTTATACCTTGCAGTTACTTATACATTCCTTATGTTATGTGGTAAGATCTTATAAATCTTATCTTGTCAATCATGTTCCATAAAGAAAATCAGGTTATATGCCTCTCGGATATCCTGGTAAGTTTAACAATACAGTAAGACCTGCTCAGTATGCTGCTCATATATCTGCTTATACAAGTTATCAGTTTTATCTGCTTTAGCCTTCTTTGGAGTTTTATAGTTTCGGAGGGGAGTTATGTTTCTCACTGGGACTGTGTGTCTCACCTTGTTGGTTTACAACCTTTTTAGGTGGTCGCGCCAGACGTGGTGGTGGTCGTGAGGTTGCAACTGAGCAGCAAGAAGAAGAGTAGTAGAAGGCAAGAGATGGACATGCTACTATTTTGGTGGTTTTGTAGTAGAGTCATAGAGTTATCCATGTACTCTCAGGTCCTCGGAGGTGTTTTGATGATGTTTCACGATGTTTACCTGATGTAGCTTTGTTATATCTTGTTGTTGGCCTTACGAGGCCAGATATGTACATATAAATAGGTGATGAACTCATGTGCTGGCAAGACAATTATTTTCCCTAAGCTGTGGACATATATCAGGCTTATAATAGTTGTATAACATGTTTCCTTGTAGGATCTGGATGTAATAGTTTCCTTGTTTATCTGCTTTCCGCGATCGGTTTTAATTAACCCGTGTTTTCAATTATATATGGTTCCACACATTTTCGCATGTCACCTTGTTGTCTGTGTGATGGCGGGGTGTCACAGTAGGTGAGAAGCTTGAAGTGCTCATTTGGTGCATAATTAGTTAGACTCAAGTTGTCTTACTGTGAAAAGTTGGAGGTCAGAGATAAGATTGTCAAAAGGTTCAAGATGACAATTACATTTTGGTTGATAGACAACATTCAAGAGGAATGGCGGTTCAAGATAAGAGACCACAGTTGGACAACCTTTAGGTGGGCACTGAGTCAAGAGATCTTGGGATTATTGCCTAGTGCTTTGAGTGTTAGGTGGATAGCCTTCTGGCACAAAGTAGGCCACCGACATAATTCATGTCACATGCTTTAGGTGATAAGAGGCACAAGGGTGAATCATGGCAGCCTAATGACATTTTTCGGCTTAGAAGGCAGTTTGAAGGACTCATAAACAAACCATCAACATAAACTAGTGGGAGGGTTGGGTACAAGGTGCACAAATATTTAGATACCACCTCTCTAAAAAGCCATGCCTAAAAGAATATTGAATCTTGGAAGGGTTTTTTTTACTTTTAAAATTACTTCATCAAAAAGGTAACTATTGGAAAGACCATTTTATTTTGCAAAGATTGTCAACTTTTAAAAAGGTCATCTCACTATTTAGTGATCGTCATTTCAAAAAAGATTATTTCATTTTTTATATTGTTTAACTATTTTTTTTTAAAGATAGTTGGTTTGATTCAAAAAGTTTGTTGACCTTTGAAAGATTGTTGATTTGATTTGGAAGGGATTGTTAACCTTTGAAAGATTATTGATTTGATTTAAAAAAGATTGTTAATATTGAAGGGAAAAATTCTTTTATTTTGAAAACATTATTAACCTTTTTAGATTCTTGACTTGACATAGAAGATATTGTTAGTCTTCAGAGGATTATTGATTAGATTTGCTAAAGATTGTTAATTAAAGATCAATGATTGAAGATTTTGATTGGAGATTACCTATTTGAGATTGCCGATTTGATATTATTGCACTACACATGAAGCCATTTGTAGATCATGCATAACCAAAGTAATATGATCACAATCTATAAATCATACAAAAAGCAACAATTTGGAGATTTAGATCTCAAGCAACATTTGTGAGGTTCAAATATACAAGCAAAACATTCCACTTTTTTATCCCATGAGCTTAAATCCAATTCAAATCCTTATTCAAGTGTGACCTGCGTAGGAGGGTTCGGTCCTTAACTTCTGCATGGAATGATGACACACATTGTGGGGGTAACATAGTTTCATCAGATATCAACATTTCTCCCAATACACCTTGTGACTACAACGACCTTCATAAGTTGTGAGTGCTACGAGAGAGGATCCCCTCAAGGCCTTTGGACGCCCATCACTATGTTGTGTTGATACCCTTACTACCCCCCCCCCGCACATCTCATCTAGAGGTCCAACATGAGGGTTGGCACATGTTCCATAGATGTGTGAGCCTGTAGGTGTATAAAGTGCAAGTGTTTCAAGTTTTACTTTTTTCTTTTAAATCTAGACCATGAAAAGTAAGCTAATGAAAGAAATTGGGAAAACCCATGCAGATGAGCAGTCCCCTTCCCAAAAACATATTAACCATGTAGACAAATATGAAACAATCTTGCTGGTAACAAAATGATTCGATTATCATTTCTTCCCTTTCCTTAGATTTTATATTTATTATTTAGTTAATTTCATTAGGAAACATGAAGCCAACTTGAAAACCTAAAGAGGAAGCATACCCAAAACCTTAAAAAGGAAAGGAAGCAGACTCAACCCCCACCCCCAAAAAAATAGAAGGAAAAACCTTAGCAGATACCAGACCTGACAGGGGATAACTAAGATAGAGGACTTGCATGTAGATTTGAGAGATGACAAATTGCTTGGATTCATGGAAAGTGGGTCAAGTGGAGTTTTTGGATCCACCTCCATGTCTGTAATCCCAAGACAGCACGACAAACATAAATCCAAGACAGGATAAAAGGACCCAAAAAAGTTAAACCTAAAACTAGATCACCAGACTATCCTCAGTCTAGTTGCCAATCTATTTTATATAAATTTTATAAATTTTAACCAACTAAAAAAATCCTAAAAATCATATGTTTATTATATTGGTGTTAGGTGATGAAACCAATATTGATGTATACATTATAATTTTTGGATTCCAAAACATATCTTGTTTTTACTTTATGACTCATGGGTTAGTTGTTATTAGTTATCTAGATAATTTTGTTTTATTAAACAACATTTGCCTCAACAATTATTAATTTACCCTCATGTATATGATAGATAATCTTATAACATGATAGGGTTACATAATACATTGCCCATGCCTCAAAGATGTGTGACCAAATCTAAAATAGAAAAGGCAAAAAGACTGAAAATCCTTAATCAAGGTGTGATGATGATAAATTATATAGTGAGAAAAAAGGAGAAACTATGAGGATCCTTCTTTTGTGGTCAACTTCATGAAGAGATGGCACCTCATGGAAGAATTCAACTTGAAAACATCCAAACTAGTAGAGTACCTTAACAAACAAAAACCCAAACTGAGTTCCCCGACTCTTAACAATTTCAATGACCCCTTCCAAGGGTCCTAAGGTGATCAAAAGAGAGATCTAGGTCTTTCAACATGATCAAACTAGGTGGAATCCTTTGGGTGGGCACAAAGAGGTGATCAAAAGCAAGAAGCAATGTTTTAAGCAAAATCAAGAAGTCAACCTAAAGCCATTGATGAAGAATTGCAGCTGAAATGGAAAGAATGCACAGAAAACAAAGATATAATTAATAGAATAGTGAGGAGGGGGCTGAGAGACAAAACTACCTCGAACCAGATTGATTGAAGGACATAGAAAGATTCACCAAAGAGAGACAAAACCATGATCTAGAAATGTCTATGTGGATGTGAGGGAAGATTCCAGACTCCTTTCATGCTCTTTCAAGGTCTGAAACCACAACTCTAACTTGAGTTCCCCACCACAAGAGGATAGAGTAGGTGAACAAAGGGTTCAAGGTGAATAAGGGTTAGAGAAAAGTCAAAATAGGTGGAAGAGAGTTGTGTGGAAATTTTGGAGAGAGTTATAGAGGTCTGGTGATCCACAGAGGTGAGAAGATGGGAAGGGGTAGGAGGATAGGGGAAACATGGGAGAAGATGACACAGTGATCACAAGGTATTTATAGGTGATGAAGACCCTTCAATTAAAGCTTACTCAAATCAAATAGGTTATACATCGATAGAGGAATGAAATTCGTGTGAAGATATCAAAGACAGAGAGAGAGGTATGTAGGAACATGTAATTAGAATAATATGGGTTGTTGGTCACATCGATCACCACTAAAATCAAAATTTAGAAGACAAACCCACATTCGTATGATTAAAATAAAATGACCCATATTGGGTCTGCATTTAGCAAAAGAGGAAACCAGACATGATGATCTAATAAGAACAGAATTATGTAGAATTGGTATAAATAAATCAAATCACAAACATTTTAAGGCATTAATATACATTTTACTTTCCTATTTTTGTTTAAGTATTAGGAGTGTCCAATTATAAAGTAAATAGGCACATAGGCCAATTAAGGTATCTAGAATTTGAATTTGTTTGTACTTTCCACTTTGGAATAAATTATCATTTCGCTTAATATCTTAGATATTAACTATACTTTCTTTCTTAAATGAAATTAAGGCATCTTTGGTTATTCAATTAATCTCAAACTTGTCATGTAAGCTAATTAGAAATCAAGGAACATGATTTTGTTTTTGGATTTGGATTTTGAAGTTTCCTTTTGTGAGTTATAACACAATTAGGGTTTAGGCTATTTATCTTCATAAATTTTATTATATATCCTCTTTTTCATTAATAATAATAAATTAGATTCCTATTAGCTTCAAATTACTATCATTAGGGTTATCTTATATTATTATGCACATATTAGGTTATTTACTTAATTATTCATCATGTTAATTGATGGCAACATTAACTTATATAATACCATGTTTTTGTTATCCTTTTACATTAAAGACCCAAATATCATTCCACTTTCTATATCAAGCATGAATTACTCTCTTTAGTTAGTAGGTGTATTTCATCCCATCCAATTACTCATTAATCACATTTTATCCATTATATACACAATAGTGAATCATGAAGCTTGCATGATTAATTGACATCGCTTATATATCAAGCATCACCTAGGTTATTAAATTCATTTTAGGGTTATTCAGGCATATTATGTTATCATGACACCTCATGATGCTACATGAGGTACCAAACATGGGTAGGTTAGGTTGGTTAAAAATAATATACTAGGATTTAGGACAAGTAGAGCACCTTTGACAACATCTCTATATTCCAAGATTGGATTCACCTCACTTATCCATTTCATCATCATGTGATGCTTTATAGCTCTAGGTAATGATTATGATTACTTATGACCTTAGTTAGGGTTAATACATGAGTTACTTCATTACATGTGTATTTAATGTTCATTAATGTACAAACTAGTGCACTAGGCACTATATGTATCCCTGTTTGGACAAAGCTAGAGGTTTACACATGCAAGAATCCTATCCATGGGTTTAGAGTTACAAGAGTCAATATGCTAGAATTTTGTTTGTTACACTAACATTTTTTTATTGAAGGTGAATAACTTCCGCTAAACAGATAGAAACCATAGATCATGGTCCAACCACCATGTTTCTTCCCCTCATCAAATTTAATGTTTTCTTGAGGATGAGAAAATATCTAAGTTTGGGGTGGGTGGGTGGAAAGTATTCTACTTTCCTCACACACTTATTTGTGTTTGACTGTTGATCTTAACATTTCATTTCTACATCTCATTTAGCTAAAAAAATAAAAAGTTTCTTTTTTAAAAGTCATTATCTAGCTGCCTTGATTCAATTTTTTGTATACATACATGCATGTTTTATCATTTAACTCCCCTCATTCAAAGCAACACCTCACGATGACTATTTTTGAAACAAATAAATTTCTAGGAATCACCCCATGTGGCCTAGGAACTCAAACATTAGGCTTCCCTAAAAAGATGACAATTGTTTGAGGAACTGAGAGGGATTAAACACGTCAATTTTCTAACTGAACAGTGAAACAAACTCATGGAAGCATCATGTTTTCCCTTATCATGTCACTATTTTATCATAGTGGGACTAAAAGAATAACTCAATGCACTGAATTGTAAATCAAGTTACATGTTGATCCAACCCATGTTATACACTTATTCTTCCATCTTTGTACCTTCCATCCAACAAAAAGAAAATAGAAGGCCACAAAAGGTGTCAAACCCTATGTTTCGGGTAGCACAACCTCTTCCTACTCTATATGCTTCTTACATACCCCTCTGTATGTAATAGGGGTAAATCACCAAAAACAATAAAAGATGTCAATGTTCACAACAAGCAAAGCCTGACAATCATTAAATGCAAAAGAGAAAAAAATAAAAGTGCCATCTCAAGCCAAATAGAGGAGAGGTTTGCATCTTCCTTGCACACCCCTTTCTTTCCATTTTCCACCCAAGGACATAATGAATATCTCATTTTGTTATCCTTTTCATGCACCCCGTCATTGGATCATATGCATACTTATTGTTCATAGGGATTATATGAACTCTCATGAAACTCTTACACATGATGGTATTAAGGATAATGATGAGGAAGTGTTTTGGGAAGAAAATTTGGAAACAAAGACATGAATATATATATATATATATATATGTTATATGATCTCAAGAATTTGGTCAGATTGGTCGCCTTAGGTGGTGGAGAAATGAGCATGATACAAAGGTGAGGCGATAACGTGGGTTGATAGTATTCATTCGGTGCTTGTTTTAGATTTTGAGTTATTGGAGGATGAGCAAATTTTAAGTTCAGGTCTATTTGACGAATACAAAGTCATCCTAGTTTTAGTCACATTTTTAGTTTAATTTTGCACTTAGATATCTTAGTTTTCCTTAGAAATACATTCATCTAGTTTTATTTAGATTTTATGTTAATTTGTTAGGGTTTTGATTTTTTCTTGTCTTCCTTTATAGGTTTGAGTTTTATCTCTCGATACAAACATGGCCTAGGGGGTCCTACTAGCCCTCAGTGGGAAGGGGTCTAGAGGGGATGCCTCATGTGAGGTGTGGTTTTGTACCTATAACATACTTAATTCTAAGCATATAGGTCAATTCTCCATTCTTCTAGGCTCCTATTAAATTATATTTTTATCTAGACCTTTTCCCCAATTCAACATGCATTAGGAAAAATCAGAGTAAAATATTATCATTAATTCTTACCCTCTATAAATGGTAAAATAATTATGATACATTCATAATAGGACTTTATGTAAAAAATTTCACAAATAGTAGGTTTCACACTAACATGACACTATAAAATATTTCTAGGAGTATGAAATGAAATAAACCAATTTAATATGTATTACAATGTAACAACTGAGTAATTCAAATGAGTAAATACATTAACTGATTGCTTGATATAAAAATAATGAAATCTAATATTAAGCATTTTCAAAATGTGAAATTGAAGTCAGATTCAGATTCATCACATCCTAATTAGTGAACATACCAAATTTGGACTCAATCGGATATCAGATACACCACAAAAAGGTGACTTATTAAGAAAGTTATAAGTTTGATTGAATATTACTGATTTAAAACTTCGTCAGATCGATTCTTGTGTTAATTGCAATTTGACATTCCTAGTTGTTTTGGCCCAATCAAATAGTCTCCCACCATCTTCTCCGCCTTCCCCTTTGTAGTAGTTCCAGACACAAAAGAAGTATTTTTCACCATTCTCTCTCTCTCTCTCTCTTGTTATGTCTCTACTCAATGCCATCACTGGATAAGTCACTCCTCCTCCACTTCATTCTACATCAATGACCCTTATCTAACTAGGGTTTAGTAGCCTCAAAGCCTGAATCAACCTCCACCTCCCATATTTTGACATTGTCAAGCCATGGTCTATGTTATTGACCCTGAACTTGAAACACACCTATCATTTAGGGGGCCAAAAGCACCTCCAAACCCATACAAACTATTCACTACTCTCAATTTTCACTTGTCATGCCCTGATCCATCACCCTCAACTCAACTGCACCCTAGACATCAAGACTATCCCCAGTGCAATTGATCCACCTGCTAGATTTCATGGACCTATGTGACAGTTTCCTGAACATCACCTTAGGTAATGGTGGCGTAAAAACTCAAAATGATGAGATCCATCTATTCCATGTCCTCCACCTACCCTCATTGACCTTCAGATTGACATTGATGTTTGAAGACAACCTGCTTAATTTGTGGTGGTCAAAAGACTCCATGCTAACTACCAGACTAGGTAGTAAGACCTTGGCCAGGGTAGCCTCCATGTCAATACTGAACTCCCCTAGGAAAGACATGCCAGAATAACATCGTCAAGCATCCAAGGAGAGATGATTGGTCCAAAAATAATGAGTAGAGGTGTAGTAGGAGGTCCTAAAGATCTCTTACAACCTTCTAACTCAACTACTAGTGAGTCCTCTTGGTGAATTTCTTCCTTAAATTTAGATTTATCTATGAACCTCATCACTATATACTGATTTCCAATTATGTTTTCTATATTTTTCCCAAGTCCTTTTTCTTTTACAATGTCTTTTTTGCATGTGTGTGTTTATTTGGCTTGAGAATTTTTTACCTTTGTCTTTGTTGAGGTTGTTTTTGCTCTAGATAAAACACACCAGGCCTTACCAAAAACTAGTGGAGGCCAATGATCCTTGAGTAAATCTAGTATTGTGTCACGGATAGCCAACATCTTCACCCATAATGGTAGATAAGGAGTTTTTAGCCCTAGCTTTCTCTCCCATCTTGTCAAAGGAATCCAGTAGAATTTGGCTGCTCCATGACGTCTAATGTAGTAGAGGGAAGATGGTCATGTATGTTTTCCCTGACCTATCCCTGGTCTATTTTATTTTTCTTAACTCAGGTAGAAGGGAAGATAGGTCTTGTTAGTACCTATATTGATTTGGTTGCTCGAATCTTTCAGACTTTCCAGTATTATTGCCATGCCATGTCAATACGAGAACATTTCAGAACAAGCCAAAGGTGTATCAATCCTTTCATAGATATATAATTTCATAAAGTTGGTAAATGAATTAATCTGAGAAATTAATATCTAATTAACCACACATATAAATACGTGAAAATATGATTAGAAATCCTAAAATGAAACCTATTTCCCCAGCTTGGTTTCATGACCCAAAACAATCAGACCTAAAAGCTTACTTTTTGGGTATGTATACTCAATGAATTAAACCCTAACATTGATGTATATCAGTAATAGGTGTTTTGAACCCTAACATGGACCTAGGTTTGTTACCTTGGAATTATTATACAAGGATACAAGGTATGTGCAAATACCTATTTATGTTTGGGCATTTAGATGACAATAATTCTAAATCTCCAGCAATGAGGTGCCTTATTGAATATTGCTCCTTTTTATATCTAAATTGAATTTCTACCATCTTGAATTAAAACAATCTAAAGTAATACTGAGAATATTGATCTATTCTCTTGTTATGGGTCTTTTCAACCCTCTTTCTATGCCTTTGAAATACTTGATGTGACTAATGACAAAGATGTTGTTTTGTCCACTCTATTATGCATGCTATATGCTTTGAGTGATATATTTAAAGTAGTGGTACTTATGTACAACTATACATATAGGGGTGTGCATATTCATCTTAGTGTGTGTGTTCCCATCCTTACGTTTTAGACCATGATCATATGGTGTTATGGCCTTATTTTATGTATATTTAGTCTACATTGTTTATGCATGCAAACTTGTTGTTATTGTGAATGATTACTATGGCAAGAATATTGATCTCAAATATCTTTTAAAATACAATGACTCATTTTGTGGTTCTATTTGGAACTTATCTATATGTTGAAAGCCTCCTCTTTGCATGGGGGCACAATTCTTGTACTTATAATTCCTTATAATGCCAAAATGTTGATTATATGCACACAGTCAGTGTTTGTTGATGCATATACTTGTTTCCAAACTTTTGGGTAATGTTCTTCTTCCACCTAGGGTAGGTACATTAGAGTACAAGACTTAGGAAGATCACGTACGTGGCGTGAACTTAGGATATCTTGGAATGGTTGGGTTGCCCTATGTAATAGGTTTTGCATGTTATTATATTTATTTGATGATACCACATTTTATGATGAGGAACAATTGTAGATGGTTTTTCATGCAGCTTTGTAATGTTTTTGTTCACTACTTATTAAATTTTATGCTCCATTTGGAAATAAGTTCCTCCATTTCTCCATATTTGGAATACAATCATTTTATTTCTTCATTCAGTGAAGAGTGGATCCCCACTTGGGATTCACTTTTTACAATATGGTATTAGAGCCTTAGTCGATGACTTGACTATTTCAAGTTATCCTACGTTGTTCCTTAATTAGGTAGTTAAGTAACCCTAAATATATTGTTGATATGCCTATCCCTGAGTCATGGAATACTAACTAGGGTTTCAATCCTTGATGAATTTTATCACTTCCACTTCCCAAACTACCTGTGGTATATATTCAACCTTTAGCAACCATAATCACCCATACCCTCTTTTTGGAGGTGGAACTGTCATCATGTATAAGTTGACTCTTATGGCATTTTATTCCTACCTCATGCTTTATGGAAATTTAGTTTGATCACTATGAAGTGTACTTTTATTCGAACACTCATAGATAAGATTAGCCATGGTTCTTACCTTGGACATGTTGGCTTTTAGGATATGCCACACTCAAATTTTGATGATGCAAATATTTCTTAAATTTTATTATTAGCATGCATATTAAGTGTTTTAGGTGATCAAAGAACTAAGTCAAGATTCAATTACAAAGACCATGCAATTTTATATGATTGGATGCTTACAAATCAAGATTTTTCCATGAATACGATTTTACTCATGTTTTTTTGTACAACTTAATAGATATGATGTAAGGACAAGTGATGATCTTCTGAAACCTACCTAAAAAACTAAACCACACTCATATGAAGCCATTAGGGTTGATAGGTTTTAGTAGAAATGTAATTGGATAGGTTTTCACACATTTGCATATTCCTTCACAGAGTCTATCTCAGTCAAAATCTTTGTCAACCAAAGTCTGTTCGATAGAACTCTTTGTCAACTAGGAAATAGACATTGTAAAGATTGAGTTCTGGGTCATTCTCAATCAAAGAAAGTCTCAACCAAGATGGTCGGTCAAAGAAAAGTTCGACCGAAAAAGAGTCGTTGTGCTATGTTGACCCAAGAAGATAAACTGAAACATAACCCTTAGAGCAAGTCAAGCCAAGAGCACTGCTCGGTTGAAATCTTTCTCGATCGATACAGTTCCCAACCAAAATAATTCTCGACCAAGAAATTTCTAGAAACTAATACTATTAACTATCAAATTAGCCATTGCAATTACACTAACTCAATCCTAATATATAATTATTATCCTAGAACACTCTAGACACTGCCCACATTTGCTCTAGCCACTTTTAATCATTTCCTACAAAATAGGAGTGGTCTTAGGACACTTGCATACACACAACAATTGAACAACATTTGAGATCATATACACATTCTTGAGTATACTACTACTTGCCATTATTCTCAAAGAGCTTAGATTATACACTTAAAGTTTCCATCATTCTAGCCTGAGCCCTTAGATCAATATTAAAATCCTCTCCACCAAATATAGCTTTGCCTAACCATTTGTGGAATGGATCATCATCACTTGTTCATTAGAGCTTGACTGTATATCTTGTGAGCTTATTTTGTTTCATTCTTTCTCCAATCTATTTCTTCATTGTTGTATTACTCTTGGACTAGTTCTTGGACTGAAGGTTGTCTAAGAACCTGCAAGAAGGAGTCTTCTCAACTTGACGCTCTTCCATTGGTCGTTAAAGAAGAGGTAAAGAACGGTCCTCTTCCAAGTATGTCCAATCAGAGGTGATTCAATGCTCTTCCAAGTCTGTCAAAGAAGAGGTACAGAGGTGACCTTCTGGCGGCTCATAAAAGAAGGTGGTAGTGCTCCTTGATTTGAAAAGGAGGGTTTTCTTGACCAACCAAAGATACCTATAAATTTTGTGTGTTGTGTATTGGTATATAAAAGGAATAAAATACATGGTTTAGAAATCCTGGTTAGAAACAACTAGGTAGTGGACTGAATTCATTTGATAGAACAACTCTAAATTGACATCTCTTGTGGTTGTCTTTTTTGCTTTAAATTTTTGCTTCATTTTAAGCAAAGTAATTTTATTTTATTAAAATTATCATAAAGCTATGTTCACCCCCCTATAGAGTGTTTTAGGACCCCTTTACTTTGTTGTTTTTTATAGCATGCCTTGCATGCGTTCACTTTGGGTATTGATAAGGCATGATGACAATGTAAAATCTTGAGCACGTTTTAGAGTTGAGATGATTCCCACAATATGAAGTGGCAATATGAACTATTTCACCTATGGTTACACATGCATTGCCTTAACATGGAGTATCTCAAGATAGCTCTACCAAGATCTATCTATGTAAGGGCTGTAAACCATGTTCATTGAGCTTGTTATGCCTCATGCATGTGGATTGGTGGACAGAAGATGTTAGTTTAGTAGATTATTCTTAGGAGTTCACCTCTCTCATTTCCATGGTGTAATTAGCCTAACGAATGAGATGATTGGTAAATTGACTGTATAGTCTACCTTGTCTTGTGATTAAACCATGGTTGTAAACCATCTAGTGAAGAAGGAAATCAAATTTCTTCCAATATTGGTTGGACGATCTTATGGCTCCATTAGGCTCAAAATGAGGTAGTGTAAATTATTTTTAAGAGTGACATGGTGAATGGTGGATGTTTTGCCTATTATGGTCTAATAGTAGTTGATAGCGTGTACTTGAAAATCTTTCATCCATCTTATGATTATATGTTAGAGATGTAATTTATAACCTTTTAGATGTTTGAAGATTTATATCTTATGATAGAATGAGGTAATGATGGGATAATACTACATGGTCAGTGTGGTGGAGTTATGAATGACTTGGTTCTTGGATCAATTTTGGTGCCATTTTTGGATTCCCATTACAAAGTGTCTATATATTCATGGTAAAACTTATTTTCATTATTAAATTTTATGTATAAAAAACTTTTAAATTTTATTGATGGTTTTCCAAACCAGGTCACCACCACTAGGAAGTTTGAGTTGTAGAGAAACCCTTTAGTAAAGAAATATTTGACTGGCACGATCAACCCAAAGACCCTAGGTCTTAGTGTGATATAGTGAGTACGAAGAAGTTTTGGACATATATATGACCTAGATGATCTACCTGTGTAGCATCTCTAGATGATTTGGTTTGGTTATGGTTTAAACCTTTTGAAGGTATGGAGTGTTGTCTTATTTAAAAGGAGTGTATATGAAGGAATAATTGAAATTAATAGTAGTTGCAATCAGTAATGTTTGGGTAACTCCTAATAATAATCACACAAACGTAGATACCACCGAATCTAGGTTAATGAGTAAGCCTTGATAATTTCACCATCATGAATTTTCTTGATAATTTCACCCCATGAATGCTACCTGAGTAACTAAAGTAAGTTTTAAAGTTATCATTACTTAACTGAGATGGTGCACATAATTAATATAGTTTACCCAAAAAAATATTCCTAACCATTTGAACTTCATAATTTATACCCCAACTCGATTAAAATTTTAATTATATGGATAGTCCTACTATAAAGCTAGGTTAAGGACACTAAGGATGTTAAACTTACATGAGTGTGCACCCTTGATTTTGTGATCATAAACGAGTTAAACATTAATCCACACTTTCATTCCTAAATATGTGTGTTAAAATTAGGATGTATATTTTACTAACATGCACACATAACACTTTAATTCTCAATTTTGAATGGTAAAAAATATTTCAAATGAAACCCTAAGTTTTCATCTTGACCCTAGTCTACCTAGATATATGACATGGCTTGGTAAGTGAGATGCAATGTAATAATTCTCCTAAATAAAATTTATAAATAGATGAAACATAAGAGGGAACCCTAATACTAAAAGGGAAATAAGAAAAATATGTTTGTTATACCCAAATGGTACATGTACTTTTAATATTCAAACCAAGAAAGTGAGAATTTGTGGTAAGAGCTACTAACCACATGCATACAAAACTTGACAACAACAAAATAGAAGTGATGTCACCCATGATAACATGATGGTGAAATCATGATAATTTAGTAGGTAACAACAATGAATATAAAGTAGTAAGATGATACTAGGTCTTGGTGAAACACCCCAAGGTCAATATCTACTATGATTAGACTAATAGATAATTATTGTGGGGAGTGTTACTACTTCACGTCAGGAATGTGTTATAAGTATGCTATAAATTGTTACATTAAGTAAACTAGAAACTTATAAATAGGTTAGAAGATATAACTTGGAGTGTTATAAGTATATCAGGCTATAATTTGGTCAATTTTAATGAAAAAATATTCTTTAAAGGGATGGAGTGTTATAACATACTCAATTCTAGGCATATAGGTTTATCTTGCATTCTTCTAAGTCCCTATTTGATTATATTTTTATCCATTGACTTTATACCCAATTCAAAATGCATTAGGAATAACCAGAGCCACATATTATCATTAATTCAAAAATACCCTTTACATAGTGTAAAATAACCATGATAGTTTCATTACATGAACTCATGTAAAAATATACCCATATGTAGGTTTGGCACTAACTTGACACACTAAAATGTTCTTAGGAGTATAAAATGAAATACATGTATTATAATGTAACAAATGAGTAACTCAGATGAGTAAATACATTAATTTGATACTTGATATACAAATAATGAAATCCAATATTAAACATTTTCAAAATACAAATTAATGCCAAAATTGGATTCATCGTATCCTAATTAGCTAACATACCAAATCAGGCTTAATGCATATATTTGATACTCCCCAAAAAGGTGGTACATTAGAACATATATGTTTGATTGAGTATTACTGATTTAGATCTATGGCGTGCTAATTCTTGTGTTATTTGCAATTGGACAGGCCCAATTGTGTTGACTCGCTCAAATAACATCCATTATCTTCTTTGCCTCCCCCCCTAGATGCAATTCCACCCATTAAAGGAGTCTTTTGCATGGTGCTCTCTCTCTCTTTCTATATCTATGCTCAATGCCATGCATGGGATTGTCACACCTCCTCCTCTTCCATTTGTGCCAATGACCCCAATATAACTAGGGTTTAGTAGCCTCAAAGCCTAGATTGATCTCCAACTCTCCACCTTCCTTATTTTTATTGTTGTCAAGACATGGTCTATGATCTTAACCTCGAACCTATAACACATCTACCATTTGGGGGACAAAAGCACCATCAGATTCCTGTACACTCTCCTCTACTCCCAATTTTCACATGTCATTCTACAATCCATCACATGTAACTCAATGAGCACATCCAATTTCCTCAAATGTGCCCCAGACACCAAGACCATCTCCAGCACAATTGATCCATCTGCTAGCTTCCATGTACCTTGATGTGCGCATTTTATATATACTTTTTGATTTATTTTGCACACAAATTAAGTTCATTTTGCTCTCCATTTTATTTGCCATCTTGTTGGCTATTTTACTTGATGTATGATTTTGATAACAGGTACATGATGAAAATGACAAAATGGGGCTAATCCAACCCAAATCTGACATCAATTGGATCCCTAAGGAGTTTGCATGCTTAATAGAGATGATATTGAAGAATTTAAAGGGTACACGACATGTGTTATTTACTACACTACATGTACGTTTCCAAATAATTGAATCTTCAACTGAATAGCACAGACACACCATGTTGCTATTCAGACACACTGTGTCCGCACTATCAAAAGCTACGTCTAGAAGTTATGTCATCTTACACGACGTGTGTTAATTACCAAACAACGTGTCCAACCCGATCGGCCTCAGCTCAAGATTTCTTCAAGTCTCAGTGACATGCATTTGTCTCAGACAACATGGTGTGTCCCCCTTCAGAATGGCAACTGATCGTCAATTATACATAGAAACACGTCGTGTTGAGTCTCGAACATGTTGTGTTACATTCAGTTTCTACAAATTTTGAAAACAACCACCCCTCATTTCAAATAGGAAAACACTGGGATGAGGTAGTTATCTCTTGTTGTTTGAAACACTTTATGACCAGACGAAGTTGCAGAGTAAGAGGGGTGCGATTTTGGGGAGGAAGTAGAGGTTTTTTGGGAAAGAACCTCCATTCTTCATCATTTCTTCTCCTTTTCTTCTCTAAAGGGTGCAATAGAGCTTTTCTACTCCGTCCTGGCTTCTCAGGAGGGAAGACAGACTGAGTAGGAGTATATACAAGGGTGGAATTCCATCCTCAAGACAAAGTTTTACTCTTTTCACTTTACTCTTTGTTTCTCTTAGCTTTTCCTCTCTCAAATCATGGGAAACTCAGAAAATTGTGACTTGTTCTTGTGTTTATACATAATGTGTGAGTAGAACTCTTGTTCTTGGGTATGGGAGACTAGATCCCATTCTATTACTCATGTGAACTCATAATTCTCATCTAATTTTAATTAATCTTGCTTTACCAAGAGTTTTTATGGTGTTATATTGTTTGTATGTTTGCTTGGCCATCAAACTTACTTATTTTATGCTTTTTATATGATTCAGGAGAATGTGGAGAGAAGTAGGGAATAAATCCCTTGGCAATGAACCCTTGAACATGGGAGTGTCTTGTGTACATTGGGGATTTAAGGTTGTAGTTCAAATTTTGATATAGTCATATGAATGTTATGTCAAATCAGAACCGTCTCATATCACCGGGAGGTGTATGACGACGACGAACTCCTTTGCAAGATAATTGACATCTTAGTTTGTTGTTCCATTATGAGTAATAGTATGGAAGTGAAATCCATGACTAAGATCTTCTAAAATCTGATCTTAATCCTCGTAGTTTAACTCTTGTTCTTTTAATTGCCATTTAGCTTATCATAATCAAACTCAACTTTTGCAACCCGACTTAGATTGTTGAAAGTTATCTCTTTTACGCCTAACTAGCCTAGCTCTCTTTGGTTCAAACTTGACTACAATTGATTACGTATACTTGCGGGTGATCAACGAGTTGACATAAGTAATATTTGAAACTCGCTTGCCTTTGGCAATCAACAAGTTTTTGGCACTATTGTCGAGAAGCTACGGTAATTTTTAGTCACCATTTTTCATATTGTGATACCTTTTTCATCTTGCAGTTCTCATTAAATATTTCTTTTGTAGGTTGCATGTGTCGATCTAAGAGGGGTCTTGAGGCATCCATCTTCCTAGACCCAAAAATTAAGCAAACTTTTTGCAGTCGAAGGAGAGCAAAGAAGGGTGATAACTCTTCAAGCTTGGAGGGATCACAACCATCATCGTCTCATTCAACACCTTCACCACCACCATCACCCTATCATCATCAAGAATCAGAGATAGAGGACAATCGCCCGCTTAAGGAATTTGTTGTGTCGACTGCCATCAACATTTGTGGAGGCATTGATCATCCAACTATTGAGGCTAAAAATTTCTCTATCAGCCCCACCATTATGTAGATGATCCAACAAAATAGGTTCAAAGAAACTCATATGGAAGATCTAAATCTTCATATAGCTGAGTTTCTACAGTACATGAACACCTTCAAGATTAACGATGTTCTAGCTGAGGGAGTATGTCTACTCTTGTTCCCGTTCACTGTGTGGGACTGAGCCAAGGCCTGGCTTTTCTCTTTGCCCAAGCGATCTATCAAGAGTTGGGGAATTCTTTTCTTACCAAGTACTTTCCTCCTAGCAAGACTGCTCAATTGAGGAGTCAACGCACCAATTTCAAGCAATAGGAAGATGAAACACTTTATGATACATGTGATAGATTTAAGGACCTGCAACACCTTTTTCCTCACCATGGTTTGACCTATTGGCTGATGTTACAAACCTTCTACAACGGGTTATTCTACAACACTCGAATGTTTGTGGATGTTGCTGCAAACGGAAAACTGATGAACAAATCCTACAGGGAGGCATATAAAATCATAGAAGATATGGCCCTAAATCATTTCCAGTGGAGTTCAGAAAGAACCAACCAGCCCTACTCTTCAACTAGCACAATTGGGAAGTCAAGTGGGAAACACACTGTTGATGTAGTTGACATTATTACAGCCAATCTTGATGCATTGTCACAAAATTTTGAAAAGTTGAATATATACTCTATCCAATCAACTGAGCAAGTATCTGAAGCATATGGAGCCCCTGGTCATGACTCTTCTTCTTATTTTTCCCCACAGATGAATGTTGGAGAAGCACCTGAGCAAGCCAATATAGTAGGGAGTTTTCCTAACAAACAACTCTACAATCCCTACTCCAACACCTATAATATGGGATGGATAGATCACACAAATTTCTCTTACAAAAACAACAATCCTCAAAACCAACAATCAAATCGACATCAGCAGAACCACGGCCAGAATCATCAACAACAAATGGGCTACCTCCAGCCCATGAACAATAAACCAATTGCTAGGATTCAACAACAATAGAAATTACAATCAACATCAACCTAAGTCTACTTTAGAAACCATGCTTGAGACTTTTGTGTTTACACAGATTTTGTAAAATGATGAGTTTTTTGCACATGGGTTACTCTTGAAGGATTCTATCACTCAACTCTCTTCCAAGGTAGACGGCCTTTCTACTCATGAAAAGATGCTAGAAAATCAGATTACCTAGAAAGCTTGAGAAAATCAAAGAGCCTCTTCTAGTGCATTGCCAAGTCAACCAAAAATGAAACCCCTTGAATGTAAGTTCATCACCTTGAGGATTGGGAACATTGTTGAAAAACACTCTTTGATAGATGAGAAGATAGTTGAAGATGATAAAGAAGTTGATACTGAGAAAAAAGAAAGAAAGAAAGGTACGATTGAAGAACAACCATCTTACAAGCCTTGTAACGAACCCGCCTCCCAGTAACCCCCAATTAAGGGAGACCCAGAGGTCAGAGTCGTTATCCCAATTTTCCGTATCAAAGGTTCGACAAATAATCAATAATAATTATCAAATTCTACCAAACTAAACTAAAAGGTTGTAATAAAATTTAACTTTTCATACCTTTTTCAAAAACTTGGATATCTACTTCTATCCACATCTGAAGTCTATTCTAACTAATCCTCCTTTGTACTTTAATTCTTATTTAATTCTACATATGCCACTTTACTGTTTGTCCTTTTCAAACTTTTACCTAAAATGTCGACAAACAAAACGTCAGTCAGCATAAATGAATATGTCGATATGTGGGAGAAACAATAATCATGCAACTATGATAACAATGTAATCAGCCAAATATCATTTAACAGCCAAGATTACATCTTAAGCAATACTACTCAATCCTTACCTATCCCCTATCTCTGTGTTGTCCCTACAGTGGACTTGGATACTACCTCTCTCACATGGTAGATCCTTACCCCCATGGCCCTACCTCATAGGTAGCCAATACTTAGGGTTGTGGAGTCGCATGGCCCTACCCAAGGGTAGCCCAATCCTTGATTCAAGGTGACTTGATGGACCTACCCCATTGGTAGCCATGTACTAAGTCATCCAATGACCTAATGGTCCTACCCCATAGGTAGCCATGTACTAGGTCAATCTATCAAGCTACAGAGGGGACTAAGATCTGAGCTAGTAGGCACATATCTTAGGTGATAGTCATATCCACATTATAATTTGCATGAATTAAATTCATCCAACAGTTTAATTCAAGTCGTCGATGAACACTTTGGAAATCCTTGGAAAACTAATTCGGGATATTCATAAGCGTAACCACATACCTGCCAGGTTGATTTGAGACAGAATTAATCGAATCAATGCAAGAAATACAATAGGCAAGCAAGCACACAAAGAGATCCTGAAATATGCATATAATTTCCTTTCATTAATCATGTCATTAAGATCCATTAAACGTAGCTCGCTTCCTAAGGTTTCTAGTCCTTTTTAGGGTTTTGATTGCAATTAGAGTTTATCTTGTACTTTTATTATTACAAACCCTAGTTAGGCAAAATAGCTCACAAACCCTAATGATTCTAACCTATTTCGTCCAACAGGCTTAGGATCATCTTTTAATAGCCTATTATCACATATTTCAAATTAAATAGGATCTTTTCCCCTTTTACTCTAAATTAGGGTTTCTAAATGCTTAATCATTCACATATCATGAAAAACCCTAAATCATGCAAGAAAGCATCTAAATAAGGTTCAAGTTCATTATTAACTATTCAACAGGTTACATTTTCTCAATTTCATCAATTAAGTATCATGAACTTAACCATAATGTTCGATTAGGGTTTCTAATCTAATCCATAAGCACTTTACATTAGATTAGCACAATTTTGCAAATAGGAACGAAATCAGGTTCTCAAATCAATTTTATTGTGTTCCTCACATTTTTCTGAGTAAGATTCATATACTATTTATCCTCATATGATCATTCTACTAATTACTAGGATTTTTACCATTTAAAGTCATTCTGGACAATCTCATGCTGACAAGTCAGCAACTAATGTGTAATTCTAGGCGGCACTTTATTTAGTGGTTAAATACCACCTTGCCCTTACTCACTACGCGTACTGACTGGGGGTACTCTAGTCTTTTCGTTATATTACCCCTAACCTCCCGACAGAGGCAGGTTTGGCCCTCATGCTCTGTCGCGATGTATGTCGCTCCCCCCTCTCTCTCCCTCACAGCTCCTGGGTCTCAAGGCAGCTGGAGACGAGGCGGCCCTACTATCACTCTTTGGCCATAGTCAGACCAGGCTAAGATTGGTGGCGGCCATGAACCAACCAACAGCTTCAGCCCTAAGCTTCTATAACGGGAAACTAAATCGCGGGGAGGAGGTCTCATACCTACGAGATGGAAGCTTGCGTTGCTGCACACGGTAGCGCCCAGGTCAGGTGGAGCTCTGTTCCTCATGCTTAAGGTGCGGCGAACAGGAAAGAAGGGAAGAAACTCCCTCGTCCTTGCTTCCTCCCACGGAGCATGGTGCTTCTATAGAGATGATCGTCGACGCTTTCTCCTTACTTCTCTTTGCAAGATATTGTTGCCACGCCATGGATAGTCTGGTCCCTGATGAAAATGAGGCCTCCCATGATCTCTTTCATGGTTGTACATAAACCCTAGGGTATGTAGGAAGAGAGCGATGGGGATGGAGGGACAAGAGTATCTCATGAAAGGGCCAACTCGCAGACTTATATATACTCTAACGAAATCCATTTGTTGCTCTAGTACCTTTTGGAATACCTTTGTAAGTTCCTCTCCTAGTTCTTTTACCCCATGGTTAAATATACATGTGTATGTATAAACTTGCTAAAAGCCTTTTCTTTTTCTTTTACTATAAGTCTCTTTTCCCTCACGGTAATGAAGGAAAACTTATCCTTAGGGCATTCATGGTTTTAGAAGGATAGTATTAATTCCTTTCCATCTATATCAATATATATATATATATATATATATTTATATTTATATTTATATTTATATATATATATATATTTATTTATTTATTTATATATATATATGTCCACCTTCCCATTCTTTATCTATTTGTGGGATTTACACAGTATACTCTTTTACCATCTTATTAAAGAAATTCTCGTTTCTTTATGGGTCATCCTTTCTTCTCAAATTTTAAAGAAAGTCTATAAAGACTTAATCTACCATTGTACAAAGTTTGAGTCCAAAAAGAGAAAGGAAACCCCCTTTTTCTTCATATGCAAGTCAAAGACTTATAAGGCATATTTTATGCATTAAAACATGTATTTTCTCTTTCATCTTTCCCTATTTTCTTTATTTTTGACTACCCTTTCCATTAGTAATCACTTGTAAACGAAATATAATCACTTGTAGCCATCAATGCTACTTTCTAGATATTTCTATACATTTCTCATAATTGCATAACTTTAAAAAAATCCATTATTTTTTATCTTTCTCTATTATTTGAACTTTTCTTTTATTCCTTTCTTTTATATCCCTTATCGGATTAACATAATAATAGGAATCACGAAATTCCTAATGTAAGGGAGATTTGCAAATAAACCCCTTCATTGAAGAAAAGCGTGTAATCTTTTCAATTAAGTCCAAATTCACAAAATCATTATATTTCAATTATGAAAACACATGCAAAATTGAAGTTGTAACATCCTTCCCCCCTTATAAGAATTTTGTCCTCAAAATTCCATCAAGAAAACAAACAATTCAGGATAAGACTTTTCCATGTCCATCATTGACCCCTATGTGGCTTTACCCTATCCATGGCACTTCCAAAAAACCTTTATCATTCCATATTATTTTCTCTGAGTCCTTTCACCTTGGCCTATATAAACCTTACAGGTGACTCAGGTCATTTCAGCCTCCCTTGGGGCTCACTAGGTTCACTGCTCAGCTCATGGGTCGGGTACCTCACATAGTTCTCTAAATTGGACACATGAAACTCATCACACATTACTTTATCCTGAGGGGTAAAGTCAAACATAACCTCTTCCACCAATCCATTTCAATTGAACCCATGTATTGGGGACTCATCTCTCTTAGCTATAACTTAGAGGGGTCGAATTTTCTCATCACATACTCTCCCACAGTGAACTGCATGTCAGCCTGCTTTGCATCAGCTCATGACTCATGTTGCCCATGGGCTCTCTTTCAGCCATTGCACGATCAAAGTGACTTCATCTGCACACACAGTGGTCCTTTTCTGACCTTCGTGAGGTCCCCTCACCAACATCATCTTAATGAAGTGGTGACCGACACAACCTCCCTTACAGAGCTTCTTTACAACCTGCTACTGGATATGGTGGTTATCATCACATTTTACATAGGACAAGAACTGTCTCCATGTATCACCCTGAATGAGCTCACCTGCTCTCATCAGACCCTCTAGTCTGGATCATACTAACCATTAGTTAGGGGTGATAAACTGTACTAACATTGAGTTCTTCATGTATCTACATCCACTTCATGGAAGTGAATCTTTTAGGTCATACTCAAGGAACCTTTGAACTCGCATCATGGTATAGTTGAACCATCTCTTTTACATGTAGTTCAACTGGATCTGCCTCTTGCCAGCATTCTCTCTTTCTCTTAGATCATGTCATCTAGATGAGGTGATCTACCATAACCCATATTGCATCTTGACCTTCTTCGGTCCATGGGAGACTTACCACAATATCCATAGTGATGAACTCCCATTCCCTCTCGGGGACTCTTTATCCTCTATATCAATACACTAGGTTACTGGTGTTCATCCTTCACCTCCTGGCTTGCATGGTGACAAGCCACTGCAACTTCATCTTAAGCATCTAAAGTACTACTGTCACTTACTATCTTTGTAGTACCACGGTGTATGGTGATCTTAAATCATGATCTCATGTATGTCATGATTCCTCAAGATCGATTCCTCAAAAACCCTAAACCACTCTAGTCAGGGTTTCATCACCTTCCTTTCCAGAGAAGTGCATATGAGGTTCTCCCACTATCCATTCATTGCATCAAGGCCTAGGCTGGCTAACCAAACAACAATTAACTTGATCAACCGATATCGTTACATATGAGTGTTAGTCAAACTCATCTCTTATTCAAACTGAAGGTTAACCTAATAACCTCTTCTAGCCTCTAGTTGAACTAGGCAGCTACATCTTAACCAGAGCATCCATTACCACTCCACATCCTTAGGTGTTAGGTAATGTTGAAGACATACACCTCCATGTATTCCACTTATTATCTCATCTCAAACTCTAAGTCTATCTTCATCAATGAAAACTCTGAGCTCATTCCCTTGGTTTTCGAACTCAACCTTATATAACTCATAGTTCATGATAAAAACATCCTCATAAGATGACTACCTTATTTCTCTTAGTGTTTGTAAACCATCCTTATATAGTTCACTACACAAGGGTATGTTATCATCTTTGTCCTCATACCTCATAGAAATGTTCCAACTCACATCATCTTTATCCTTAGTGTATGGCATGTGTAATGTCCCATCTCTTACTCCCATAATAAGAGGAAATAAGCATTTGGCTGCAGTCTAAATATAAAGTTATTCCCATTCCAAGAGTAGAGATAGTACATCCCACCTTGTCAATACACCTTCAAATCTAAGTTGAAACACGCAACATATGTCTCCACATCATGATCATCTTGATATCAAAGTTACTTCCTGGAAAACTGGTCTCGAACCTACTTGGGTCATCATACCCTCCTTGGTCATCTCCTCTAGGTCTGTAGGGTGTCGGCTGTTTTGGGGTCATCCCTATTCCCTTATGCATCAGATAGTGCCCTCCTCATTTGCCCTTTGGGTCCCATGAGTTCATGAAGGTGATCAATCTCCTAACCCATGGCCCTCAAACAATGATAGTTGTTACCTCCTGACCCTATGGTCATGTGCAACTAGGGAATTAGGCAACTCCTACTTCCATCAGTCTTATCCCTATCTGACCCTAGGATAGACTTAGGATTCTAATATAGTACATGTCCAACTTAGAACCTTACCCAATCCTTCATCATCTCTCTTTGCATTCCTGGGCTGACTTTCATCCTTTCATATGGGTCATGGCGACCTAACTACCTTGGTCACGCCCCATACCGGTTACCTCCATAGTAACACATCCACGTGCACTTAGATATGGTTATCTATGGGTCTATAGGTTCATTCTCTTACCATGTACTCTCCACTTAGCTTCTCAAGATCCTATGAGACCTCTTTAGGTTACCTCAAAACCAACAAAAACTGGTATACACCCTACAAAAGGGTCCCTCTCCCAGGATGGGAGGAAACTACATCTTAATAACAAAGGTCACAAATGTCCTTATGTCTAGGGCTTACATCAACATAGCATGCTTAACCCAACAAGCTACTAAGGCATGAGCAGGCCACCTACTAAACCATGCTAGGTCATACTTATTCTCATTCCTTAACATTGGACCAAGATCATACCTTCCCATGTCACCAACTTAGCTGTGAGGGGTTCATCAAACATACCTTAGACTTAAGGGGGGTTAACCTTTCCTCTAATCATGAGGAGTGCCATGCTCGAATCTATAGAAACTCAAATCTCATCATGAGCATCAGGTACGCCACTTCCCCTCTTAGGCCTAGGAACCCTAGGTTCACTTTTCTGATGTCCAACTGCCTGCTCAACTTTTTAACCATGAGCCAAGCATGTACAGGGTATGGCATGCACTTCCTATTATCTTTCTACTTGAACAACACTTAAGAGTGGACTCCTCCTCAAGGACAACCAACAAGGTATAAGTCCTCACAACTTGTTGTTAAACCTCTTCAGGGTCTAAGGAACTCTTCTTCCTAACTCAGAAGGTAAACACCTATACCATAGGCACAGAGGTACCAGTAGTCTCATCCTCTTGCTAGGGTTTGGTTCCTCTAAAGGCAACCAAGATATCATAAGCCTCCAGGGATCATGCACAAGGCAACCGCTATCATCCACTTAGGTCGCATCATCCTCAACTCCCCATTGTTCCTCATATCTCAGAGTCTAAGCTTCCAACCTTCTTGCTTGGGTCTTGCTCTCTCTCTCTCTCTAGAGATAACCCTACAAACAACCTTACCACTAGAGGATCTCTCTCTAAGAAGGATCAATCTCATATGCATACACCTACATGGGTGAAACCTACATTCGCTCAAGACTATCCATAGCTCTTTATGCTTATTTCATAAGCTATCCAACATGCCCTTCTGGCCCAGGTTTTTAACCTATTGCCATCACTACTGATGTACCCTAAGTGCATACTCTGCCATGCTCATATAATCCCATAAGGGTTATATATGGTCATCACTAACCCTATCAATGAAGGGGTTATCCTTCACGCTAACTTGCACAATCCTACCAGGGTTGGGTCACCAAAAGGTACTAGGTCAACCAACCTCACATAACTCATACTCCTTATAGGTATTCAAAACCAAAGGCATGTCAACCACACACATGGTCGACCATGACATCTAACTCATCATGCCATCTCTCTCTAACCACCACTTAGGGTTAGGGTTAGTATCATCCTCAGAGGATATGCCAAGTCTCTACCTTTAATGGAGGTTTCTTCCTCCGAGACCAACTCTCCACTTCATCCTCCTGACAAGAAGATCTAACCTCAGGTCTCTCGTGAGGGCATGACAACACATGTCGTACGACCTAACATTGCAACTATTCTTTAGTTTACTCTTAAACTATTAATCTTAGGTCCATGACATCTTATTTACATGCTTTTAATTAATTTGGTGGAGGATTCCTTAAGCCTATTATAATACCATGACCTTAAGAGGGTGAGGAAGAGAGAGAAAACCCTAAACCTTAGAATCTTAACTGAATTAGGTTTGAGAAGGGATGAAAATAGATGAGAGAGTCCTAAAGGTATCTTATTTTGAGTCAGATCCTAAGACATTGGCCAGGCAGTCACACAGATCTGGGAGTCCTCGTATTCCGACTAGCGGTGCAGAGGAAAATTTTTCCAGCCCCCAGACGTGATTTTTTTCTAGACACCTCTGTCTTTCAGAAAATCCTCTAATAACTCCCTCGGTTCTATGGAATTTGTAAAATTTAATAGTTACTAAAGATTAAATGAGGAACCAATGCTCTGATACCAAATGTAACGACCCCACCTCCCAGTAACCCCCAATTAAGGGAGACCAAGAGGTCAGAGTCGTTATCCCAATTTTCTGGATCAAAGGTTCGACAAATAATCGATAATAATTATCAAATTCTACAAAACTAAACTGAAAGGTTGTAATAAAATTTAACTTTTCATACCTTTTTCAAAAACTTGGATATCTACTTCTATCCACATCTAAAGTCTATTCTAACTAATCCTCCTTTGTACTTTAATTCTTATTTAATTCCACATATGCCACTTTACTGTTTGTCCTTTTCAAACTTGTACCTAAAACGCCGATAAACAAAATGTCGGTTAGCATAAATGAATATGTCGATATGTGGGGGAAACAATAATCATGCAACTATGATAACAATGTAATCAGCCAAATATCATTTAACAGCCAAGATTACGTCTTAAGAAATACTACTCAATCCTTACCTATCCCATATCTCTGTGTTGTCCCTGCAATGGACTTGGATACTACCTCTCTCACATGGTAGATCCTTACCCCCATGGCCCTACCTCATAGGTAGCCAATACTTAGGGTTTTGGAGTCGCATGGCCCTACCCAAGGGTAGCCCAATCCCTGACTCAAGGTGACTTGATGGACCTACCCCATTGGTAGCCATGTACTAAGTCATCCAATGACCCGATGGTCCTACCCCATAGGTAGCCATATACTAGGTCAATCTATCAAGCTACATAGGGGACTAGGATCTGAGCTAGTAGGCACGTATCTTAGGTGATAGTCATATCCACATTATAATTTGCATGAATTAAATTCATCCAACTGTATAATTCAAGTCACCGATGAAAACTTCGAAAATCCTCAGAAAACTAATTCGGGATATTCATAAGCATAACCACATACCTGCCAAGCTGATTTGAGACAGAATTAATCCAATCAATGCAAGAAATCCAATAGGCAAGCAAGCACACAAAGAGATCCTAAAATATGCATATAATTTCATTTCATTAATCATGTCATTAAGATCCATTAAACCTAGCTCGCTTCCTAAGGTTTCTTGTTCTTTTTAGGGTTTCAATTACAATTAGGGTTTATCTTATACTTTTATTATTACAAACCCTAGTTAGGCAAAATAGCTCACAAACCCTAACGATTCTAACCTATTTCGTCCAACAGGCTTAGGATCATCTTTTAATAGCCTATTATAACATATTTCAAATTAAATAGGATCGTTTTCCCTTTTTACTCTAAATTAGGGTTTTAAGTGCTTAATCATTCACATATCATGAAAAACCCTAAATCATGCAAGAAAGCATCTAAATCAGGTTCAAGTTCATTATTAACTATTCAACAGGTTACATTTACTCAATTTCATCAATTAAGTATCATGAACATAACCATAATGTTTGATTAGGGTTTCTAATATAATCCATAAGAACTTTTCATTAGATTAGCACACTTTTGCAAATAGGAATGAAATCAGGTCCTCAAACCAATTTTATTGTGTTCCTCACATTTTTCTGAGTAAGATTCATATATTATTTATCCTCATACGATCATCTTACTAATTACTAGTATTTTTACCATTTAAAGTCATTATGGCCAATCTCACGCTGACACGTCAACAACTAATGTGTAATTCTGGGTAGCACTTTATTTAGTGGTTAAATACCACCTTGCCCTTACTCGCTACGCGTACAGACTGAGGGTACTCTGGTCTTTTCATTATATCATCCCTAACCTCCCGACGGAGGTAGGTTTGGCCCTCATGCTCTGTCGCGACGCCTGTCGCTCCCCCCTCTCTCTCCCCTACAACTCCTAGGTCTCAAGGTGGCTGGAGATGGGGCGGCCCTAGTCAGACCAGGCTGTGACTGGCGGCGGGCATGAACCAACTAGCAGCTTCATCCCTAAGCTTCTGTAATGGGAAACTAAATCGCGAGGAGGAGGTCTCATACCTGTGAGCTAGAAGCTTGCGTTACTACACACGGTAGTGCCCAAGTCAGGTGGAGCTATGTTCCTCATGCTTAAGGTGCGGCGAACAGGAAAGTAGGGAAGAAACTCCCTCATCCTTGCTTCCTCCCACAAAGCATGCTGCTGCTGCAGAGATGATCGTCGACGCTTGCTCCTTACTTCTCTTCGCAAGATATTATTGCCATGCCATGGACAGTCTGGTCCCTGACAGAAATAAGGCCTCCCATGATCTCTTTCATGGTTGCGCATAAACCCTAGGATATGTAGGAAGAGAGCGATGGGGATGGAGGGACAAGAGTATCTCATGAAAGGGCCTACTCACATACTTATATATACTCTAACGAAATCCATATGTTGCTCTAGTACCTTCTGGAATACCTTTGTAACTTCCTCTCCTAGTTCTTTTGCCCATGGTTAAATATACATGTGTATGTATAAACTTGCTAAAAGCCTTTTCTTTTTCTTTTACCATAAGTCTCCTTTCCCTCACGATAATGAAGAAAACTTATCCTAAGGGCATTCATGGTTGTAGAAGGATAGTATTGATTCCTTTCCATATATATATATATATACCTATTGAAAGGACAAGTTCCATCATTGAAAATAGGTTGACAAAGAAACTTGATGATCAAGGTGACTATACATTGCAATGTAAGATTGGTGACTCAACATTTGATAAGGGTTTAGTTGATCTTGGAGCTAGCATAAGCCTTATTCCATTTACATTGTGGGAGTAGCTTTATATTGGAGACTAGAAGCCAACCAAAATGGTCATTCAATTAGCAGATCACACCATAAAGTATCTGAGAGGAATTATTGAAGATGTGCATGTTCAAGTAGGCAAGTTATTTATCCATTGTTATTTTATTATGATTTATATGAATGAGGTTCCATCCAACCCTATTCTCTTTGGAAGACCCTATGTTCGCACAATTGAATGCATAGTTTATGTACAGGAAGTCAAGATATACTTATGATTGATGGATGAAATATGTGGAAATGGAAACTAGGGTTTCCATGTGTGTGAATATCTCTAACGAACCTTGGTTCTCCATGATGAGATTACTGAATGATATGATTCTTATGATGTGTTGAACTATAGATGATTTCTTGAAAACCCTAGAAGTTTAGTATTAAGACGAGTATGAGTGATAAAGATAGAACTTGTATGTAATGTTGTAAATGTGATGAAATGATGAAATGTGGGTATTTATACTTCAATTGAAGATGATAGATATTACTAATATGATCTAAGCCCAATGAATCTATTTTAGTATGACTTATGAAATGATAGGAGTAGACCCTCACATGAATGTAAGTCCTTTTGTACAAGCTATATAATAATGAATTCAGAAGAATGATCGGAGATTATGGTGTAAGAAGATGTATCCTAAACCATTATTTAAACAAAAGTGAATAGTATCATAAGATACCTAGTGATCTTTGTTAATTATAAGAATGACTTTGGATGACATGGTACACTTATCTAAGCATAAAAAATGATATGAATAGAAATGTATTGAATGGTGATGGAAAGTTAAATGTGAAACTAATGAAGATATTATGATGAAGTATTTAATATTTTATTTTATTTACATGTGGCTTAACCAAAATTATTTGAAATATATTAAAATTGGAATTTGATTGATGTTAATTAGGAGAGAAGCATTATATATCAAATGAACTAAGACTGATTGGTTCCAATAATGTAATGAACATGAAATGAAAGAAGTTGATACTAATGAATTTAAAATGACGGAAAAAATGTGAATTAGTAGATGAATCTAAGAACATAACTCTAACCCTAAAATGATGAGATAGATGATATTGAATAACTATCTCAAATGAGGGATTACAGAATGTACATAATTGTAGTTGAATTCAATTAAGAGATGAGGTTCAAACGTTTGAATTGATTTATAAGAATGTGTTCTTGGATTGTGATTTTTTGATAGAATACTTGTACTCTGAGGATGGACTATTTTAATGGACTTCAAATGATATTCAACATGTGTTGATTAGTAAACCTAACAACAAAATGTGAAGTAAAAGAAGAAGAGAACTAAGTTTGTTATAATCATGTGTTAAAAACTACATATTTGTTGTGATTCTTACTTTAATCATTGCCTTTTTTATAAGCCTAATCTATTTCATGTTATTCTAGTTACGCGAGAATACACACATATGATATACGATGTTTTGTATTCTTTTAAGATGAGTAAAAGAGATTAATAACAAGTGAAATGATGAAACATCTAGTTAGGTTCCCTAAACACCATGATTATCATGAGTTCCCCAGAGGACCACACCGGGGAAACAAAATAGATCTCCTTATGGTAATCAATGAATTATGAGAAGGATTTCTGGAGTGTGGATCGAGACATTAAAGGTTTGATCACCAGGATATAGGAGTGAGTCATTTGAAGTGGATCTATCCCTAAAATGATGAAACATCTAGTTATGTGCCTTAAACACTGTGATGAACATCATGAGTTTCCCTTGAGGGCCACACTGGGGAAACAAAATGGATCTCCTTGTGGTAATAAATGAATTATGACAAGGATTTCTGGAGTGTGGATTGAGACATTAAAGGTTTGATCACCAGGATTTAGGAGTGAGTCATTTGGAGTGGCTCTATCCCTAAATCCTTTTTGTAAAAGTCTATGTCCATGAGGAATAGACTCTGATGAAATGAAATATGTAAAACATGAAAATATGAGAAATATTGTGATATGTGATATACTATTTTTTTGGTTCCTATCTTGTGTACCCGAGATGAGGACGTGGGCCTTTTTTGGCAACCCTGAGGTGGCCAGGGTCTATTGTTGATATCTTAGGGTATTCGACTAAACTCTAAGATAGTGACGGTGAGTTGTTGACATGAGAATCATGCATGGCAACTTCTACTTGGTGATATATAGGCCAAGTAGTTTTAGGAAAAATAAATAAAAGATGACAAGCCATGTAGAAGTTGAATGTTTGCTATATTCGTGTTCTCCTAGCTGATAATTTTCCATTCTTAATTATGTTTCTTGTTTTGGAAAATAATCATTCCATTATAAAGATTATCTGTTTCATATTCTGATCTATATTGTTGATAAGTAGTGAATGTTACTATTTATATCCACTCTGAATATGATTCAGATTGCTTGCAATTTGATAAAACTATTTGGTAGACATGTATCATGTGTACTTCATCTTCAAGACTATAAGAAGTGTTTCTGGTCTGGCTCGTGGGGTGTCACAAAAATGATGTTCTTGTTATATATATTAATTCTAAATGTTTAGATCTTGACATGTTACTCATAGTAAAGTATTATCATCATGAGTTAAGTAACATATACTGATCTACTCATATGCATGATCTAAATGATGTTTTGAAGTTGGATTTGGTCAAAGTGATTACCTTGCCTATTTGATTAGATTATCATTGTAAACTAGATTTGATTAGATGTTAAAACTATTTGTTAGACCCTTCAATATTGACATGTTTCTTTTATGTTCATTATACTTAATCTGATGATGATGCATGCACTTATCTTGAGTGGGAGGTATCCACTCGCTGGGCCACTATATGAGTCTCATGAGGTTTTTTCAAAAACAATTAGGTATAATCCTATCCAGCGGAGAGGACATGACAAAGAAGATATAAATAGAACAATCTAGATAAATTAGATTGTCCTTGTACACTCTCTTTCTTGGTATGGTTAGTATACAAAGTTTGTTGATTCATGTACATGTTTCTATTGTAAACTAAATTGCACATGAGCCATAAGATTTGATTATGGTTTTGATGGAGTTAAATAACATTTGTGTTATCTTAGTATGAGGTCCTTGACGTGACTTTGATTTGTGAAAATTGTAAAGAAAGAAAAAGGAAAAACTTATTTATGGTTTTTGTATAATGTTTTAATCATCTTTGTTGAGAATTTCTTGTTTTATTTCATAATTTGGGTGTAGGTTTAGGGATTGTCTCTAATGGTTGGCGTTAATGCTAATCAAAAGAGAGATCCTGACATAGAGTTGATCCATTGTAATTAGGCATTGTATTATCACTTCTAACATAAGTTTGAGAGTGATCATACATGAAGGAGGATTTAAAAAATCAATTGGGATTAATCAAGAATAATTCGTTTTTCATTTTGACAATCAAAGTGGCATGCAACTTAGTAAATATCAAATGTTTGATGATAGAAAAAATCACATTGATGTAAGTTACCACTTCATTTGAGAATCAACATTTCAAGGATTCAACTTAAGAAGATTGGTGCATTTGAGAATCCATCCAACATAATGAAAATGACTCTTCTTGTAGCTAAGTTTGATATTCTCTCAAATTTAACTAGTCTTCTTTCTAACTGAGCTTTCCCATGTAGGGCTTGTGGTAGGGACGATATTCTTATTCAGTTTTTGATATTAGAGAAGATTGTAAGTTCTTTACTAATTCCCTCACATTTGAATTCAAGACAAGGTGGAGTTTGTTGATACAATGTTTTAAATTCTAAAAGAGTTCTTATTTTCTAAAGAAGATGTCTATGCCAACCCTCTTCATCATCGAGATATGTTTTACGCACCTATAGATGCATTTATGATCATACATCATTATACCATATATGGTCCAACATTGGACCATAAATGTTGTTCAAATATCAATATAGTTCATGTTAGGGACCACATTTAGCCTATTCAGGCCCTAAACGCGGCCGACAAACAACCCTATGATGTTGGATCTTTGCCTATGGGTTATAATCTAATATATAGACCCCAAATCATCCCAAGGATGAAAAGTAATCAAATACACATCAAAATATGTTTTTTAAGACCTAATGTTGGATACTGAACTAGGGCTCCCCTTAGGGTTTCACACCTTTGGGTTCTCCTCTCCAAGTACTTGCCTTCCTCAACAATTTGCTTTTTGGTGTAGAAGAGGATTGAATTCTTCTTCTCCCTTATATAATAATCATATTTTAATCCATCTATCTATAATCTCATCTCCTCTAGTGGATGTAGGATCCAACATTGTGAATTTACCAAACCACTTTAAATCTTGTCCTTATGGTTTCTTGCTTGCTCTGTTACTGATCGTTGTCATGCATATTCAGACTAGATTTCTCAATCTCACGCCTCTACATCTATGAACAAGATCATTGAAACTTATTGGTCAGGTCTCCCACCATCACCATATTCAACATGGCTCCTCTTAGCCTCTAGTGCATCTAATCAAGTGAGTTGAAAGAAACAATATTTTTTCATGTTTCCAATTTGAAATTGTAGCATTCAACTTCAACTAGGTTCCCCATGATTCCAAAAAAACTACATAATCAATTTTAAAGAAATAATTACATATCTTCCATATCTTTTATCATTAAATCAATTTAATTATCTATCATAGTGATTTGAATACAACTGTGTGTATATTTTAAGACAACTCTACCATGTTCCCTGTATATAGCATTGAAGTGGCAAGTTTGGCATGAGTATGTGATTAACTTATAGTAGAAGCTAAATACTTGATGAATCCTTTCTCATGGACATATATTACTTGAATATCATACATTATCTTCCGAGGTTAGTGCAATGATGAAGGAAACATGTTATGAACTAAAAGAGAACACTATTAAGTAACGTAAGAGTTCACCATAATAGGTGTTTACAACCAAATCTAGTAAGATGTTTCATGTAATATTATGACGCATAAACAAAGTGTCGAATGGAATCCTTGTACTTGGTTAAAGTTTAAGGATAGTTTCATGCTTCTAATAACAATATTGCATCAGGGTTCAATCCTTATAACCATTATACTGGCATTTATAGGCCAGCAGCCTTTGATGCCTGCCTAAGTACTTAAGTCAACAAGAGTGTCTACATAGTAATGAACAAGTCAATTAGCTATCTAGGTCTATTATAGAGAGTTATACTTAATAGAGTTATTTAATCTTAAGGTTCTTGAGTCTTTACCTAAGAATTTTGTAGTTATTCTTTATCCCTCACGGAAAAACTTTTGCATTAGGGAGACACCTCGTGTAAATTAAATAACCAAATTAAAACATAATCAATACAATAAGTAATGTTCTTGGGATTATTTTTAAAATAATTTACATACTCTTTCAAATCAAGGGTTGATTGTGCATTGTTAGTGGGATTCTTTTTTTAAAAGTTTATATTGCTCATTTCAAACTACATCCATGCAAATCCTAAATTGTGTACTTATTTCTAGCAAAGATAACTCTATTCTTCATAAACTGTAAAATCACCTTGTTTTCTTGTTGATAATTAATTCATTTGTTCAATATTGGTTGAGTATGATGTTTCACCCACCATGTTAGTTTCTCACACTCTACTAATAAATATTCTTTGGTCGTGTTTTATTCTTGAAGATCCAATAGAAGACATGAAATAGTCCATCTTTTTGTAAAACTATGAAAACATTTCTTTTCATTTTCATTGGTTGTGTCTTATTATTTCTTACATCACTCTTATTCTTAGCCACTAATAAGAGAGATTAAAATATTTACTTTCTTGCAATATATAAGTTAATAAATAGTTAGTTTTTCTGCTATAGATGTAAAATAATTAAATTTGTGATAATGATGTTTTTCGCCAATAGTTTAGTCCTTAAATACCTTGTGTCTTTTACAATAGAACTATATAAAGGGAATATAAGACTATTTTTTGTTTTATTTTCTACAAAAGTATTTGAATTTAAGATTGATTCCTCAATAAAATCCTAAACCCAACATTAAGACTTTGGGTGCTAAAAAAACCCACAATGAATTGAATAGGTTGTATAAGACCTCTTTGATGCTGACAGTCTTGGTCCTTTCAGTAAGTTAGGGATATTAACACAAGATCTATTATGTCATATCCCCATACCCTTCATCAGAGTAATCATTATAAGTCCTTCTTCATATTTGTGTTAATTGGATTATTTATTGATGCATGCACATTCATCCTATTTTTAATGGCATTTTTAGCATAGTTCTGCATTCAAATTTCTTAGTTTTCATTAGAAATAGCTTCATTTTGATCTACTTAGATTTTCATGTTAATTAATTAGAATTTGGCACTTCTTTACTCCTCATGCATGTTTTGAGTCTTATCTTTCTGCAACAAGAAGGCCTAGGGTTTATTCGCTACCCTTCTGGTGAGAGGTGAGAAGAGGTCACCACGTGTGAGGTACGGGGCAGTTCCCCCATCTAAAATAAATTTGTGGAACTTCCAAAAGGTAGATTCATCAACACGTTTTGTGTCCAAGGCTATGGTTTTCCTGATGACCGACCTCCCAATTGATCTTCAAAAACCAACAATTATCCAGCTGAGGTGTTGGACCTTTCTGATCGATAAATACCAATTGACCTCTTGTGGTCGACCTTCCATCGGTCAAAATCCCAGGTCTTGGGCATCCCATCGACCTTGAAGGTCGATGACCCCAATAGTTTAATAGTCAAAGCTCGAGCAACACATCCAATCAAGCTTTAGCTCAAGCAATAACCAGTCGACCTTCAAGCCATTGACCTCCACAAGTTTCTTAGCTACCAAGCAATTAATCTGGACTATCAATGTCATGCCAATCCAGCTACTAACACCTAGGTACCAAGGCCTATAAATATCCATCGTACAACCACATAAAATCTCTCTAAAACTTCACACTGCCAAAGGAGTGAAATTTTTCCACTCCAATCATTTCTAGAGTGATTGACCTAGTAACTTCTTGAGTGATCGACCTCTCTATAGATATTTGTCGATCTCCCAAGTCCAAAGCTATCGACCTACTATTGTAAAGGGCAATCAATATCTCCACCAAAAGAGCGATCGACCTCTAGGTCGATAACACTGACTAATCACCATCAATTGAAAAACCATAAACCTATAGATGATCAACCTCTTTGTGCTCAAACAATTGGTAATCAACCTCTGCAAGTCAAGGGTTATTTACATCCCTTTCTTGGGCAAACAACCTATTCATCCAGATGGTGTCCATTCATCTACTCCAACCACAAGTTAGGGGTAATACCGAGAAGATAGAAGGAAGGGAGTATTCCATCACACACCATGAAGAGTTACTTTTGTTGCATTCATGACCATGATTGCATCCTCTTCCTCTACCCATCATATTAATCTCACCATTTCAAGGGAGTAATCCTTTCATTGGGATGTGGACACTAGTCACGCTACCCATTTCTTGCAATTTCATTCTTGTCCCAATTCTCATATGAACTCATTTATTTGTTGCTAATTGTTTAGCACACGTTTTGTGGAATCATTGGGGTGTGGGGACTAGTCTCACTACCCATTTCTAGCAATTTCATTATTGTTCCAATTCTTGTATGAACTCATTTAATTCATTATAATCATTCAATACATGTTTTGTGGACTGATCATCCAACTTACTTGATTTATTATAATCTTATGCCACGTGAATTTCAACATTTATGATTTGAATATGGATTAACTTTGGTTGATGCCTTGATGAGAACTTATGATGGGAAGTCCTTGGAGTAGTGGACACATGATCTGTAAGCATTGAAACATAAAGCTTATAAGGATTACCGCTCATGCAAGTTTCTAAAGACAAAAGGGAAAACTTTCATAGCTCTAGTTATCGCTTCATACAAGTTCCCATTTGAATGAATTTTGGAAGATTCGGGTAATGGTATTGAAACCCAATTCCACCCTGGTGTTTTAGTCCATTGAAATTAGAACCTTAATCTAGTTCTTTTCATTCTTTCAACCTTCGTTAATTAAACCAAACTTGATCTTGTGATAAGTACCGGTTCTTGATTGGTTGATTCAATTTGATAATTCTTAATAATATTTTCATTTGGATTTGATCCTGAACTATATTATGATAAGATCCATCCGCTTAGGATGGTGATTGTTGTATGTAGTCTGTGTAAAGATCTAGGGATTTCTTAATAGGACAATTTGTGTGTGTAATATAACACACATCGCTTATATATTTTAAACTGTGTGCCTCATAAATTATTAAATGTATCATATCTATCCTCTTAAGGACCAATATTGCACTATTATATAAAAGTCATTCATGAATGTCAAAAGATATAAAAGCCTTAGGTCTCACTACAAGAGCTAATGGTTAACAAAACTAGGAATATAACTTAAGCTTCAAATGATTTTGATAGAAGATCGGGAATTAGAACTACACCATCCAAGTAAAAATATCCATTACAAATATAATATAAAATCTTAATATGTCCTACTTATTTCTACTTTTTGAACAATTATATATGATCAGATTAGTTTCTTCCTGCCGAGAGAATCATCAATAATATTTGTATTAATAGGTGATAAGAGAATTTTGAAAATATAATTGATGTAGGGGTTTTGAGTCGCTTTTATAGGCTAGTTTTACACTCGTTTTATGCGCTTATTGGTCATATTTATGGTTAATATTGCATGATTCATTTCCTTTATCCTATTACCCTTGCTTGCATCAAATTGAGCATATTTCATTATGTTTTTGTATTATTTATGAAATTCCATTTCTAACTTAGGCTTTTTCTTCTTGTTTCAGGTTTGTCATATTCATGGACCCATCGATACCATCGACGGTCCGTCGATGCCATTGACGTGGCAATAGCAAAAGAGTCAGAGAAGAGGCAGACAAGTTGATATCATCGACCCCACGTCGATGGTATCGAGATTTCATCAGCGTTCCAAAGTATCAGCCTATCGATACCATCAACGAGGCTGGTCGATGGTATCGAGATGCCATCAGAGCGAACCCCAGAAGTTGAAGGAGCATCGCTACCCTAAGGGGTCGATACCATCGACGGCCCGTCGATGGTATCGACGCCGTCAGGTCAGCAAAATGCCCAGAACGATCATGATCAAACGGATGTGATACTTTGATGGCCGTCAGTGATACCTATACCTAGGGAAAGGCGGCCCAAAGTGATGGATCGTGTTCTATTGCATTTCACAAGTCGTGAAGGAGGAGAGAATGAAGAATGGAGTCGAGAGCTACGCCTCGGACATTTCCAGAGCCGCAGATGGAGTTTTCCACCACCGAAAGGTTGTAGAACGCTCATCCTGTGTCGAGGATCACCCGATTCTCCTCCGTTCAGGGGTTACACCATCTCCATTCACGTTCTCCCCATGTCTTCTTCTTCCTTCATTACGTTTTGCATTGAGATGAACATGCGTGACTAATCCCCTTTGTCTCTAGGACCGGGAGTAACCCGGGCAATTGTTGTATTACTCTTTTTACATAGTTTATCATAATTTGTCTCTTGAATCTGTGGTATGATATCATTTTCTCCATTGCTATCATTGTGCTTGATCACCATAATGGTAATCTAATACTTTTAATTTCTTTTGACGAAGAATTAACGGTTGAAAAGAGGTGATAATCACATTAACTAATAAATCCTTTGGAAAAGGTGATGTACGGTTAATGGTGGGAACCCAGAGATATATTTTGCATGCACCTATTCTAGGGCATAGGTTACTACTGGCATGGAACCAACCTAGATTAAGGTAGTGAATTGTATCACGAAAGCGAGCAATTTTGACTATAGGCCACTATCCGGAAAGGGAGACGAGTTGTGATAACTATGTAGGAATTAGTATAACGAGAACCTGCGGTGAAACTGAAATCCTAGAGATTCCATTTTAATTGATTAAACCAACAATTTAATTGATTGCTTTATTTTCTTTTTGAAAACAACTCTCAACTTTTATAATTGGTCTAGTTGATTGCGAACAGTTATTAGTAGTCTACCGAAAATTACATTTCCCTGTGTTCGACTTGGGCCTCAGAAGGCCTATATTACATTGACGCGTATACTTGTGTTTATTGCACAGTAAAGTCGTGTCAAGTTTTTGGCACCGTTGCCGCGGACACGGAAATTTTCGGCACTACGAGGGCTACAAGCGGCCACTCTAGGCTACCTTTTCCTTTTTATTAGCAATTTTAATTTTTGAGATTAATTGTCTATCTTTCAGATTTTTTATTCATTTAGCATTGTACTTATTCAATTTTCCACTTTTTAGGTACTAGTGCATGGTGAAGACGCGTAGTACAGACTACGTACAGTCAACACATGAGTTTCCACCTTCGGGATCGGGTGGTGAGGAGGAGCATATCCACAATCAACCTGAGGACATAAACACATATTCTGAACCTAAAGCAATGGCTGAGGAACAGACAATATGGGAGAAGATCAAGGCTACTTCATCTGCGTCAAAAGGGTCGATCAAAAGGCAGACTATCAACATTCCTACATATAAGATTGATCTGGAACTGATTAACCTAGTCAAGTATAATGCATTTCATGGGCTGAAGAATGAAGATCCAGTGGCCCACATCAGCCAATTTGTGGAAAACTGTGATATGATAAAGATTGATAGGTTTCCTTAAGAGGCGCTCTACTTGAATCTTTTTCCTGTTTCTTTAGTGGGAAATGCACGAGAATGGCTACAAATCTCAATGACGAGTATATCGAGACCTGGGACCAAATGATAGAGGTCTTCTTTGAGAGATTCTTCCCACCTGAGAAAACAAATGACCTCATGAGAAAGATCCATAACTTCAATCAAAAGGCCGACGAGTCTTATTCAGAGACATGGGAGCGGTTCCAGATCATGCTGAGGAAGTTCCCACTCACGGGCTGGACAAGGAAAAGCAAGTAAAAAATTTCTACTTTGCTCTCAATGAGCATGACCGAAGCCACTTGGATTCAACGGGCTCGGGCTTCTTCTTGGATAACACAGACACAAGGTGTTGGGAGATCTTAAAGAACATGGTCAGGAAGCAGTCATGGGGTG
Organism: Alisma plantago-aquatica; assembly: GCA_963693085.1. Lineage (NCBI taxonomy): Eukaryota > Viridiplantae > Streptophyta > Magnoliopsida > Alismatales > Alismataceae > Alisma > Alisma plantago-aquatica. The sequence continues at coordinate 1,190,039,448 of OY856411.1, read as the reverse complement.
AATGAGACACACCGGAACAAGTGAGAGTTGCAGGGGAATCCAAGACAATTAAATAATTAAATGAAAAGATGGACCTGATAGCAAAGAGACTGCTAGAAAAAGATGATGAAGGATCTAATGATAAGGCACAGGTTAAATTCATGTGCCAACAACAAGGGTAAAAACAATGATTATTCTTGGAGGAAGGATAAGAAATTCTCATGGAAGGGTCCTAATAATTTTCTATAGGATCCAGATGCCAAACCACAACCCACTACAGAGGAGAAGAGCAATGAGTTGCTCAATCAAGTGATAAAGTAGAACCAAGAGTTGATGAGCACATACGGCCAACAGATTAAATCACAAGGAGACTTTATGAACCAATTTGGTCAGACTTTACAAAGCCATGGAGCACAGATGAGGACACTTGAAATGTCCATTGCACAGATGGTAGTAGAAATTTCAAGTTTGAAGAAACCGGCATAGTAGGGGTTTCCAGGAAATACAAATGTTCCAGGAGGGAACCATCAAGACAAGGAGATTTTGTTGAGAAGTGGAAAGAAAATTTTAAACTCTAAGGCCGATGAACCAAGCACACCACAGGCAGAAGTTACAGGTGAGGTCGCGGAAGATGTCGTAGTCACTGAGACAATGGAGGATGATACAGAGAAAACCATAGAGGAGCCCATTGTAGAGAAAGAAACTAAGAAGAGGATGCCTTATGTGCCACCACATCAGAGGGCACAGATCGTCCCAGTACCTTACCCAAATATTTTGAAAGAAAAGAAAGTGGATGCACAGTTCAAGAAGTTTCTAGATAGCTTTAGGAAACTTTCAGTCAATATTCTGTTGCTAGAAGCTATCGAGAAGATACCTTCTTATGGTAAGTTCTTGAAGGATATAATTACCAAGAAGAGGAAGATTCCTGACACAGAGGTGGTAGTGCTTAAGGAGCAGGTCACTGCCTTTATTCTGGGTAAATTGCCACCAAAGCGATAAGATCCAGGTTGTTTCAATATTTCATGCTATATTGGGAAGGTAAAATTTGGTGAAGCACTATGTGATTCCGGGGCAAGAATCAACTTGATGCCCCTTTCTACATTCAAAAAGCTTGGTCTCAAAGAATCTCGACAAAGTAACATGACAATTCAACTTGCGGACAATTATGTGGTACGACCATATGGTATTTGCGAGGATGTCTTAGTCAAAGTTGATCGGTTCGTGTTTCCCGCTGATTTTGTCGTCATGGAGATGCAAGATGAGCAAGGAAATGAGCTACTTTTAGGAAGACCCTTCCAGACCACTACTAATATGATACTGGAGATGGGTAGAGGCTGGTTGACAATGGGTATAGCTGATGATAGATTCGAGATACTCATGCTTCCAAATTCAAAGCAGTCACAAGCGAAGGAGCAATTTCATAAAGTGAGGCACTTTGATCATAACATATCTCTTTGCTTACGGAAGCCGTTTCTTGATATGGCTCACATCATGACAAAGGTAGATAAGGGAAGAATTGCAGTGGACATCATGGAACAAACAAAGGTGGTTTCTCTTGTTAAAGCTGTGGGTTATCCCAATGATGAAGAAGAGGAAGTCCCATCGTCTACTGAGGATGATGCTATAGAAGTATCCATGCTTGACTCATACCCACAACTACCCCTTGAAGCTTGCTTGTTTAACATCATGGATAATTGGATGAGAAGCACGTCATTACAAGAATGTGTGAAGATGCTCCAAGTTCTTCCTTGCTACTATGCCAAGCACTATGAAGAACTAGGACCGTTGCCATCACCGCTTAAATCTTCTTTGGTCAGACCACCGGAGTTAGAGCTTAAGTCGTTGTCTCCTCACTTGAAGTGCGCGTTCTTAGCGGCTGATGCAAAGCTGCCGATGATAATTTCAGCATATTTGAGTGTCGCTGAGGAAGAACAGTTGATGATAGTGTTGAAGAACCACTGTGGTGCATTTGGGTGGTCAGTTTCCGACATCAAGGGGATCTCCCCCACACTTTGCCAACACAAGATCTGGCTCGCTGAAGGAGTTAAACCTGTGATTCAACTGCAATTTCGCCTCAACCCCGTCATGATGGAGGTTGTGAAAAAGGAGGTGATCAAGATTCTCTCTGCGGGCATCATCTATGCTATTTCGGATTTTACATGGTTGAGCCCAACACAGATAGTCCCCAAAAAGGGGGGATAACGGTAACTCAAAATCTCCTGAATGAGCCTATCACCACCCGATTGGTAACTGGGTGGTGTGTTTGCATTGATTACCGCCGTTTGAATTTTGCCACGTTAAAGGATCATTTTCCTCTCCCATTCATTGATCAGATTTTAGAGTGGCTGGCTGGCCGCTCTCACTTTTGTTTTTTAGACAGCAATTCTGGCTATAATTAGATTTCTATAGACCCTAAGGATCAAGAGAAGTCTACCTTCACTTGCCCTTATGGGACTTTCACATATCACTGAATGTCGTTCGGTTTGTGCAACGCACCGACCACTTTTCAGCACTGCATGCTTGCTATCTTTTCAGATATGGTGGAGTGCTATTTAGAGGTTTTTATGGACGACTTTTCCGTCTATGGTGCATCGTTTGATAAGTGCTTGTATAATCTTGATAAGGTTTTGCAAAGATGTGAGGACACACATTTAGTCCTCAATTGGGAAAAATGCCACATGATGGTTAGCAAAGGCATAGTGCTTGGACACAAGGTGTCTATCAAGGGACTGGAGGTAGATCCAGTGAAGATTGAGGTCATTTCCAAACTACCTCCACTGAATTCGGTGAAAGGGGAGAGGAGCTTCCTTGGTCATGCGGGGTTTTATCGCCAGTTTATTAAGGATTTTTCTAAAATCGTTAAGCCATTATTATAATTACTTGAGAAGGATGTGGTTTTTTATTTCAATGATAAATGCATGCATGCCTTCAAAGTTCTCAAGTAAAAGTTGATTTCTGCACCGGTTGTTCAAACGTCGGATTGGACTAAGCCCTTTGAGCTTATGTGTGATGCGTTAGATTTTACCGTGGGGGCCATTTTTGGGCAGCGTCTTGAGAAGAAACCCATAGTTATTTTCTATGCATCTAAGACTTTGAATGATGACCAACTCAATTACACCACCACTGGAAAATAATTTCTTGCCGTGGTTTTTGCTTTTGAAAAATTTAGGCAATATTTGGTGGGGTCTAAAGTTATGGTATGGACAGACCATGTCACCATAAAATACTTAATGGAAAAGAAAGATGCCAAGCCTATCCTCATTAGGTGGATCTTACTCTTACAAGAATTTGACATTGAAATTAAGGACAAGGCGGACATTGAGAATGTGGTTGCGGACCACTTGTCTCGGTTAGAGAGGGTAGATGAGAGAGATACCAACATACACATTACTGAGACCTTTCCAGATGAGAAAATCATTTCTATTCACTCTAAGGATCCTTGGTTTTCACATATCATGAATTATCTCGCATGTAAAGATATCTTGGATGATTGGACCTATCAAGAGAAAAAGAGGTTTTTCCATTCTTTAAGATATTATTTTTGGGTCGACCCGATTTTGTTGAGACAATGTAGGGATGGAATATTACGCAGGTGTGTACCTGAGAGTGACTATGATAGTGTGCTCCGTCACTGTCAAACATTGCCCACTGGCAGACATCATGCGAGTGCAAGGACGGCGGCGAAGGTACTAAAGAGTGGCCTTTATTGGCCTACACTTTTCCGAGACGCCTATGACTATGTGAGGAGGTGTGATTCATGTCAAAGGGTAGGTAACATCTCAAAACGGCAAGAGATGCCCCTCAATGTATTTCAAGAAGTTGAGGTATTCGATTTATGGGGCATTGATTTCATGGGACCCTTTGTGTCCTCTAATTCCAATTTATATATATTGCTTGTTGTTGATTATGTATCGAAGTGGGTAGAGGCAATACCCACAAGTACTAATGATGTTGTGGTAGTGTGCAGGTTCATGAAAGAGCATATTTTTAATAGGTTTGGTGTGCCACGGATGATCATTAGTGATGGAGGCACCCACTTCACGAATAGGAAATTTTCTGCATTATTGAGCAAATATGGGGTTAAGCATAATGTAGGTACCCCATATCACCCGTAGATGCAAGGCCAGGTGGAGGTGTCTAATAGGGAGATCAAGAAGATATTAGAGCACATAGTGGCCTCTTCAAGGAAGAATTGGAGTGCATTACTACCGGACGCACTATGGGCATATAGGACCGCATTTAAGACACATATAGGCACCACGCCTTTTAGGTTGGCTTACGGACGGGTCTGTCACTTGCCGGTGGAATTAGAGCACAAGGCGCACTGGGTGCTAAGGAAGCTAAACTTGAGTATGGATGATGCATGGAGGAAGCAAATGCTAGAACTCAATAAGTTGGACGAGCTAAGAATGAATGCATATGAGAACTCAAGGATCTACAAGGAGTGGACAAAGCAAATACACGATCGCCACATCCAATTGCGAGTGTTCAAGAAGGGTGAGAGTGTCCTATTGTTAAATTCAAGGTTGAAGTTGCATCTCGGGAAATTGAAATCTTGATGGAGTGGACCTTTTGTGATAGAGGAGGTGTGACCCCATGGTGCTATCATGGTGAGAGATGGTGAAAGAACATTCTTGGTGAATGGTCAAAGGTTGAAGCATTATTATGGGAAAGACTACACAAGGAAAGTGACTGAGATCAAATTTATGGCACTAAATGATGAATGAGGAGCATAATTACGTCTAACCTAAGACGTTAAATGAGGCTCTTGTTGGGAGGCAACCCAACCTTGTTACTGTACATGTTTATTTCTTTTAATTTTTCACATTCCTAGGTAGTTTTCATTAATTTAACACTTAGTCTTTAAAAATGATACCCTGATAGGTTTGCTAAGTATGCAGGTCTATGTGGATGTCGATACCATCAACCCTTGTGTTGATGGTAGCAATGAGGGTGACGAGCAGCAATTGGTAAAATTTTGCTCCGTCGATACTATCCACGGCCTCATCGATAGTATCGACCACCCAATAGGGAGATCGAAGAAATCAAGGGAGTAAGTCGATAGCATCGACTCCGTGGTCGATGCTCGCGAGATCTCTAGAGATATTCAAATGATTTCTTGCCATAGAATTTGATGCCATCAACCTTCATGTCAATGGTATCGACCCAGCTTCAGGGGAATTCACCACCAAGGCTTCGTGAGGACAAAGGATGCATACAGAAGTCGATGCCATCGACCCAAAGTCGATGCCATCGACCCAAAGTCGATGGTATCTGTGACACCTCATCACACAAAATGAGATTACTCAAAACACAAAACACGATCAACTACTAATTAATCACATAGTCAAAAATGTGAAATAATTAAAATTGATTCCAACAATGTAAATAAACTCTAGAACATTTACAAAAGGTCCATCATTCTATTCTCATATACGGTAACAAGTATTTGCATATGGGTTCAAATACCTCAGTCACATCCTGCATACAAAAGATATTTCACATGTACGTGACATATATTTACAAACATTGGCATAATACCAAAATCTCATGTCGATACAAATACATCATCTAGAAAACACATCCCATACCAGGACCTAAGAGTACAGGACGACACTAGGAATGTACTACTAACATCTACAACTAACAAACCTTTTGAATCTATTGATCACCAGGTTGGTTCTCTTCCACAGCACGACCTCGACCTCATTTCTCGTGACCACCTGGTTAAAAAAAATTATGGTGACCCACGGGTGAGACCTAGTCCCAACGAGAGATATAACTCTCTCCAACTTATATTGATCATAACATATTAATTAACAGTAAATTCATTGAGTAGTTAGGGTATTGAATAAGCAATATGAACAGACTAAACAGTTTAATCATACTAAGTAGTTAAGCAAATTAACTTGACAATAAAAATAATTACTCAAAGGTCATATGATATCATCTTGTAAACACTGAATAGTATAAAGACAAGTTAAAGACTAATCAAGCAATGTGAGATGTATTTAACCATAGTCAGTATACTACACGGCTTATATCACTTCTTTTATTACATTGCCCTGAGGGATTTGAGAAATACCACTCAAGTCCCAACTGACCACTACTAAGTCAAAATCAGTGCCATACAAGATCTAGGAAGTGCCAGACTCCTAAGATCTTCTCCGCCCCCGGTTAGTATGGGTCTGCCACAGCGACACATAAGGTCAAGCTGCTAACAGCCTAGTCTGTCCTTGGTCACAGAACTAGTGAAAGGAGGTGGGTACGCATACCCTACCATCTGAGGTACAACCACAGTTGTCCTCCAATCTCATCATATATATATATATATATATATAATCATTGAGACACGACCACAGCCGTTCTCAAATTGAGGGCTAGGTATGACCAATGCCATCCTCCCTAAAACTTGAATTCAGGATGACAAGCACCCCGCATACTCATCAGTATGCGCTCCGAGTATCCCTTAAGAATACTCATTTCACTATCTGGCAATTTCTGACACCCAGATAGATCTATGGCACATGGCACTACATTATTAGAGTTTCACTTAATTAGTTATGCCAATTGGGTGAATTAAGGCTAAATCATACAAATGGACATTCAAACCCTAATTCTTTTTTAACAAGAGTATATGTATAACAACTTCAAAAGATATAAAACATTTGAGATATAAATCTTAATCACATTACCACATGCTATCATTCATTGCAAATTAATGAATTGCACTTATCATCATACTTTTACAAGATACCAATATCTTATCACAAGTTCCAGGGTTTTAACCCTTATTGGAACATGAAGAGGATTTCACCTCAATCATGGCTTCAAACATGCCCAAAGGTCGTTAAGACCATCACATTATTCATAGTAAGGTTATCATCATCATTCCATGCCTTAAACAAGGCTCAAAAGATCATTAGCACATATGTGTCCATAGATATTAACACGGCAAGGCACTATGATATTCAAATAGTACTACATTGTGGTTTCAACACAATAAGAGTATAATTCATTATCACATTAATCATTCAAGAGGTCTGATTATAACCAATCAACATCATATAATTACATCAAGGTTAGGTATAATAGGCTAGATCACATGTGAGTTACGCATCCACTTATTACATTGATTTATCAAATATAACTATATAATGGCAAAGGTAAGACTACCAATTAATGGTATTGAAACATTGAATTATCTTAACTATGACCCACGTATAATAACATGTGATTTATTCTAATCCATTGGATGTTAAAGCATCCAATATTATTCATTGGATCAGGTTCATTGTTCAAGGTTATCAATTGAAGTATAGGTCTAACCATTAGATCAATTGAACCAAGGAACCATTGGTTCAAGGTATAGTCAAATCTACAATTATATTCCTAATTCATCATATATGGTGATGACCTGATCCACCATTAATTGTGATCATTAGGTCACCATTGGTTGCTAGATCAGTAATACATTCAGTTAACATCATCAAATTTTAAGCCAATATCATCATCGATGTGGATGATAATTAAATGTCTAATTGAGTCAAAACCTGACCTAAGGTGGTGACCATAGGTTTTCACCATAAATTGGACACCCTTGATCACGAACATCAGTTGCCAAGATAGCAACACTATTGGTTGTTGAATGGTATGACAATCAGTTATGTGATAGGGAAGGAAATAGCTTGAAAATCCTAATTTGAACCATCATTTGTTTTGTACATAGCACCATAGGTTGTTGCTATCAACCTGTCCCAGATCATGTTACACCTTATAAAGGTTGTACACATGTTTACAGGTTCATATAGAACTGGAATAAAATAGGAAACACCACAAAATTCGTAATTCTAAACAAGCATGGTTTCTCTATGCTTAGATCATCACATTCAAAAATAATCATGAACTAACAAGCTTCTAGTAAGAAATATAAGTGAAGAATGTTATATAACTCACCTCTATAGATTAGGTTAGATATCAAATATCAAGAATCTCGAGCAAATGGGACAAGTAAACCTTAGATTCAGATCTGAACTTGGCCAAATAGGCACTTCTCTCCACAAAGAAGCAAAACCATAGAAAAAGAAACAAGAAAGAAGGGTTTTTGAGTTCAAGAGTCATTTTCACCATGGAACAGCAGGGTTCCAACCTAGAGATATGTAGGAGGAAGAATAGAACAGAATTAAATGGAGTAAATAAGAAAAAACTTACACTTTTAGGTCAATATCACTAGGAAGAAACTTTATAGACCCAAAAAGGGAATCAATTGCAACCCTAGAATTTTTTTCCAAGAAGAACCCCACTTTCTTCTTCCTTGGGCAGAAAAATTCACAGATGAACAGAGGGAGAATGAAGCTGAGAGAAGGAGAGAGGTGGTGGAGAGAAAGTGGCTCGTTTTGGTGCTTGGGGATAAGTATATGACACTTTAATATTAAGAAAAAGAAAAAGTTGAAATTCTAGTATATATCCAAGTGTCCATGGCTTTAAATTATTAAGAATACATAAGCACACACACAAGCAGCTCTCCCACCATTCCTCTAGACCTTCTTAGCTTTCCTTTGGCGAAATTCCCAGCCAATCACATAATTCCTTAGTTGATAGCTACTAAAGGTAGCTCATCCATGAAGGGAAAAATACTAAAATACCCTTGATAAAAACACCTTCAAACCATGGCTCAACTAGGAGCCCCATGGCTTAAGAATATAAAGAATGATAATATAACAACTAAGTAACATAATGTATGTGACAAATTGCAAAGAAAACCCCTCAATTGGGTAAATTGCAGAAAAGTCCAAAATGTACATAAAATTGCATAACTTTCTCAAACAGTGTCCAAATTGGACCAAATTTGAAACTTAAGCTTGAATTATGATTTTAAAAGATATCAAAAGGTTATATTAGGGTTATAAGCATTAAATTATGGTAATTAAGCTCATTCAACTCATTAAGTAAGTTCAAGAGCCTTACAACTATAAACCCCTAACAAGGATTTTGCCCCGAAATCCTACGCAAAAGAGATGGGTATTTTCTACGCATATCATTCTCTAGTTCCCATGTGGCTTCCTCTATGCCATGATGATTCCATAAAAATTTCAGTAGTATTATATCTTTTCTCTTTAACTTTTCACCCTTCTATCCAGGATCAACACAGGACCCTCAACATAGCAGATATCCTCATCTAACTCAACCTCTACTGGTTGGATTGTTTGGTCAGTATCTGGATGGCATTTCCTCAACATAGAGATGTGAAAGACATTATGAAATCTATGTAGCTCTGGTGGTGGCTCAAACTTATATGCTACCTTTCCAACACGAGCTAGGATATGGTATGGTCCCATAAATCTAGGAGCCAACTTACCCTTCTTTCCAAACCTCAACACACCTTTCCACAGAGAAACCTTAAGATATACTCTATCTCCCACTTGGAACTCAAGTGGTCTGCGTCGGTTGTCTGCATAAGATTTCTACCTGTCCTGGGCTTCTTTCAACTGTTGTTGTATCACTTTAATCTTTTCTGTAGTCTGATGTACTAGCTCAGGACCCAAAAGTTGATATTCACCTATCTCATACCAGCAAAGAGGAGACCAACATCGTCTCCCATACAGAGCCTCATAAGGAACCATATCTATGCTTATTTGATAGCTATTGTTGTACGCAGACTTTATCAAAGTCATATGTACATCCCAACTACCAAGAAATTGCAGTACACATGCCCTGAAGAGATCCTCTAAAGTCTGAATAGTCCTTTCAGACTGGCCATCGGTCTGCGGATGAAAAGTTGTGTTGAATCTCAGCTCTGTTCCCATTGCTCAATGCAGACGTTTCCAAAAATGACTTGTAAACTGTGGACCTCTATCAGAAACTATAGTCACTGGAATGTCATTCAGACGGACTATCTCATCAACATATATTTGTGCCAATTTCTCTGTTGTAAATGTCATCTTAACTGGAAGAAAATGAGCTGACTTAGTCAATCTGTCTACTATCACCCATATGGAATCATGACCCTTGGCTATCCTAGGAAGACCAACCACAAAGTCCATAGTAATATGATCCCATTTCCACTTTGGTATTGGCAAGGTTGTAATGTCCCTGCAGGCTTCTGGTGCTCAGCCTTCACCTGTTGACAAACTGGACATTTGGCAATGAACTCTGCCACATCACGCTTTAGACATGGCCACCAATACATGTCCTTCAAATTTTGGTACATCTTGGTATTTCTAGGATGCATTGCATACATTGAGGAGTGAGCCTACTCAAGTACTATCTTCCTCATCCCATCAACATCAAGAATTACTATCCTATTATGGTAACAAATTGTACCATCATATGACTCGTGAAAGCCATCATACTTTTCACTACCAATCCCAGATCGGATATTCTGTATCATAGTATCATTTTGTTGTGCATCATGAATCTGTTGTCTCAAGATAGGTTTCACTTGTAATTGTGCCAACAATCCTGCCAACAAGGAAACTTCTAGCTATACATTCATCTGGCGAAGAGATACTAGCATATCTTTCTTATGGCACATCAAGGAATTTAATTGTGCATTATCTACCATTGATGATGAAGACGACTTTCTACTCAATGCATCAGCTACCACATTAGCTTTCCCTGAATGGTAGTCTATTGTGCAATCATAATCCTTAATCAGCTCCATCCATCTCCTCTACCTCATATTCAGCTCCTATTTTGAGAAGATATATTGTAGATTCTTATGGTCAGTGAAGATCTGACACTTTTCTCCATAAAGATAGTGTCTCCAGATCTTTAAGGCATGGACCACTGCTGCAAGCTCTAGATCATGTGTTGGGTAATTCTCCTCATGTTTCTTAAGCTTTCGTGAAGCAAAAGAAATCACATTTTTATCCTACATCGGCACACATCCCAACCCATTCTTTGAAGCATCACAAAAGACAATATAGCCTTTCCCTTGCTTTGGCAGTACTAACACCGGTGCACTAGTCAACTTTTCTTTCAAAAGTTGGAAGGAACATTGACACTTGTCATTCCAAGTAAAAGGAAGATCCTTCCTGGTTAACCTAGTTAGGGGTAACGCTATAGAACTGAAGTCTTTGATGAACCTCCTGTAGTAACCTGCCAGACCTAGGAAACTATGGATCTCTGTCAGTGTCTTTGGTTGCTCCCACTCTAGTACCGATTCCACTTTCTTGGGATCAACACAAATGCCTTTTGCAGATATAACATGGCCCAGAAAAGACACTTCAGATAACCAAAATTCACACTTGCTGAACTTAACATATAGTTGGTGCTTCCTCAACAAAGTCAATGTCTGGCGAAGGTGTTGCTCATGTTGTTGACTATCCTTGGAGTATATCAGGATATCATCTATGAACACGACAACACACTGATCAAGATAAGGTCTAAACACCCTATTCATTAGATCCATAAAAGCTACAGGTGCATTGGTTAGCCCAAATGGCATAACCACAAACTCATAATGACCATACCTAGTCCTAAATGCTGACTTGGGTATGTCATCAACTTTAATTCTCAACTGATGGTAACCTGACCTCAGGTCTATCTTTGAAAACACAGTGGCACCTCTCAACTGATCAAAAAGATCATCAATCCTCGGAAAAGGATACTTATTCTTTATTATCACCTTTTTCAACTATCTATAGTCTATACACAACCTCATTGACCCATCCTTCTTTTTAACAAACAACATGGGAGCACCCCAAGGGGAAGTGCTCGGCCTGATAAAACTCTTCTCTAACAGTTCTTGTAACTGTTTCTTTAACTCCTGCATCTTTGTTGGTGCCATTCTGTATGCTGACTGTGCTATGGGTTGTGTTCTAGGAACAAGATTGATCTCAAACTCAATCTCTCTAGGAGGGGGAATGCTAAGAAATTCCTCAGGAAAGACATCCTAAAATTCTCACACCACTGGTACCTCTTGGATACTAGGACCTACCGCCTTGGTATCCACAACATGAGCTAAGAAAGCCTCACATCCTTGTCTCATCAGCCGTTCAGCTGTCATGGCTGACATCAAACATGTAGGAAGAATCTTCCTGTCACCTTGAAAAATCCATTGTACATCTCCATCATGGAACCTCGCCACCTTAGTACTACAGTCCAAGACTACCTTGTATTTTTCCAAGGTATCCATTCCAAGGATTACATCAAAACCATGCATGTCAAGTGTCAGAAGATCCACTTGAATGTTGTGTCCATAAAAAGAAAGAACGCAAGAAGGGCACACTTCTCGCAACTCGGCGGAATCAACCAAAGGAGTCTCTAGCCGTAGGCTATCAGATCTAAGACTAACAGGTAGATAACAACTATCTATCACCTCTCTGGTGATAAAATAGTGTCGCACCTGGGTCTACTAACACAGATACGAAACAAGAAGCAGACATATCAGAATGAAATAACTCCATCTGACCTGTCACAAATCGAGGATTGACCACTGCTTCTGGCTGGGTCATGGCATAGAACCTTGTTGTCGCCTGCTATCGTCCATGTCCTCTGCTTGCTTGTCCAGAGGATCCTGCCTGGGATGCCTGACCACGTCCACTACCACTGCCACTACTAAACTGTCGTTGTTGTGATCCATGTTGATTCTACCTTGGTTGTTGATTCACCTCCTCAACCTTCATAGGGCAATTCCATCTAATATGCCCTGACTGTCCACATTGATGACACACTCGGTTATCACTATGTGGTCTAAACGGTCCTGTAACTGAGACTGATGATGAACTACGAGCTCCTACCGGTGGAAAACTGTGACCTCTACCCCGACTCGGGGTCCACTGTGATGGTGCATGTGATATTGGTTCAGTGAAGGTTGACCTTAGTTGTGACGGCGGTGGGAAAAACCTTGGCTTCTTAAAGCCTCCAGATGATTGCCCTTGAAATTGCATAGGTCGCTTCTTAGTATTAGATTCACGCTTCTCTATGGCAGACCTCTCAATCCTCCTGACAGATTCCACAAAGGTGGAAAACCTTTCCCTGTTCTCCAAGGCTGATGTTGTAGTAGTCAACTCCGTACTCAGACCCTTCTCAAATCTTCAGATCCTTTCCTTGTTTGTTGCTGCCATGTGCGGGCAGAACCTCAGAAGTTCCACCATAAACTTTGATTCATACTCATTGATAGTCATAGCTCCCTGACGAATCTTCTCGAACTGAGAGATTTTCTCACCTATGTAGGTCTCTAGAAAATATCGACTAACAAATTCCCTTTGAAACTCCTCCCATCCTATCACAACTCCTGGCCTTTTCTCCTCTTCTATGGCCCACCAGTGGCCAGCACTACCCTTTAACAAGTATACTGCATGCTTAACTTTGTCTTCTTCAGTGATGTTTAGGATTTTGAATGCCTTTTCCATCTCAGTCAACCACATGTTATCGTCTTCCAGATCAGAAGTACCTACATATTCAATCGCTCCAACACGTCTAAGGCGTTCAAATATCTTCTCGACACCTTGGGACTCCACATTAGAGGCGACTGCCCTAGCTTGAGGTGATGGCGCTCTGTCAGCAATATGTGTAATTGTGGCCATCATCTGTCTAAACATAGACTGAAACTCGGGATTGGCCATCATTGTCGGGTCTAGATGAGGCATTGTGGGCTGCTCTGGCCCTTCTTCTGGCACTCTCTCATCATGTGCTTACCTCCCTACACCTCCTCCTGGTGCAACATAGCTACTCTCAACATGTTCTTCATGTCCTCTAGACATATCTACATAGGCATAAACTATGATCAGATATGTTGGATACATAAGAACAGACTCAAACCTAAGTCCTATGTCCTTGTAGACTCAGTAAACCTAGAGCTCTGATACCAACTTAACTTGTGACACTTCGTCACACTAAACGAGATTACTCAAAACACAAAACACGATCAACTACTAATTAATCACATAGTCAAAAATGCGAAATAATTAAAATTGATTCCAACAATGTAAATAAACTCTAGAACATTTACAAAAGGTCCATTATTCCATTCTCATATACTGTAACAAGTATTTGTATATGGGTTCAAAGACCTCAGTCACATCCTGCATACAAAAGATATTTCACATGTACGTGACATACATTTACAAACATTGGCATAATACCAAAATCCCGTGTCGATACAAATACATCATCTAGAAAACACATCCCATACCAGGACCTGAGAGTATAGGGATGACACTAGGACTGTACTACTAACATCTACAACTAACCAACCTTTTGAATATATTGATCACCAGGTAGGTTCTCTTCCACAGCACGACCTCGACCTCGTTGCTCGCGACCACCTGGTTAAAAAAATTGTGGTGACCCACAGGTGAGACTCAGTCCCAGCGAGAGATATAACTCTCTCCAACTTATATTGATCATAACTTATTAATTAATAGTAAATTCATTGAGTAGTTAGGGTATTCAATAAGTAATATGAACAGACTAAATAGTTTAAGCATACTAAGCAGTTAAGCAAATTAACTTGATAAGAAATATAATTACTCAAAGGTCATATGATATCATCTTGTAAACACTGAATAGTATAAAGACAAGTTAAAGACTAATCAAGCAATGTGAGACATATTTAACTATAGTCAGTATACTACATGGCTTATATCACTTCTTTTATTACATTTCCCTGAGGGATTTGAGAAATACCACTCAAGTCCCAACTGACCACTACTAAGTCAAAATCAGTGCCATACAAGATCTAGGAAGAGCCGGACTCCTAAGATCTTCTCCGCCCTCGGTCATTACGGGTCTGCCACATCGACACATAAGGTCAAGCTGCTAATAGCCTAGTCCGTCCTTGGTACAGGTCATGGCACTAGTGAAAGGAGGTGGGTACGCATACCCTACCATCTGAGGTACAACCACAGTTGTCCTCCAATCTCATCATATATATATAATCACCGAGACACGACCACAGTCGTTCTCAAACTGAGGGCTAGGTATGACCAATGTCATCCTCCCTAACACTTGAATTCAGGATGACAAGCACCCCGCATACTCATTAGTATGCACTCCAAATATCCCTTAAGAATACTTGTTTCACTATCTGGCAATTTCTAACACCCAGATAGATCTATGGCACAGGGCACTACATGATTAGAGTTTCACTTAATTAGTTATGCTAATTGGCTGAATTAAGGCTAAATCATACAAATGGACATTCAAACACTAATTCTTTTCTAACAAGAGTATATGTATAACAACTTCAAAAGATATAAAACATTTGAGTTATAAATCTTAATCACATTACCACATTCTATCATTCATTGTAAATTAATGGACCACACTTATCATCATACTTTTACAAGATACCCATATCTTATAACAAGTTCCAAGGTTTTAACCCTTATTAGAACATGAAGAGGATTTCACCTCAATCATGGATTCAAACATGCCCAAAGGTCGTTAAGACCATCACATTATTCATAGTAAGTTTATCATCATCATTACATGCCTTAAACAAGGCTCAAAAGATCGTTAGCACATATGTGTCCATAGATATTAACATGGCAATGCACTATGATATTCAAATAGTACTACATTGTGGTTTCAACACAATAAGAGTATAATTCATTATCACATTAATCATTCAAGAGGTATGATTATAACCAATCAACATCATATAATTACATCAAGGTTAGGTATAATAGGCTAGATCACATGGGAGTTACGCATCCACTTATTACATTGATTTATCAAATATAACTATATAATGGCAAAGGTAAGACTACAATTAATGGTATTGAGCCATTGAATTATCTTCACTATGACCCACATATAATAACATGTGATTTATTCTAATCCATTGGATGTTAAATCATCCAATATTATTCATTGGATCAGGTTCATTGTTCAAGGTTATCAATTGAAGTATAGGTCTAACCATTAGATCAATTGAACCAAGGAACCATTGGTTCAAGGTATAGTCAAATCTACAATTACATTCCTAATTCATCATATATGGTGATGACCTGATCCACCATTAATTGTGATCTAGGTCACCATTGGTTGCTAGATCAGTAATACATTCAGTTAACATCATTAAATATTAAGCCAATATCATCATCGATTGATAACATCATTAGAATACTTAGTGGATGATAATTAAATGTCTAATTGAGTCAAAACCTGACCTAAGGTGGTGACCATAGGTTTTCACCATAATTTGGACACCCTTGATCACGAACATCAGTTTCCAAGATTGCAAAACTATTGGTTGTTGAATGGTATGACAATCAGTTATGTGATAGGGAAGGAAATAGCTTGAAAATCCTGATTTGAACCATCATTTGTTTTGTACATAGCACCATAGGTTGTTGCTATCAACCTGTCCCAGATCATGTTACACCTTATAAAGGATGTACACATGTTTACAGGTTCATATAGAACTGGAATAAAATAGGAAACACCACAAATTTCGTAATTCTAAACAAGCATGGTTTCTCTATGCTTAGATCATCACATTCAAACATAATCATGAACTAACAAGCTTCTAGTAAGCAATATAAGTGAAGAATGTTATATAACTCACCTCTATAGAGTAGGTCAGATATCAAACAGCAAGAATCTTGAGCAAATGGGGTAAGGAAACCTTGGATTCAGATCTAAACTTTGCCAAATAGGCACTTCTCTCCACAAAGAAGCAAAACCCTAGAAAAAGAAACAAGAAGGAAGGGTTTTTGAGTTCTAGAGTCATTTTCACCATGGAACAGCAGGGTTCCAACCTGGAGAGATGTAGGAGGAAGAAGATAACATAATTAAATGGAGTAAATAAGAAAAAACTTACACTTTTAGGTCAATATCACTAGGAAGAAACTTTATAGACCCAAAAAGGGAATCAATTGCAACCCTAGAATTTTTTTCCAAGAATAACCCCACTTTCTTCTTCCTTGGGCAGAAAAATTCACAGATGAAGAGAGGGAGAATGAAGCTGAGAGAAGGAGAGAGGTGGTGGAGAGAAAATGGCTTGTTTTGGTGCTTGGGGATAAGTATATGACACTTTAATATTAAGAAAAAGAAAAGTTGAAATTCTAGTATATATCCAAGTGTCCATGGCTTTAAATTATTAAGAATACATAAGCACACACACAAGAAGATCTCCCACCGTCCCTCTAGACTTGTTTAGCTTTTCTTTGGCGAAATTCCCAGCCAATCACATAATTCCTTAGTTGATAGCTACTAAAGGTAGCTCATCCATGAAGGGAAAAACCCTAAAATACCCTTGATAAAAACACCTTCAAACCATGGCTTAACTAGGAGCCCCATGGCTCAAAAATCTCAAGAATGATAATATAACAACTAAGTAACATAATGTATGTGACAAATTGCAAAGAAAACCCCTCAATTGGGTAAATTGTAGAAAAGTCCAAAATGTACAAAAATTGCATAACTTGCTCAAACAGTGTCCAAATTGGACCAAATTTAAAAATTAAGCTTGTATTATGATTTAAAAACATATCAAAAGGTTATATTAAGGTTATAAGCATTCAATTATGGTAATTAAGCTCATTCAAATCATTAAGTAAGTTCAAAGGCTTTACAGTATCGATGAGCCACGTCAGCGATCCGCGAGACGCCATCAACAAAGCATGCCAAATCGGGAGATTGATCCGTGGGGCGGGTCAATACTATCGACCATTGTCGACAATATCGACAAGTCACCGATCCAGGCCCCCACATCCAGCAATCGATGACCGTTGATCGCCTCAAAGACACAGATTGTGCTACAGGTGTCGATACCATCGACCCACTGTCGATGGTATCGACGGGGCACCAGGGGCGCTGAGCTCACTTATAAAAGGAGGGGATGTGTTCATTTTTATTCACACCTTTAGAGCACCATCCCTCAAACTTTGACCTTGAGCATTGACGAGCAACCAGAGGCGCAAGAAGCTTCACCGAGCTCTTCATCGACTACGGAGAACATCTTCTCCGACCTTCCCCGAGCTCTTTTTCTCTCTTCCCTATTCATCATGGTGAGGATCACAGGATCATCATCCTCGTCGGCTGCCCCAATGGAGATTGAGACCTTTGTCCCACCACCGCCAGGCTCCGTTCCATGTCTGAGGCTTGCTCATCCATCGGCATAAGTAAAGAAGATATATGACGAGATGATGAAGAGGATGATTGAGCCCACTCGTTATGGCGACCGGGCCATGATCCGAGATTTGGGGTTTGAGGACAACTTCAACTATGTCCTCCATGGACAGGAGGGGAGGACATTCCAGATAGATGACCAAGTAACCCACCACGTGGAAGGTCATCCTTTCTTCGGCGAGTGGCCTACTTACAAAGAAGTCGTGGTGGAATTCATGGCATCCTTAGATATCTGCGTCGTGCCCAATGACGTCATCGACATCGACCGTGAGTGGATCAAAGATTGAGTCTGTTTTCGACTTTTCAACTGAAACTACAGCCTCACGCTCAAATAGTTCAACTCCATCTACAACTGGTAGCATTCTCCTAAATAGTACAGACGGTCGGACAATTGGGCCAACTACGACGCCATGTTTGTGTAGTTGGTGACCGCTCCGTCGGGCAAGACGATAAGCTACCACAATGCCGTCGTCGCTGACTTCGAGCACCCCTTCGTGTGGGTTCTCCACTACATGTTGTGCATTACCTTCTTTGCTCGAGGAGAACTGTCGTTGAGCAAATTCTAGGAGACAGACCTTTTCTTTCTCTACAAGCTTTTGACGAGAGAGAAGCTCAATTGGGGTGCATTTTTCTTGACGCGCGTAATGGCAATGAAGAGGAGCACTAGACGAGCCCCTATTCATTTTAGGGGACTTATCACGCCACTAGCCATCTACCTCAGGCTAGACCTTTCCTCGCTCTCCCCACTGGTTAGCAGGAACCCCGTCAATCTGCTCCATCTCCATCGCTCCAACCTCCTTACAGTTCACGACAATGTGGCATATGCTCATTGCCATGTCAACAAGGAGTACCAGGAGAACACACTCCCAGACCCCGTCTTCAACCTCCAGGCTGGCTAGCACTTCCAGTGGCCTATCATAGCCATTGAGGATTCAGAGGAAGAAGTTGAAGTGGGAACCAACGACGATGATGTAGGCGATGACGATGAGGAGGAAGAAGAGACTTTCACTCCTCTTCGGTCACAAGTAGCTCGAAGGAAGCGTCCATGCTTCTATCCGGGAGCTTCATCTTCCTCTCAGCCTCTGCCACCACAACCCTCTTAGGGGGGAGAGGATGTCTATTCAATGCAGGGCATGTATTCCATGCTCCAGGACATCCAGCAGACGCAGCAACAGCATACTACGTCTTTTGTCGATATTCAGGAAACTACAAACCGGTTGTATGAAAATCAACAAGCTATCTATGATAATGAGCGCCTCCTCCTCGCCAACCAAGAGAACATTCACAATCGGTTGCATAGGATGGAGATGCAGCAGCAGCCCTTCTACGACCACTATTGGAGCAGGGATTACTTTGGAGGCTACCCACAGCCACCACTGATGCCCCCATCTGACCTTTCATTTCAGGGGAAGTTTCCTACCTGGGATCCTAGTGGCCAACAGTACCCACCATATCCACCACCAGAGCAGTAGCAGGGTATCACTGTTCCACCTTCTGAGTTTGTTCTTGACTATGCGGCCATAGTCGAATTCAATCTTGGGGGGAGATGGAACAGTTTCTATCTTAGTTTTATTTTCATCTTCTTTTATTTTTCATATTCTTTATTTTAGCATGTTTCTTAGTTTTTTTTTGCAATTTCTTTTAGTTGCGTAATTTTTTTTATTTACGGCTTTCTAGGATCCACGTTCTATCTAGTGTAATCAGTGGATGTCTAAATGTAAATTGCATTGTTGTCTCAATGTTTTGCATATGGGGCTGATGTGTGAAATTGAGTGAAACTTGAGCATTACTAAAAAAAATTTCAAGAAATTTAAAGTTTGACTTGTGTGAAATTGAGCACATAACTTATGAAAGTCATTGGGTAGGTCAACTTTAAAACATATGATCATAACTATACATCCTTATGGTTTAAGAAATGAGGACAGATATGGATGTTGAGCCTAAACTGACCAAACAATAATGAGACTTTAATTTGAAGTGAGAGAAAGAAACCTCTTAGTTACCTTATACACATGTCAGTAAGGAGGGACATATAATATTTTCCAATGGTTCTGTCATTTAGTCTTGTGATCCATCCACCTCACTTCATTCACACTCCACCATAAGAACTGGGAGCACCTTACAGTTTTTCATCTCTTGATTGCATGTCATTTAGATAGGATTGCATTATAGCTAGGTGTTGCTTGAAAAAAAAAACGAAAAAAGAGAGTTGTGAATTAGTCATGCATGCACACATTCTAGAGTGCATGCCAATGTAGTTGCATAATTACTTTCATGTAGTTGCATTTTGCATATTTTTGAGCATATAGTACATTGTGTGCCTTATTTCTTCTGAAAATAAGAAAAGCGGGGAACTTGTTCTATACTCTCTAAAAAATAGATTATAATGCATCAATTGTAGTAGTTATGTGAAAATAAGCCCGAAGAAAAAAAAGGGTATTATAAATGTTTCCTTAGTCGAATTGAGAAAAATAAGGTCTTAGACAAAAAAGGAAAGAAGGAAAAGAAAAAATAAGTAAGTGAAAATCAGAGGGAGAAAGGAACTTGTTTCACCTGCATAATAAGAAGAAGAACAAGCACATGATGTAGTTTTGTAGACATTCTATCTCACACTGAGATGGAATAGTAGAGCATGCATCATCCCACCTAAAATGCAGGTATTAGGTCATTTTCATATGTGTATGCATCATGTAGGTCATTTTTGTTGTTTTGCATTTTAACTGTATTATGCTTCCTATTTTTCCATAGCCGCCCATTCCATCCACCTGTTGCTCAAAATGGTAGGCCACTCATGATTATCTCCTCATTCTTATATATCAAGAGATCTGCTTCCATATAGATGGTAGTTAGGATATGAGCAACGTAGATAGGAGATCACAAGATGCATCATGCATGAACTGGGGGAAATTATTATATTAACTGCTTTATTTGATAGTGTTTGTTGATTACGGGGTGGGCATCTCTCATGGACGATCATTGTCACCTATAGGGTAGTTATCGTTCCGTGGTTAGTGAGGGCTGGTATGTGCCTGACAGGTGGGAATCATTTTGTGATGTCTTTTATGCTAGTATGTTCTTTAGTTGACCCTCGCAATTATATTTTACAGTTTTTTTTGCTCGAGGACGAGCAAAGTTCAAGCTTAGGGGAGTTTGATGCAGGGGTTTTGAGTCGCTTTTATAGGCTAGTTTTACACTCATTTTATGCGCTTATTGGTCATATTTGTGGTTAATATTGCATGATTCATTTCCTTTAGCCTATTACCCTTGCTTGCATCAAATTGAGCATATTTCATTATATTTTTGTATTATTTATGAAATTCCATTTCTAACTTAGGCTTTTTCTTCTTGTTTCAGGTTTGTCATATTCCTAGACCCATCGATACCATTGACGGTTCGTCAATGCCATCGATGTGGCAACAGCAAAAGAGCCGGAGAAGAGACAGACAAGTCAACACCATTGACTTCTCGTCGATGGTATCAAGATTTCATCAGCGTTCTAAAGTATCAGCTTGTCGATACCATCGACGAGACTGATCGATGGTATCGAGATGCCATCAGAGCGAACCCCAGAAGTTGAAGGAGCGCCGCTACCCTAAGGGGTCGATACCATCGACGGCCCGTCGATGGTATCGACGTCGTCAGGTCAGCAAAACGCCCAGAACGATCACGATCGAATGACTGTGATATTTTAACGGTCGTAAGTGATACCTATACCTGGGGAAAGGCGGCCCAAAGCGAGGGATCACATTCTATTGCATTGCACAAGTCCCGAAGGAGGAGAGAGCGAAGAACAGAGCCGAGAGCTACGCCTCGAACGTTTCTAGAGCCGCAGACAGAGTTTTCCACCGTCGGAAGGCTGCAGAACGCTCATCCCGCACCGAGGATCACCCGGTTCTCCTCCGTTCATGGGTTACACCATCTCCATTCACATTCTTCCCATGTCTTCTTCTTCCTTTATTACGTTTTTCATTGAGATGAACATGCGGGGCTAATCCCCTTTGTCTCTAGGACCGGGAGTAACTCGGGCAATCGTTGTATTATTCTTTTTACATAGTTTATCATAATTTGTCTCTTGAATCCATGGTATGATATCATTTTCTCCATTGCTATCATTGTGCTTGATCACCATAATGGTAATCTAATACTTTTAATTACTTTTGACGAAGAATTAACGGTTGAAAAGAGGTGATAATCACATTAACTAATAAATCCTTTGGAAAAGATGATGTACGGTTAATGGTGGGAACCCAGAGACATGTTTTTCATGCACCTATTCTAGGGCATAGGTTACTACTGGCGTGGAACCAACCTAGATTAAGGTAGTGAATTGTATCGCGGAAGCGAGCAATTCTGACTACGGGCCACTATCTGGAAAGGGAGACGAGTTGTGATAACTGTGTAGGAATTAGTATAACGAGAACCTGCGGTGAAACCGTAATCCTAGAGATTCCATTTTAATTGATTAAACCAACCATTTAATCGATTGCTTTATTTTCTTTTGTTTTTATTTTCTTTTTCAAAACAACTCTCAACTTTTATAATTGGTCTAGATGATTGTGAATAGTTATTAGTAGTCTACTGAAAATTATATTTCCCTATGTTTGACTCGGGCCTCACAAGGCTTATATTACATTGACGCGTATACTTGTGTTTTACGCATGGTAAAGTCGTGTCAATAATCAAGACATGTCTTCAAAGATTAAGTTTTTTTTCTATTGATACTGAAGTCTCATATGATCGATGAAGATAACAAATTGGAATCCATATATATAGTGACTACAAAATGTTCACTAGAAATATAGTTTTATGTTGTATATAGGATTTGTGTGGTAAAGTTGAACTCGTTTGTTTTGATTTTACAAGATCCATATGTTAGCACTACGCTATTATGTTCCAAGATAATCGTACGATTGATTATCTCGATCCTTCAATGTCCATGAAAAACTCCTAGTTCCTAGAACAAAGTTTATACAAGTGTTAAAGTTTACTTATTCATAAGATCGTTCACAAGTCAAAAAATAATGCAAATGTATCATGTTGTTGATATCACTTGGACTTAAACAATTACAAAGAAATCAATAATGACTAAAATAATATCCGTCCAAACAAAGAAGGCCCCCTTTATGGGGCTGTCGCTCAAGAAAATAATATACTTCAATTTGATCAACAAAAGAGATTTCCCACATAAATTGATACATGCTAGGAACAAAACTTCATAAACATAAAACCCACACTTAGATAGTTATACATGAAAATGTTTATGCTCACTAGATTTCTAAAAGCGTCCTTATCTAGTTTTCTCTATGTTTTCCCTTGTTAATATAATAAGCTATAATAACTTCAATTAATGGTTTTCTAGCATTCATATTCTTAACTGTATGTTATACATTAAGTCCAACAGTAATTATATGAGAGGAATACCATTTTCAGATAGGGGGTCTCAAAATACTGGTATATCTTTACATTATGGACTACAAATGACGATTGCACCCAATTTTTTGAGGCTCGATGCGATTTGGTTGGGAGCGAGCTCCGGGCACTCGAAACTCAGAATGAACCGACAGACATTCATTTTTAACTTCTGAGCGGGGTAGTGTTTGAGTCTAGGAATTCCGATGGATATGTAATCTGGAAGCCAAGTAATTTAAACAGAATTAAGAATAGACCATCTGAAGGCTATACTTCTCGTTTCGTATATAGGCACGTAGACATTATTAAGTTTCAAAATCGGATTCACAAGCACACAGAGAAGATGGGAGTTCGTAGCTTCCGTGAAGAACCAGAAGATTACATCAAAGCGCGCTAAATTCAGACCAGAAAGAATGCTTATCTATATCGTAGCCATCTGAGGAAGCAATCTTGTGGAAGAAAGAAACTTGCTTCTTTCCTTACTCTGATGTGCAAGGGTGCAATCTACCCGCTAACATATCCCCTAAATCACAGAGCTCATCCGATCGAATCAAGAACGTCGGTTCTGACATGGTGGATCCTGAGCTAAAAATCAAACAACTGAGGAAGAGATGTCCTTCCAACGGAGTTTCACCCGAATCCGAGATGGAACCTGTATGGCCGGCCGCCGCTGGCATTGCTGCTTACGTTCTCGAGCTCGTAGCGGCCTGAAACTCCACCACTAAGCCCTGTCTCTGCGCCGCCCCTGCGAAGCCGTGGAAGCAAAACACAGCGAAGTAGGCGACCATGACGAGCATGCCGCAGATGGAGCAGAAATACGCAATGGCCAAACCGAGGAACCTGAGCCGGATTCTGGCTGGCTCGAGGAAGAGGTTCCTCCTCTGGTTGCCTCGCGCGTAGCTGAGGGTGAACATAGTGTAGCCGAACTTCCAAAAGGTAGATTCATCAACACCTTTTGTGTCTAAGGCTATGATTGTCCTAATTATCCACCTCCCAATTGATCTTCAAAAACCAACAATTATCAAGCTGAGGTGTTGGACCATTCTGATCGATAAATACCAATTGACCTCTTGTGGTCGACCTTCCATCCGTCAAACTCCCAGGTCTTGGGCATCCCATCGACCTTGAATGTCGATGACCCCAATAGTTTAATAGTCAAAGCTCGAGCAAAACACCCAATCAAGCTTTAGCTCGAGCAATAACCAGTCGAACTTCAAGCTATTGACCTCTACAAGTTTCTTAGCTACCAAGCAATTGATCTGGACTATCAATGTTGTGCAAATTTGGCTACTAACACCTAGGTACCAAGGCCTATAAATATCCACCGTACAACCACATAAAATCTCTCTAAAACTTCATGCTGCCAAAGGAGTGAAATTTTGCCACTCCAGTCATTTCTAGAGTGATTGACCTGGTAACTTCTTGAGTGATCAACCTCTCTATAGAGATTTGTCGATCTCCCAAGTCCGAATCTATCGACCTACTATTGCAAAGGGAAATCAATATCTCCACCAAAAGAGCGACCGACCTCTAGGTCGATAACACTGACTAATCACCATCAAGTTGAACAACCATCAACCTCTAGATGATCGACCTCTTTGTACTCAAATAATTGGTAATCAACCTCCGCAAGTCAAGGGTTATCAACATCCCTTTCTTGGGAAAACAACCTATTCATCCAGATGTTATCCATTCATCTACTCCAACCACAAGTTAGGGGTAATACCGGGAAGATAGAAGGAAGGGAGTCTTCCATCACACACCATGCAAAGTTACTTTTGATGTAGTCATGACCATGATTGCATCCTCTTCCTCTACCCGTCATATTAATCTCACCATTTCAAGGGAGTAATCCTTTCATTGGGATGTGGGCACTAGTCACGCTACCCATTTCTTGCAATTTCATTCTTGTCCCAATTCTCATATGAACTAATTTGTTTGTTGCTAATCGTTTAACACATGTTTTGTGGAATCATTGGGGTGTGGGGACTAGCCTCACTACCCGTTTCTAGCAATTTCATTATTGTTCCAATTCTCGTATGAACTCATTTAATTCATTAAAATCATTCAATACATGTTTTGTGGACTGATCATCCAACTTACCTAATTTATTATAATCTTATGCCATGTGAATTTCAACATTTAAGATTTGAATATGGATTAGCTTTGGCTGATGCCCTGGTCAAAACTTATGATGGGAAGTCCCTGGAGTAGTGGACACATGATCTATAAGCATTAAAACATCAAGCTTATAAGGATTTTTGCTCATCCAAGTTTCTAAAGACAAAAGGGAAAACTTTCATAGCTCCAATTATTGCTTCATACAAGTTCCCATTTGAATGAATTTTGGAAAGATTCAGATAATGGTATTGAAACCCAATTCCATCCTGGTGTTTTAGTCCATTGACACTGGAACCTTAATCTAGTTCTTTTCATTCTTGCAACCTTAGTTAATTAGACCAAACTCGATCTTGTGATAAGTACCGATTCTTGATTGGTTGATTCAATTTGATAATTCTTAATAATATTGTCATTTGGATTTGATCTTGAACTATATTATGATAAGATCCATCCACTTAGGATGGTGATTGTTGTATGTAGTCTGCGTAAAGATCTAGGGATTTCTCAATAGGACAATTTGCGTGTGTAATATAACACACATCACTTATATATTTTAAATTGTGTGCCTCATTAATTATTAAATGTATCATATCTATCCTATTAAGGACCAATATTGCACTATTATATAAAAGTCCTTCATGAATGTCAATAGATATAAAAGCCTTAGGTGTCACTACAAGAGCTAATGGTCAACAAAACTAGGAATATAACTTAAGCTTCAAATGATTTTGATAGAAGATCGGGAACTAGAACTACACCGTCCAAGTAAGCATATCCATTACAAATATAATATAAAATCTTACTATGTCCTACTTATTTCTACTTTTTGAACAATTATATATGATCAAACTAGTTTCTTCCTGATGAGAGAATCATCAATAATATTTGTATTAATGGGTGATAAGAAAATTTTGAAAATATAATCAAGACATGTCTTCAAAGATTAAGTTTTTTCTCTATTTATACTGAAGTCTCATATGTTCGATGACGATAAAAAATTGGAATTCATATATATAGTGACTCCAAAATGTTCACTACAAATATAGTTTTATGTTGTATATAGGATTTGTGTGGTAAAGTTGAACTCGTTTGTTTTGATTTTACAAGATCCATATGTTAGCACTATGCTATTATGTTCCAAGATAACCGTACGATCGATTATCTCGATCCATCAATGTTGATGAAAAACTCCTAGTTCCTAGAACTAAGTTTATACAAGTGTTAACGTTTACCTATTCATAAGATCCTTCACAAGAAAAAAAAACAGTGCAAATGTATCATGTTGTTGATATCACTCGGACTTAAACAATTACAAAGAAATCAATAATGACTAAAACAATATCCGTCCAAACAAAGAAGGCCCCCTTTATGGGGCTTGTCGCTCAAGATCAACAAAAGAGATTTCCCACATAAATTGATACATGCTAGGAACAAAACTTTATAAACATAAAACCCACACTTAGATAGTTATACATGAAAATGTTTATGCTCACTAGATTTCTAAAAGCGTCCTTATCTAGTTTTCTCTATGTTTTCCCTTGTTAATATAATAAGCTATAAT
The DNA here is from genome assembly GCA_963693085.1 of Alisma plantago-aquatica. Classification (NCBI taxonomy): domain Eukaryota; kingdom Viridiplantae; phylum Streptophyta; class Magnoliopsida; order Alismatales; family Alismataceae; genus Alisma; species Alisma plantago-aquatica. Next base: position 1,190,012,294 of record OY856411.1, on the reverse strand, counting down.
AACTTCAATTAATGGTTTTCTAGCATTCATATTCTTATCTGTATGTTATACATTAAGTCCAACAGTACTTATATGAGAGGAATACCATTTTCAGATAGGGGGTCTCAAAATACTAGTATATCTTTACATTATGGACTACAAATGACGATTGCACCCAATTTTTTGAGGCTCAATGCGATTTGGTTGGGAGCGAGCTCCGGGCACTCGAAACTCAGAATGAACCGAGACAGACATTCATTTTTAACTTCTGAGCGGGGTAGTGTTTGAGTCTAGGAATTCCAATGGATATGTAATCTGGAAGCCAAGTAATTTAAACAGAATTAAGAATAAACCATCCGAAGGCTATACTTCTCGTTTCGTATATAGGCACGTAGACATTATTAAGTTTCAAAATCGAATTCACAAGCACAGAGAGAAGATGGGAGTTCGTAGCTTACGTGAAGAACCAGAAGATTACATCAAAGCGCGCTAAATTCAGACCAGAAAGAATGCTTATCTATATCGTAGCCATGTGAGGAAGCAATCTTGTGGAAGAAAGAAACTTGCTTCTTTCCTTACTCTGATGTGCAAGGGTGCAATCTACCCGCTAACATATCCCCTAAATCACAGAGCTCATCCGATCGAATCAAGAACGTCGGTTCTGACATGGTGGATCCTGAGCTAACTACGAAATCAAACAACTGAGGAAGAGATGTCCTTCCAACGGAGTTTCACCCGAATCCGAGATGGAACCTGTATGGCCGGCCGCCGCTGGCATTGTTGCTTACGTTTTCTCGAGCTCGCAGCGGCCTGAAACTCCACCACTCAGCCCTGTCTCTGCGCCGCCCCTGCGAAGCCGTGGAAGCCGAACACAGCGAAGTAGGCGACCATGACGAGCATGCCGCAGATGGAGCAGAAATACGCAATGGCCAAACCGAGGAACCTGAGCCGGATTCTGGCTGGCTCGAGGAAGAGGTTCCTCCTCTGGTTGCCTCGCGCGTAGCTGAGGGTGAACATAGTGTAGCCGAAGATGATTCCCACGAAGAGGCCGCAGATCGTGACCGTGAAGAGGAACCCCAAGTTGTTGAGGTCGCCGGCGTGCACTGCCACTCCTGCGTCGATCGTCATCACTTGCGGCTCTGATTACGAGCTGGCAAAAGGTCGATATCCTTGGATTAAGAAGATAATCGGAGAGGAGGAGGATGAGGGGATGAGATGTATATGAAAGAGCGACCGACCTGAGCTGAGAAGATTCAATGCCAGCCCTCTTTCGAGCTTCCACCTTTCCTGCTCGACTTCTTGGAGTAGCGGTTGCTTCGTCGTCGCTGAGAATGACGGAAAGTAGAAAGCCCGAAACTGTTATGTTTGTACAAACAGCCAGCCAGCAACTGCAAGAGGAGGGGCGCCACTCTGGTGCAGAAGAGAGTAGACAGCGGGTTTGTTCCGAAAATGGGGCGGCAGCAAAAGCACGCTAACTGCTCGTTTAGGAAGCCACCTTGTAAATCCCGAAATCAGGAAGTCACTCTGAGAAACAGTTATGTTACCCTGCATCTCTGAACACTTGTATGTCTGAAGAAGTGGATAAAATTTGAGTTATTTTTACGAAACCATCTATTTTTGTAATTCAAGAAAATACCTTTGTTTTCACTAATAATAGGAAACCGCCTCCACCATTTGCAGTGAATGTTTTTGTTTTCATCATCATCTCTTCTTATCTTTTTATTTTTATTTAATTATTTTTATGTGTCTACTACAACTACACTTACAACTACAACTAAGATGGCAACCCGTCAATCCCATCCTAACCCAACCTCATGTGAGAAAAGTTAACGAGACGTGACCAAATCTGGACATGAATTTAAATCGTCCCAAATCGAACCAAACACACACCACCTGACATGGACTCGAGACAGAAAAAAAAAATATATATATATATATATATATATATATATATATATATATATATATGTATATGTATATATATATATGTATATGTATGTGTGTGTATATATATATATATATATATATATAGAGAGAGAGAGAGAGTCATGCTAGAATACACTCGAGTGTATCCGGAGCGGAATACACTCAAATAGTTTTCCATAATGCAATATTTTTTTTGAAAATCTAATCCGTTGATCTTCTTAAACATCTCGTGAACAACTCATACGCAAAATTTGAGCACATTTGGATATGTATAACTCATGTTATGAAGACTGCAAAAATTATGCA